>CM059561.1:44158861-44758861 GCA_030386875.1 Morinoia aosen | reverse complement strand
AAACAGTGAGTTTAGTAAAAAGATTATGAAACACGATTAAAGTTCAAGATTTGATCATAGATTATAAGTTAGTTTAAGCCTCCCTAACCGCTACAAAAATAGAGCGTATGGAAGAGAGGAAGGAGGAAGGCACCATTTAGTATGGAGATAAGAAAACGAGGAATCTATGCTGAAGGGGCATAGAAACAGTAAGATGATTATGATTATGATTATAAGTTAGTTTAAGCCTCCCTAACCGCTGCAAAAATAGAACGTATCGATGAGAGGAAGGAGGAAGGCACCATTTAGTATGGAGACAAGAAAATGAGGAATCTATGCAGAAAGGGCATAGAAACAGTAAGATGGGAAAGAAGTTCATGAAACAAGATAAAAGTTGAAGAGGAAAGTGAGAGGTGCTGAAAAACAGGACAGCAGTGAACCGAAAAAAGGTGGTCCTTAACATAACAAAAAACTTTTATTTCAACAAAAAGAAGGCCTACCTAACTCTCAGCTCGGGCCCTCACATTTTTCCCCAGGGAGCGCTAATTCCCATAGATACAATAGTTGTATCCCCCTGAGGGGTTAAAGTTGAAGAAGAATGTAGTAGGTGATGAAAAGCAGGACAGCAATGAACCGAAAAAAAGATGGCCCGTAACAAAAGAGAAAAAAAAACGATTCTGTTTCACCGAAAGGAAGGCTTACCTAACCTTTCGCTCAAGACCTACATTCGCCACGAGAGCGCTAAGAACAGAGAGCGTTGATTATAATTATTGTTATGAGGGGAAGTTAAAATTACCCGCATTTATGATACACTGTTGAAAGGATTATAAAAAGAAACGATAAGATGCAAAAAATATAGAAGAATATGACATCGTTTAGCACCTCTCACCACAAAAAAAAAAGAGTTCCACCAACAGTAAGGAAGAAGGGGCACCAGTTGGTAGGGCAATAAGAGATCAAGGAATCTATGCTCAAGGTGTGCTCCCGTATAAAATATTTTACATTTAAGCAGCAAGGAGGGATGTTTATGATAAAAATCATATGTTGAATATGTGGGGTTTCAAATTAAGAACACGATAGCAATGAACCGAAAAATAGTCGGTTCACACTAAACAACAAATATTAGGTTTAAATCGTTAGCAGTACAAGACACTGTAACCACAACAAAGTTCTATCAAATAAATGAAGGAATCATTCAATATGGACTTGAAAGAACGGGGAATGTATGCACAAGGTTTGTTTCCATACAAGACTCCATGCACGTAATCAATACCAAATAAAAAGGGCAGTTCATGAAACCAGGCAATAGGTGAAGGAAAACGTCCGAAATGGTGAAAAATTGACTGCAGTGAATCGAAATAGGATGGCCCATAACAAAAGAAAGACCTACGCTCTTTCAAAAAAAAAGGTAATTTCCTAATTAGAACTCAAAGTCAGGAATGCCAATTACATAATTTGAAACATTCGTTGGAAGCGCTGCACGCGGGAATACCACAGTTGAGAACAGCAAGTCAGGAAATGACGGAGGAGCAGTACAAGACTGCCATTAAACATACTACTTATTAGGATTTAAGAAAATACAGACACAGAAAATGCGGCTGTAACACCCAGATAAAGTAACGCACCGCGTACTTTTGTGCAGTGGGAGGGCTCCCTTGAGCATGGAGTGGATGAGCTGATAGAAGTAAATCAAAGCCCATTGTTATTATGATTATACAAGAAAGTTTTGGCCTCCTTTTACTACGATAAAGATGTTCAAAGAGAAGGATGAAGGCACCATTTAGTATGGAGTTGAGGGAATGCGGACTCTATGCACAAGGGGCATAGAAATAATAAGCGAAGAAAGAAGTTAAAGAAACAAGAAAAAGTTGAAGAAAAAAGTAGTAGGTGCTGGTAAACAGGACAGCAGAGAACCGAAAAAAGATGGTCCGTAATAAAACAAAAACCTATTCTATTTCAACAAAAAATACCCACCTAGCCTTTAGCTCGGGCCCTGATGTAATTCCCCTGGGAACGCTAATTCCCATAGATACAATAGTTGCATCCCCCTGAGAGGAATCAAAGTCCATTAATTTTGTTCGTTCCATGGTGCGTTTCCTTAAAAAAGCTACTGCATTCAATATCTCTCCGAAGTTACTATACAA
The DNA here is from genome assembly GCA_030386875.1 of Morinoia aosen. NCBI lineage: Eukaryota > Metazoa > Arthropoda > Malacostraca > Amphipoda > Talitridae > Morinoia > Morinoia aosen. The sequence continues at coordinate 44,756,738 of CM059561.1, read as the reverse complement.
CATTTTTATGTATAAAACTTATAAATATTTAAATTGTAAATTAAATACAAATGAAAGCAAAGAAGCGAAAGGTGGTGAGCAACGGAATAAAAAACGCATTCTATTTTCAACATATGAATGGCTTTAGTAAGTTACTTGCAGGACTTAACAAGTTCATCTTTAGAACAACAAGTTTTCAATGTAAAAACTAACAAGTTCTGCAGATTAGCTTAAAGTATGACTTGGAATCAGCCTCACTTACCACAAGATAGCTTTTCAAAGAGAGGAAGACACACTTTTAAGTACGGAGTACAGGGCATGAGAAATTAATACACAAGGTGTGTTTCCACACAAGATACGCAACGCATAGAAACAGAAAGTTGAAGATGAAGGTTATGAAAAAAAATTAAAGCTGAAGAAGAAAGCCATAGGTGATGTAAAAACAGCATAGCAGAGCGCCTCAAAACGATGGTCCTTTACAAAAGAATTAAAACTAATCGTTTTAACTGCAACAAAAAAAAACACCTAGCAAACTCTCAGCTCGATACTTTACAACACTAAATTTATAAGAGTGGAGAGCAAAATATAAGCCAACAACTCATCCCTGCATAAATGAATAAATATTTTCACCACGTAAAAATGTATTTCGCATCTAAAATCTCGACACAACGTAACTTTCGGACAATAATGAATTGAATAAACTATTTTCATATTAAAAACATTAATTAGAACACCATCGCTGAAGGCTCGCTTCAACATTTTCCGGCTAATAAGTTCTAAAATGTACACACAAGACACAACATAAAACTGAATTCAAATCTACGAAAGAACTAGCCGTAAATACTGACTTAGAAAACATCACAGAGCGCAAAAATTGAAGCACTATTAATAAATTAGGGCATCTTCAAACATCAGTTTCAGTGCTCTGCGCACCAGTAAGTAAGGAAATACAAGAGTAGAATGAACATTTTAAATTCTAAAAGGAAAAAAAAACATAATGGACTATAAAGACAAACGATATAAAGATCAGTTAAGGTTTCAATTATTCTTTGTATGCCAATTCTTCTAACTCCCTGCAATTCTGAAGCCTATGACCTATTTTATAACAAACATGGGAATGATGCTCGAAATTAATTATTCATTACCGTATCATATTCTTCACAGACAATCAATCGTACGATCATCGATAAGCAGAAGTAAAACCAGAAAGACGTTCAGAAGAGAAGAGCATTGTATCAACAACAAAACATTACAGTACTACAGGTAACTTTTCAAACAGAACACAAATTCAGTACAGACTGCTGGGAAGTCTATTCTAACGTAAACTTCAGAATATCAAAACCGGGGAGGTGAGCATAACTCAAGTTACGAGAGTATTTTCACAGCCAGTCTAAAGCTTTACACAGAACACATTTCGAAACCAAAACAATGCAATTTTCATAGGAATGTAAAGGTTTCCACGAGTAAATTGCAAGTAACTTTTTCTGCGGAGTTCCAATTACGAGAAAAAACAAGGATTACAAATTGGTATGACACTTAAATACCAAGGAATGCTAATTTATAACGCTTCAATCTAACAATGCACTCGGCCGAACTAACAAATTAACCTTGCACTACCGTCCGTTATTGTGTTATGCAATGGACAACATTGTACCACATATATAATAGTTCACAGCCTTAAATTATGAACAGACCAATAAAAAACTTTAACACTAGTTCGAAACCATAGACCACCTCACAACCCCATCTCGATCATTTTTTGCTTTTAGTTTGGCTAACAGCTGAGTAGAGTGAGTAACACAAAGACTAAAATTAAGCTTTCTTATATTTAATCGGAATGTATGAAGTGCTGCTTTACAGCAGCAACATGAAGTTATAGGTTGTAAAGAAGGAAACAGTAATTCACACCAACTTGTTTCAAATGAAATACCGGGACACAAGGCATAAAATCATTTTGCATTCAAGTGCATTCAAGCAGCAGCTCAAGATATCTGCTCAATGTGTCCGTAATACCTCTGCCAGCAGAGTACACATCTCCAATTATACTCAAGAAACCATTTAAAATTAACTGAATAATTTGATCTGACACAATTTATCATATTTCACTTTAGAGCATCATGTGAACAAGGGGTCAGGAGAAATGCGCAGCGGAATCACTTGTGCACCATTTTATCAAGTTTACCTGTAAAACCTGTACTCTGCAGAGGTCTATTGTAAGCTCTGACTGACTGTAATGTTCTACATCGGAAGAAAAACTAGATTTAAGTACATTATTATTTAAAAACAGCAGGTGAGAGATTCAGGTCAGTTATCATGAAATAATTCACCAAAACTTTGGCAGAAGCCTGGTGAGTGACTAATTTTGTTGAAAAGATAGAGGAAAACCCTCTCACAACAAGGAATAGCATTTATGAAAGATTTACTGCAATATTTCTGTCTCTTGCACTGATCATCAGATTGAAGATACTTTTTAAAAACCCAAACAGAAGGAAACTGAAATATTTCACTCTAAGAATGGAACAACATATAGTATAGTCAGACAAAGATGTTTTTTTTTCTTCAGTTGTTGCTGATACACGTCTGTTTTCATGGCAATGTAACCGGAGATATAAGTGGCAGCATCTTCCACTTCCACTGAAGCCAAAATTCCTCCAATATCGGTGGGTCCGTTGAATACCACGACAGCCTTTTGCGCCCCTTCATCCATTTCAATGATGGGTGGACTTATTTCACTTTCTTCATGTACCTGGAAGGCAAAAATAAATATTAGTGAACTTGTCACACTAACAGTTTTTTAAATTAGATTTGGGCTCAATAAGCATGCATTTCATTTGCATTAGTGAGGGTACAGATTAAAATATCTTAGAGAAAACAGAAGGCAGAGTTAATATAATAAATTGAGGGGCAGGTGGGAGTATTTAATAAATGGATCAGTTATACAGAGAGAAAACGCTGAATATAGAGCAGTATTAATTCAGATGCATGCATAAAGAAATGGAGAAAATGACAAACTAGAGTGTAATACAGACTTTAAAAATATCAGTCGCACTGGGAGAAAAGGAAAGGAAAGAGCCGGAGAAAAATCATTAGTGAAAAAATAAGGGGAAAATGAGAAAATTACACTATAATGTGGTAATAGACCGGAAAGTGTGAGGTACATAGCTTCAGGTACAACCAAATAAGTTAATACACTCAAGCTAGTTTTCACAACTTTTCTTCAACAGTTAATGTTGTGTATACTGTAAGTAGTACAATGGTATTAAACAATACAACTAAAATCAACTAATCTAAGTGTCGATACCGTCGTGCGGTCGACGTAAGGGTTCGTGGAAAAGAGGGCTGTCTTCTGTGCGGCTACCTTTTTCCGGGGCGCTAGCTTTTCTTCGCAGCTGCCCTTCCTGAGGTTCGTGTGGGTACCGCCTACGCCGTAATCAGTCCGCTAGGGCAACAGAAGTAATTTCTGTTAGTGCCGAACTACGGCGGTACCGCTAGAGTGAGGTGTGTGTGTGTGGGTACCGCCTACGCCGTATTCAGTCCGCTAGGGCAACAGAAGTGAATTCCGTTTTGTGCTGAACTACGGCGGTACCGTTAGGAAGACGAGCAACTGTCTGCGCCGTATGAGACCGCTAGGGCAACAGAAGTGAATTCTGTTAGTGCCGAACTGCGCCAGCGTCTTCCTAATCGACCATCTATGCGAGATAGTTCGTCCTACCGAGGTGGCTCCTTAAACCCCTTATTAGGCGAGGTGTCGTATGAAACTAAAGCCTCTGACAATAAGGAGAAAAGAAACTCTTTTGACCTCAGGGTGTGACTTGTTTATTGCTGAATCTCTTTGAAGTCCCTATTACATACACCGATATATTTTAACAAAGACAGTGATTTATTTTCTGTTGCAAAAATAGTTTGTACAGACATGAGCTACTGCATAAAAAGGTACAACACTCAAAATTGCATTTAAAATATTAGTCTTATTTAGCTAGGTAATCAAAGAAACATTGGAATATCGACATGTAATACAAATGATATTTAAGGGCTAACTAAAGTAAATGCACAGACGCAACATCAGCGCAGAGAAACAGACAAGTCGGCGTTCAGGGAGCTGGACACATAGAGAAAATACTTGGGATTATGGGTAACTAACACAAAAGGCTCGGCAACCCCTGTGCGGCCTGACACGCCCGGTGGAGGGTGTCTCTGCTACGGTAGCCGAGACAGGAAATCCGCAAGGTGGTTGTCGACTCCCGAAAGGTGTTCTGCTCGGAACCTGAAAAGGCTGAAATACAAAGCCCAGCGTTTCAATCGGGGGTTCAACTTGTCTGCCTGTTGCAAATAAAGGAGCGGTCGATGGTCGGTTTGTAACACAAATTCTCGTCCATAAAGGTAGACCTCAAACTTCTGTAGAGCCCAGTAGATGCTTAACGCTTCTTTTTCAATGGTAGAATAGTTTATTTATGCTCCTCTCAGTCGACGTGAAGCATATGCTACGGGTGCGTAGTGACGGAAGTCTCGTTTGCTTGGCTGGAGGAGAGCTGCTCCAAGTCCAGTTTGGGAGGCATCTGTCCTCAGAATGAAAGGACATCTGGGGTCTGGTAACTGTAAGACCGGTCTCTTGACTAACGCTGTCTTCAAACTTTCGAACAGATCTTCTGTTGTATCGGTCCAAGGTATTTGTTCTGGGGAGTTCTTCTTTAGGAAATCATGGAGTTTAGATGTCAGTTGAGAGTAGTTAGGAATGTACTGTTGGTAGTACCCAACTGTACCGAGAAAACTTCGGAGCTCCCGTTTTGTTTTTGGGAGTGGAGCTGATTTTAAGGCTTCGACTCGGTTCTCCAGAGGCTGGATCTGATTACTGCTCAGTTGATGACCCAAATACTGGAGGCTGTCAAATCCGAATTCGCATTTGGATGGCTTCGCTTTAAGGCCATGTCGAGAGAGAGCTTCGAACAGTTTAGCTAATGCTGCGCAATGGTCTTCCCAGGTAGTCGAGGCGATTAAGATGTCGTCCATGTAGACCTCAGTATCTTGCAGTCCTTCAGTGACTTGACGTATAAGGCGGGAAAAAGTGGCTGGAGCATTTGCTAGGCCGAAAGGCAGTACGTTGAATTCATAGAGGCCAGACCTAGTTTTGAAGGCGGTGTATTGACGGGACTCAGGGTGTAGAGGTACCTGCCAATATCCACTGGTCAGATCCATTTTGCTAAAGATTGTTTTGCCAGCTAAATTGGTGAAAATAGCAGTGGTGTCTGCTATCGGCTCGGCATCGAATACTGTCTGGCTGTTGAGGTGCCTGCAGTCCAGACAAAATCGGTGGGTACCGTCTTTCTTCCGGACGGCAAGAAGCGGTGAATAGTAAGGTGATGTGGATGGCGTTACGATTCCCATCTTCATCCACCTCTCTAAACTTGACCGCAATTCAGGCTCCAGCGCTAAGGGAAGTGGATACGAATGTTGAAGTCGAAAACTGGAAGGATCCTTCAATTTTATTTCATGAACTGCTGTGCTGGTTCTTCCGGGAGTATCTGTGAAAAGATCGCGATATTCTCCAAGTAGTTCCTGGAGTTCTGAGCGTTGTGTTGTAGTCAACGTAGAGGAGATGAGACAGTCTTCAATGGTTTCTCCGACGGGTGACGGTATCTCTGGATCTTTCCGGTCGAGTTCTTCTTCTTCGCAGGTAGGTTCTAGGGCGAGGCCAACCGCTACTCTCTACTCTCTGTCCTCTACTCTCTCGTCGCCCTCCTCGCGGTCTGTCTCGCTTGGTGAGGCGGAACTTTGCTGCTCCCGGTCGTGGTACTGGCGAAGGAGGTTGATGTGATAAACTTTGTTTTTCCATCCACGTCCAATGTATAGGTATAGGTTCCCAGGCGTGATTTCACTGTATAGGGACCTTTCCAAGTCATAAGTAGCTTCTTTCGAGAATCGGGCAGAAATACGAGGACTTTATCTCCTTGCTTTAGAGTTCGCATCTTGGTACGTCTGTTGAAGAACTTGGCGCTTTTCTCTTGGCTCCTGTTTAGATTCTCGCGAGCGATTTTACATGTTTCTTTCAATCGGTGCTTCATTTCCATTAGATACTGAGCAGTGCTCGTGTCGTCTTGCAAGCTTTCATCTGTCCAGCATTCTTTGAGCACGGTTAAAGGTCCACGTACGCGATGGCCGTAGATGAGTTCGAAAGGAGAATACCCGGTTGAGGCCTGAGGAGCGTCTCGATAAGCAAAAAGGAGGGAATGCAGATAGAGGTCCCAGTCTCGTGGTTGTTCTACGGCTAATTTCCGCAACATGACTTTGAGCGTGCCATTGAAGCGTTCGACTATGCCGTTCGATTGGGCATGGTATAATGGCGTCAATCGGTGCTGGATACCGACGAGTTTCAGGAAAGCTTCGAAGGTTGCGGCTGTGAACTGAGTGCCGTTGTCGCTCGTTAGCGTATGAGGGAAACCAACTCTGCTGCAGATTTCGAGTAGCTCCTGGGCAACCGTTTCTGCATCTATATGTCTGAGTGGGGCTGCGTCTGCGTACCGAGTTGCTTGGTCCACCACGGTGAGAATGTATCGGTGGCCACGTGCCGAAGCTGGTTGTAATGGGCCTACCAAATCAACACTGAGCGCGGAGAATGGAGTGGTGATCGGTTGGGTTGAGAAAGGTGCCTTTCTTGGTCGAGATGGAGCGTGCGTCTGGCAGGTATGACAGGAGTGACAGTATTGGACCACATCTTTTGCTAGGGACGGCCAATAAAAATCTCGTTCCAGTCGTGCCTGAGTCTTCTTTTGGGAATAATGGCCAGCAAGTGGATTGTCGTGAGCCATTTCCAAGATTTGTGGTCGCACGCTTGCAGGTGCTACAAGTTGATGAGTTTCCTGACCGTCTCGTAACGTTTTCCGATGGAGAATGCCGTCATGGAGTTCAAAGGTAATGACTCTGCCAGCCTTGTGCGTTTCTTCTTTGCCGGTGTCAACTTTCTTGAATAAAAGTTGCAATGTGTTGCACTCCCGCTGTAATTTCTTGAAGTCTTCTTTGTTGTGTTGCAATATATCGACAGTGCTTGGTGCGGCAGGGGGATTTTCGATCGTTTTTGCTGCTGCCCTTGTGACAACGTGAGAGACTTCTGCAGCAACTGGTTGCTCTTCATGGCCGGTCATCTGCTCTTCGAAGGAGGTGGTTCCGGGAACTCGGCCGAGAATGACATCGTGGGAGAGTTCTTCCATGGCTACGGCTGTCACCTCTCCGTGGCAATATGGGCAAACGAGAGAGACCCGGGCCAGAGGCGCCTCGAAAGAGTGATTGTTGGCCAGCCGAATGGTAATTTCCTTCTTCAAAATGGCGTCAGCTGGGACGAGAGCCTTCTTGACAAAGACCGCCGTTGCTCCTCCATCGAGTAGTACTTGAACGGGTTGTTGGTTCACGGTGCCAGAGCATGTTTTCAGCTGTCCCAATTCGATCAGCTTGTTCGAGGCGATGTGATTGCATGCGACTGGGGGAATATCATCGTATTCATCTGCTTCTTCATGCGTTGCTAGATTGTTTACTCGAGCGGTAGTACTGGAGATAGGTGGGCTTGCATGTGCTGCTCCATTACTGTGACCATCACCTTGCCTCCTCTGCAATTGGCGGCACTCATCACTGGAATGCGATCGGTTGGGGCCATGAAAAGTACAGTAAAATCCATTGTAAGGTCCTCGTTGTTCGCGCTGCGGAGTGTTGACCGATCCTGAGCTGGTGGGACCATCACGTGTGTTAGAAGTTCTTGACGGCGTTCCTCGAGAGTTGTTGCTGGAGTTGGGTGATCTTGCTGGAGTGTTCGGGGCTCGGAGAGGAAATGTCGAGCGTCGCTCTGGTGCTACTGATGCTTTGAGTGCTGGAGGGCCCGCATCCGTCGATGATGTCAGTGTGCGACCCTTACAAAGCTGATGGAGCGATGTATGAGGTCTTGCTTGTAAGAAGCTATCACCTTGCTCTCCTAGGCTTACGACTGTGTTACCACCCCTGTCACGCAATTGAGTAGCGAGGAAGGGCGGCAAGCTTGAATAAGCTCGGTCAACAAGAAGGAAGTCACGAAGAGTCTCGTAGTTGGCTTCGATGTTGCATCCTTTTAACCAAGCGTCAAAGGCTTGTTTGAGTCGCCGTAGGTAACGTGACATATTTTCGCCTTCTTCTGGCTTCAATTCGTAGTAATTGGCACGTAGTTTTGCCGGAGTAACTTTATGAGCATCTAGTAGGAGCAATTTAATTTCAGGAAGCTTGAAGCGATCTGCTGCGGGCAGGGTATCGATGAGTCGACGTTCCTTCGGTGTGATCAAATTATGGAGCATGACAACAGCATCGACTTCAGTAAACCCCATCGCTGTGGTGTGAGTACAGAAGCGTTGCAAAAATTTGTCCATCCTTTCTTTCGTGGGATCGAATGGAGCCGGTGGAGGTATCTTCACTCTAGCATTTTGAGGAGCGATTTGAGCATCGAGTTGTCGAAGTCTGAGCTCGTGGTCTCGTTGTGCTGCTTCTCGTTCCGCTGCTCGTTCTGCGGCTTCTCGTTCCGCTGCTCGTTCTTCTCGTTCCGCTGCTCGTTCTGCGGCTTCTTCCAAATGCCTCAGGCGGCGCGTAAATTCTTCCCGGTACTCCGCATCGGTGGGAGTGAGGCCGAGGGCTTCGACGTATTCTCGAGCTTGAGCGACGAGGTTCATCTTGTTTTAGTGATGCGGTGTTCGCGTAGTTGATTAGAACCCAGAAATCCCAGGCAACGTTGGTAGTCGCGCAAAGCTTCTGGGTCCCTGTTCGGGCGCCAGAATATGTCGATACCGTCGTGCGGTCGACGTAAGGGTTCGTGGAAAAGGGGGCTGTCTTCTGTGCAGCTACCTTTTTCCGGGGCGCTAGCTTTTCTTCGCAGCTGACCTTCCTGAGGTTCGTGTGGGGACCGCCTACGCCGTAATCAGTCCGCTAGGGCAACAGAAGTAATTTCTGTTAGTGCCGAACTACGGCGGTACCGCTAGAGCGAGGTGTGTGAGTGTGGGTACCGCCTACGCCGTATTCAGTCCGCTAGGGCAACAGAAGTAAATTCCGTTTTGTGCTGAACTACGGCGGTACCGTTAGGAAGACGAGCAACTGTCTGCGCCGTATGAGACCGCTAGGGCAACAGAAGTGAATTCTGTTAGTGCCGAACTGCGACAGCGTCTTCCTAATCGACCAACTATGCGAGATAAATCGTCCTTCCGAGGTGGCTCCTTAAACCCCTTATTAGGCGAGGTGTCGTATGAAACTAAAGCCTGTGACAATAAGGAGAAAGGAAACTCTTTTGACCTCAGGGTGTGACTTGTTTATTGCTGAATCTCTTTGAAGTCCCTATTACATACACCGACATATTTTAACAAAGACAGTGATTTATTTTCTGTTGCAAAAATAGTTTGTACAGACATGAGCTACTGCATAACAAGGTAGAACACTCAAAATTGCATTTAAAATATTAGTCTTATTCAGCTAGTTAATCAAAGAAATATTGGAATATCGACATGTAATACAAATGATATTTGAGGGCTAACTAAAGTAAATGCACAGACGCAACATCCGCGCAGAGAAACAGACAAGTCGGCGTTCAGGGAGCTGGACACATAAAGAAAATACTTGGGATTATGGGTAACTAACACAAAAGGCTCGGCAACCCCTGTGCGGCCTGACACTAAGCTACGAAAGAAAAAGTGCAAAACACAAGCATCAATTTTATAAAAAGGTATTTGTATAGGAGAGGACCATAATCGATTTTTGAATTTTTGCTGCCTTAACATAGTTAATTAGATCGAAATAAACAACTTGTGTTCCATGCCCTTTCCGTTGCAAATGAGTATTTAATGAGTTATAGCGGTATGTTAATTTTCGTTTTTGATGGCTGGAATGCGCTCGATCATTTGAGCGCGTCAGAAGGGAGAATCCATTTTAGTCTTCCCGTCTGAACAATTTCTTTTCGCTTCAAGCACTAGAGTTGCTCTCAGTAATTTACCGCTATAACATGTTAAATACTCATTTAAGACGGAAAGTGCGTAGAAGAAAAATGGTTTATTTAGATCTAGTTAACTATGATTAGGCACCGAAAAGTGGAAAATCGATTATGGTCCTCTCCTTAACATTTACCAATGAAAAATTAAATGAAGATATGTCCTCAAAGTTATTTTGGCACAGATGTTTTCTTTTTCCTGCTAAGAAACAGAGAAAAGGAGACTAAGATAAAAACAGAACTATAAACAAAAACAGAAAAATCTTTTTTTAATTAAATATGGCTTTGTAGCTTCAGGTGAGATTTTTGAAGCACTCACAATAAAATTATGATAAACAGCAAGAATTTGCACCTTATATATAGAAATTATTTAGCAGCAAATGGAACACCATTATTGGTAAGTATAGAAGAAGTCAGGTACCTTTAAAAATGCATTTCCAAGTATGCTTAGAACAGCGTCAGTTTCAAGAAGGTAATTGCCATAAAAAGTAGCACTTACAATGGAAAATCATAGACAAGATTTTGCATCTCGCTTGTAAACACTTGACATTTAGCTATAAGGTAGAAAGTAATTACGAGTTAATCTGAAAATTTCAGATAAGATTGGCTACACCAGAAAAATAGGAGCTTCTCTGAAGTTGCATCTAACACACTGTAAACAAGTTTTACTGTGTGGCAATCCAAACTAGCTTCCATGTCAGAGCACTGTAGGTTCTAAGCTTACTTCTTGCTAATTTCAATATAATGCGTAGATCAAAATTTTTAAAATGACAATGAAATTTTTTCTTATAAGCCTGGTAAAATTTGACAGCACATCCTACTTCCAGATTAATTCGCACACAAAAATTTAAATACTATGAAAAATACCACAAAATTTAAGATTTAAGGTTACCTTTTAGGAATGAAAAACTCATGAACAGTATGTCATTAATCAGCATTTAATTGTAGCACATCCTATTCCTATTTTCTCATTTCCTTTACATTTTAAATTTCAGGCAAATCAACAGCATTTTTCAATGGAATTAGCATGTCACATTTGGACTGTACTACTGTATCTGGTGGCAAAGATTTGGTTAAGAGATGCAACTTCATCAAATCCAAAAATCAGTTATAAGCCATTATTTTCAAATTATTTTCGAATAATATTCAAAGTTCAATTTCTTACCTTTCAGTTTCAAACTCCTGTGATCATAAAACAACAGCACAACACCTCTTTCCAATGAAATGTGCATTTGAAATGCAGAGAGGATTCTTCAGTAGTCGGTCTTTTTGAAATGACTGCCAGCAAACATAACTTATATAACTTACATAAGTTCGACTCAAGATTATTTAACTTAACCTTTCCACTGGGCAAAATTCATTCTTTATAATTGAAACCAGACCTTTGAAATATCTTGGGTAGATTTTTAAAATTATTCCGACACCAAATAAAGGAACACTTATTTAATTTAACTTGAGGCGCCGAAATTGCGATTCACTCGACTCGTTAACACTTCATTAAAACGAAAATGCAACATTGTCGTACGCGTAACGCTAACAGTGATGCCAGATTTCGGGTTAGCAGTGTTGCCAGATGCAATTTAAGCGCTCCTATTGGTCGGATCTCATGACGTCACTGGGATCACACTCGATTTAATAAAAGACAGGTTTGCCGTTACCTTCTTTCGTCTACCATGATCAGTAATGAGCTCCACCGATATTGCTTTTTCGCAGTCACGCAGTCACGCAGCCTTCGAATCTTCACGCAGTCACGCAATCACGCAGTCTTCGAGAAACACCTTTGATGGAAAACCCTCATCTACAATCAAGATTAGGGGTCTATTATGCCCCATTTGAATAATGTTGGTGACTAGTCAAATTCCATTGTTGGAAGAATCAAAATTGAAGTTTATGATCAAAATGACCTAATTGACGCCTGAGGAGAAAATGGGGATTCCAACGAAAGGACTATTACCATCCCTAGAGTGACACATAGGGGCGAAAACATTCGTCTTGTGACACTTCTTCTTTCAATCGAACCGGACCACTAAAAGAAATTGAAGGAACAATGTATGAGACTGAGTATCGGAAAATTTTAGCAGATAATTTGCAAGTCGGTAGATAAACTGGGATTCGACGGTCTATGGTTTCAACGATACAGTGATCTGAAACATTGCTGAAGCACCTTATAACTGGGTTAGTGATAAGAATGTTAAAGTGTCGAAATGGACAAGCCAGTCACCAGACTCGAATTCACTTTTTGATTTTCATTTTTTTGAATCCTTTGAAAAGAATCCACCCCTTTTAGTAATAACAGAATGAATTCTCGCAACTATTTGCAAGTACTTTCTGGCTACGTTCATCCTTGTGTAGTGTTTGTTTTTCTTGATGGCAGTAGGATCTTTGGCAGTAGGATCAATGTGAGGCACCACGGCATTCACTCACATTTCACTGTACTCCTATTTACTTGCTGCCACTCTTTTTTACCTGTTTTCAAATCGTGTGCCTGTGTTTATGAATTTCCTTCTCCTAATTTGGTCCTTGTTTTCACTTTAAAGGTGTTCAGGCTCCCAAACGACGAAAATGTTCAAATGAACTTAAATCAAATTGAAACTTTGATTGAATTCAAACATAAATTAAATTAACTTATCGTTAAGTGTTTCATTGAAACATGCATAATGTTCTAATTTTAGGTTTTAGCTGCCAATTTCGCTAAAGTGTGATGCATATGGTATTTAGAGGTGGGTTCTGTGCCTGGAGCTTGAGCTCTCACTTAATTATGTTTTTTCCTGTGTTGATGTCAATCTAAAATATTATACTCTTGCTTTACTTTCTGTCGGATGCCAGAACACCTTTCTGTTACCGTTTTTTTCCTATTAAGCATCAAACTCGAGGTGGTTTGTGATCCACCGACAACGGAATAAATGAGTGACCATTGTTTCCTTCGCTTCATCTTGCCAGGTGTTCTAGTGTCATTTATGAATTGCTGGAATTACTGTTTCGTTTGTTATATTTTCCATCTCCTTAACTTGTTTCATTCATGCAGTTTGACCCCAATTGGACTTTTGCGATGGTTCTGCACGGCTTTCCTCCATAATGGGCGCCTGGTTCTTCAACAACGACGATTGATGCTTGATGCCTGAGTGTATAATTGTACCATGACTCGAAAAGTAGGAAGTTCTGTTAATTACTGATTATTGATTGATCAATGTTGATTTTGTAATCATATTTATGACCATCAGGTAACGTTTGGATGTAATTAGGCTGTATTTTAGCATAACCACGAGTCCCCGTTGGCGATCTGGCTTTCACTTCCGTGGCTGTTCCTTGTTACGCACTTAACGCTTGCTTAACCGAAATCTTTGTAGAAGGTCTGGTCTTTACTGCCGGCCTACCGCGAGCCCGAAGCTTTCAATTCTCAAGAAGTCTCATCGGAGGTTTGATCGGAGGAGGACCTTGACTTCACAATAGCTCCCGGCTTGCTTAACGTCTTAGTTTTAGAGTATTCAATTATTGTCCTTCTAGAACGCCCTGTGCCGACACGGTCGCGCACTTGTCCTCGTGCATGTGTTAGTACGTACGTTTGATACCACGCCTAGGTGCGACTCGGGCACAGTGCGCCGCTGAGTCAGCAAATTGTATGTATAAGTACTGCGTGATCAGCTCCTAGGAGCGCACTCGGTCTACGTTACTATCTCTATTAACAAGTACACCTCGGAAGCTCTGCAAACCGCCTTTCACTAACCCCACGGTCACCACGACGGGCGGCACACTGGTGGCACAGTATATTTCGTCCCCACGACGTGTAATGGTACTTGATCCTTGTGCTGTGATGAAGATTCAGCGACTACTGTGAGTGAAGAAATCGGAAATAAAGTAAGGAGATTCGACGGCGATAATTTGTGGATCGAGGGTCTACGGAAAATTCGTGGAATTACTACGTGTGGAGTCCGCGCTTCGCTTCGGGAGGTTTGCTTCAGTTTGCGACTTCGTTTACTTTAATATGGAAAGGGCTACTGCAACCGGGAGGGGGATTGAAGAAGCACCAGAGGTATACAATAACGTGTTTCGTTTCGTTGTAAAACGTATCCCTGAAGAGACTCTGAAGAATTCTTATGGGTTGGAATTAAATGTACCCTTGGGAGTGCCCTACACAGCTCGTGTTGACCTGGAAAAAGACGGTGACCACTGCGTGATGAAGCTGTGCGTGAATTTCCATCGCAAGTAGTGACGTGGTCGTTTACCAGTTGGATGCGTCAGTGGTTGTGTTCAGAACAATTCTACGAACGACGGTGGTGATTCAGTATCTACGAGAACAATTGTGTGATGTGTATGTGATACCTGGTTACATACCGAACAGTGTTCATAAAAAAAAAGTAAAGAAACTGGTGCTCTACTGCTACGTGCAGAGTGTGAGACTGTGAGAGTAGTTCAAGGCTACGCAATTGTCCTGGCGCTGGCTCGCTGTGTTGAGCGGGTGTGCTGACATCGGATTGACGTCTGGCGTCTGCTTCTGCACACGGCACCGCACGCGACCTTGTGCACAGCTGTCTGCCGTCCCTGTGCCTTGGTGCGTGTGCACTCGACCTTGCGCTCAGCTGCTACGCCTGCCGACTTGCTGTTGCTGGGTTGCCGTGGCTACGTGCTGTATTGAGTTGAGTAACCCGTAACTGTTACTTTTTAAGGTTCTTTGATGAATTTCTGTGACTAATTTGGTTTTCAGTATTGTTAAATTGTGTGTTTTAGTTTTTATTGGGTACGATATCGTTGGAATCATATTACAAGTTCCTTGTTTCGTGCTTTGATTTAGGTTCGTTTATGCGTCGAAGGATGATTTTTTCGTGTTTACATTCTTAGTAATTTTGTTGTTAGATTCTTCGGAGAAATTAATTTTTTTTGTGGCGTAGGATTTTAGCGTTGGGCTGTAAGTTTATTAAAATTGAGGGTTAAGTTTTTAGCATTGTGACACAAATTTGGTTGCTTGTTGTGATAAATTATGGCAGATTCTGATTCCGATCCTGAATTTATTCGTTCGCAAGAAACAACGACAAGTAGTGGTAGAGTTTCTGTTCCGGCATTTAGTGGTACGTTACCTGGAACGTTAGGACACGTGCCAACAACAGTATTTATGTCTGGACAAGTGGCTAGGACTGTTGTGTCGACCGCTGTTACTACCCAGACTGTGACGTTCAGTACTCCAAGTGTGACAACCATGACGTCCTCTAGTGGACAAATGACGAGTGGTGGTGTAACCACAACTTTACAAAGGGGCAGTACTATACTGTCGAGTGCAGAGCTACCGCTTTTCCGAGGCAGACAGCGTCTGACTGACCCGATCTTTTGTGAAACAAAGACCTTTAGGACGCATGTCGCAAATCTAAAATCTTACATGTGCTTGTTACCCGACCTGACTTCCGACGATGCCAAAAAAGAATTGCTTGTGCGCAGCGCACACAAAAGTGTTGGAGATTTTAACGGAGTCGTTACAAAATTAGTAAACCCTGATGTTAACTATTCCTTTGATCAGGTTATCGACATTTTAGATGACATTTACGTGGCTAAGGGTCAGCGTTCAGTGCATGCGTTAGCGTGCGATTTAAATCAGTTACGGTTGTTACGTAATGAAGGGTTGGCTGCACAATTGGTTACGGCTATGTCAAAGATAAGAAATTTGAGTGATCATATTCTAAATAGCCCAGAAGTAGCATTGCAAAGACATCCATTTGTAATTGCTCATACGAACGCAAACGATTTGAAAAAGTTCTCTGGTGATTTGGTAGTTTTTAGTCTAGCTACCACAATTTTAGCTCCTCTCCTAGAGGAGAACTTTTGTAAAAAAATCTTCTCGAGGCAGTTCCATACCTCTGAAGAGCTTTTAGCTCGTCTCGTTTCCGCTGTGCGTAATAATCCTGAGGGCAGAGAAATACTTGCGCGCAAACATAATACCCAGTCCACGTATCCAACCAGAGAGACTTACCTTGCGGTCGTGCCTGAAGAGAGTGAGTGGGGCGAGAATGACTCGTTCCCCGAGGTTTTCTATGCCTCACAAAACAACAACCGACGTTTTCAAGGTCGGAGACCATTTTTCAGACAGAATTGGAGACCTGCTAGATTTCCACGGGGAAGACAATATGCATATTTTGGTGATCGACCTTTAGGTTCTATGGAATGCAACGAAGCGCAGGTGGTAAACCCACAACAGACTAGCAATGATAGATCTAAATCGTTCTGTTCACTATGCAATACCACAGGTCATGTTCAAAGTATGTGCACAAATAAGAGAGGCCAAAGCAAATCACATTTCCGCGGTCACGCTTGCTACAAATGTGGGAAGGTGGGTCATTTTGCACGTGAATGTCATTCGCGTGTTCGAGGTCGAGGTCGAGGTGAAGCGTACTACGCTGCATCTTCCGAGGGTGATGATTTTTTAGAGTAGATAGAGGAGAATCAGAAAAATCAAAGAGTCTTGGTGAAGAGAAGGAGTTACCAGTGCCCGAGGATACAGCTGCAGTCCCCGTTACCAATGATGTGGCGTTGAAACCAGATACTATAACGATGTCGACTGATGTGGTGGATCCGTTATTTACGTGTACTAATAAGTTTGAATTATTAGGCGAACAGGAACTTAATGTAGGCGCGAACTCTGAATTACCCGTTGAAGTTTGTCTATCCGCAACGATTATGAAGGAGGGTCGTTTAAGAAAAGAAAGCCAGGGTATATTTTCCTTGAGGCGATCGAAAAAGCCTACAATCATACTGCGCCAGGATAATAGATTGATGAGCGCTCTCATCGATAGCGGTAGCGACAGATGTTTAGTGAGTTATCGTAATTTCAAAGGTCTAAATGAGCAAATTAAGCCCAGTGCTCTGAGTATCAGAGGTATAAATTCAAAAAGCCAAGTGACAGGAGAGGTTGATCTTTGCATTACCCTGCCTAATAATAAAGAAATTAAAACTATCGCTTTGCTGCTGAAGAATAACGAATTTCGATATGATGTAATCCTTGGCAGAGATATTTTGCAAGACGCCGTGCTAAATTTTAAAGACGGATTTATAGTTCTTGAAGGAGTTAAAGTGCCGTTTCATGATGTGCAGGAATTGCACGAGCAAGGTAGGAAAGAAATATTTTTCAATACTATAAGTAATCCAGAATGTCTAATGGCTGACATGCTTGCCAATAGGAGGAATATAAGGAAATATCTGCTGAAGCAGAGGGAATCAAAAATTGCGAGCCAAGAAAGTGGCGATAAAAATGGCCTAGAGATAAATACTGCAGAAGAGAGGGGTACCCCAGGCCCAACCCCAGGGCGAGGAAAAAATGGGAAAGTAACTAAATTTCCAGGCCCAGGAATAAGGGTGAGAAAAAATGAGAATACAGCGAATAATGTGAGAATAACTAAACAGCATGCGAACAAAATAAGAGAAACTAAGGAACAAGCGAGAAGTTTGAATAAAAGTACACGACGAGAAATAGTTGTTCATTGTGGAGCTGTGGAAATGCCAAGTAATTGTTTACGTGTTATTAATGGGTATGTCAAGAAGGCTAAGCCCGGAAAGTATATTATGAATAAGACTATTCTCGCTAATGGAATTTATGTCGCCGAATCAGTAGTGAATATCAAGTCAAATGGTTTTGTCCCTGTAATGCTTTTGAACGTCTCTGAAGACGTGGTATATATAAGCGCCAATACGATGATAAGTACCATTGAGGAATTTGACGACATGGAAGTTGAACAGGAGATTTACATGTCCACCGTGCACGAAGCTGTGCGAGATGCAAATTTGTGCGATGCCCACGGTAATGCGGATCTACCCGGAGTCGACAGTGTTAATGGTGGAACTTTCAATGCCATCTCTGGTAAAGACGTTGGGGTAGTATCTGTAGAAACGAGGCATTGTTGTAACGATATTCGTGTGGATGAACTAGGAATTAATGCACAGAAAAATGATGTACCAGAGGGAGGTAGTAACGAAAGACGCCTTCTGACTGGTAACGACGTAAATTGTGACGATGATGCTAAACCATTACTGATAAATCTATTAAATGACTTTAGAGACGTAATTACTCTCGAAGGCGAAACTATTGCCGTTACGAATGTTATGCAACATAAAATCGAATTAAAACCTAATGCTCCAGTACTTAATATCCCACCATATCGAATTCCACATAAGTATCAAAACAAATTGTTGCAAGCAAATAAACAGATGTTGGATCAAGGAATCATTGAGCCTTCAAGCTCTGAATATAATTTCCCTTTAATCGTTGTGAAAAAGAAGTCAGGCGAGATTCGCCCAGTAATTGACTTCCGCGAACTCAATAAAATAATTATCAAGGAGTGTTACCCGATTCCGAGGATCGACGAATTGCTTTTTGCCCTCGGTGGTAATAGCATTTTTTCAAGCCTCGACCTACGCTCTGCCTTTCATCAGGTCGAGTTGGAGGAAAAATGCCGTAAATTCACCGCGTTCAGTATCGGTTACGAGAAATTTCAGTTCAAGAGGCTGCCATTCGGGTTGTCTTCGAGTCCCTCAGTTTTCCAAAGAATCATTTCTTCTGTTCTTACAAATATCATCGGTAAATTATGTTTTGTATTCCTTGATGATATATTAGTATTTTCCAAATCCATGAACCAACATCTGAAAGATTTACATAGTGTTTTTGAGAAACTAAGTGGTGGAAATCTGTCACTCAAACTTGAAAAATGTCATTTCCTAAAAAACTCAATTGAATATCTTGCACACATCGTGTCGGCAGATGGAATTCGCTGCAAAGAATCAGAGAAGCTACAAAACTTTCCCATTCCAAAAAATGTGAAAGAACTGCAAAGTTTTCTAGGTGTGGCGAACTATTTCCGAAATCACATACCGATGTTTGGATCGATCTCATACCCTCTTTATCAATTGTTACGAAAAAACGTTGAATTTATGTGGACGCCTGAGTGTCAGAAAGCTTTTGAAAAAATTAAATCTGTTTTGACATCAGATACCGTTTTACGGCATCCTGATTTTACTAAGCCTTTCCACGTTTTTACAGATGCATCTAATTTTGGTATAGGTGAGGTGCTTTTGCAACACGACAATGACTCAAATAAATCGATGAAGGCTATTGCCTACTACAGTAAAAGCCTAAATTCCACACAAAAGCGCTACTCCACGACGAAAAAAGAGTTCTTCGCCATTGTGAGCGCGCTGAAAGCATTCAAATATCTGATTCTCGGTTATCCAATCTACTTGTACACAGATCATAAGCCGCTACAACCTTTATTTTTCAAAAAGCTTCCGGACGACTCCGCTATGGCACGATGGTGTCTAACAGTTCAATCTTTCGAACCGGTAGTAAAATATTTTTCCGGCAAACAAAATATAATTGCAGATTGTCTAAGTAGATTGCCCGAGCATTTAACTAATTCTGATCTTGAAGAGTGCTCAGAGTTCAATGAGGTTGACGCCTTCGCAGTAATAACACGCCGTGGTGCGCTGACCGCCGACATAGACAAAACAGACGAGACGAGCTCTCATCAACTGGCGCCAGAGGCGACTGCAAAACCCCGACTGACTGAGTACGTTCCTCAGCTAAAAGACGTATCGTGGACTCTAGATGAATTTCGAACTGAGCAACAGCTAGACCCTTTCTGTTCTGAGGTAAAAGACGCATTACTAACTAGTCGTACATCTACGATCCCTGACTTACAAAAATACTTAATTCTGAACGACATACTTTATAGACGACGACAAATAGACTCTAGGGAAAGCACTATTCTCACTTCGGTTATACCGACATCGCTAATGAACAAGGCGGTGCTCAGTATACATTCCTTGTATCATACTGATGCCACGCATACATTGTTTAAATTTAAGTTGCGTTACTTTCACTTATTAGAGAAGAGTATCATACGTAAATTTGTCAAAATGTGTGATGTTTGTAAAATTCTTAAAGCTAGCAGTACTGTGCCTATTAAGATATTGGACGCTCCCGTTGCTAAAGAACCCTTCGAGGTGGTATCAATGGACTTTCTTGGTCCTCTTCCTGTCACAGATCAGCAGAATAAATATATTCTAATCGTCATTGATTTGTTTTCTCGTTACTGTAAGCTTTACGCCACCACAGATCGATTAGCAGATACAGTTGTCTCTTGCCTAGACAACTGCTTCTCAACCTTTGGATATCCTAAAACACTTCTTAGTGATCAAGCTCTTGAATTTAAATCTGCGGCAGTTAAAAAATTCAGTCAAATTCATTCAATTGCGAAAAAAGAAGTTCTACCTTGGAGTCCTCATAGTAATGCTATTGTGGAGCGCAATAACCGCAAGATTACGAATTTATTAAAACTGTATATTAACTCCCTAGTGCATACCGAATGGGACCAGTGTCTCAACAGCACAGAGAACGCGATCAACAATAGTTTGAATACTACGTTGGGAGATACACCCTCGTATATTATTTTCAATCGAGACACGTGTGCAAACTTTAGCGCCATCACTTGTGAAAACAACTATAGTCACGACACCGACGTCGATATCATAAAATTTCGAGCTCAAGAAGCAGCCCGTACTGTTGAAAACGTTAGAGCTATAATAATTAATAACACCAGTGAAAGAACAATGTATCACAACATTCGACGTAAAAATAAAAATTTTGAACTCGGCGAACGAGTATTATTGCGAAATCACCTGAGAAAAAACAAATTAGATATTGCCTGGAAAGGACCAGGGATCATTACTAAAATCAAACGAAATTATGTAGAATTGAAAATCGGGAACAGAACCTTTAAAAGCAATAAGAACCATATCCTACCTTTACGGAAAAAGTATTGAATAACAAAATGTATGACTTACGACTGACTGCGTTACATTTGTTTCTGGCATTCTTTATGTGTGTTGCCGTATTTCTATTCTCAGTTTATACTTTGATGTCTAGTTTTACGTATCATTTTAATTGGAATTTTCTTTCTATAACCATGTGTATTTGCTTTATTTTTTCGTTCTTGATGTACCGTAGTTTCTACGTCCGTGGTTGAGGATGTAACGCACGTTATTTTGCAACCAAGGTTTGCATCTGCTCGCAAGCCTTGCACGGTTCAATAACCTCCGTGTGTTTACAAACGGAGCGACTCATTGCTGTGGGAGCGGAGGCTGGCTCCCGAGTTGTTTTGGAGTGCCGTCGCCCGATTTGTTTTGCAATTAGCTGTGCAGCTGTCGAGACCGTGTGGGATCTGCAGCGTGCAGATATGCTGTTTATTCCTTTCTTTGCAACTGTCACCAGCTGTCACCAATGATTTCTTTTATTAATTTGATGTAATAATCATTGA
Organism: Morinoia aosen; assembly: GCA_030386875.1. Lineage (NCBI taxonomy): Eukaryota > Metazoa > Arthropoda > Malacostraca > Amphipoda > Talitridae > Morinoia > Morinoia aosen. The sequence goes on along the minus strand of CM059561.1, from coordinate 44,735,495 downwards.
TTTCATTTATTTAATTTATGTGGCCATGCTAATTGAACTGTATTTGTTTCAGTTTCAGAACGAGCCCGCTACCGTTCCTGTCTCCCACGATGGGCAACCGCATGACCCATGTGTCGGTGGAGGCACTAACGAATGCCCTGGAGCAAACATCAGGGCCGGGTGTCAAAAGACTGGGTGGAGGCTAACGCGCTCGTCGACATCCTTCCTGATAGGGTGTCTGATCTTGGGCTTCTTTTTCTCTTACCAGCCACCTTGGCTTTAGGTGTTTCATTTTTCTATCTTCGCCGCGAACTCAACCTGTTGGCAGAGCGACTGAGATCTGAAGATGCGCTTCTGCGACGACAGCAGTTGCGTTCCAGCAATGCTGAACAGCATTTGCGCCAATTGCAAACCGTCAACGAAGTTTAAGAGTCAGTGTAGCATGTGTTTTTGAAAATGTTGGAACTTGATGTTTTTGCGTGTCTCCTAAGCGACACTATTTTTCCTCATGCATTGTAAACGGACATTCTAGTGTTTATCTTTAAAATATAACTCAGGAATTAGTTATAAGGTATTACGTTGATTTTCGACTTGTAGTTGCGGTATATCCTTCGGATTTTTAGCGATGATGTTCGAAAATAATATCATGTTCACGTACATGAGTATGTATTAATTGGTTTCCGATTTCAGTAAATGTATTCATGCGAAATATTTTGTCAACATAATTTCATAGGCAATGCGTTGTAATTAATTTCATGCGTGTTTATTATTATCCTTAACGAATGTATTGTTCTTACTAAAAATTCATGGCAAGTATAAAACCTTATTTCTTAATTATGTTTGAATAAACAGTAATTTAGTTGTTGTTTCAACGATGCGATTTTCTATTTTCGTTTTTACTGCGTTTAGCATTTGAACTGTTTATCAAAAAACAATGTTTGCGGTACTAGTGACTTCATGGAGAATGTTGATGTAACTAAAATGGGTATATACATGCGATGTTTAAACCTTAATTTTCTTCATGCGTAATGAATAAAAATTTCTTTTAGATTTTTTTTACGGGTAAAAAAAAAATTTTTTTTTCTTTTTTTCACGAATTTTGTTGTTCCTTTATTGTTTAACCTGATGCCTACGTGGGTTGATAATGATGTTGTTCGTTAATACAATAACGTTTTTTTTTCGATGTGTTCCTTACAAGTATTTCCAACTGGAAAGGTAGTTGAATGCTGGTACCTTGTACCGTGGATTTTTTGGTTAGATATTTCTGAATGTCTTTGCTATTTTTGATGGTACGCTGATATTGTTCTGTTGCGTTCTTGTCGACTTTAACTCGACGCGTTTTAATTTTATTTACGGATGTTTTTCTGTTTAGGTAAATATATTATTGTTTGTTTTACTATTGCGCTTTTCATTACGGGTTGTTGTTTAAAAAACGAAATAGTTTATTTTTGCTTCCGAAATATGTTCTTCACCTGCAGCTCTCACTTAACTTTTGTTGGTGGGGGTATATTGCCAATTTTTACTTTGCGTACCTAAGTCGAATTACATTTGATGTGTTTATATTTACTGATTGTCACGAATTAATAATTTTTAATTTTAGACACTGATGCCTTTAGATACCCTTGTTGATTTTTGAAGTTATGACTTTAAACTTGATTGTTTTATTTCAAGATGGGTAATAAAACAGGCATGGTGAGGGAGGTGTGTGCCGACACGGTCGCGCACTTGTCCTCGTGCATGTGTTAGTACGTACGTTTGATACCACGCCTAGGTGCGACTCGGGCACAGTGCGCCGCTGAGTCAGCAAATTGTATGTATAAGTACTGCGTGATCAGCTCCAAGGAGCGCACTCGGTCTACGTTACTCTCTCTATTAACAAGTACACCTCGGAAGCTCTGCAAACCGCCTTTCACTAACCCCACGGTCACCACGACGGGCGGCACAGCCCCATTGTGAAGCTTTTTTTTACCGCTTAAGTTGAGATCTAAGTACTCAAGGATTCACAGCCGGTTTTAAGCCTCTGAATAAAAATAGCCAGAGTATTTATCGATTTTTCACTTCAACAATGAAGAGCTGGTCTCGAAACTTAATTGATGTCTTCAGCACAGATACGTTGAAGTTTTTATCACGATAAAAATACCGGAATTCCTATTTCTATTTCCAGATTTCAAATGATATGGTGATCTGGAACTAATCCTCTTTTGAAAAATTTTGTACCTAATTAAATGATACTTGAAATTTGTCGAACAACATTCAATACCATCATTAAAGATTAGTCACGTACGGTGGTCAAAAATTAACTACTCTTTTATACACGCGTGTTTTGCCTACTTAATTAATGAATGTTATTAGTTCAGCGAGTGCTACAAAATGGACATGTAGCTGCTATTAAAAATTCAATTTACCTCATGTTGTGTTGAAAGAAACGACCCAACACAGGCTTACAGAAATGAAATGATCATTTCATTTGCATGCGATCTGGATAACTTTGGATAACTTTGCATGCGGTCAGGTTTGGTATTCCAAAAGTCCCCCATTCATTAAAGTTAATGAAGTTGCTTAATTACAGCAGTATGCTTTTTTATTAGAAGCATCTGAACCATAGGCAGATTATTCTGAAATGAAACCGTAATAGAACATGCAGTTTTTCCATGAATCACTGTTAGAATATTGTCGACAATATCCATTTTTCTATTTCTTTCGCTTAACAACTGCTCGATCAGTCTAGTTTAATACGAGTGTTATAGATTAAATGAAAGTGCGTGAATTAAAATCACTTTTTATAGGAAATTACACCAGAAATCGTTTCACTTATTCGAGCTCACACTGTAGTTTTTCAACCTATTCATTGCACTAGATAATAATTCGATTGCAGGTTGAAATAAATTGCAATATCTATTGCAATAGATATTGCAGATACGATTATGTATGCCGAATTCCGGATATTTTCGTGGATCGTTTGTGATTGATATAGAAATTTTATCTGCAGGAAACGAACATGATGTTTTGGGTTGGCTGACCATGGCAGTAGCGGTGGAGCATAGCCAGCTGCACGCCAGGATTGCTTTATTGGTGCTCCTTTACGTAGGTAAGTGCTCATGTTGAAATTTCCACCTCATTTCCTCGACTGCGGCACTGCTGTTCCTAGAGGTCACGACTGAATAAACAAACAGGTTGGAGCCATAACTAACTATTAAAAAATTAATTTTAACATGAATAATATTCTGGTCGAAGTACTCACCGTGCGAAATAAGAAGCGACTGATCAAGGTTTTCGCGAGCGGGAGAAGAGGGCGCAACGGTGATGGGATAGGTTGGCGGGTGTAGAACATCGGTCGTTCTTGATTTTTTTAAGTTGTCTGGTGATTCTGTAATTTAGATAAATAATAAAAAATGTTACTTTAATTATCATTTTAAAAAGTGAACATGATGGTTTTAACATATGCAAAATTGTTTGTTCGATATTTGGAAGTAGCGAGAGAAATATCGTTACATCGCGTTTGAAAACCAGAAGTGTTAAATATTGAGTACCTCACAATAATATTTGTCCTCAACAAAATGAAATTTTTATCATTTTAGGATTGTTTCAACTTGGGAAGAACTTCACAGTTTTAAGTTTCACAGTAAAGGTGCAAGTTGACAAAACAGTTATAGCACCAACTGTAATAAGTGAAATTTGATTAAAATTGAAATTTGAAATATTTGCAGGTATGGTAAGAGTAGTAACACATTCTAAGGCATTCATCAACACTATTCGGTGTAATTTACTTTGATAAGTTATGGGGTTAAGTCCTTTCTGTGATATACATTCAAAAATTGTACAATCCGTAGAAATTGATAGTTACAGCGTCATAGAAGGACGTGCTCGTTGACCGTGCTTCATTTTATTTCGAGTTAGGTTCCATTTATTTTGTTGTTACTATAAAAACATAGATTCAAAAAGTACACCTTTTTCTTTGAACAGTTGTGCGTATTTCAAAAAGGCTTTAAATATGCTCCATAAATCATAGCTTACAATCGATAGAACTGTTTTCTCATCATTGTGAGAAGCTCTGTAACCTGTAAAAAAGCAAATCAATGCCGAAATCCGTTCCTTAGAATTATAGATATATGACTAAGAGTAAGCTCGTTCTCGGTGACAACAAATTTTTGTAATTATTGCCATAAGATGTTGGCATAAATGTCCCTCATTACATAGCGTGTAGTTACTTCGTTATGATACGCAGCAACCATTAAGTTTAGGTTGAAAAGTGCGGTTCAATCGAAAAATTTATTGAAAGATCCCTAAACTTCGATTTCCACAATTTTAAGGAAGACATAGAACACACACAGAAATATGCCAGTAGGTGGCAGCAATGTTCAGTTTGGCAGCACGCAGGTCTTTATTTAGGTTAGGCTTATACGTGGATATGAATAAAGATTCCAAAATACGGAGATCTTGTTCCTTATTTGTGATGCACAGAGTAGAGAAATTTTTTATTTTGAAAGGATGATTAATTTGCTGACAATGATCTCGAATTACTGAATGAGATAGAGAGGAAAATGCGCGACCGGTTCTGTATGAAATTCCTGAATGCTGGCTAAGTCTAATAAACTGTTGAAGTTTAGTGCTACCAACATAAGTCTGCTTGCAGCAATCACACCTACAAAAATAGGCAAATTGAATTTCAAAACAAATAATTTCTCTACTTCGTGTACTACAAATAACGAACAAGATCTTCGTATTCTGGAATCATTATTCATATCAACCCCTAAAGCCTCACCTAAAGAAGACTCCGGGCTACGAGCTCTCTCAGTCTTTAAATTAAGGTCTTGCCACAGTAAAGCGATTAGTTCTCCATATTTATTTTGCTCGCTTGAGGGATTAAAATCAATTGGTCTGGGAGGGCAGAGAAAAGTTCGTGAGAGAGTATCTTCGCAGAAATGCTCTTTCAGTCAGTCGTCCGAGTCAACACACTGGAGAGTTAAATTAACAGCGGTTCGAAATTTAGCAGAGCATTTTAATATGCCAAGAAAGACAGAGTTTGCATACGTTAATTCCAACCAAAGACTAGGCATATCGTCGTATTATTGATAATGGCTTAATTGAATAGAAGACATTTGAATCTCTCAGTAATGGAAAGATAGTGTTCTACCGGCATGTAGATAGTGTTCTACCGGTATGTGACTGATGCACTTTAGGTTTTTTACATCATGATCCGAAGCAAAAAGATAAGTTAAAAAAAATAAAAGGCACACGTTTTGACCTTCATGTTACAATGTCGGAAAGAATAACATAGCGATGAAACAAACTGTTGCTGTGTCACCAAAGTCAAGTACAACTGTACAGTATCCGAGGCAATTAGTTACTATGGATAGTGCTATTATTTCTCATGACAAAATTGAGTTTCAAGCAAAAGCGGAAACACCAAATTTTTAAATATGAAATGACATTTTCATCGGGAGTTATAGCCTAGATACACTGGTTATGGTTTTGATTTGCTTAATGAAACTCCATTGCTTATGTTTTGAGTAAATTGAGCATATTCTTTGACTTACATTTTCCATTTTAGGAGATCAGTTCGCCTAAAAGCTCAAGGTAATAAGTGAAAACCGGTAAACATATTTTTGAATAAAATTTACTAGGGAAAACAGCAACTCAGGTAGTTGGTTACATACAATGTGGCTTCATGTTGAATAATTGTAATGTACAGTACTAAGTTTACTAGTAGTCGATGCGACGGAAACTTCGATTTTCCCGTCGTCTAACTAATAAACCGCTTTTAGTTATTTTTTCCTATTTCATTAAAACAATGATGAGCATAGATCTACGTTTTCAATAATAAAGCAGCGGATGATAGACATACATTCAGTCCCTCTTTTATCCGCCACGAAACTTCTCAGGATAATAATAATAATTATTATTTACATAAGTGCTAGATAAACACATTCTAGAAACTCGTATACTGGCATTGGAGAGTTGTTAAAGTCATGGCTTATTAATGCATACGTACACTAGAACAGTTCTAGCACAATATGTGAATGATGTTTCAAAAGGCATACCTGTTCGATCTCCAACTTCGTTATCACAAAGTAACAATGTTTTCTTAATTAATTAATTTCGAAGTTTTGTATGTTACATTTATTAAATGTTTATTGCCTCCCAAATTTCATTAAATAAATCGATGCAAGATTCATCGATACAATTAATCATTAATTTACGAGATCTCCCTAATCTGCGCTGACTTATTAAAAAGTCGAGCGATACCTTTTTTTGAAAAGTTACCTTCGCTATTTGAAGCAGTGAAGTCTCCATTCGGGATCCAAATTGCGTCTATTCATAGACAAAAAATGACTGCTGTCTAAAATTTATGCGCATCAGGCCTATCCATAAGCTAGCTCTCTGATGTAAGTCGCAAATGTATGACATCTTCCCAAGTCGCGCAAAATAAAAAAGAACGTTCTAATGTTCATGACGGAGTTCCAGTTGAAAAGCATTCGTATTCTGAAACAAAGCGACTATTTCTATATCACTTAAGGAAAGAAAGTCCCGATAAATTTTCCATGAATTGAATATTACGATCATAATTGCTGCCAGTGCACTTTTCATCATTTCCTGTAAAAAATGATTTTAATTTAAGCAATTTTATTTAATCTGTAACACTCGTATTAAACTAGACTGATCGAGCAGTTGTTAAGCGAAAGAAATAGAAAAATTGATATTGTCGACAATATTTTCAGAGTGATTCATAGAAAAACAGTATGTTCTATTACGGTTTCATTTCAGAATAATCTGCCTATGGTTCAGAAGCTTCTAATAAAAAAGCATACTGCTGTAATTAAGCAACTTCATTAACTTTAATGAATGGGGGACTTTTGGAATACAAAACCTGACCGCATGCAAAGTTATCCAAAGTTATCCAAATCGCATGCAAAGGAAATGATCATTTCATTTCGGTAAGCCTGTGTTGTGTCGTTTCTTTCAACACAACATGAGGTTACTTTAGCTGTAGCTGCAAACTACAATTTTAGTAGTTTTAAACTACCAAGGCAGGAGAAATGAAACACTCTGCTACGCACTTATCTGTGTCCTGGCTCTGTCGGTTACAGCGTCCTTTATAAAACTAGTCGTGCCCGGAAGTCAGGCAAGAGCGCGTAACGAAGACTTTCCGGTGCTCGTAAAGGCCAAATGCAACAAAGACTTTCCGGTGGTTGTAAAGACGGAGCGTGACAACAGCTTCCGGAACTCTTACTCACAAAACCAGTGTGACATTATAACGATGAATATTTTAATATACAACAGCCTGGAACAATTATGCGAATAGAATCATACCGTCATATAAACTTCACACAGCTCGCCAGTAGACATGACGCCGAGAAGAGGGAAGCCGACGAGGGGAATGAGGGCCGTGATGGCCAGTGGCAGCGCCCCGGTCATCCAGTAGCACGCCATGATCAGCACCATGGACGTACCCACATCGTGCCTCCTGCATTTGTTGATAATATTGTGAGTTATATTCAAATATTTTGTGAGTGAAATGCCTAATTTTCTTGTAAAACTTCGCAATTGAATTCATAAGCTTATAAAGGCTTGATTACCCTGATTATACGATTTTCTAAACGTTCTTTCATTATACTCTAACATTTTCATGCCTACTCCTACGTAAGTTCATCAAGAACTGTTTTACCATCGTCGTATTAAGGTTACGTTTAACAACTTTAAAGAACTAAAACCATTTTTTGAGCGAAAGCTTAAATGATGGACTTGTTTGACGGATACTTCCAATAACCATAAAATACGATGGAGCTTCCTCATCCTAATTTTTTACTGAATCTGCTCAACTTGAAGAACTTGGGTGCCCCATAACAGAGTAAGATACTCCCTGTCATCGTTACAGAATTAGTTCCTTAATTTTCAGTTTCGGCTTGCCTCTCTTCTTATGACGCGTGCTTCCAGTGCTTAGGTAGTAAAGCTTTTTGACTCTTCATGAACCATTTAGATTGTTCTTGAGCGAACAAGTTTTTTGTGTCAGATGTTTTTCAAAATATGAGCGATTGGTAATTTTTCATTTCAACCTTCTCATGATGCTTTTTCATTTGCCTTTGTTCTTCACAGCTCACCAGCTACACGTTTCTTTATTATTTAATTATTTTAATATATCACCATTTTACCGAGACTCATCAAATCTGAGTTACAAAATAAAACCTTTGCCATCGGAAAAGTTCCGATCAGTGCGCACATCATATCGATGTCTAATCCTGGGTAAATCCTTCATCTTGAAGAATTGTTGATTTTCCCTAAATATCCGCATGGGTATTGTAATTTCGTTTTCATTTTCCCTCAGTCTCAACTAACAATGTAAGTTTTAACAGCCGTGAACAACCGGAAGCCTAAGTTCTCTTTCGGAAATAGTAAGTCATTCTTTGGATTTATTTTTCGATTCAATCTAATGAATTTTGCTTCTGGACATGTATCAACTGAGCCTTTCGTTTTAAAATGAAAACATGAATATAAACGCAATATTTCAAATGTTTGAGCTGCAGTGTGAGATGGTTTTCATGAATAATTGGAGAAGGATAAGTGAAAGTAGGTAAAGCACGTTTTTGCAGCTAAATTGGTTAAACCGTATTGCTCGACAAATGAGGCCTAGCAGCGTCCGTGTTCTACCAACAGAGCTCAAGTAGGCTCAGCGACACCACATCATTCACGCAAATATTGAAGAATTTTGCTCCAGTCGGCTAGCTCACGTAGGACAAGCGCACATATTGTGGAAATGAGAAGACACTTGTTACAATGAAAACATGCACAACATTAAAGGCAAAAACGAATAGATTTTTTGCTTTTTTTCAATGAGCTTGACATTGATGGAGACAAACTAAAATTTTCGGCCTAAATTTTATTTCTGGTATATAGAAAACAGAAAACTCCATTGGCTGCTCTATTTCTAGTCAAGCAACTGCGTTAAATCAGCTTCCCGATTGTCCATCTTGATATTAAGCCGGGCGTTATACGCAAAGCAGTTATCACAAATACTTTCTGATGCTTGGCAGAGTTTTGGCTGCTCTTTTAAAATTTAAGATTTTGGTGCTTGTTCTACTTGAGGTTTTGAGACCTCATTTGTGAGCGGTGAGTTATGTGTACTTGTTATCCCATGATTGTGACGAGGTTACTAGCTAACATTCCGAAGTTCGATGCGTTCCCTTATCTGGAGAAAAGTTTTGCATGAACATCATATTCTCTGTGTTTGAGTATTCTGAGAATTCGTTAACGCTACAGGTCCTCATATAAAGGCGGTAATGTTTGGTCTCTTGCGTTTTGATGTTCTCATACCGGGATACAAGTTATTCAGATCGAACGCAAAACCAAGTGGGATGGTGGTAGTAATTTTACGGCTTTGAGAATAAGTTCTTCCATCAGTATCTCTGGGTCATTTATTTTCTCTGGGGCAAGAATTCTCAAAGTGCATTACCCATCATATCTTCACTTTGTAACTGTTGTACTCATGCTATAGCAGTGGTTCATCACTTTTTGATCAAATTTCTTACATAATCGAGGCTAAATCCATTAATATTGATATCCAAGAATCTCTGTTCATTATTATTGCATAATTTCAGACTTTAAGTCAGCTTCCCTAATATGAGAGTTTATCATTAGACGTCATTTCACAAGGATTTTAAATACGTTGCTTTGTTTTCTATGATTTTACGTTTCTTCCTTTTCGTAACCAAATGTAAAAGATAATCGTCAGAGTTATAATGTGCTAGTAGCTGAATATTGACGGTTAAATTAAATCATCTAAAGGCTTGAAAAATGTTCATAAAATTTAGCGTACATAGCTAGACTTCATGTAAAATTAATTATGCCTTTGGTCAAACAAAAACTGTCCGAACTGTCTTAAAATTTCAAGGTGATCGCAAGACGTACTGCATAAAATATCAATTTATAGTCACTGAAGCCAGATTATTGCTTGGAATATCTAATCCAAGAAATTAGGCACTTTACGTATTCAGGCGGAAAGCTTTCTCAAATAATTTACTTACGCACCACAGGGAAAAAAAACCTCAAATTTCCTAGTCACTGCAGACACCCACCAGCATAAGATAAGACTGCAGTTCGCCAGTTCCTGCGTCCCCATGAATGCGAGCAGAATTTCAACTCGCCAATCCCTGTCTATACATCGTTGCTCTAATGTGCAGTTTGTTAATCATTTTATTTGTCCCTGACTCTTACTTTGTATCGTTCATTCTGCTTCATCATTTGTTCAAAATATATTTACACTAACATACTAGCACTGAGTTGACCCTACGAAATCGAAATTAATTTTTTTTTAAATCTGTTAACAAATCAATTTCTGCAAGTGAAGTATATTCAAACACGAGCTTGCTGTAGAGGAGTGAACTCACGGGTGTGGCGGACACGAGAGGCAACGGCAGCAGGACGAGAGGCACCAAGATGACGATGTAAGTCTTCCAGTAGGGCAAAACTTGCCACCGTCCAGTTGACCGGCCCACTGCAGTACTGGGATTTATACAACTTCTAGTACAAAATTGGGACTTATCACCGAAGTGTAAATTTAGGAGACATTCAATTTATATTTGTGTCGCTACCGTCGTGCGGTCGACGTGAGGGTTCGGGGAAGAGGGCTGTCTTCTGTGCAGCTACCTTTTCTGGGGCGCTAGCTTTTCTGTACAGCTGCCCTTCCTGAGGTTCGTGGGGGTACCGCCTACGCCGTATTTAGTCCGCTAGGGCAACAGAAGCAGTTTCTGTTTGGGCCGATCTACGGCGGTACCGTTAGGTGAGATGTGTGTGGATACCGCTTACGCCGTTTTTAGTCCACTAGGGCAACAGAAGTAAATTCTATTTATGCCGAACTACGGCGGTATCGTTAGGAAGACGAGCAACTGTCTGCGCCGTAATCAGTCCGTTAGGGCAACAGAAGTAAATTCTGTTAGTGCCGAACTGCGACAGGGTCTTCCTTTGCAACAAACTATGCGGAATAGTTTGTCCTCCCAAGGTGGTTTCCTTAAGCCCCTTTTTAGGCGAGAGTGTCATATTAGACTAAAGCCTGTGTCAAAAAGGAGAAAGGAAAACTCTTTCGACCTCAAGATGTGAATTCTTACTTACAGAATCTCGTTACAATGCCTCATAAATAAACAGATACATTTCAACAGAGAACATGATTTTATTTACTTTCTGTGAAAATAGCGTACATAGACATTAGTTACTGCATAACACAATACAACACGCAAAATTACATTTTAAATGTTTGTGCCATTCAGCTAAGTAATCGAAATAGTATGAGAATATTAAATGCAATACAAATGAAACCTAAGGGATTACTAAAGTAAATGCACAGACGAATCATCAGTGCAGAGAACAAACTTAGGGCCCGTACCGGGAACTGAACACATAAAGAAAATACTTATGATTATGGGTAACTCTAATAAAAGACTCGACAACACCTGTGCGGCCTGAAAAATTGGTTTACTGCAAAAGAATTAAGCCTGAAAGATTTTTGCAACGTCAAAAAGAATTTTTTTCAAGGAAGTACAAAGTAAGCAGCAATATCTCAAAATTATGAAGTTTTCTCCAAATATATTTTGAATGAGTTCCCCAGAAAACACAATCAGATCCGAAATTTTTTACAAGTAATAGAATAGTAACAATTCATTTTTTAGATCTCTCAGGAACACGATATGTCATGGTTGGGCTGCAGTCAGGTACGTCCATCCTGTGCTATGGGGACCGGTGCCCCAGGGGAGATACTGTTAGGTTACCTCAGCTGCTTTTGGAACTTCCGAGTCCACTTTGCTTCTTTCAGTTTCCATGCATTGCTATCTCTTGTGTGTCTTTTCTTTCTCTTCCTTTTTAACTTGTTGTTTCTACGAGCAGAAAATCGTGATGGATTTCCCGGCTGTCTACAGTCATACTAAACGGCCCTTTCTCTTCTTTCTCATGCGATTTCCTTTGTTGTGACGAGAGAGTTATAAACTAAGAAATATTATTAGGTAATTAATTTTTCAGAGCATGAGAAACTAGGCTGGCGTAGATGAGTTAGTTTAAGCATCTCTAAACACAACCAAGTTTTTCCACAAGAGGAATGAGGGATTCACTATTTAGCAAGGAATGATAGAAACGAAGAATCAATGCACAAGGAGGTCCCTACACCATGCGCTTAAGGACAACATGATTGGAAAAGGTTTATCGAACAAGATAAAAGTTTAAAAATAAAGGAATGGGTGCCAAAAAGGTAAACAATGCACCAAAAAGAGATCGTGCGAAACAAAATAAAATGCTTATCCCATTTCAAAAAAAGAGAGTCTACCTAACTTCCAGGTCGGGACCTCCTTTCTTCCCGTGGGAGCGCTAATTTCTACTGATACAATATTCGTGCCATTCTGAATATCAAGCGTAAGAAAGCAATTTTGACAACCATATGTGTACAATATTAGCGACATTTGTGGAAGCGCTTTAGTTTTGACCAGAGAAGCTTTTGAACGCCTTTTGAGTGCTGAGAAAAAATTGATGTTCATAGATTGAAATTCCAACAGAAACACATATCTTACCTTGGAAGCATTGTAGAATAGTAAACACGCATATTATATCATAAAGCCACCAGTGTTTTCAAGAGATTTCTCAAGCGCGTGTTTACTGAACACGAGGACACTTGCTGCATTTCGATAACACGGATCAGAAGAGTGTGGAGCAACTCAGTCTCTGGTGGAACGTGTTGAACGTTTGTGCGAGCCGTGCGCTTACTCTTGCCTTCATTGTCTTTGTCTTGGGGTTTCTCTTGATGTCTCCGTCTCGCAGCCTATATAAGGCGATTTTACCTGTCGGTTGACGCTCAATCATACATAATCGTTCTACCTGTTACCGGCCTCGATTCTCTCCAGTAAAAGCCTCCACCAAGACATCTTCGAGTTTCACTGCCCTGTACATTTGGTGGCGCAGTCTGGTGTGATTTTACGACTCCGTGTGTAACTAGTAAAGAAGATAAGGAGATTTTAACGAAGGACGAAGATTGAAGTTGCTCCTGTGCTGAAGAGTTGCAGAACTTCCGATACACCTTCAATGACTGGCAACAACGATAACCAGATTTGGCAGCCGCGCCCTTCAGTTCTGGTGTTTGGATTTAAAATTCCGTTGGAGGCGCTGATAGAATCTTACTCGCAGTTTACCATCTGGTTAAATATCGGTTCCCCTTTTCGCACCCGTGTGTTGCTATACGAGGCAGGAGAAGACCTCGAATTTGTTTTTGGAGTTACCTTTGGAGCAGCCGCCCCAGCGACGAGTGATAGGTGAAAGAACAACTTTTTGAGTGAACGATAACTTTGAGTGTTGATATATTACAACGAACAAAGAGTGACACACTAAATTAAATAAACTGTTGCAGTGATTAGTGATTGCTACGAAATCTCAATCTACTCAATCCACGACTACGTCTTACGGCATCGTCTCACGACATCGTTTAGCAGCGGCATCCTATCCTGCAGCACGACGTTTTTCAGTTAAGTGATTTCTTGGGTGAAATTCTTGCGTGAGCGAGTGCACCTGCACCGAGGACGTAAGCAAAAGCAGCTCGAGTTTTGTTTTGAGTAGTTTTTTCTGTCGGCTAATGCCGCGCTTAGCAACAATAGCCGCATTGCGGGTCTGCAGTCTGCATTGAGCAAGGCTCTGATTCAGTTACACTGTAGAGGTAGTGTAAGGCGGAGTGTTACGCTCGTTCGTTGGATTACCGGGGTAAATTACGATTCGTTCTATATGCAGCGTGGGAAGAAATGTTCCTGAGTAAGTGTAGCTTTGTTTTATTGTGATTTGTATTGTTGGTAAAAGGGTTCAGGTGTTTTATTGTGTTTTTCTGGAGTTCTGGAGTTTTTTCAAGGAGTTTTTCCAAGGTTTTTCTGGAGTTTTTACTGTTCCAAGTTTTTCGAGTAAATTTCAGGGTGTGTGGCAGTGAGGAAATTGATCGTGTATTTTAGGAACGTGTATTATTGGAATTTAGAAGTGTGTTTTTTCGCATATTGTGTAATAACGGTAATGTGGAAATTTGAATTTTAATAATGTGGTAAAATTACCCATGTCGGATAGATCTGATTCCGAGGAATACACACGATCAGAGACGATAAAAACTAAAAGTGGTAGGATCAGCGTTCCGCTATTCACTGCTACCCAAAATACAACCATGACTAGTCCTGCGGGCGCCACTGCGCCTGAAACGAGTGCTAGTGCTAGTAGTGTTAGTGACAGGACTCTGTTGGCAAGGGAAATTGCGGCAAATATGCCTAGAGCTGGTACCATACTGTCCAACGCGGAGATACCCGTTTTTCGGGGCAGACGCAGACATAATGACCCAGAGTTCCTTGAAAATAAAAGTTGGAACACTCACATAATGAATTTAAAAGCTTACATGTCTCTTCTGCCAGACGTGAGTAGTGATGATAGCAAAAAAGAGCTTCTTGTTCGGTCTGCCAATAAACAAGTAGGAGATTTTAATTCCGTAGTAACGAAATTAGTGAACTCGGATTTGAATTATACTTTTGAGGAAGTTATTAAAATTTTGGATGATATCTACGTATGCAGGGGTGAAAAGTCAATTCACGCATTTGCATGCGATCTAAATGAGTTACAGTTGGTACGCAATGATGCGTTGGCAGCTCAATTAGTCACAGCTTTTGCAAAAATACGTAAATTGCCTGAGAATATTTTAAATTCAAACACGCTGGGTTGGCAGCGTCATCCTTATTACCCGGCTTGTGTAACTCAGGCGGAACTCAAACGATTCGTAGCGAACAGCATTGTTTACAGTCTCGCATTAACCATTTTGGGTCCTTTGCTGGACGAATCTTTCTCGAAAAAAGTTTTTGAATGTCAATTTAGTACTTCGGAAGAACTCCTAGCACGGTTGATAGCTGCTGTTAGGAGTCAAGCTGAGACAAAGAAAATCCTTGCGGTCCATTTCCCAGTCCGATACGAAAATGAAAGTTATTTGGCAGATGTGACTAGTGGTCTTGATGAATGCGTTGAGGCGCAGGACTCTTTGCAGGAGAGTGAAGTTTTCTACGGGAATTTCGGGAACTACCGTAGGAATCGTGCAGGACAACGTAGGACTACTCCTAGACCCTGGTTGCGAAATCCTCGTGGAAGAGCGAGGGAATTTAGTGGTTACGTAGGAGATAGAGGAATAGGTTCCATGGAGTGCGATACTGTGCGGACAGACAGTAGTCCTGGTAGTTCTAGTCAAGCTTCAGGGCACTTTGCGGGAGCTAAAAAACGAGGTTTTCCTTTCTGTAATTCATGTTCTATGGTCGACCATTTTGAGTGTAGATCTCAGAGAGGTCAGATTAATGCGAGATGAAATAGCGGGTCTGGGTGTTTCGCTTGTGGAGGTGCACATTTGGTGAAAAATTGTAGAGCTTCGGGAAGTGAAATTAGGAGTTTCAAGGCTTATATACGCGGTCGTAACATAAACAGAGGTAGCCAATCGTGTGGTAGGAGTGAGGTACATTTTGCAGATTCCGAGCCTGATGCTCGGGATTTTTTAGAGGAGTAGGAACAGGTAAAGGTAGTAGTGAGAACGAGATTGAGCCCGAGAGAAAGAGCAGCGCTCTCGTAAATCCTAAAGCTGTAGTCGAAATTCCAGATACACCCAAGACAAACAAATTTGAATCCTTCATTGATCCGTTGTTCAAGTGTGAAAATAGGTACAAATTACTGCAAGACGAAGAGCTTGCGGATAATAGGCAACAACAAAACAAAGCTGTTGAGGCTTACTTCTCCCCTAGTGTTGTGAGGGGCACTTTCAATAAAAAAGGCACTGGTTTGGTTGCTTTTAGAAAATCTAATAAACCTACAATAATTTCAAATAACAATGATCAGTATTTAAGTGCCCTGTTAGATAGCGGTTCCGAAAAATGCTTAATAAGTTACAAGCAGATCAAGCACCTGAATGAAGAGGTTAAGCCGAGTCGCCTGACTGTGAAAGGGATCAATAGTAGAAGTAACGTCAGCGGAGAAGTCGATTTGACTATTTCAATTTCAGGTACTAACAGAGTACTAAAAACTAGCGCTCTGATCGTTAAAGATGCAAAATTTAATTACGATCTTATTTTAGGACGTGATGTGCTGAGTGACGCCATCATTAATTTTAAAAACGGAACCCTCGATTGGGAAGGTATTACTGTGCCATTTTATGAATTAAATGTGGAACCGGCACTAAGTAGAGAAGTGGCGATGAAAAATATCGTGAACAGCGACTGTCTGTTGTCTGACGTTGTGGTTGCCAGGAAGAGCAACGAAGGCAGTTACCGCGCAAAAATAGTAGCTGCAGAGAAAAGAAAAAAACCGTGCCCGCGAGTGAAGCGAGGCAGAGCGGAAGGCCGCTGGTAGTTCATTGCCCTCAGGTGGAGGTGCCCAGTAACTCTATGAAGTTGTTGTACGGGTTTGTTAATAAAGCAATATCCGGAGAGTATTTGATTATGAAAAGATGTTTTGAAAATGGTGCCCTTCTGGCAGAGTCGATTGTTCACGTCGGGGAAGACGGCGTGGTCCCTGTGATGATTTTAAATGCACAAGAAGATGCTGTAAACTTTAGCGAGAATTCAATGTTGTGCAATGTGGAATTAATTGCAGCTGATGAGATTGAGAACGAAATTTATATCACTAGCGTAGAAACAGCACTTAGAGACGCTAATAATGTGGAAAATAGTTCTGACGCTGTGTCGGAGTCAGTGCAGTTTGTCTCGGCTGGTGGTGGAATTAAGGCCATAGCAGGGAGGAAACTTGGGTTGCATTCTGACGATCGCAGCGGAAATCAAGTTCTCGCTAGTAATGAGGAGTTGGGAGTTAATGAACAAGTAGGTGTGTCGTGTGCAGGGAAGCAGGAAGTACGACGACCTGATGTCTCATGTCATGTTTGGATTTGGAGATCCAAATATATTTGGAGAAAATGATGATGTCTCATGTCATGAAGAGGACATGCAGTTGCCTTTAGTGAATTTGTTAAATCAGTTTCGTGATGTAGTCACGTTAGAAGGCGAAACTATAGGTGTTACAAATATTATGACGCACCGGATACCGCTAAAACCGGATGCACCTGTCCTGAATTTAGCTCCTTACAGAATTCCTCATAAATATCAGGAGGAGGTTATAAAAATTACTAATGATATGCTTTCACAAGGTATAATTGAGGAATCGATTTCAGACTTTAACTTCCCTGTCAGCGTTGTTAAGAAAAAGAGCGGAGAGCTTCGCCCCGTGATAGATTTCAGGGCCCTTAACAAAGTTTTGGTGAAAGAGTCTTATCCTATACCCAGGATTGATGAAATATTATCAGCTTTAGGTGGGAACAAATGGTTCACTAATTTAGATCTGCGCTCTGCTTTCCATCAGGTCGAATTAGACCAAGAGAGTAGGAAATTTACTGCTTTTTCCACTTCCGTAGGATACCGTTCGGATTGAGTACCAGTCCAAGAGTATTCCAGCTGGTGATGACCTCTGCCCTTGCGCCTATTTTGGGGAAATTGGCGTTCGTTTTTCTAGACGATATTTTGGTATATTCCAGAACTAAAAGTCAGCATTTGGCTGACATTCGAAGTGTCCTTAAGATGCTTCGATCTGGTAACTTGTCGTTGAAGCTTGAAAAATGTCATTTTTTCAAAAGAGAAATTGAATATTTGGGGCACATTATTGCCGCAGGTGGTATTAGATGTAAATATTCGGAGAAACTGCAGGATTGCAAAGCTCCCGTAAATGTGAAGGAATTACAACAGTTCTTGGGTTTAGCTAACTTTTTTCGAAATTTCTTGCCAAATTTTTCCGAGGTTGCTGACCCCCTGTACAGACTTTTAAGAAAGGACGTTGACTATACGTGGAGCGACGAATGCCAGAAGAGTTTTGTTTTTATCAAATCTGCTCTCACTTCTGACACAGTTTTAAGACATCCTGACTACACTAAGGACTTCCACGTAATTACGGACGCATTTAACTTTGGGATCGGAGCCGTTCTGATGCAGGCAGAGGATTCAAGCGATCAAATTTTGCGCCCTGTGGCTTACTATAGTAAAAGTTTAAATTCAAGTCAGAGGAGGTATAGTATACCAAGAAAGAATTTTTCGCGATTTATTCAGCTCTGAAATATTTTAAATATTTAATTACTGGCTATCCTATCCGTGTCTATACGGATCATCGGCCTCTCGCGCCGCTCTTTAATAAAAATCTCCCTGAGGACACCAACATGGCCAGATGGTGTATAAACGTGCATTCATTTGATCCTGTTGTAAAATATTTACCTGGCAAACAAAATGTCGTAGCTGATTATTTAAGCAGACTACCTGTAAACAATGAGAAATTAACCGCTAAAGAACTAGAGTGCTCTGATGCTCTGGAATCCGCGCTTGAATCCAATGTCTGTAGCATTGAGACTCGGTCGCAGAGAAAAAAAGACGTGCCTAGACATGAGGAAGTTGACCCGCCGCCTAGCGACAGTGCTGACGGCGCAGCAAGCAAAGAGGCACGTCCCAAGCTCATTGACTATGTACCGAAAGACGATCAAATTTCTTGGACTATAAAAGAGTTTATCGACGAGCAGGAGAAAGACCCTTTTTGCGTAGAAGTGAAAGAAGCTTTACTTCATGGTAGTGTTTCTAAAATTCTGGACCTACAGAAATTTTTAATTCTGAACGACATTTTGTACCGACGTAGACAAATTAACAATCGACCTAGTACAATATTAACTGCAGTGGTACCTAACTCTTTAATGGGTAAAGCCATTTTGGCAATTCATTCGATGTATCATACTGATGATGTGCACACTTTGTTTAAATTTAAAATAAAATTCTACAATCATTTGGAAAAAACGATTGTGCGAAAATTCGTACGAGATTGTGAAGTTTGTAAATTACTTAAGGCACGACCTTATGTGCCAATTAAAATTTTAAAAGCTCCAATAGCGAAAGAACCGTTTGAGGTTGTTTCAATGGACTATCTTGGTCCACTTAAGGTTACCGATAGTGGTAACAAATATATATTAGTAATAATTGACCTTTTCTCCAGATTTTGCAAACTGTATGCGACTTCTAACCGTCGTACAGACACGGTAATTTCATGTTTAAGTAATTGTTTTTCAATTTTTGGATTTCCTAAAACTTTGATTTCTGATAATGCTTTGGAATTCAAGTCGGTGGCTGTTAAGCAGTTTGAAAATATTCATGCTATCGCGAAAAAAATGTTCTGGCTTACAGTCCTCATTCCAACGCTATAGTAGAGAGAAATAATAGGAAAATTACTAATCTGTTGAAGCTGTACGTAAATTCTCTCCCTCATGCTGAATGGGACCAGTGCATTGAGGTGGTCGAAAATGCATCGAACAATGCCCTAAATTCTACTTTAGGCGAAACTCCGAGTTTCGTCGTGTTCAATAGGGACACCTGCCTCTTCTATCAAAATGAGAGTTTTGATACCATAACTTACAGTTATGATGAAGAAATAGATTTGGTTAATTTTCGAGCAAAAGAAGCCGCCCGCACTGTAGAGAATATTAGAAATTTGATATTGAATAACACTACGGTAAGAAACCTTTACAAAAATCTCAAGCGTCGAAATAAGGACGTAAAGGTAGGCGACCGTGTTCTTTTAAAAAATCACGAGAAAAGACATAAGTTGGAATTAACCTGGTTAGGGCAGCTGTGGTTCTGAAGGTCAAGCGAAATTGGGCCGAAGTTAAAATTGGTTCCAAAATTTATAAAAGCAATTTAAACCACATATTACCCTTGAGGAGGGTTCAACTGTGAGTTGAAAAGACAAGTTTTTGACGCCGCTACGACTCGATGAATTACGGTTTACTGTGTAGGGCCACTGTGTTACCTTATTTAACATTTTCACTAAGGTTTTTAATAGTTCAAGGTTTTTTCTATGTAATATGCGCTGTGTTTCATAAGTTGTGTTTCATTATTATTCTCAGTAACCCATGTTATATTTTCAGCATTTTGTGCTGTGCGTTTTTCAGGTTATTAAAGGTTAAGTGTTGTATTTTAACCTGGGTGTTTAAAGGAATGTAAATCTATCTAAATTTCTAAGACATCTTTATTAATCTTTGCATTTCACTTTCGATATTATTTCGATCGCTTGGAAGTATTGCTGAATTGACAATTAAAATGGTGAGCGAATTCTTCGACTGCAAATGCAATCGCTGATGTTGCAGTCCATCACGTGAGACAGTCTGTCTCGGCGCTTCGGCGCAACTCAACTCACATTGCTATTTTTATTTTAAGTTGGAATGTTCAGTTGACAGCGCAAATGAATTAAATTCATACTGTGGTTGTTTGCTACCCGACCTTGGGTCCGAACACGGTTTTTATTAAAAAAAATTTTTCTCACGCGTGCGTACAAGACGGAATTTTTGTGCGTTAGGTTTATCTGATTGTTTCGTTGGTCATGCTCATCGGTTCTGTGTCTGTTCCCTTTGCAGGTTCACAAGGCTCGAAATGGGGAACGCCCAGTCATCTCTTGATGTCGATGCCCTCGTGACGGCTTTAAGCTCGCATAACACCAATATCAATGAAGAGTGGCTGCGGGAAAACTCCAGGACGGACCTTTTGCCGGACAGCGTTACCGACGTCCTGGTGATGCTGCTCATATTGTCAACGATGGCGTTGGGGACAATCATCTATCATTTGAAGAAGAGTAGGAAGATGATATCCGAGCGCTCCGAGCGAGCCGAGGATTTTCAAATGCGTCGTGGGGCGATAAGGCCGCCAAGATGCAACAATCATCAGGATCAAGTGTAGTTATCAACATAAGCGGAGACGTGGTGGTGCTGGTGCAACAGCCTGGCGCAAGGCGAGTCGGGCGGACGCGAGAAGCAGGGCGCAATGAACGTCCCTGTTCCACTGCTAATGTGCGGCCAAAAGTTTGATTTTGAAAATTAGGTTGTTTAGAGTGGAATTAAATTAAATCAAATTGAATGTGAAAAATGAAATTGCTAAATCCAAAATATTGAAAATTAAGCGCGAAAATGTGAAAAATTAAAATTAAATTGAAAAGTTGGAAATCGCTAAGTTGAAAATTAAAAGGTTAGAATCTAATGCGTTGGAAAATGCGTTGGAAAATGCGTTCTAATGCGTTGAAAACGACGTCAAAGTGTTTATTGTAAAGTGTTAGTGTTATAATCTGTCTTATAATCTTATAAAAGTGTTATAATCTTCTAATATTAACTGCATGCTTTTATTAATAGTGTTACGCTATTTTACAACGCCCAGCAAAATTTAGAAAGAACGGAATATCTGTGTCGGTGCAAAATTACATAATGCTAATTGCTCAATATGTAAAACTTTAAGGTTTTCTTTTTCGGTTTGTTAGAAATTATTTTTATTTTTGCTATTTGCGTTTAATAGTGAAAGGATAGGGCGTTTTTTTTAACCCTACCTCTGTCGGCGTGCTGACTATCTTGTTCCACGGTAAGTTAGTACTAATGCTGACCGGTGGTAGAAGCTGGTGTCTTTGCTAGTTACCAATTCGTTTTTTTTGTTCTCACTTTTAAGTTTGACTTATTAATCGTTTTCTTTATATATGGTGTTCCATGGTTGTAAGGTGTGGAAGAATTTAAAATTTTTTTTTTGTTTTTTTCATAGCGTGTAACATTTATTAAGGTATTAATATTTGCTAATTTTGCGATGTTCTATGGTGACTAAAGTTTTCGATGCGTTTCTCTATGTTTTTCAATATTTTTTTTTGTGTTTCTAGTAAGAATCATATTACTATGTGAAAAGCGAGTGGTATTTGTTTTTGTAAATCGTTAATGGTAATGGTAATGGTAATGGCGTGTTTATAATATTTCTTTTTTAATCTCTATCGTTGTTTGTTTCGAGATCATCAATTTAGTAGCGTTTTATCATTTCTTTAATTGTTTTAGCATGTAGTAATCCTACTTTGTAATTTCAAATTAGGTTTGGACGATAAATTAATTTCATCATGATTTTTTTTAACGCACACCCTTAAGCCGTGTGTCTGTTTTCAGTTGTTCCGAGTTGGTTCCGTTTACCTTTGAACAGCATTTTTATTTTGTTGTTCGCTTCAGCTGCCCTCGTTTTTGCTTGTTTTGCCTTGTATTAAATAACACGAATAATTCTAGGAAGGTATTTTGTTCTTTCAATTTCATTTGCGCATTTTAAATTTAATGTAGTATGAGCTGCGAGACGACTTAAAATACGGACGTAAAGTAATAGCGCTATTTTTAGCCTAAGGGTGTCGTTTGATTGTTGAATAATTTGTAAGCCGACTCTGTCAAGTCTCCGAATTCCCTATGAATTTTTTTTTTATTAACCTGTTTGCGTTTAATTTTATTCTCATCCGATTACTTGCAAAAAAGGGGGGGGGGGAGGAATTTGCGAGCCGTGCGCTTACTCTCGCCTTCATTGTCTTTGTCTTGGGGTTTCTCTTGATATCTTGATGTCTCCGTCTCGCAGCCTATACAAGGCGATTTTACCTGTCGGTTGACGCTCAATCAAACATAATCGTTCTACCTGTTACCGGCCTCGATTCTCTCCAGTAAAAGCCTCCACCAAGACATCTTCGAGTTTCACTGCCCTGTACACGTTCAAGACTTGCTGAAACATAGGAAGTTAATTCTTGAGCCGTTTCGGCGTGTTGCAGAAGATATTTACAATCCGTTTCGCAGTATTTGTGGGCATTTCGTGCGCACCGTAATCAGCGTACTATTTTTCACAGTTCACAGCTTCTCTGTTAGGCAGATTTTTGTCTTTTTGAACGTCGTCCCACTGTTCAACAATTCTAATGCCACTTGAAAATTGGATTGCTTGGAATAAGTCATGCTCTAGTTTTGACACGCAACAATCTTCTAACCAGCTGCAAGGTGCTCAATCTAAGACAAAGGAACCTTGCTCACTCTAGATATTTCTAGAGTGCAACTTCCAAGGGCATCAATAACCCTCTGCTGGTTCACACCCATTCGAATATAAAGCATTTCTTCAATTTCTGTCTGAGTTTTTTAATATTAAGATCCACTTTCACCTAAAGCAATCAGCAACACCCGTGAATAACCTTCTTCGTAGCATTAATTCTACATGGAGTGAATTTTCACAGAGTTATAAGTATGCAGGAGTACTGACCGCAATGAGTTGGTATTTTCAAATCGCATTTGGTATAGCTTTTCCAATTTATGTATTGCTCAAAACCAACATTAATTTGAACACTGCTTTTAATTTTGATTTTTAGATTTGCGTTGGGGCATTGATTGCAATAAATTAAGCAAAATTCTCTTACATTTTATGATGCTCGCGTAGTGGCTCCGCAGTCAACCTGATAACAGTTTTGATAAAAAGACCCTGAAACCTTGACCTTGTTTTCGCACAGGTCCTTGCCGATAACAATTCAAATACACGACGGAATACATACTTACGTAAGAGAACCAATCTCTCCCTGCTGAAAGGGAAAGTCCCGGGGATAAAAAAAAGCTGTACATTCATCGTCTTTAGTTTATGAGACGACAGTAAAAGTTCAGTAATTCAAATTTTTATGGCGCTTAGCCCTGTGGCATCATTAGTAAAATTTTTCTGTCATAACGGCGGTTGTTGTACGGTACTAACGTAATGAGATGAAATGCTAAAAAAATTTTAATTTTAATTTTATTTAACACTATATTCATCATGGTACAAAATTTTAAAAACTATTTTCATTCAAACTACTCGCTTCCAGTCATTTTGAAATCCCCCCCCCCCCTCCCTCTCTCCCTCACCCACGAAAAGCCCTATTTTTGGCAACGACGACTGCTTCTTCTACGTCGGCCGCGTAAAAAATCTGCACACTACGGATTTTCAGACAGCCTCACTGAAAGCCCAGCACTGCTATTTAATATTATTCCTCGAAAGAAAGAAATGAAATCCCCTTAGCCCCTATCTTACCAAATTAGGCCCGCGTCGTCATATTCTGTGGAGGCGTCACTGTTTTTCAGTGCACCGCTGATAGTCTCTGGATATTTTAATGGGGCGACAGAAGACCTTGGAGCTGCTTCTCACCAACCTGAGCATGGTTTCGTCAAAGCATAACCTTCCTCCGGTCATTTGTTCAAGCTTTAAATTTTCTGCGCTAATCAAGCTCCTTTTATTAGTGCTTATGTTAGCCTAAGCTTCTTGACGATGCGCCGAGATGACATCAGATTCTTCTGCAGCTGATATTGGTTCATTCACTTTCTGTCCATTTAAGGATCAATTGACTGTTCTATCTAATGCTGCATCAATATTGCCGTAAGACGTAAGTAGATGATATAGGTCGATATTTTCATTCAATTGGCTCTTTTATAAAATACACGTTTTCATATTTCTAGGAAATTTTTGGCTCATGATTATTGACGTAGCGACTTGGTTTAGGGGTCATTTAGTTCGTTAGCAAATTTACTACGTACAATCGCTATTCATTACATTTTCAATTTAGTTTTTTCCAGATTTTTTATGTCGTATAAGTGATGTTTTGTTCTTTCGCTTTGGAGTATTCCTAAAATGTCACCAACTACAAATTTGAATTTTGACTCAACAGGAATCGTAGAAGATTGTTTTCTTGGTGCGATGACACTAAAGCAAATTTTAAAATCAATTGGTTTGGCTTAAGAGTTGCCTTGAAAAGCACTCCCTAAAATATTTCTTGTCAGAATACGTAAATCACTTTCTATGCAAAAGTTCGAAAAATATGTTCATACATACATACATATACCGGGCTTATCCTCCCTATGGGAGGGTAGCCGACAGCAGGCCACAATCACCACACTTAGTCACTAGAAGGCGAGAGAGGCAGCACTGGCCGCACCTGAACTGCCAGGATCAGCAGCAGCCCAGCACAACCACCTTCCACAATCAGGCCCGACAGCCACAGCTGGTTTACCCCGACCGCTTCATTGAGTGCAGCCCCTCCCCCCGCACATGACAGGTCAACCCCATCACACGCGGGCAGCTTCCAGTAACGCGTCAAAAATAAAATTACCTCCTTATACACTGCCCCCACTCACTTCTGTCCGCAGCCATCCCTCTCGCCACGTCCACAGTCTCATACAAAGCACGTCGCACCCCATCCATCCAACTCATCCGTGGTCTACCTCGCGCTCGAAGACCACTCACTTCCGGCATATATATCTTTTTCACCAGCCGCTCAACATTCATTCTTTCAACATGCCCAAACCATCCAAGCACTCTTTCATCTACTCGCCTGCTCAACTTTTTGATAACACCCGTCTGCCCCCTAACCAACTCATTCCTGATCCTATCTCTTCTAGTTACTCCATACATGCTCCTCAAACACTTCATCTCAAACACATCCAACTTCCTCCTCTCAGCTGCTCTCAACCCCCAGGACTCTGCTCCATACAACAAAACTGGCACAATCAAACTTTCATACAGTCCACTCTTAGCATTCATACTCAAACTCCTGCATTCAAAAACTTTCCTCATTGCACCCAATGTCTTACAACCTTCACTCACTCGATGCTTCACTTCTACTTCCATACTATCCTTAACAGTCACATCCGACCCGAGGTACCTAAAATGCTCTACCTCCTCTAAAACTAAAAAATATGTACGAGCAAAAATCAAAATTTACATTTTTGAGGCAATTTTCAGATAAATCTGCCCAATAGGGAAAAAGTTCCTCCCAAAGCGTAACAACCCTTTAAGAAAGTAGATTTTTTGATAATGCTGACCCCAATTATGGCTTGATCTAGAATTATATTGTGTTCTCCAGCCTTGCCAATGCGAATTGAGTTAATCTTTCGAACCCATGGCCAGATTTTCTTGGCAGTACGGGAGAGCGACGGCTACTTGCTTCAAATCGTAAATGACCCTTCTTATCACGAGCAGGTCTTCGGTCTCAACTACTTCTCATACTTCGTTCAGTAACAAAATGCGAACGCAAAGCTTTTCTTGGCTTGAAAATTTGACACAACCCCTTCCACATCACAGAAAGCCGTTTTATAAGTTGATGAGAAAATGTAAAATAGAACTTTTTTAGAAGCATGCACAGGAAATTACCTTTCACCAAACTTAGCCTATGCACTCACTGATGCGTGGTGTGCTATGAAACAGAAAACCGAAACAGTCTTTAGAATATTCATTAAGTCATCCCTAGCTCACGAAAAATTGTGCGGGAGGAATGCAAGTAAAGTCAACGCATAAAATCGCGGTTGTAGATTTTTCCACCACCAGTGTGATACTAATCATAGTCAAAATAGCAAGATCACATAATTACCTAGTTGAGGAGAGTGTCAACAACGCGATTCCAATTAGGCCCACACCGGTATTCATTTCACTTCCGAGGCATATAAATGAATAGGACATTGACATAGTTCAATAAAAATGTATATGCTTTGACGTGAATATAAGTCGATAATGCATTCACAGCTCAGAAAAGTCATACAGCTCGCTACAATATTAGTCAGACGCTGGTCGTTTACGATCCTAAGGAAACAAGAAAGCAGTCGTTAGCACGTTATCTCAATTTAATATTGTTATGGCTCTTCCCCGGCTAGTGAATAGTATTGACATATATTGAAACTAAATTATTTCATTTTACCCACGATTTTTATTTAATATTCTTCCGGAAAGTAACAACTAGATTGTTTTTGAAAGTCTGAGTTGATTTTTTTAAAGTGAACTTCACTAACTGAGACCTTAGTTTCGACAAAAGGCCGAGGGCAGATATTGAAATTGGTACATACATGAGAAATTCGGATGGTTCTTCCACATAATGAATAAAGAAATGCTAGATGATATTTCAAAACTCCGACATGATATGGGACATCGCAATTCAAAGCCTTCCGTACAGAAGTCTCTTCAAATTTAAGTAAGAGTCATGAAAATAAATTTAAACATGTAAATTTAAACTTGTGAAATATGAATACATGCGCGAATGTGAACTAAAAAACGAAAGCGCAACTTTTTCTACGGTTTATGCGGTAAATATATATTTCTACATGGAATGGATTGGTTTTACGTGAAAAATCATTTGGGAAAACTTGTATGCAGTCTGCTTACTGAGGGAAGAAACTTGCGAGTCATCGCAAACGATTCATTCAAAGCTACAGTGGCAGTGAAATGTTTTCAGAAGAAACCCTTGAAAGTTTTTCTCTGCAACCGTAACAAAAGTTATCGCTAAGCCGAAATACATATAATTAAAAATAAGTAACTTTATGGCATTGTTTGCGATGAACACATTCTTTCCCTTTTTAAGTAGTCTCCCGAATCTCGTATTCAGTCACAAATACAACAAATAACAATGGTTATGTGAGGATTTCCTGAGTGGAATTTAAAAATACCGAAAAGTATAAAACCTCTGAGGCAAATTGCTTTGAAATGTGTGAGGTCTGCAACGAAAGGCTTGACTCCGATATGTGGAATTAGAGGCGGTATCAAAAACGGCGGTACATACTTGAGGAGGTCAACCCAGGGGCTTTCGGGCCCTGTGGGCCATTTTTATTTCTTTGTTAAAAAAGGATCCTTAGGTGGTGGGCTATTGTGCCCTGAAATTTTATGGGGCTACGGGCATTAGATCCCCCCCGAGGGAAAGGTAAGGGGACCAAAAATCATAAATTTTTGTCGCCATAGAAAAAGGAAACAAAACAGAAAATGAGAATTATTGAACTATCAGCTTGTTTGCAATGAAACGATGATTTAAAAACCATCTTGAATTTGTTCTAACATAAAAACTCAATGACTTCTATTCCTTTGAAATATCCCTAGAAATGGGCTGAAAAACTAATATTTCAATTTTTTTTTAAATAGGGCTTAATCGAAAAAATGAATGAAACAAAATGTATTTCTTTTTAAAAATTACAATTATTGGTCAAATTTCAGGAGAATCAGATCACAAATAAAAAATTCACGATTAATCTAGAAATAATTCATTAATATTTTCTTCAAGTTTTTACGTATCATTTACAATTCACAGTGTGAGTATGAAATTATGCATGGAGATTATAAAAAAACATGAAAACAGCATTCAAGTTCAAAAATTGTCCATTGTATAACACTTCAATAAAGAAAAATTGTTTTTGGCTAATGCTCAAAGCCCTTCATTTTTAATATTCTAAAGATTAGAAGTCAGTGAGTTTTTGTTCTAGGAAAAAACAAAGACAGTTTTAGAATACTTTGAACATTTCTGACAAACTAATGGATTCTAATTTCCCAGTTTGTACACTTAATTTGTTTAATCACAGCCCAAAACAAAAAATTTGTTATATTTTAGTTAGTGACCGAAAATCGCATATCAAAAGAAAACGAAGAGGAAAATAGAAAATTTCAATCCATTTGATGTTTAAAATGTTACAAGAATTTCAGAACTGTCTTTGTATTTGTTTTATCATAAAAATTCATTAACTTCTACTCTGAAATATCCGTATAAATGCACTAAAAAATTAATTTTTAAAATTTTTGCAAAAACCAAGGCCTAAATCGAAAAAGTTACATGAGTAAAATATATTTTGTTCCCCAACATACATATACTGGCCAAATTTCAGACGAATCGAATCAAAATTTTAAAATCGATGAGTTGACCTTAAACCACCCTAGTGGTTTATTTCGTCCTAAGCTGTGTTTAAGACCGGATTTTTCCTTTTCCCCATAGCTGTTAAAATCAGCTTGCAAAATTAAGTGGATTTAATCCGTCATTAAGTGAATTCAAAGAAGCTTCGCTTGCAAAAGTGTAGGTTAAATGACTTCATCATCGATGCCGGGTTTTCGATTGCGCACTCCTAAAACATTTTTTAAAAAGTACACGCAAGACTCGGTATGATGCAGAAGAATTCGACACGAATATAATAAATATAACGACTTAGTTCTCTTTGACAGCGTAGAATTGTTTCTGAAAATGAAGGTCACATATAAGCGTGTCAATAAGTATCATTTTAGGAGTGGGAAACCTCTAAAAAGCACGCGACAAAAACAAAAAGTCACACTAAAAACCTAAAAATCGATAAAACATTTCGCAAAGCATAAAACCTCTGAGGCGAATTGCTTTGAAATGTGTGGGGTCTGCAACGAAGGGCTTGACTACGATATGTGGAATAAGAGGCGGTATCAAAAACGGCGGTACATACTTGAGATTCAAGTGAAAGTGTTTGGCCTTCTCACGAGTACCAGGGATGTCGCAGAAATTCTGAATGAGAAATTACTAATATAAAGGAAGGCACACACTCTAGACTTCCTGTTCGTCACAACGATATGTTGTAAGTTCATTCAGTAAGTACATCGCATGCAACTGTTGTGAAGTTTATAGAAGAGATTAATTGATAGACAACAACGATCTGCCAGCGTTTGCAGGAACTTGGGAATATGTTGACAAATAAGTTCCGCACGAACTTGGTGAAGCGAACGAGCGTTTGTACTGCTTTTTTGCTTTGATGCATGTTAATGGATAGCTCTTACATATTCTAAATATAATCTTTAATTTGGTATATCGGTAAAAAGTTTAATCTAAAATTTACAACTTTCATCGAAATCAACATAATTCATTCCACAAAAATACTTTTACTATGTCTACACGTCATCTATTCGAATGCAGTTAACTTTTTTATGTATGACTTAGTGTGCCGCTGGAGGTGCGGCCTTGGTCGTGGTAATGAAACTCGGAGACGTTTTCTTAGGTGTTTACTTGAGGATGTGACGAGAACGATAGCGCCAGGACTAAGTTGTCTAGTGCTTATAAAGACTCCGGTACGCATGGATGGGGGTTGCGTGTACATATCTCCCCATCCCTCTTTCAAAGTGAGGTACTTATCGCAAAGAAAATTTTTTAATTTTTAATAAGTGATTAAATGAAAAAAAAATTTTCATATATGAAATTAATCACTACTAACATAGCAAATTGTTTGCTCTCCTCAGCGGGAGATTGTTGAAAATTAAACATCTCAAAAATCACAATATTGAACAAAGTTACTTTAAATATAAGTAAACGTATATTTTATCCATAATACACCTTGTTTTATTTTAACAACAGAAAAAAGAAACGCACTAACGCAAGCGGGAATAAAGGAGGCAGCAACTGGTTAACAATAATAATGCCATCTTCTTTAACAGTATAAACTATAACGCACTAACATTAGTATACAGAAATGCACTAACGCACTAACAGTATAAACTATAACACGAGTTCTCACACTACTACTATGGAAAAATAAAAACCGTCAGTATTTTAGGTTAAGGGATTATAAATAAAAACGCCAGGTACAAGGTTATAAAAACACAATTAAAAGAAACTGAATATCGATACGCATAAATTCAATAATTTTAAATAACATTTCGCATTTAACCTTGATCGATTTAACATGGATATGAAAAATGGGTGTACACGTCCGTGTACTTGAATAGTCGCAAGTTTGGCATCGTTCCCTGTCTCACACAGAGAAAACGGAGAACTGCTCTCAAGGTTAATTGAAGTCAAAGTTCTTGACTGCGCCGAAGGTTAATTTCAGCCTAGGCAATCAATGTTTGTTGACAGTCGCTCGGCGTCATGCGGTCTCAGCCAGACACCGCACCGGAGTTGGAGATATTATGTTTTTTAAGTATTATTGAACAAGTTGGAAGCTTTCAAAGCTTTGAATGACTATCAGACTATTAAATTAAAGCAAACGACGGTGTGAACGCAGAGGTAATTGTAGATTGTGGAACTCATAAGAACTTAAATTACGTGTAGGGCTATTTTACGATTATAAAAACATCGATTAAACATCGAGTAAACATTTGGTTATATGAAATATTTTTAAAAGAAACAATTTTCAGCAGAGCTGCACTCTATTTAATGGGGTTTGACACGTTTACAAAGAACCGAATATAACAAATTTATTTAGAGCCAAATTTGGTTATAGCTCCGTTGACAGCATTCCGAAGGTCGTTGCCAGCTTTGACATGTTAGCCCGCGCCGGTCGTTTTGGGTGGCTAGGCCATTTCAAAATGGGTTGCAAATTAATTATTACGTGTCCCCCTACAGTTACAGTGGTTACATGTCTAATAATGTCCCTTTTGTTTTTAGCACGTTTCGACGTAGCTGAAAATCCTCTTGTTTTATGCGCTCGGCCAAAAGCTCTATTTGCTTGCGTAAGTAATAGACTAGAACTGTTATGGCGATCAGTACGACTGTTAGGATCATCAGAAGTAAATCACCTACTCTGTCGGGTATCCAGTCTATTACTGTTTGCTGCTATCCAGTCGTTGGTTATTTGGCCCTTAGTGTCAAATAGAGCTGCAGTTAGCGTGTCGACACTTATCGAACTTATCTTGTTGCCCATAATGTAGTGTTTCCCGTATTTAGTATTTGAAGTGTTTGTTTACTCGTTTCTCAGCCACCAGGATCTGCAATTAAAACGAAAAAAAGACTATTAGCATGGGCACAAAATTTATAATGTCATACACAAACAATGAAACATATAATCCTAAATACAATAATGAATGCAAATAAAATATTAATGTATTCGTTGTTTAAATTTGAATGTTAACAGTGCAACACTAACTATTAACTGAAATTATTAAATGCTAAATGAAATACTAACTATTTCTGAATCAGTTAACTAATAGTGAAAACAATTTAAGTGAAAACTATTAAACTGATTGTCAATCAAATAAGTTAACAACAGTATCCAGTTTCAACCCGGAAGTTTCTCACGATATATTTACGATGTATTTCGAATAATTTATTAATGTCCTCAAGTCGCGAGGTTGATTTTTTCATCAACATTGGTGCTTTGTTGATGTGATGCATTTAGCAATTGCGGAACTCGCCCATCATTTTTAATTGGCTGTTCAGCATCAAAATTTGAACGTAAATAGTGACTGTAGTGAAACATTTAAATTTCACAGATCGTGAGAACATTCGTTGAAGGATGTATTCTGTGATATTCGTTACCCTTGAATTTTTACGTACAACACTTAAACTTTATAGGGTAAACTGTTTGGAAGGTTAGTTCTTTTGCTGTTAGCAATGAAAATCACTAATACTAGAACACACGAGATTATTTAACATAGGCATACAAGTGATTAATATGAAACGAGATATAGCATATATGAGATTAATATGATGCGAAGCAAGTAACACAAAGTAGATACTTAATAATTAATTAACCTAATACATAAAATCACACAGTCGTATGTTTAGCAAAATAGTAACTTGTCACGCCTGAAACGTTATAGTCGCAAAAATAGTTATAGGTGAAACAATACGTAGTAACGTTGTCATTTTCTTTTACTTAGGGGCAATACATGGTTCATGTTACTTCTATGGATTTTATCCCCTATTTTGATTTTGACCCAGTGTCCTTTGATTTTCGCAATTAAGCCAGGACCTCTCCACGTCAGATCTAACTTGTTTGTTTTTAAATGGTTTTTTAACATAACCCGGTCACCAATTTTGAAATTTTTGTCCCTCCTTTTTAGGTTCTGGTACATTGTACGTACAGCAGTATTATTCAGAATTAGGTTTCTAACGTTTTCTACGGTTCACACCGCTTCTCTTGCACGAAAATTCACAAAGTCAATTTCGTCATCGTAACTGTATGAAATGGGGAGATCTTCCCCGCGGAAAAATGGGCAGGTGTCTCTATTGAACAGTACATAACTAGGTGTATCACCTAAGGTAGAATTAAATGAGTTGTTGATGGCGTTCTCCACCATCTCCAAACAATGGTCCCATTCGGTATGAGTTAGGGAATTAATGTACAATTTTAGTAAATTGCTTATTTTCCTGTTATTTCGTTCAACAATTGCATTTGAATGGGGGCTAAAAGCTAGAACTTCTTTTTTAGCAATAGCATGAATTTTGGCAAATTGTTTCACTGCTACCGATTTAAATTCAACTGCGTTGTCACTTATCAGTTTTCTGGGGTACCCGAAAATGGAGAAACAACTTCCTAAACATGATATTACTGTGTCTGTTCGACGGTTAGAGGTCGCGTATAATCTACAGAAACGTGAAAAAAGATAAATCACAACTAGTATGTATTTATTCCCATTATCGGTTGTTTTAAGGGGACCAAGAAAATCCATTGAAACTACTTCAAAAGGTTCCTTTGTTATCGGGGCTGTTAATATTTAAATAGGTACGGAAGGATTTGCTTTAAGAAGTTTGCAAACTTCACAATTTTGAACAAATTTTCTTACAACCGTTTTCTCTAAAATATTAAAGTACTTAAGTCTAAACTTGAATAGCGTGTGCAACGCATCTGTATGGTACATATAGTGTATGCTTAGCATACTTACACTAGAATACTAGAAAGAAGCATTAGAATACTTATCCAAGATTGAAAGAGATTACCAATTGTAGGTTGAAATTATATACGCTGTATGGTCTGTGTACCCCATTATCACTTATTTATTTTGATTACCCTCTTAAGGTCGGGTCTGAGAAACGATTCAGAGCATATGAACTAGATGGTAGAATTTTCTTCCTCACTGCATGAATGTGGCCGAACATCTATTTATCATAAAACAGCGGTACCAGTAAACTCACTCGTACAAAGAAATCAGAGACGAGATACTAACTCTGCCCGACAGTGCACCCTAAAATGCACTACCACATGAAACAAAAATGTCATTATGAGTTAAATTCATCGTTTTAAAGTACCCTCCTCATGACCCGTTTAATAACGACGTGTATTAATGGGAGGAATTTCCTGAGCTAGAGTTGTACGGCAATTCATTTCCATCTTCACTACCAAGAACCTCAGAAACTGAGTTACAGAAGCACTCAATCTTAAAGAAAGCGTTTTTTCATCGTCGTCCGGTGGCATGTTGAATAAATATTTCAACTTCAGAAATGCAGAGAGTGATTAATAATGATAGGCTTACTCTGCAGCGTATATCAGTTAGGCAGGACACTGAGGGGACATGCACATCTCAGCTCTACAGCACACTGAGGGGACATGTACATCTCAGCTCTACAGCACACTGAAGGGACATGTACACCTCAGCCCTACAGCACACTGAGGGGACATGTACATCTCAGTTCTACAGCACACTGAGGGGACACGTACATCTCAGCTCTACAGCACACTGAGGGGACATGTACATCTCAGCCCTACAGCACACTGAGGGGACATGTACATCTCAGCCCTACAGCACACTGAGGGGACATGTACATCTCAGCCCTACAGCACACTGAGGGGACATGTACAGCTCAGCCCTACAGCACACTGAGGGGACACGTACATCTCAGCTCTACAGCACACTGAGGGAACATGTACATCTCAGCTCTACAGTACACTGAGGGGACACGTACATCTCAGCTCTACAGCACACTGAGGGGACATGTACATCTCAGCTCTACAGCACACTGAGGGGACATGTACATCTCAGCTCTACAGCACACTGAGGGGACATGGACATCTCAGCCCACAGCACACTGAGGGGACATGCACACCTCAGCCCCACAGCACACTGAGGGGACATGTACATCTCAGCTCTACAGCACACTGAGGGGACACGTACATCTCAGCTCTACAGCACACTGAGGGGACATGTACATCTCAGCTCTACAGCACACTGAGGGGACACGTACATCTCAGCCCTACAGCACACTGAGGGGACACGTACATCTCAGCCCTACAGCACACTGAGGGGACATGTGCATCTCAGCTCTGCAGCACACTGAGGGGACACGTACATCTCAGCTCTACAGCACACTGAGGGGACATGTACATCTCAGCCCTACAGCACACTGAGGGGACATGTACATCTCAGCCCTACAGCACACTGAGGGGACATGTTCATCTCTGCCCTACAGCACACTGAGGGGACATGTACAGCTCAGCCCTACAGCACACTGAGGGGACACGTACATCTCAGCTCTACAGCACACTGAGGGAACATGTACATCTCAGCTCTACAGTACACTGAGGGGACACGTACATCTCAGCTCTACAGCACACTGAGGGGACATGTACATCTCAGCTCTACAGCACACTGAGGGGACATGTACATCTCAGCTCTACAGCACACTGAGGGGACATGTACATCTCAGCCCTACAGCACACTGAGGGGACATGCACACCTCAGCCCCACAGCACACTGAGGGGACATGTACATCTCAGCTCTACAGCACACTGAGGGGACACGTACATCTCAGCTCTACAGCACACTGAGGGGACATGTACATCTCAGCTCTACAGCACACTGAGGGGACACGTACATCTCAGCCCTACAGCACACTGAGGGGACACGTACATCTCAGCCCTACAGCACACTGAGGGGACATGTGCATTTCAGCTCTACAGCACACTGAGGGGACACGTACATCTCAGCTCTACAGCACACTGAGGGGACATGTACATCTCAGCCCTACAGCACACTGAGGGGACATGTTCATGGCAGCGATACAGGCCATGTTGAAAGTTGCTTGCTGAGTCAGGTAGGTTGAAGTACGCTGCACCACTCCTCAATATAGTATCCGATCCCTGTTAATATGGGTTTTCAATTGCAACAATATAGTTTTCAAAGCTGGCAACGAATATTAGAAAGGAATTTTAATTTTTCATTACACTTCTCAGCTATAAATGCTGTGATATGATGTGAATGAGTCGGGTTTTTCTTCCGCTCTCTAGATTGATCAGTTATACTACCGAATAGATTTACTGCATTTGAGTTCCCAGATTAATTGGAACACGTCATGAGATATTAAATGATAAGGTTGTCAATAGCGACGCTGCCACCAGGGGCGGAGAGCCCCGACTAAAATTAGAGATTTTATTACGTTAGTTTCGACTGTCAATTAGATACTTAGATGATGACATTTGGTAACGATGGCCGAGGGCCGCTAGCACGTGTTTCAATACGTGTGCACGAGATTCTCTAATGGAGAGAGAGGTAAGGGACGACTCCTGACGATTTTTCTCATTTATTATGCAAGGCTGGCCGTTTGAATGCACTCACGAGTTTAGATGGACACCAAGATTTATACGGTAATTGATTTTACCCGCGGTTACTCCACGAAGACCTTACGACCAACCACGTTCCAACAATTACGCTAACGGGAACACGTCTTCCGCCCACACTATTGGCGATCGCCTGAATTTCATGATTCAACAATATCACAGACTGTTTAGCAGTCAGTCCAACATGAACCCGACATCAATCCAAAATGAACGTTTCACATACGTTCAACAACGATCCAAGGAAAACCCGATCCAAAAATGAACGTCTCGCATACGTTCCAACAAGAACCACAAGTACTGAAAACATAACTACTGGAACCGCCGATCTCAAGTTCTGAAACTGCAATAAGGGAAGCCTCCACTATCAGAACACCGCGCGACGCGTTTTATTTAACTTCACTTTACTAGTCTCTGATCCCTCCCGTCTGGAGCCCTTCAATGCTCACTCAAACGACCGGCGACCGAATGCCCTTCCTCCTCTGAGCCCGCTCCCTTCTCGTCTCGCGCCTCCCTCCCAAAAAGGGGGGGGGGCGGTTGGCAAAAGGGGGGTAGGTTTTGTGGGGAGAAGGGATGCAGGGGTAAGCTCTCGTGGGGGCCCAGCTTTCTCCGACCATGACGTATTCAGCAATTGCTCTCCCGCTCTGTCCTTCGTCCCAGCGACCGAAGCCGGCCGTCGTTTTTATATATCTCCAATAACTTATAGGGCCCTTGACAAATTTACGTGGTCGTGCTCTACGAGTCCTGCGTCGTCTTTATGACTGTGTAACCGCCGCAGCCCAAGCACACCAATTTATCGAATTTAATATGGGAAGTGTATCGTATGAGAACGTCCCGTTTGTCAAGTTCCCAAAAACCAATGCTCGAGAGCCGGCATTAAATTTACGACCCGTATAAATTCAGAGATGCTGTCTTCCCCGCATTTTATATTTTCCTCTCGGCACGCTAACGGCAAAAATCCCTGATATACAGATGCATTGATAGGCTGTAAAAAATAAATATTTTCTCTCCGACCAAACCATGTCTTCATTATCTGACTCCATCAGGAGTGCAATAGTAGCCTAATTCTCTTGATTCGTTTTTAAAAATTTTTTCCCAAAAAATGATGAAAAAACTTGCGTTTTCCTCATATGAATTATTACGGCTGTTTCGTTTTCACACGTGAACTGACCACGGGAATGACAATATGTCTTCTGCTTCGCTTCGTAACCTTCCCAGCATTTTCAAGGTCTGTGATTCAAAAATTCTTATTTTATAACAAACGTCGATTGCATCCTTGTCTTCAGTTCTGCCCGGCGTCCTTGGCGAGTGACGGCGTGCTGGAGCACACGGCACAAACAGACTGCGTCAATAAGCGACGAATGACGCGATTGCATTGTGACGAGTATTTTTAATAAAACTGAACGTTTTTATCTACTCAACTTTTGGTGAAAATCTTAGCTAGATGTAATGAAAGGAAGAACCATTTCACAGAAATATTAATAAAATTAATTTCAGCACTAATGCGTTGTTCCATTATTCAAAGCAGAGTTGATTATTTTATAGAAGTGGTGTAGATGCAAGTGAATAAATAGTAAAATTTGACCTTCAGCGCCTGTGCAATATAGAAGATCACAAGCGAAAGCAACCTACGAGTCGTAGAAATATTTCAGGTGTTTGGTTAAGGAGAGCGTCCCCCTTATGAATCCATGCTTATGAGATTTCTTGAGAAACTGGGATTTTTGCTGCTAGAAGAAGTGTAAGAGGTCAGGTACATCCTGTGAAAAAATGAGACTTGTACGTTCACTCGTTCGCCCGCTACGGGGGTTTAAAGAATGGGGGGGAGGGGAGGGGGAAGTGGTATTTTATCATGTTACACCTCTCCAATTGCATTTTCTTCACGGCGCAAAGTTGCTATGTCATCTCCTATTTTTTCTGGATTACTCTATAATGATTTCAGGGGTCTAGCTTGAACCAAAAATTTTACAAAATTTTTTATTTGAATTGTTTATGTTTCTTTGTTTTGCTTATAATGTAAACAATGGTTTTTGGGGTTTCAAACAACTTCTCCTCCTACAGTTTTTAAGCTACAGTAATGATTTTGGTATCATTGGATGCGGGAAGACACGGGCTTTTAGGGTAACTAAAATTTGTTTCCTCAAATTTCCATTTTCAACATGAAAATGTGTAAAAATAGGAAAAAAATGTACTTTTCAGAAAATGTACAATTTTATGACGTCATAACTCATGAGCAATAAATAATTTTGGAATGAATTTTAGTTACCCTAAAAGCCCGTGTCTTCCCGCATCCAATGATACCAAAACCATTACTGTAGCTTGAAAACTGTAGGAGGAGAAGATTTTTGAAACCCCCCCCTCTCGAACTTCGTTTTCTTTGATTTCCCATTTTCTTTTCAAGAAAATTGAACTTTTGCTCTAAGCAAAAACGATTCTAAATTTAATTTCCTATCAGTATACCAAATTTCATTGTTCTAGGTTCAATAATAAAGAAAAAAGTCCGTATGGGGGACGCTCTCCCTAGATTACTTCAGTTTCGAAGCGAATCGTCATAAATGAGGCTGACTGGTGTTCAAACGTCGGAACCAAAATGAAACCTAACCTCCCTGGTCGTCAGGGGCTGGTATGAATAAGCGTAAAATGAACTTGATGATGACTTCTAAATAAAGAATAAAGGAAAGTCTACTCGATTGATAGGATACCATTGCCTCAGAGGACCGTACAAATTGAAAACATCTCTGAAATTTGTTAGAATACTTCCATGTTCTCTGAAAAAAGAAAACCTGCCAATTTGACAAGCACGTGGCCCCAGATTTCAAGTTGTAGAAAATTTCAAGTTTGTTCCCGAAAAAGCATGAGTATTTACGATGCAGAAGCAAGAATAAATCTTGCTGCTCTCGCCCATGGTAAAATATATTTATTAACAAATAAATAAAAAACTCACTTACATGCGTACCGTAATGCAACATTTCGTAATGGCTTTGTTTTTAAGAGGTGAATATGTTTAATGTTCCTGAGTGTGAAACGTTTTTGTAACCATTTTGGTTAGTATTTAATTACTCTTTGGTAATTTATATTCATAAATTTCTAACTTTTCATTCTTATTTAACAACGTATTGTTTCATTGTTGTACATTTAAATCAAATTTTAAAGTTTTAATGCATATATTTTTAATTTAGTTCTTTCTCCGTTCCCTCAAACCAAGAAGAGCAATATTCCTCGATCGCAGCAGTAACTCACATTACAAAAACTTTGCTCTAACTAATTATAACGTATGCAAAACGGAATATGTCAACGGTAGCATAAGCCAAATTAATGGTCCGACAGATCAGTGTTCGATGTTCCGTTAAAATTTATTTTCAGAAATGAGTCCATTTACTGGACAAATATGGACAAGAGATTAAACGTGAGATGACCGTTTGATCATCCAATTACTGAAACGCGAATTTCACAGCTGCTGATTTCACAATCGATTTCATCTTTTTCGTTTCGCAGGCTTGCTTCTAAATCATGCAGGAGTGGGCACAACAACTAGAATACGTTTTCAACCTGGACGACAGAAAACCAAATTAAACTTCGTTCTAGTGCACTTGTAGACTTAAGCCCTGTTTACACTGGTATCCATTTTGCTGCAGGCTCACGTGTAGAGTGTAGACGCCTCGTGTGGAGCTTCATATGAGCCATGTGCGTTTAGACTAGACATGGAGCGTGCCACGGAGCGCGCGCTGCTCAAAATCAGTGTGTGGCCCAGCTGCCATGAAAGATGGGTTGCAGTCGACGAGGTTGTCTGAATATTGCTGCTGCATCATAAACTACGTAATCTCTTTTTTATTTGCATGAGTGAAATGATACTTTATTCGTTTATTTTCATTCAAATATAATGGAAAGCAGCCTCCATATATTTGCAGCTTTTGGTCTGCCAAATGCATTGATGGGCTTAGTAAATTTCAATTAAAAGCAATGTAGTTTCTCGTGGCAGTGTTATGTCAGCCATAATCGATGAGCAAAGGGCTACACCTCACCTAATTACTGCTAACTACACACTGACCGGGGACTGTGCTGCGAGGCTCACGTGCGGCGCGCCTCACGAATTCGATCAGAGCGAATAGGGAACTTCGGGCTCACACACACAAATATGAGCCTCAGTGGTGAGCCTCGTCTACACGAGTCGCGCCTCACGGC
Source organism: Morinoia aosen (assembly GCA_030386875.1). Classification (NCBI taxonomy): domain Eukaryota; kingdom Metazoa; phylum Arthropoda; class Malacostraca; order Amphipoda; family Talitridae; genus Morinoia; species Morinoia aosen. The sequence goes on along the minus strand of CM059561.1, from coordinate 44,695,450 downwards.
CGAAATGTCCCCTAGTGTAAACACCCCTTTAGTCAGCGAATAATTTACACTAGTCCACCCCCCCTTTATTTTTTTTACCAATTTAAACAACTTAAACAATTTATTTACCACAGGTGATGCAGAGGTAGAATGTTTCTTAAGTCTAGTACAATGGTCAAATTTGAGTATAGCTACCTGTGGGCCCGAAGAAGTTCAGCGACTTCTCGGGCATCTTACCATCAACGTTATTCTGAAGTGTGCAATAATGATTAACCTAATTCACTTAATCTAGTTTCGCTTTAGACTTGTCAATGAGATAATTAACACGATATTAGATGCTTCATATTACAATATAGGTCATATGGACTATATTGAACAGTATATTCGATTAACGATTTAATAGCAGACTGAAGATCGGCGATATTACCCATGACAAATTACATTGTTAGGACCAGTCATTTAGGAGACAAGATTTGACGTGGTGATCTTACACGACTAGTATTCTGATAGGAAGTGAGACTCAAGATTTCTTTTGAATACCTTGTAAGAATTATTTTCAAGGATCTCCGCAGATATTGAGTTACAAGTTATAGTTCCAACGAAGAGGATACTGTGTTGCGACCGGGCCTTGGAATAATAAGGAAGCATGAATTTACTTCTATTTCGGGTTAAATGGTCGTGATGACCAGTTTGCGCAGTTAATAATTGTTTTAGGCCATTGTCGCCATCATTTGTTGATGTTTTGTAAATGAAATTACAAATGGAGATTTTGTAGGGATCCGAATCTTTAAGTATTTGAACATTTTTGAATGAATCATTTGTGTGAGCATTATATTTTAGTTTTTTACCGCTCTGATGGCTCTTTTTTGCAGGTTAAAAATTATATTGGTTTTATTTTTATCAGTTCCGTGCCATACTTCTATTGCGTATTGCAAGTAGGGGGAAATGAGCGTTCAGTAAAGCATTTTCAAAGCTGTTTCAGGTAGGTAATTTTTAATTTTATTTAGGATTCCGATGGATTTTGATAACTTAGAACTAATATGAGCGATGTGCTCTTCGAAGGTCAGATGTTAATCTATTATGATTCCCAGAAACTTAGATGAGTTGGTTTCTTCGATTTCACCTTCGGTGATTTTAATGCGTGGGAGAGATAGATTTTTCTTGTATGAGAATGTAATACATTTTGTTTTATTGATATTAAGGCTTAAATAAAATTTGAAATAAAAAAATGGGCGAAATGAGAGAAAGGCCGTAAGAAATTGAAAAATACAATCTTTCGAGAGTTTATAAGGCCGCGTGAACACGGCCCGTCAAAATACATAGGGCTGGAGCTTGTATCACAGATACGCTCATCACACACTTTCGGCTGGCTTCGGACAGACAGACCGACCGACCGACGGACGCGGCTCTTATTAGATATTCCTACATGTAGTCCATCCCCCTTTATTTGAAATGAGAAAGAAGGCGAAATGAAAGAAAGGCTATAAAACAAACAAAAATTCAATCAAAGTTGACGAGGCCGAGTGCACAGTTGAGTGTATCACGGATACGCTCATCACACACTTTCGGGAGGCTTCGGACAGAGAGACAGACGGACGGACGCAGATCTTATTATAGTATAGATCGGGCCAGTATGTATTTAAACATCCAGGTGGTTATATAATTTCAGTTTTTCATTATCAGTTTCAGGTAATGAAGATACAAAATAAAGTATTATTTATGCTATACTCGTGTGTGACAACACAAGTTACAGAAAAGAGTAATTGAAATGGATCATCTGAGCTGAATTTCCCAAATATTACTAGAGGTTTTTAATTACTACCGAGAATGCTGGGAGATTCCATGAAGCCTCGTGAAATCTTCATAAATGACAGAAAATTCAATAGGTGCCATTTTTGTTGTAGGAAATTTAATGAGCAGCTAAGCGGATCATGGTAAAATAAGAAATGGCTACTGATTTCATGAAGAAATAGAATACCAACTGCAACATTTCATCACCGTAAAATATGTTTTTCGTACGCTGCATAAGGTTTCATATCAACGAAAGGCGTTCGTCATAAAAAATTCCTACTTTTCCTTTATATCACATTGTCATTAAAATTTGACATGGGGCGCCCAGAAAGATCTTTGAAGATCAGCGGAATCAAATAGCATTCTGTGACCTGTTCATTGCCTCATTTTCTCCTGTAGTCAGGTCCTGAGATAGCTCGATAAAATGCCAATCCTGCATTCAGCGTTTTAGCAGTAAATAATGGAAGCATTTCGGTAATGATTTGGGTAGGTATCTCGCAGAGCCCTTTTCTCCCAGCGCTATCCGGCAAGGTCAAATGAATAACAACGACTATCTGAATATTTCAGGTACCAACCTTGTACGAAGCCAAACGTTCATGAGAAGTAGGGTAGTAGGGAATCAAGGCAACGGAGTAGAGTAGGTACCGTGAAGCGATAAGTACTGTCAAAAATTAGTGTATTTGCTGCACTTTTATGTTTCCATTAATCAACTGCTGTGAACATACTGTCAATGTTTTCTTTATGCCGGAAGAATGCGGAGTAGGAGATGAAATTTATAAATTTCTATCAGAAGAAGAAGAAGATTGATCTCCAAAAGCCTAAGCCTCAGCGCGGAGACGTTTAAACCTGCATTTTACCGCCGAGAGTAGGATGAAAATGAGAACCTGCGTGATAATAAACGTATTTAGCAGCAGACGTTTTGGTACGTAAAAGTTCCTACATCAGTGCTGAAATGATAAACAGATTAACTAAATCGTTATAGACAAATGGTATAAATTTTAATGACAGAAAAATTGCTAAAGTATGAAATATTCCTGAATTTAACTTAGTTAGATCGTCTGACCTAATATGTGAGGGAATAAAAAATAATTTTAAAGAACTTTGATCATTGCTTAACACCGCTTGTTAGTGGAGATGAAGAACTATTTCAAAACACGTGGGTTTTGCTCATTTTGAGCTTTGTAGACTTTATTAAAATAAGAAAATTTAAATACATATTAGGAAGTATTTCAATGGTCTCTAATTTCGGGTTGAGCAGGAGAGGGGTAGGGACGACCAGTTCTGTGTGAGACACCCGAACGCTGACTGCGACGAATATATTACTGAAGAGCAGTGCTTCTATTATAACATATGCCTGCTGCAGCAATCATACACATAAGAATAAATGCAGCAGCTATCGATTTCCTTCCAAAATGGTCCTTGCCGTTAAAAATGAACTAATTTCAATAGCGTTTCAATACTATACCTGAACAGCGAGCTAGGAAAAAAACTTATGGACAAGCGTTGAAAATTTATTTTTCTCTTTACTGCATAAGTGCCCATAAATGCAAGTCTGACGTACATCTTCTTAAGCGCTGATAGGATCACAAGAAGACAGATTTATTCGATTATGATTAACTGACCAAGAGAGTTAATATAGTTCATCTCTATACGTTTTGTCCATCCCTTTTGTCATTTCAGCAATGAGGGTGGAATTGTTACCTTCCAACTTTCGCTTTAATATAAGTTTATTATATTCTATACTATCATATTCTATGCTATCATATTCTACATCTATTCATGCTATCATATTCATAATATTCTATACTATTTTTACCAACATATTTATGCGTTTACTCTAATATTTGCTATCATATTCTTAGGATGAATGTATTTTCATGCTAAGAGTGAGATTTCCCTGAAATCAAATAATTTGTACTACGCTTAATGAACGCTATTTAAACTATTTTTTAATTTCTGCTTTGTCGTTGCTATGCATAGCACTCTCTATCATTTCAAACTACTTTAATAAATGACAATTTACTTTGAAAATCTGGCATGATAGCATTTTTTCATTTGTACATCAAAAGTTAGAGTTTTTATCATATAATTTCAAGGAAAAGGCTTTTCCTTAAATTATTTTGGATTCCAAAATACATTCATTTTTTGAGAGATTTAATGGCAAAATTTTAGTGCTGGCAACACTGAACAGATCTCGTTTATCAGCGCGTGTGACTTCCTTATCTTGATACCCTGTAGAAGAATTTTCTGAAAGAATTAGCCTTTACTTTACCAAGATACACTACTGAAATTAGTTTCAAAGTAGTTTCAGTGAATGTTTTTAGAGTTGATTCTTTTTCCAGTTGAAGTTAAAGTTTCTGCCGGAATGCAATCAGCTTCTGTTCAGTTGTGCATGTTGTGCATCAGAGTACTCTGAATTTACACCTCGACTGTACTATCCGTTATAGAGTTTGTGACTATCCTGGCAGAAGTTTTGGATCGGAGTGATTCAATTTTTTAAAACCTTCATTTTTGCTGTAAGAAGTCATTCTGTTGTGGCAATCCCAGCTGTTTCAATTCACGAGTATTTTATTTTAGCAAAAACCCAGTTCCAAACCGATTTTCTAATTTTAGAATCCTTAGAAATTTTTTATCCAAACTTATTTTGAATAACAACTACATTACATATCTGCGTGCTATAACGAAATGATGATCGCACCTCGCACGCATTTTCCATTCTAGAACATTCATACCATTAGAAACCTAAGGACATGGTTGGGGTGAAACCAAAATTCCGCCAGTTCTCGACGGATTTACTGAAATTTTTACAATAAGTGTTAAATGATGCGGCATTTCTTTTCGAACTCATGTGTTTTTTTTAAATTTATAAGATATACGATTGTTTTTGAAAAAACGTGAACAAGTGGGTGTTGCGGGAAATGATTCATCGCCTACAATTTTGAAGTTACAGAACTGAACAAGGTTTTCTAGGTAGGTAATTGTCTTGTCTAGAGATCCGGTGCAAAAGTTTTCGATAATTTGATTTTTAGAATTTTAAGGATTTTTCTCCCAAAATTCGAATACATGTTTCGCTTTTCGAATTATTATGCTTATAATTTTCAACATGAATTGAAATAAAAAAATATTTTGCACCACCTCTCTAGATTGCTAGAACAGCTTTCGAGTGATATATTTGCCATTCCTGTACCTTCAAAACTGTTGGAGAAGAATCACTTTAGAGTTGAAGGTAAGTTTTCAGAGGAGCCATTTTTCTAGTATTTGTTTTTTCTTCCTTTCCTAGTTTTTGAACTAATTCTTCTTTTAAAGTGAACTCCACTGCTTTTGTAGCTCTATTTGAGTTCTATCGATTGATATATTAGCCATTCCTGTACCTCCAAAACTGAGGGAGGCGATTATATGTTTACACAACAGCCAATTAGCTGATGACTCAGAGCAGTCGAACTCAAAACAAACACTCAGTTACATCGTCATAATTAACACTGCGTGTTACAATGTTTCGTTTGAGTACGACAGCATTTCAAGCAAGGCCATGAATGAACCACGTGCTATTCCCGTTGAGGAACGCTCAAAACCGACTCGTAATAAGGGGGAAGAGGGAGATCACTATATCCATTGGCACGCCAAGGTCACTCTAGTGCGCGTCTTCTACTCCGTCAAGCTGACGAACGTATATAGACCGACCGGGGTTGAAAATTTGGCCGGGGCCGGGGCCAGGGTCAACAAATTTGTCATGGCCGGGGCCGGGCCGGGGCCGGGGTTATCAAATTTACCACGGCCGGGGCCGGGGCTGGGGCCGGGGTTCACACCGTGTCAGGAGGTATCACGATAACGTAATGTATAACGCCCGTTTGGGGCTCAATGCATGTTGAATTACGGTTGCGGTTGGGTGTGTATTTGTGTCAAGTCATAAAGTTTGTCGACTTGCAGTTGCAGTGCTTGTTGAATTACTTAATATAGAAACAATCATAGTAATTAAATGTACCGGGTGTTCCACAAAAATGTCTCCGACTTTTTAATTGATTCTATCTCCACTTTAAATTAACATATTTGAATTGTCTTTTTTCACAATGTGGTAAATCTTGTTTCTTTTTCGAATAATTTAATAGAATTAAAATGGCGATTTTTTGGGAAATCTAATACGTAAAATGAAAAGAAGAACCAATATAAAAGAGAATATTCTTTTAATGGCAAATGTTTCGGAATCTCTGATTCCATCATCAACGCTGTAAAACAAGGAATAAAAAAACGATAATGAACAAATTGCGAAAAAGCTATAAGAAATTAATATCACTATACCTACGTCGAAAAATAGCTATGCCTAACCATTAAAAATAAAAACACAATTTCTCTTACGCTTTCGAAGCCATACGTACATATACACCTAAATTCTAACAATCAAACCAACACACAATAACATCCACACAAGGTAACATTACTGCATATACACACACACGCAAAACACACACACAAAACACACACACACATTCCAACACACTCTTATTTACACAGTTGGGGCAATATTTAATTTCATCGCACTTTGATCATTATTTAGCTGAGGTTTGTGGGTAAAAATGAACAATGATTCCAAAATTCTAAGGTCAAATTCCTCTGCAGTTCTACAAAGTATGGAGAAATTGGAACTTTTGAAAGGGTGGTTTGAACTATGGCAATGATCTCTGATGGCTTACTGGGAGGGAGATGAGTATGGACGGCCGATTCCATGGGAGATACCAGAGTGTTGGCGGTGACGAATAAATTGCTGGAGTGTGGTACTTCCAACATAGGACTGCAGGCAGCAATCATTTTTATACAAGTAGACACAACCATTTCTCAGGCACTGTTCTAAACGCTATTTCTTATGAAAAATGAACTTATTTTAAAACTATTTCTATAAAATGGTAACACGTCAATGAAAGGAAAATGAGAGTGTATCAGAGATAAAAGATCCTTTCTCATCTCCTTGAAAGATAGCCCAAGAAAGAGAGCTTGACGACAACTTTTTGCTTTGGTGCAGTCAGAATTGTACACGGAGGAAAAAGTTTTTTGTCTAAAAACTTTTTAACCAGATTGTTAATTAAAGAGACAGGGTATTTATTTTGTACAAGTAACTTTGTGATATATTTCACTTCGTCATGAAATATATTATATGAATTTGAAATACGGTATGCTCTATGCAATAATGTAGTGACACTTGCTTTAATATAACCCATGTAAATGCAACTGAAGAAATTGGTACATAATCTCGTAAATGTAGGTTTTCTATAAACAGAGGTGGTGAACGTTGAATTAGTTTTCTTTACGAGAAAGTCTAAAAATGGCAATTTATCATTCTGCTCAGTTTACATTGTGAAATTTATCTTGGCGTGATATCCATTTATGTAGTCAAAGAATTTTAGGGCCTCTTCCTGTGAATGATACATTCACAGTAGGTATTTTATTCCTTGTTTTACAGCACTGATGATTAAATCAGAGATTCCGAAACGTTTGCCATTAAAAGAATGTTCCATTAATTATTTGTTCAAAGGAAAAATTTTAAAAACAACAGTGGTGATCTTCTTCATTTCTCATTACCTACTGTGAAGGAACGCGTTTTCAAAGCATCACCTCCATCATTAATAATTCTTCGACCACGAATTGAAGTGTTTCAAGAACTAAAAGAAAACGGTGAAATGATCCGCAAAACTCTTCGTTTGATAGTGGCTGGAAGAAAGTAATGCTTGCCTTGAGAGAAATGGTGGGTATGTCGAAGGATACTAAATTACTTTTTTATTTAAACTTTATTTAATGTATTGATTTGTTACTCTTTTAAGTTTTTGTTTGTTCGGTTTTTTGGAAAGTGCAAAATAAGGAAGAATGTCAATATTGTTTTGAAATGTTTTCCTTCGAAAAATTAGTTTTTCTATCCGTTTCAGTTAATCGATCAATGTAAAGTGGTTATTAAACGATTCTAAAAAACATAAATTATTCGAAAATAAAATAAAATTTACTACATTGTGAAAAAAAAATTAAAATATGTAAATTTGAAGTGGAAATATAATCAATTAAAACTCAGTGACATTTTTGTGGGACACCCGGTATAATGACTAAAAGTAGTGCGTCAGCAGTATGGAATTACTTTTACATATCGGTGAAGAGTGTAGAAATTGAAGAGTGCACCATTTGTGAAGCAAATATACGACGAGGAGCGGCTGGTGCATCTTAGAAAACTTTCTCAACTAAATATTTATGGGGCCATCTAAAATCGACACAAAATGATCAATTCCTGGAAGCTGAAGAAAAAGCAAACAACGAAAAAGAATTGAAAAATAGAAACAAAACGAATAAGAAGAAAAACCAAATGTCTATGTATTGAAAACAAACAAAGACAGTTTCGGTTGCAGCAGTGACAAAACTGCCGATTGTAGCAAGTCGTCTTCGTCTACTGGCAAACAGCTGACTTCAAAAGAAACATTTACTCAATCTAAAAACTGGGAGCCAAACAATACTGACCAAATACATACATAGAGAGAAATTGTTAATTTACTGGCTTTGTGACGCTCTCAATCCTTACGACCCTATGGAAAAGGAAACTTTTTTAATGTTGTAGGGTTTTTGAATAAGAAGTTTCAAGTTCCATCAGAGAAGGTAATTACAACAAGACTAATTCCGGACCTCAGTATCCAAATTCAGTTTGCTATTTCAGAGGAAATATAAAAGCAAGTTAACAAAAATAGCGTCATCTCAATAATTGCTGATATTAAGACCTCTCCAAGTTGAGATTCTTTCATGTCAATAATTGCGCACTGGATTATGATTACACTGGATGGTAGCATAGATACTGCTTTTTTCAGTGACTGCATGTTCTTCTGGATTGCAATGAAATCGCAAATCTCTTGAGAAATCGTTTTAAATTTGTTTAAAAGACACGTGAATTTTTCACGTGCGGGTAGCCGGACACACTACGCTTTAAGCTGGTCACACACTAGCATATCTACTCGGTCATGACCGACAGATATGGAATGCCACAGATGGAATCTGTCGCTCTACTCCCCACTAACTGCAGCGACTATAACTGCAACTCCAGTGCGTGTTCAGCAGAGGTAGCAGGCGGATGTGAGATAACCAGTCATGGACGACAAGAAAAAAGCTTTAGCAAGCTTTGTGCTATTAGGTGCTATGAAGCCCAGAAAACGGAAACGATCGCGTTGGTCAAAGGAATGGCTTAAAAAAAGAGAAGAATTTTGTCATATGACACTTCTAAAAGAATTAAAAGAAAATAACCAAGATGATTTTAAAAATTATTTGCGAATGTCCGATAAGGTATTCCATGAAATAAATGCCACTATTGCCCCATTCATACAAAAGCAAGATCCGATGCTCAGAAAGGCAATAAGTTCTGTGGTGGAGGGAAAGAACTGTCACATTTGCCCATACACTGGGCGTTAAAATCTGCAGGCGGGTAAGGAATTCCAACATGATGGAAGATCAAAATGAGTGATTTGAAATGCCAGACTTTATCTGTATCACCCCACACACTGGCAGATATTTGAGCGATTTGGTCTGTACAGATCAAATCGGCAGAAACCGACCGATCAGATATGCTAGTGTGTGGCCAGCCTTATTCACTTCAAACTATTAGTCCAAGTCAAGTTCAAATTAATCCAACTCAAGTTCAAATTAATACAAATCAACTTCAATTTAATCCAAGTCAAGTTCAAATTAATCCAAATCAAATTCATATCAATCCAAGTCAAGTTCAAATTAGTCCAAGTCAAGTTCAAATTAATCCAAGTCAAGTTTAAACTAATCCAAATCAAGTTCTAATTAATCCAGCTCCAAGTTGAGTTAAAGAATCGACATAAATCTCTCGTTAATTTGAGCGTTTTTTGTATTAAAAATGCATCTGTTGGATGTGATGAGCAAGAAAAACGTTTTTCCTTTCAGCAAGGAATACATAAAATTTCTGCAGTGTTAAAACAAGCAGTCGTAAAATGTACTAAGTATCCAGCATCAGGGGCAGAGGGTGATTCAGATCTTTGAGCGGAGTAACAGTTAGAAGGCAATTATAAAAACTTCGTATTATACTACACATTAAAGTTGTTTTATAATTCTAAATTAATGGCAGTATGCTTCCATTCAAATAATTATGTTCGAAGGTACTTTTATGTTACAGATACACATAGTATCGAGGATTTATTTACACTCATTTGAAGATTTGCATGCCTGAAATTCCACTTTATCACATTTATGAAATTATGTGTGCATGCAATTACAAATGATTGCCACTGGACGATGTGTAGATTTAACCTTTAAAAGAAATGAGCAAATGCGATTCACTGAGTACTTATGTACGATACCATTTGATTACAATTTATATGAGTACATTACTACACAGATACAATCCTGCAATAGCAATAAAAATTGTGCCATCCCTTCATATGAATAGGCCTAGGCAAATATGTCATCTCGATCGGTAAAAAAAATGAAACCTGTTTTTACAAAAATCGTTTGAACAAGCAATAACAGACTTCGTTGCTATATTTCTTTTAAAGGTTAAATCTACATATCATCCAATGGTAATCTTTCGTAGTTGCATGCATATATGACTTTATATATGTGATAAAACGAAATTTCACGCATATAAATCTCTGTATGAGTAATTAAATCCTCGATACTACTATGTGTATGTGCATGTATAACATATAATTGTCTTTGAACATAAATATTTGAACGGATGCACACTGCCATTAATGTAGAATTGAAAAACAACTTTAATGTATAGTTAATACGAAGTTTTTATAATTGATTTCTATATGTTACTCCGTTCAAAGATCTGCATCACACTCTGTCTCCTGATGCTGGATACTTAGAACGTTTAATTTGAATTTGACTTGCATTAATTTGAACTTGACTCTGATTAATTTGAACTTGACTCTGATAAATTTGAACTTGACTCTGATTAATTTGAACTTGACTTGGATTAATTTGAATCTTACTTGGATTAAATTGAACTTATCTTGCATTAAATTGACCTTGACTTGGATTAATTTGAAGTGAAAAAGGTGTAGTAAAAAACTAAAAACCCCGGCCAAAACCCCGGTTTAGGGCACTATTTTGCCGGGGCCGGGGTCTGCAACAATTTTCGGGGCTTGCCGGGGCCGGGGCCGGGGTCAGCCAAAATGGCCGGGGTTGGCCGGGGCCGGGGCCGGGGCCGGGGCCCCGGTCGGTCTATACCAATGTACGTACTTGAGAGCCAATTATATCGTTGGATGCCCACGGAAATTCTCTATGAGTTGAATTTATAAACCGAAAGTCTATCATCATCCAAAATTCGACCCAGACCGTACCCTTAATATTTCCACAAATATTTCACATTGGTTGATATTTCTCTCCACAGTGATGAAACAATGCTTACAGAACTTCTGTAGCCTGAATAATGTTTTATTGTGTTTTTAAATACATTTCTCATATTAAAATAATGTTATACCATGTTTTTTAATAGAAGAGGGGTATCCGACAGGTAAAAAACTGAAGACGTTCATTCCCAATACTCGTTAGTTAATAACTCTTCATCAATGTTATCACGATAAGATAAACCCAACCTGATTTTTTTTTGCCGCGTGAGCATCTATGATGTTAGCCATCCATGTCAAGCCTCTACACCAGCGGTTCTTAACCTGTGGGGAATTCCTCACTGGTGGGGAATGGCGGAGTTGCCAGGTGGGGAATCTCGTGCATTCATTTCCACCCACAAAAAAATCAATAGTATTTCAAAATCTAATACATTACATCCAAATGTTGACTTACTCTACAAATTACAACCATTTACACACTGTTTTAATAACAAAAACAACCATAATGAGGTATTGTATGTCATGTTTGTGTAAAAGTGACAACACTGTTATGTTAGGAGTGTCACAGATGAGTAAAAGAAAGATGCTCTGGTGGGAATGGAGAATTAGCTCACTAAAAAATGGTGAATTTGAGAAAAAAGTTTAAGAACCACTACTCTACACAGAGCGACTGAAATCATAAATACTTAGGTGGAAAAGTTATACGGAGTGTTTGAAATGCTAGCGTACCGTCATTAAAAGTTCATTCATGTAAAATGTGGTCAGTTCTCAATAGCGTTTTAAGTTTATGTTCATGGGTTTTTATTTCCAGCAAACAACAACAGAGTTAAGGCTGTTAGAGGTTCGTAGCCTCTGGCTTACGTAGCGCAGGGTACTGGCATACTTATCATAGATCTTCTAGTGTTTAATGGTTTGTGCTGACGAAAGTTGCCTCATTCGCTAAGTGAACAATAGATGATGCGATGAAGTCAAAAGGAAGAACATGCACGATTCCATTGGAAAGAACATGCACGATTGTATCCAAACATTGCACATTCAACTGGAAAGTTGATTTATAGTTGATTGAAAAGTTGGCCATTATAATTTTTCACTGAAACTCAAGTCTTCGTTTCGGCCATTTCTGGTCAGTTTTGAGGCAACGCGCTCACTGGAGTGAAAAATAGCGTACTCGCTTCTTTAAACTAATTTCAGGAAACGGATTTTTCAGACATATATTTGCTGAAGAATTATTGAACGGTAATAATATGTAAATGATACTACTAATTTCATCAGAACCGATGTACCGATGCAATTATAATTTGCGCTCTTTAAACTGTTACTTTTCACATTTAAAAAGGAGCCATTACAACAGTAAGAAACTATGAAAACAATGTCTATTCAAATGAATCATTCAAATTCCTGGAAATTCTTAAGCTCTCACTATTCCTATCAATTTCATCTCTGTAATTTCACGCATGAAACTACGAGTAATGAATGCAATAAATATCTTGGACGTTTATTATCTTTTCGATATGACTTTAAAATTAACAGTGTACTAAATTCAGGATCCCTAACCGTAACAAAGTCCAATCTCCATGCAGTTTCGACTTCATTAGAATTAATTAGGGTCTGAACTCAATGCCTTCTAATACCCATTATGAAAACTGTACGAAAAGACTTAGTGGTTGTTCCTTATTCACATCTATGAAGTCTTCTGTTAAGAAATGGCTGTATCCTCTATTGGGTGGTTCAAAATCATTGTCTTGCCGATCTAAAATGAAATTAATCTTTAAAATATAATACGCATCCTTTGCGCCCATTATTGTATTATATTGTGAATTAACATTATTTTCTATCTTCCCACGATGAATAACTATTCTTGTCTAGTTCAGTCCAGCGTAGATCTAAATTAAGTATTCCACATACAACAAAACTATCTACGTAAAATAATGTTTCCACGGATGCACTAGACCAGTGGTTCTTAACCTTTTTACTCCCACGCTTTCCTTGAGGATGTATTTTTTCCTTCGAGCCCGAATAAGTGTTTTTAAATAAATGTGGCACTTATGATAACGCAGAAACAAAAAACATGGGCTTTTCTATTGAATCTATTGATTCTATTCCATTTAATAGGAACCACAAACGTCATTGGCATGTTTGATGCTGCTTCATTGCAATTAGATGTAAAACACGAATTAGAGGGACTTTTGGCACTGCTTCTTTCACGCTAGATTTTGGATGCGAGGATGAATGCTAGAAAGTGCGCAATGTAAATCTCCTTCGACGCTCAGACGATTTATATATCTAGTTATGTTGGATACGAGCGTGAAAAATGCAGTTTCACATAAAAACGTGAGTCCGAACATCATATCACAAGAACCTGAAGAGCCTATTGTGCAATCAAAGCGTAAACTGTGTAGTTCTTGACCCAGAACAATTCCAAATCTAAATCATTGAAGTCTTCCTTTGCTGTTGTCTAGAGAGTCACAAGACTCTCTTTTATCGAAAACATTACTGGCAAAGATCAGGCTTTACTACAGAGACTCGCGCCACCCCAACAACCCCCCCTACCACATAACGCTTTCTGTTCTTCACCGATGTCATCGGTGTTCGTCACTTTATCAACCGCTCAAATTAAATTCATTTAAACTAATCTAGTTGTTTAAATAAAACGCTTTTCAAAAAGGGTACCCTTTTTTCAAGCTGAGAATCAGTTCCAAATGTATTTCTGAGGCTGCGAATCTTTATGGCGCGATCTTCCCTGTAAGACGTGACTCTAAGGTAGTCAGATTTTGGACCATATCGAACACTGCTATTGTTTCTGATGTCCTAACACAGTCAACAGCACAATTTTTTCATACTCCCTAACAGTACCCCATTTGAGTCTGCTGCCATGATATCGGTTGGACAATGCATTATCATGGAGTTTAATGAGCTCCACACGATCACCGAAAGATAGAAAAAGCATTTTAAATTAATATGTGCTTAATTATACCTCCGACGACATTTGAGCAAATTTTAACAGGATTTAAGGTGCATGGTCTGACATGCGGATAAATTTTAGGGATTAATGTTTAATTTCTAACGGCAGTTTTTCTTTTATTCGCAAATTTCCGTTTTACCACGGTCATAGAAACAGTTCTACCCATGTAAGAATAAGATTGAAAAAAATAATATTATTTTAATTTATAGGAAAAAATAACGCATGATATAACGGTAAATAACCTATAATGATTAGTTTCCCTATATTTTAGTATCGCTTGCAATTTCATGATAATATTGGCATCTCGGAGTTTTTTCTAGAGCTGCTGTATACGTATACCCCCATTCGAAGCAGATTCTCACCTGGTGTACCAGCTGAACTTACACCAGCTGAACGTGCCTTGTTGTCATCCCAATGACGAGAAACTCATCATTTTACTCGGTGCAGCAGTTTCTCTTAGCTTGATAACACTTTGCTTTCTGAAACTACGTTCATTAACTTATGAACTTTGGCCAGGAACTTGCGGAAATGCTTCAGTATTTCAGAGTTAGGGCTCTTCAAGTTATAATTAGAATAACACAGTTCTCATTGGACCCCTAAACAGCCGAATTTCTAGTTCACTCAGCACTAGATCCAACGCACTATGAACACGGGAAAACAAATAAATTGGAAAATTGAGCATCGTATTGCACTCGACATGAAAATCGAAAAAATCAAGACACTGAAATGTTTCCGATTTTCGTAAATCGTCTTAAGGAACCAAGCTGTTCAATGTCTGGTAGAAGTATCCGTTCAGGCAATTTCAGTCATAAGTTTATCACGTACAACCATTTTTTTAGGCGTGCAAGTTTGAAATGGTGAATACTTTATATGTACATTGTTTACGCCAATTTTGTGTAACATTGCGCGGTAAATTCTCGATATAATGTACTGTGATGTTTTCATTTTCGTACATTTCAGTGCTCAACGTTCATGGTTGGCTAATGACTACAAAAAACAATGTAGGGATTAGAACATCGTTTGCTCGAACCATCAGACTCTCGACTGATTTGGCACAGCCATGGGCGCCTTATTCAGTGACAAAGTGTATATGTTGAGACTTAGTTCTCTGCATTCATCGTTAGGTTATCAAAACAGTAAGATAACGATAACTTGTCAGCAAGCTTCCTACTCTAGACCACTCGTAGGCGCCAAGTGAAACAAAATACGTTTAATCCTCGTAAGGGCCTGCCGGACCGTGAGTGGATGGAAGTAAGCAGATTTGTTACTGCTATCGGGATGGAACTTTATGATACTACGACCTAACGAACTCGAACTCGAAGTTTGGTAATTTAATTGAGACGTATGATCCCATTCTTGGTGACAGTAAAGATAGATAATTATAGAATAAAGCAAGAGAAACGAGCCAAGCCATCAACCTCGGACTGCAACTCATGTCCCGTGACGCGCCAATCGAGCGCAAACAACAGAGCCACATTTACAGGCATCATTTGTGAAGCTCAAGGACCAGTACATCCATGAAACATAATTTTTCAATTTGCATTTATAAGTCTGGTCTAGTATTTGACAATTTTCTTCACATCAAGTCAACATAGTATTATCGTCTGTTGTTACGGATACTCGTTTGCAGCTCAACGCCTGGTGGGTTTAACGCCTGCGATTGTTACTTCGTTGAGCTTGGGCTTCCGTTGGAGCTTTGCGCCTCGTTTTGTGCCTTGTTCCTTCCTTGACCTAATAAATTTATTGGTATTATTTCATTTTGTTTGACTCTCCAGTGAGAGTTGTGTGAATAAAATCTCCATATATATAAAAATTATGTACTTTTATATTTGTAGTCTGATTCTTATGAAATTTGACTATTATATGTAATTTTTAAAAAGAAACACAATTTCTTCTATTCATTTTTTTGATTCAGGCTTTAGTTTTTTGAAAAAAATTGGACATATTGGTTTTTTAGTTCATTTTTATTGATATTTCAAATGAATAGAACTCATTGAGTTGTATGCTAGAACAAAACCAAAGGCAATTTTAGAATCCTTGAAGCATTGTAAACAAAGTTACGGTTTCAAATTTTCCATTCCCCATTTTGTTTTCTTTTCATTTGGGGTCGAAAATTCAGGATTTTTGGTCCCCTTACACCCCCTGGGTAGACCGAATAGTCCGCTACCTAAGGGTCCTTTTTCAACAACAACAAAAAAAATGCTCATTGGACCGACAGGGGCCTGGCAAGGGCCTGGGGTGACCTTCTCAAAACATTTGAAATCAAATTCAAAACCTTTGAAGCCTTAGTTGAAGAATTTGAACTTCATATTACAATGTATTAAATTAAAATGTATAAATATTGAAAAATTATACGTGAAAATCAAATTGAAACAGCAAAGCTTCGAACCAAAATTTTCACTTTCACAATAAAAGAACCAACGCTCAAATTACATCATGTGAAGGTTACGTAAACTAATTCATGTAATTTCATTTGACCACGAGTAATACATAACACAATTTTATCTGACTTGTCCTTGATTGAACTTAGACATGGGTCATCTATCATTGCCGTTAATTTCAAATTATGAAGTATAGTCTGAAAAACAACCGTAGTTTTGCCATCGTATTTCTACGGTAGAAATGACAGTCAGAAATCGACGGGATATAACGGTCATCATCGTCGGCTTGCATTTTTAGCGTCTAAAATTACCGTTGATCAACGATAATATATATACCGTCGGAATACTTCGATAAATGATAGAAACCGTTGATAATTACCGTTACGCCGACTATAAAATTCTGACTGGGTATTACCGTATACATAATTTTTATTACCCATATTAATATGCACTTTCAATTTTAGGTTAACTTAACAAACAGATTTTATTTTTAATCAATCAATCGACAATGGACATTAGTATTATGATATATTTTAATGTTCACCAACCGAAGACATTTATATTAAGCCACTTTAAAAAAAACAATGGTATTTTTTAATCATCTGAATCTGAAATTAACTGTTTTCTTTGTTGTTGCTTTTTATTAATAAAAAATAACAATGCGAACAGTATCTGGTCATAATTAAAAATTACGCGAACTTTTCTTGAAGTATTAAATTATTTATTTCACGCAAATTTTGGATTTTACAATCTACCTGTAGCCAATATATATGAGGTTTATAATCAAACGATCTGTCTTACGAAGCATAGTCATCGTTAGGTGCCGTGGAAAACATAACGATAATTCAACAAATTATAGACGCATCCGGCGGAAATGTTATTAGCTTGTTAAATGAATTAATTTCAATTTTATTCCTGATTAGTTCAGTATCACCACACTTGGTCAATTTTTTTACTATGAAATTAATCTGTACAAATGTTGAAAATATTGAGATTCCTGATCCCTGACTTTTGTGAAGTAAGCTTCATCCTGAACATCAGTTCACCAAACTCAATTTAATTTTGTGAGATTTAAAACTCATTTATTTTAAAATTTTCTCCGCATATTTTGTGTTGCTTCATTCTGCAGATAACAATATAGATTAACGTAGAACTATTTTCATTAAGTAATTAATTCTATTCTCTTCAGCATTATATGGACGTGGGTACAAGGGATAAAATGGAATCCTATGTGGCCGGATATCACTTCTGAGTGGCAAATATTTACAAAATTTGGCCCGTAGATTAACAGTGGTCCAGAGTAATAATTTTAATTACTGAAATTTAGAGTTATTTCTGATTTGAAAGTTCAGTGCTAGTGTGTGCTGAACGCACAAAAAAATAATAAAAAAATACTAACTTCCTCACCCCCCTTAGCTCAGCCGAAATCGATTGAAACACCTACGTGAATGATTTCGAAATAGTGAGACAACGTTAAAGAAAATTAATTTATTAAAAACATAGCACAACCCCCACATCTATAAACCTGTATACTGATGTACACACAAAAATGTATTTCAGAGTTTGTTTATCGTACGGATGGTTGATATAAATGCAGAAAATAAAAATGAAAAATATAAATGAGAAAATATGAGAAAATACTATTAATAACGAAAAAAACTTCATTGCGCTGCATTGAACTGACGGTTGTGTTGCTCATTAAAGTCCACAGAAATAATTAAGATCAATTTTAGAATGACTTAGCCAACGAAAAAAGGAACAAATACTAATTTTCTAATAAATATTTCAGGACCGTCAAAATTTCAGGAAATTTGGAAATTCACAACGAAGTGCTGCAGGCCCTATGCAGAGATGCGAAATGACGTTCCTCAATTACTCTAAATTCTATACCGGCAGGCCGCAGCCGAGACGGTTCAAGAAACGGTTTGCGAAAAGTACAGAAATTTCTTGAGAATTTCTTGAGTCCTACTCTAAACTTTAGTCCACTACTCGTAACTTTTGAAAGAATGCACCTATTGACTTCAAATTACTCTCAAACGAAAAAGCAAAACATTTTCTACAACTGTGCATTCTTTTAAAAGTTACGAGTAGTGGACTTGGTCTTTTGACGGCGCGGGAGTCGTACAGGTTCATCGAAGAATTTCTGTAGTTTTCAGAAAAATGTTTTGGATGTGTTTATCACACAGTTGTAGAAAATGTTTTGCTCTTTCGTTTGATAGTAATTTGAAGTCAATAGGTGCGTTCTTTCAAAAGTTACGAGTAGTGGACTTAGGTCTTTCGACTTCGCGTGAGTCGTACAGGTTTATCGAAGAATTTCTGTAGTTTTCAGAAAAAAATTTTGAATGTGTTTATCACACAGTTGTAGAAAATGTTTTGCTCTTTCGTTTGAGAGTGATTTGAAGTCAATAGGTGCATTCTTTCAAAAGTTACGAGTGGTGGACTAAAGTTTAGAGTAGGACTCGAGAAATTCTCAAGAAATTTCTGTACTTTTCGCAAACCGTTTCTTGAACCGTCTCGGCTGCGGCCTGCCGGTAAATTCTATTACATTTTTAATTAAAGTGTTATATATCTGAATACGTCAGTGTTTGCTTTAGTCGCCACCTTATCAGAAACTAAAAAACGAAGAAAATTCCGATAAAATTTATAATTTTTACTAAGAAAATGTTTCGGAGTCCCGCTCCATCATCAGTTCAAACAATCAAACAAAAAAAAAAAAGAATTAGGTCTTAAATGAAAGATCAAAGTACAATGAATTGTAGGTACTAAAAATATATCATGAAAGTAAAAATACAAAGTATGACACGGAAAAAACAATGAATATAATACAGATGCACAAAAAATGCAAGTGACACATAAGCATGAGATGACCTCTTTAAGGCAACTGTCAACTACAAAATTGGTAAATTTACCTAAAACTTTAACTTGTGTATAGTTATAATGTAATATGGTATTTAAATTTCAATTTAATCATTTTGTATAGTTTACATTAAATAATACTATCATGTCGTTCATCTGAGCCAAACTTGTATTAGCATCCGAGTTAGAGATGGCAAAACTGCTCGCATGAGTTGGCAAGCCTGTCAAGCTTTGTCCAGGGCTGCCATTCCTTGGGAAATTTCCCAAGATCTTGGGAAATCACTATCGTCCTGGGGATATTGGGAACTCCGAGTGAAAACTATCGAATTCTTGGGAATTCGACGCAACGACCTCATTTTTCATTAAATGTTCACTGAATAACAGTATGATTCGAATAAATATTCTTCAGAAATAGGGATATTTTTTTTAATTAGTCTGAGATGAAAATAAATCTCGTAAAATACTCGATCAGAGCTCGTTAAACATTCGTTTGTGACAAGCGTGTGCCGGCTACAGGCTAGCAACCGGACCCTCAGTTGACTTGGAACGATTTTGGAACGAATGGCCCAAACTTCAAGGTCTGGCTAGAACAAGGTCAACACAACGAAACTTCAAGCTATTGCAGACTTTGTAACTGTACCATGAAAAATGCAAACAAATCAGCTTTGATCAAGCATCAAGCTTCTGCCAGACATAATTTAAGCTAATTTTGAAACTGCAAAATCTTCTACCAGTATTACTCAATTTATTATAAAATTATCACCAAAAGAATCAGGAGAAATAGAAGTTACTGGTATTCACTGAAGAATTTAAGAGACGGTTTAGTTAATTGTAAGTACGCGCTCCTATCAAATTTTATGAGTACGCTAACAGTTCTGCCACATTCGTCAGCATCTGTTGAGAGGATCTCATCTCAGATGAATTGCATAAAAGCAAAAACAACGAATGCATTAACAACGGAAACAGCAAGAGATCGATTGTTAGCAAAACAGTGCATGAAAACAAGCTCTTTAAATTGACTGAACTGGGAGCCGGAGAAATCATTAATAAAGAAGGTTGAAGATGGAACTATTCATCAGCTGTCTGAATCCAGACTCAAAAAAAAAAAATAATGAAAAGAAAATAATAAGTCTTTGTGCTGTAGACGAGGAGGATAGTGAAGAAAATGATTATTAATTAAGGTAAGTGACGTTAAATTTTCCGTTTTTTTAATATTTTTGACATCTGGGGAAATCTTGGGAAATTTACTTGGTCACCCTTGGGAAAATCGTAAAATCTGAATGGCAGCCCTGGCTTTGTTGCGGTAGTTATTTGACTGGTGTAGTGGTTCACAGGTGTCGTGGTGTTTCCTGAATCATTCAATAAGTTTCAAGCAATGTATATCAGTGCGAGTGTGTAGTACGTTAGTGTATCTTATTTCTGAAAATATTTCGGTCAATATTGAATTTAATGTCAACAACTTTCATAATTTCATTATGAAATTTAGGTAATTGGAAGCATTGTAAGACGTTGGTAAATGTTGAGGAGTTGACCATAATTGATTTTCCACTTTTGGATGCGTAAATATTGTTAATGAGATGAAAAGGAACAACTTTTCTTCAATGCACTTTCCGGCGCAAATTTGGGTAAATCTGAAGGAGATGACAGTTGTCGATTTTGTAAATTTCGATGCCTTAGCATAGTTAATTAGCTCGAAATAAACAAGTTTTCTTCTATGCACTTTCCGTCTCAAATGAGTATTTTATTAGTTATAGCGGTAAATGACTTACCGCAACTCCAGTCTTTGAAGCGGAAAGAAATTCTTTGATCGAGTTGTATGGCAATACTGCAATGGCGTCTCGCTTCCATGGAGCGCTCTGTCTTGAAAGACGAAACCAAACCTACCGCTATACCTCGTTAAATACTCATTTGACGAAAAAAGTGTATAGAATAAAAGTTGTTTATTTCGATGTTTTTACCATGTTTCAAGCAACAAAAATTCGAAAATCGATGAGTAGCAGTTTATTCGAGCGCTTCGTCATCAATGACGAAACTAAACTTACCGCTATAAATCGTAAAATACTCATTTGAGACGAAAAAAGAACAGAAGAAAACTTGTTTATTTTGATTCAATTAATTAGGTTCAGGCACCAAAAAGTGGAAAATCGACAAGTGTCATCTCCTTCAGATTTACCAAATCGACAACTGTCATCTCCTTCAGATTTACCAAATCGACAACTGTCATCTCCTTCAGATTTACCCTAATTTGTATTTTAGAAATTATAACGGGATGAATGAGTTACCGGAATAAGGGAAGCAAACACCCTATTACAAACGTAAAGAGGTTGGGTCGTGGGGGTAGCCACAGTTCTTCTAGTGAGAATTATAAATAAAGTGAAATTCTAGTATGCATAAACGTAGTTACATTTACCAATTGAGGCGGGAAAAATGCAAAAGCTTCACCGCTCCTACCGCAATATAAGCTACAAGATGGCGACCACCATAGGCGTCGCCATCTTAGAGCCGATATAAACAAGATTGCGGTCGTCACCCTAATATGTGGGTTAGAAGCTTTATTTATATTTTTCACTAGACGAACTGTGGCTACTCCTCACGACCCAACCTCTTTACGTTTGTAATAGGGTGTTTGCTTCCCTTATTTATTTTTTCCCGCCTCAAACACTGGAGTTCCGGTAACTCATTTATCTCAGGAAAATCATAATTCTTCAGACGGATGTTCATCAGGAACTTGAAAACGAAGAACACAGCACGTAGTGAAATCATTTTAATTTTACTTCTTTCTTTACGCACCTAATCTATAAAAGTGAAGAAACTAAAAACTAGTAGTCCTATTTTCTTAAACGTTTCGGAGTCCAGCTCCATCATCAGTAAGTCATATCTGAAATTTACAATGAGAATGGTTAAAAATGCAATGATATTTACAAGTTTTTTTTATCTCATACCCTACAAGTAATTAAACTAAATATAAATTTGCAAAGGGAACGAACTGGTGGCATTATTAAGGACCGGTTTGTCTTTTGCTATGTACAAAGATTCTAAAATTCTCAAATCCAAATCATTAGAAGCAGAACATAAAATTTTGAAATCATCTTCAGACACACGGGCACTGCACTGCTCCGCATGAAGGCGGACAGAAGAATGACCGGGCTGCGTAAGTCGATTCCCCGTTCTAAAGCTCACACCACGATGCTGGGCAATCCTCACGTAAAATGGCAATGTCGTCATTCCGACATAGCCCGATGTACATTGTACACAACTAAACTTGTACACAAGGGACGCCCGCATTCGCTTAGGTATAACATCTTTGTAACGAAAAAACGAACCAATTTTATGAGAATTAACAAATATAAGGCGAAGATGTGCTGCCGAAAAATAGCGTTTGAAGAGCACTTCCAGTTCTCGTGACATTTTATCAGAAAAGCAACCCAAGTAAGGAAAAACGCAATAAAGAGGTTCTAATGGATCAGCGGTGGAAATGGAATCTAAATATTTCTTGTCTAAAAATCTTCTGATATGACTGTTGACAATAGCCGAGGGATAACCATTATTTGAGAAGAAAGACTGCAGCTTAGTAAATTCGACATGCAGGTCATTAAAATTTGAACAGATATTGTATGCGCGGTTTTCTGATAAAATGTCACGAGAACTGGAAGTGCTCTTCAAACGCTATTTTTCGGCAGCACATCTTCGCCTTATATTTGTTAATTCTCATAAAATTGGTTCGTTTTTTCGTTACAAAGATGTTATACCTAAGCGAATGCGGGCGTCCCTTGTGTACAAGTTTAGTTGTGTACAATGTACATCGGGCTATGTCGGAATGACGACATTGCCATTTTACGTGAGGATTGCCCAGCATCGTGGTGTGAGCTTTAGAACGGGGAATCGACTTACGCAGCCCGGTCATTCTTCTGTCCGCCTTCATGCGGAGCAGTGCAGTGCCCGTGTGTCTGAAGATGATTTCAAAATTTTATGTTCTGCTTCTAATGATTTGGATTTGAGAATTTTAGAATCTTTGTACATAGCAAAAGACAAACCGGTCCTTAATAATGCCACCAGTTCGTTCCCTTTGCAAATTTATATTTAGTTTAATTACTTGTAGGGTATGAGATAAAAAAAACTTGTAAATATCATTGCATTTTTAACCATTCTCATTGTAAATTTCAGATATGACTTACTGATGATGGAGCTGGACTCCGAAACGTTTAAGAAAATAGGACTACTAGTTTTTAGTTTCTTCACTTTTATAGATTAGGTGCGTAAAGAAAGAAGTAAAATTAAAATGATTTCACTACGTGCTGTGTTCTTCGTTTTCAAGTTCCTCATTTATCTCGTTATAACTTCTAAAATACTCATTTCAGACGGAAAGTGCATTGAAGAAAACTTGCTTATTTTGATCTCATCAACAATATTTAGGCATCCAAAAGTGGAAAATCGATTATGGTCAAGTCCTCAACATTTACCAGCAATTCATCTATCGCTCGATATAGCAACACTGCAATGGAGTATCGCTTTCGACACGCTCTTATTCAAAGACGAAACTAAACTTACCGCTATACCTCGTTAAATACTCATTTTATGATAAAAGTGTCTCGATGAAAAGTTGTTTATTTCGATGTTATAACCATGATTCAAGCATCAAAAATTCGGAAATCGATGAGTAGCTGTTATTCGAGCGCATTCGTCATAAATTACGAAACTAAACCTACCGCTATAACTCGTAATAATCATTCCAGACGGAAAGTGCATAGAAGAAAACTTGTTTATTTTGATTTAAATAATTATGTTTAGGCACCGAAAAGTGGGTAATCGATTGCTGTCCTTTCCTTCAGATTTACCGAATTCTGTTTCAAAGGATCTCTAAAGGAACACATTTAAGAACGTTTTAAAGAATAACATTTTGCTCGCTGCTGCGTTATTTTTGAGTTATTAACCTGTGAAGTTATAGAAACTTTGTGTATAAAAGCGGATAAACGGACACGTAAATATGATGTAATACGGCATGACGTGATGCTAGATTAAATTAGGTTAGGTAACGTTAGATTAGCTTAATAACCTAACCTAAAATAATTTAACTTAGCCATGCTGACACTGATGGTTACCGCCAAAATACTGGGCGTGTTTCAAGAATGCAAGTACGATGCAGCCGAATATATGTTATTTTTACCTGAACGTAATTCGTGTTATAGCTCAAAAATTACGTATCAGCGAGCAAAGTGTCATTCGTATAAAGCAACTTTAAATGTGCTCTTTGAGTGATTCTTTAAAACAGAGGTCATGATTCCCGTGAACGCATTGAAGTAAATACTGAACGAAGAAAAACCTTAATCACCTAATGAACATCCGCATTATTGAGGTGTTAGGGTTAAATTATATTTTAAATTGAGGAACGTCCTCCCCTCAGGGGGATACAGATATTGTATCTATGGGAATTAACGCTCCCAGGGGAAAAATGTGAGGGCCCGAGCTGAGAGTTAGGTAGGCCTTCTTTTTGTTGAAATAAAATGTTTTTTGTTATGTTAAGGACCACCTTTTTTCGGTTCACTACTGTCCTGTTTTTCAGCACCTCTGACTTTCTTCTTCAAATTTTATCTTGTTTCGTGAACTTCTTTCTCAACTTTACTGTTTCTATGCCCCTTCTGCATAGATTCCTCATTCTCTTATCTCCATACTAAATGGTGCCTTCCTCCTTCCTCTCTTCGATACGCTCTTTTTTGTAGCGGTTAGGGAGGCTTAAACTAACTTATAATCTAATCTAATCTGAGGAACGTCCTACAAGCAAACTTTGCGTTTTCGGAGGCTAGTGACGTACAGAAATGTCGGTAGCGGCAAAATCTGGCCGATATTTAATAGATATTTTCTAATAATACGTATTTTATCGTGAAAATGAAGGTAATAAATCATGAAAGTAAAAGTAATAGCAAATAAAGAGCCCATTCATTCCTTGTAAGTTAGCTAACTGTTGAATTACAGCGTGTAATCAGGCCCGCTAGGTGAATTTACTACGTTGAATTCCCGATGTCAAGGACGGTCTGTAAGTGAAAGCTTTGTAGCATAAATAGTTTAAACACAGTGGAGACATCAAATTATTATACTTTCATAACTGAAACTTATATAGTTTGACCCAATGTCCATTTCTTAAAGTATGTGACAGGCTAATAAAAATCAAACTAATTAAATAAAGTTGAACCTGCATTTTAAAGTTTTTTATAAATTTAACATAGAAATTGTTGCCGCAGTTCTTAATTTTGACCCCAGTCAAGAAGTAGGATACCTGTGTCTGTGATAAGCACAGAGTATTTAATCGTGTGTTTTTGCCGGTGTGACTCGTAATAATTGTGTCTACATTTTGCGATTATTCTATAGATTCATCTACTGTTATATTTGATTTGAACCGTGACTGAATATTCTATAATGATTTATTGTTAGATTTTTAGGAGTGTAGGAACTAAGTCAATGCTTAGTTTACTCATATATATTTCCTTTATTTGCAGAACGAGACTCATATTATTTTCAACCCGTAGCCGTTCATTATTACTGCCGTAGGTATTCCGCAGCCGTTCAGTATAGCCACTGTAACTTCCGTAGCCATTCATTGTAACTTCTGTAGCTTCCACTGTTTCCTCTCATCGGAGCTACCCATTATTGTGATGTTGATATCGATCAGCAGAAAACAAACAGTGAATTTAAAGACTTTAATTTCCACCTGAATGCGCTCCTGTTGATTTATGTTCAGTGAAACCAGTGGTAAAAGAATAACTAAGGCCGGTGATGCCAAGCGAAGGTGTGTGGCGCCTTCATTTAGTTGAAAATAATGAAGTCACACGCTCCTAATGAAGTGCCTATTTCAAGTGGTAAATAACATTGGTGCAGTGCCCTACAATGCCTCTCTGTAGGTCGCCAGACAGGCACAGCCTGCCTGACAAATCCAGCAGACCGCCTAGTGGAAGGCTCGCTGCTGTTACCAAGAAGAAACAAGAAATTGAAGCCCTGTTGGTTGACGTGCCTTCTAATTTGGAATCAATCAAGAAGTTGTATAATACTCCGTACCTGTTGAAGGTCGATAATCTTCTTCGTCAATGTGGTGAGTCATTTTCTGACGGGTTGAAACCTCACGCTAGTGAGATCGAAAGGTTTCGATCGAAAGTTGATGCAATGTTGCACCCATTCACAGTAATACGTGGAGCCGAGGCTAGGTCGTCAACATCTGCTTCTAGGTGTTCAGTATCAAATTTAAAGTCATCGAAAGCTAACTCGGCAGCACTTGTCGATATGGCTGAACGTAGAGCTTCGGTTGAAGCCAATAGATTATCTCTGTCTCGACAATTTGAATTGGAAAAAAGGGAGCTCAATTTGAAGATGCAACACGCAAAGGACCTCTTGGAATTGAAGCAACAAAAGTTATTGTCGGAGTCTCTCAAAGATGATCTTCGTATGAATATATTAGAAAGCGAGTTAGGTAAGCTACAAGTTACTACTACTAGAGAGTCTCAGCCTTTACTATCAACTCCAGCTGTGCCATCTCATCAGTTTACACCAGCGAGAGACTAGAGACTTTCTCCTATAACGTCCACAGCCTACCCGACGATGGCGTCCACGGCCTACCCGACGATGGCGTCCACGGCCTACCCGACGATGGCGTCCACGGCCTACCCGACGATGGCGTCCACGGCCTACCCGACGATGGCGTCCACGGCCTACCCGACGATGGCGTCCACGGCCTACCCGACGATGGCGTCCACGGCCTACCCGACGATGGCGTCCACGGCCTACCCGACGATGGCGTCCACGGCCTACCCGACGATGGCGTCCACGGCCTACCCAACGATGGCGTCCACGGCCTACCCGACGACGGCGTCCACCAATGCTGTTGCTCTTCCTGTGCAGCAAATGTTGAGTGAGAATGTGAACTCTCGCCTTCTCGATATTTTACTGGCTCAAAATACCATCTCAGCGTCGATGGTCCAATGTCAAGAAAAATCTATTCTTCCGAAGAAAGAAATTCAGCCGTATGACGGTAAGGATTTAACTAAATTCAAATCTTTTATTCAGAACTTTGAGAGAGTGATCGAAAATAAATGCAGCGACGATGCTGACAAGCTTATCTATCCAGAGCAATATACTAGAGATAAACCTTTGAAGTTGGTGAAGTCGTGCAGCCACTACAATGCATCGACCGCTTTCAAGAAGGCTAAAGAATTGCTCCAACGTGAGTACGGGAACCAGTTCAAGGTTACAAATGCCTACATTCAGAAACTCGATTCCTGGAACGCTATTGATAACGAAGACGCTGAAGCCTTGCACGAACTTCACATTTTTCTGCTTGATTGTCTCCACTCGCTCGAGAACTGCGATACAAGTCACCCACTTCTATGTCCTAAACAAATGAAAACCATTGTCGCCAAACTACCGTGCAAGTTGCGAGACCGTTGGCGTCGCCATACCAGTCGTATTCTGGATAACGACGAGTCAATCAAATTTGGAGATCTCGGCAACTTCCTGGGAAAGGAAGTCTCTGTTCTCAAGCAGCCTTTATTTGGCGATATAACCGATGTCTCTAATTCTTCCCAGAAAAAACCTCCTAAAATTAAAATTTTATTTACATCGGATGGAAAGTCCTGTACCAAACATTGTAGTTACTGCAAGAAAACGAACCATTACGTGTCCTCCTGTAAGTTCTTGCAAGCTAAACCCACGTACGAGCGCCGAAAAATAATTCGGAATTTAAATCTTTGCTTTGGTTGTTTGAGGCCTAATCATATTTCTCAAAACTGTCCTCAACGCTCAACGTGTGCCAAATGCAACGAAAACCACCCTACTATTCTTCACAACGAATCGACTGCAGTTGGAACGCCCGTTCAGTCCATGCGTTCGAGTAACAAAAGAAGTGACAACTCGAAAGTGTTGCCTCCGATCGTACCCGCTAGAGTGAGGGTAGCTGGTTTCGAGAAAGAAGCAATTATAAACTGTGCTTTAGATACCGGTTCGTCGGACTGTTGGGCCAGCGAGAGACTGTTACAGCTCCTGAGTGTCAGAACAGCAAAATCGACGATAAGTATTTCTACAATGACTAGTAAAAGTAAGAAGGTTTGTACACGGGTATTAAAAAACCTTACCGTCTCCAGTCTTGATGGAAAGTTTAGTCACGAGTTAGGCTCGGTGTATACGAAGAATTCGAAGCAATGGCCCTTCAACCGCTCAGACGTACCCAAAAGCGAGGATATTTTTCACGAACCTCACCTGAAGTAGGTACCATTCAACTTCACCGACTCAGGAGTTTTGCTGCCCATTGGCCTCAACGAGCCGGACCTCGTTAAGCCCCCACGGTATACTAAAGGAGGTAAAGTCACTTCTACGGGTACAGCCGCGCACATTCGCTAATTCGACTGGCCAATAGAAAGCTTCGTATCAAACAAGCCGGATGACATCGCTCGCACGCAGCATGACGTCAGCGGCGGCAGCGTGCGTACTACCACGCAGCGTACTCTGCCTTCCAGACGTACGATCAACAACAGGATCGACTGCCGGTATGCCTGCACGTATCCGGATTTGGATTTTTGGAAAATTTAATTCCGTCCGGCTACGTGCAAATTTACAAGAACTAAAAGGTCGTCCATCATCAATTTAATTATAACAGTAGCTTCGTAAATTGAAAGCCCTTTCCGAAAAAAATAGAAAATTTACTTTAATCAATCATAGAAGACGTTTTATTATCTTTTCATGCGGATGAGGCTGACGATTGCGCACCGGATCGTAAGGATAATATAAACTTCTGTACTTATATGTTTATTTGAAATAAAACATGCTATATATTTCGCTTCACTGGAAACGATTATACGCAATTTTAAGCCTCCGTGACCGCTACATGAAAGGGCGTATCGAAGAAAGGAAGGAGGAAGGCACCATTTGGTATGGATTTGAGAAAATGCGGAATCTATGCACGAGATGCATAGAAATAGTAAGCTATGAAAGAAGTTCATGAAACAAGACGAAGTTGAAGAAGAAAGTCGTAGGCGGTGAAAAATAGGACACCAGTGAACTGAAAAAGATGGTCCATAACAAACCCAAAATCTTTTCTATTTCAACAAAAAGAAAGCCTACACAACCTTCAGCTCGGACCCTCACATAATCCCCCTGGGAGCACTCATTCCCATAGATACAATAGTTGCATCCCCCTAAAGGGAAGATACCCTGTACATAAAAATATTAAATTGAGGAGCAAGATGACAAAATTAACGCTGAAGAAGAAAATCATAGGTGATGAGAAACGGAACAGCAGTGAATAAAAAGAAAAGAGAGTTTTTGAGAAAAGAAAACATAGCTTTTAAATTGTAACAAAAAGAAGCCCTACGAAACTCAAACCTTTGTACAAAATTCTACATGTCGATGTAAATTTAGATTCAAAATGTAACATTTAGATACCTGCGGCTGATACGTGCTAGCACATTTTGTTCGGAACTTCATTCAAGACGTGACCGCAGCTGACCTCAAAACGCAGCAAGTTTGAGCGTCAGATTCCTCACCTACCTGCCACTGTTCGCTTCATCTAATCTTCAGTGCCGTGTAATGCATTCTGGCAACGTAACGTTTACGGTTACACTTCAGCCCAGGTTCGCGTGCTGTACTGCTGTATTGTCGTACTGTTTTGCGCGCTAGAACATCGTCACCGCCTCTGTAGGCTGCCTGTCCGGAGGGACCCGTGTACGTGTGGGAGCTTCTCGGACCGTCGCATTGATGGCCCAGACTGGGTAACCGTGGAGTGTGCCAGGAACACTTTTACGGTGTATCAATTATGAACTATAACGTTCTGGTCCTCTGAGCAAGAACCTGATAAATTTTCACTTTAAATGCCGTGTATTGTTTAGATCAACGTGTAGCTATTACTATTTAAATTTCATACGTTCAATTACTATTGCCCCGACTGTAATTGTGACTGTAACTGTGATTTACTAAGAAATTTCATTTATAGGCATAAAAGTGTGCGCTGGGTGGGAGATGCCTGGAGGGAGGAGTCGGGAGTGGTCTCTAGTGTGAAATAAAACTTTCCTTAGAGCCCTGGACTTTTCTTCAGTCTTTCAATATTCTGCGCATGGCGCTGTAGACAGGATCTACTCAGACTCCCTCTCGTCTTGGTATAACTCCTGATAGGTAGTGGGCGTGACGCTGGTGTCAGTTTTGTTACCGAGTTGTCATGTGCTTGCGTGAGCTTCTGGGGCTAGAATGGGTGAATGTAGGAGGAGGATCTCATTTAATTTCCCGTTTACATTTAATTTTGTACGATTCTGTCAAAGGAAATGTAAATCTTGTGTTCGACAAATTTTCACTTTGTGAGGCTATCTGCCTAATTTTCACTTTGTGAGGCTATCTGCCTAATTTTCACTTTGTGAGGCTATCTGCCTAATTTTCACTTTGTGAGGCTATCTGCCTAATTTTCACTTTGTGAGGCTATCTGCCTAATTTTCACTTTGTGAGGCTATCTGCCTAATTTTCACTTTGTGAGGCTATCTGCCTAATTTTCACTTTGTGAGGCTATCTGCCTAATTTTCACTTTGTGAGGCTATCTGCCTAATTTTCACTTTGTGAGGCTATCTGCCTAATTTTCACTTTGTGAGGCTATCTGCCTAATTTTCACTTTGTGAGGCTATCTGCCTAATTTTCACTTTGTGAGGCTATCTGCCTAATTTTCACTTTGTGAGGCTATCTGCCTAATTTTCACTTTGTGAGGCTATCTGCCTAATTTTCACTTTGTGAGGCTATCTGCCTAATTTTCACTTTGTGAGGCTATCTGCCTAATTTTCACTTTGTGAGGCTATCTGCCTAATTTTCACTTTGTGAGGCTATCTGCCTAATTTTCACTTTGTGAGGCTATCTGCCTAATTTTCACTTTGTGAGGCTATCTGCCTAATTTTCACTTTGTGAGGCTATCTGCCTAATTTTCACTTTGTGAGGCTATCTGCCTAATTTTCACTTTGTGAGGCTATCTGCCTAATTTTCACTTTGTGAGGCTATCTGCCTAATTTTCACTTTGTGAGGCTATCTGCCTAATTTTCACTTTGTGAGGCTATCTGCCTAATTTTCACTTTGTGAGGCTATCTGCCTAATTTTCACTTTGTGAGGCTATTTGCCTAAGTATCAATTTGTGAATTTACGCTATTATTAGGGCTTTATCAGCATCATGGCAAGCGCAGAAGGGCAATCAGTTGATGTCTCAATGGCTATCAGAGCTGGGAAACGCCAGTCTGCTACGAAAACTGTGCAGAAAGTTGATGAGCTATTAGTTGGCGATCTGAGCCTGCAAGAGTGTAATTTTTATATTGATAAACTTGAAAGTTTGCATTCTGATTTGTGTAGCATGGATAGGGACATTTCTGTGATAAAGATGCAGGATGGGTCTTGGTCACAAACCACGTATCTTGCGGAGGCAGAGATTAGTGAGCGGTATCTTGACAAGTTAATATATTCTATAGTCGCTCTGAAATCACGCCATGTTTCTTTGTCGCCTGTCCAGGCTGCTCCTGTTCAATTAGGATCAAATCATAAAGTTGTCTTGCCCAATATTGAGTTGCCGTGTTTTGATGGTAAACCAGAGTCTTATAACAAATTTATTGTGTCTTTCGAAAATCTAATTGCAAAGTATAATTTATCTTCGTTCGAGAAATTCTCTTACTTGTCGAAACAGCTCACTGGCCCTGCTAAAAAGTTGGTAGAGTCTTTAAGTTTGAACGAACTAAAGTTTGAAAGTGCCAAAGAGCTTCTAAACGAAGCCTACTCAAACAAACTCGATCAGCAGTTCTCGGTGATTACCCAACTCTGTAGTCTGAGATTAAGTTCAGGTTCGGCTGATGCTTACACTTGGATAGGAGAAGCTCGATTACTTGACGAGCAGATTAATTCTCTTGAGATAACGGCTGACGTGTTTATTCAATATTTCATGTGGCATAGTTTAAATGATCAATTTAGAAAGCAATTGACTTCAATTACGCAAGAAAGTCGTCCTTCATGGTCAAAAATAAAGCAAGCTATGTTCGAAGCGAACTCTCGCTATATTGCAGCAGAGAAAATTTCTGCTGTTTCTGAGCGTACATCTACGTCAGCTGCAACGTTTGTGAAAGTTCCTAGTACTCCAAAGTTTACTTGTACCCTGTGTACTTACGATAAAGGTGAAGAAAGGGGTCACAAACTTAGTCAGTGTCCGAGGTATGCCGAAACGGAGGCTAAAGTTAAGAAACTTAGATCTATTGGCGGCTGCGTAAAGTGCGGATTTACTAACCACGCAACAAAGTCTTGCGCTTTCAGGTTCATGAAGAACTGTTTGAAGTGTGGTGGGTCGCACATGTCCTATCTTTGCTTTAAGGATTGTAAAACGGCGTCAGATGCCACAAATCGCACGAACAGTAAAGATAAATTTGTAACAAAGACTACGGCTGCTAATGTAGTTTCGACCGAATGATAACTGATTCTTATAATGATGTGATCTTACCTACTGCTACGGTGTATGCCAAGCGAAAAAATGGTAAATCAGCCATGAGAGTATTCAAAGATATTGGCTCTCAATCAACCTTTGTCAGAGTCACTCCTAAGTCTATTCCTAATGCCAAAGTTCTAAATCACGTGAAGATTAATATCAAAGGCGTAAACTCTGTAAAACCATGTGAAGCTCCTGTTGTAGAATTTCCTGTAGATGTTCCTGGTCAAGGACAACAAAAGATCAAAGCTATCTGTGTGCCAACCTTGAATACGGAATTTCTTGCACGTGGGTTGGGTGAACTTGTGACCGAACTTGAAAGCAAGGGAATTAAACTAGCAGATAAAAAACTTAACTCTGATTCTGTTGATAATATCTCTATTTTGTTGGGGAGTGACCAAAGCCATATTCTGCCATTGGTTCAACATAATTTTAAAATTGCTCATAATGAGTTTTCTGTTATGTACGAAACGCCATCTGGGGTAATGTTGTCTGGTAGCGTTGCCGACTATGTGTCTAATATTGCAGCTATACCCGATTTTTTGTGCAAGAAGGATTGACTATCTGTAGGTGGAGCTGTGGTGGATATTCTGGAAGATAAAGAAATTATGGATCAGCATGTTATTGATAATGCCACTCAGAATACGTTGAATGACCTATATTTTCAGTTAGTAGGAGTTCACGATGAAAATGAATCTGAAATTACAGGCGAAAATGAGCATTTGCTCGGTAAAATTCTTCAAGAGATTGAACGTGATCCTAGCACTGGAAGGCTTATAGTACCAGCTTTGTGGAGAACAGAGCTAGAGCATTTACTTTCTCATAATTTGAAACTTGCTACTTCAATTTTGAAAGCACATCACAAGCGGCTTTCTGTTCATAAATTGAAACAGTATGATGCTGTGATCAAAGAGCAAATACGCTCTAAAGTTATTGAAGAGGTAAATTTAAGTGCTGAAGCCAATAAAAACCAAATATCCTTTTTACCACACAGCGCCATCTTCAGAGAAGTTGCGAAATCCACAAAATGTAGAATAGTATTTTTATCGAATTTGAAAGAGTCCGTGTCATCTAATCTGTCGCATAATCAGATCTCGAAGCCGGGTGTCAATTTAAATCACAAATTGCAGATGGCACTCCTGTTGTTGAGGTTCGATAATAATTTAGTAACTTTTGACTTGCAAAAGGCGTTTCACCAGTTATTGCTACGCGATGATGATACTTTAAAACTTAGATTTTTGTGGTTTCGAGATGTTTCCAAAAATGACTTTACCATAGTGGGATATAAAATGTGTCGTGTGCCCTTTGGTATGAGATATTCAACTTTTTTGTTAATGATTTCTTTGTATTATATCCTTGTTCACGATTGTTCTAATGATTCCGATGATGTCCAAGTCATTAAGTTGTCGCTCTATGACTTAGCGTACGTGGATAATCTAGCGTACACACACAACTCGGAGTCTGCTCTAGTGGACGCAATTAAGGTGGCTAAAGGGACCTTAGAAGGATACGGATTTTCTTTGCAGCAATTTGCGAGTAACTCTCCCTGCTGCCGTGCGTTCTTGAAAAATAATTTGAATGAAGAGCTTACGGAGTCTGTCCAGTTGCTAGGTATGTTGTGGAATACTAGCAGAGATAGCCTGAAGACTCGTAAATGTTTTTTGAATCCACTTGCTAATACCAAGAGAAGTGTTTTGAGTACGTTGCAGGCTAATTTTGATCCGTTCGGAGTCAATCTCCCATTGATGAATAGAGCAAAGTTATATTTGCATGACTTGCAATGTGACCAGGCCCGTGGATGGGACGTAGTCTTTGATCCTGCACTGGTAAAATTGTGGTCTAACATTTGTAAGCAAGTCAATAACGCGGCAGAAAGTGAGCTGCCAAGATTCATAGGTTCACGTACCGATAAATTTTCGCTAGTCGTGTTCACCGATGCCAGTAAGGACTTTTTGGGGTGTGTAATCTACCTTGTTAATGATGCTACCATGTCTGTAAGTTTTATTCTTGCTAGAAATAAGTTAGTATCCAAAAACTTGGAAAAGGAAGTCTATCCCGATCCTGGAACTAACTGCTCTGTCTTTCGGCGTAGAAACTTTGATTGATGTGTATTCTGACCTAACGTCTGCGGTTAGGCCTATTGAAATAACGGGTCTTAAAGCTTTCACGGATTCGGTGATTCCACTTTGCTGGATAAAATCCAAAGAAGTTTACCATGATAAAATTGATAAGAAAAATGTGTTCATTAATAATAAGCTAAATGCTATTGCCAACGTTTGTTCAAAGCATCCTGTAAATTTTGATCATGTTTCGGGCAGTATGAATCCGGCAGATTGTCTCACTCGTACCGTGTCAGCTGGACAACTTAGGAAAATGAATTATTTAATTGGCCCCACTGTTACCGAACTTGAGTCGGAACATGCGGTCTGTGTGCCGAGTTCAACGCCCAACGCGAGGTGCGCTGCTAATGTATCGTGGGCGAATTCGGTAACAGAGCCAGTCGTAGCTCTGGACAGATTTTCTTCTTTTAAGAAATTAGTCAAATGTGTCTCCTATGTGTTTAAGTTTTTAAATTTAAAGTGTGGATGGCCACGGACTCAATCTACAAATGAAAATGTTAACCTTGATAGCTATAATTATGTACTGAAATGTGCGCAACGACAGTCATTTCCGAGCGCCTATGAATCTCTTGCTAGCAAGAAGTGTGACGATCCCTTAATTTTACAAATGAATCTTTTCTTGGATGGTCAGGGTGTGATTCGCATTCAAAGTAAACTTAAAAAGCTTAAATCAAGTTATGGTGAGCGTTGCCCTGTTTTGTTGGACAAACGATGTCCAGTCGCTAAAAGCATAATATGGGACGTTCACACATCGTCCGGTCATTCAGGAATTTATAAAACATTGTCGCTTTTGCGCAAAGAGTTCTGGGTGACGAATGGCTTTGTCGTTGTTAAAAAGATTCTGAAGAGCTGCATAACTTGTAGAAGACTTAATAATCGTACTGTGAAACTAAACCAAAGCGCATATAGAGATTTTAGAATTAACCCAGAATGTGTCCCATTTCGAAATATATGTATTGACCACTGCGGCCCATTTTTTGTAAAAAACTCTGTAAATGTTAATGAGAAAGTGTATGTGCTGGTAGTGGCTTGCTTTTGGTCACGTGCGGTCAACCTTATCATGTGTAAGATGATAGACAAAAACTCTTTCGTGCGAGCTTTGCAAATGCACATATTCGAGCAAGGGTTGCCGTCAATTATTGTAAGTGACAATGGAAGCCCAATTGTGGCGGGGGTAAATGAAACTATATCCTATTTAACGGACGAAATTTCGTTAAAATTTCTAGAGTCGCAAAACATTGAGAAACTGCAGTTTCATCCATTTCCTGCAGGTGCTTCCAAGCTTGGTGGCTTCGTTGAATCGCTCGTTAAGCAGGTCAAGCGAATAATTACTGCGTCAATAGGGAAAACTGTGCTGCCAGCGTCTGATTTCGAACTTTTAGTGGCTCAAGCTAAGATGCTAATAAACAAAAGACCGGTGGCGTTCCAGAATTCTCTTGCTAAACTAGATACAGACGTGTCCGCTCTGAATGCGATTACGCCAGAATTGATTGTAAAAGGGCGGGAAATAACTTGTCTGAATATTTTACCTCCATTGAGTGCAGAGCTGGACGATGATTATATTTTGCGCAATAGTCAGAAAGAGATTGTTCAAAGATTTTCGAAGTTGAGACGAGTTTCACGTAAGTTGAAAAATTTATATCAAAGTGAATTCGTCGCAAACCTCTTTCACCAGGCAACTGACCGTAAGAATCGATATAAACGTCAAACTCATCTTGAACTAAAGCCTGGCGATTTAGTTGGCATAAAGACGGATCATTTCAAGCCCTTTGATTTTCCACTTGCAGTCGTAGTTGCAGTAGAAAAAAATGATTTAGACGAGGTCGTTGCTGCATCTGTTCGAAAAGCTAATTCTGAGGTAATCCGGCGACACGTGGAAGATCTTATTTTCTTGTCAGAATCGTGTGGTTCAAGGAAACCTCAAGAACACGGGAGCAATGACGAACCCCAAGAAGTTAGGCGTTCTAAAAGATTAGCTTCCAAAATTTGTTAATGTTCTGCGTTGCTTTGTTGTTCAGGATCTTGGTTTACGAGTTTAGATCCTGATCTATTGTTAGTATGTAAGGTGTTCTTCATGAAATGTTTGTTTCACATTGTCAACAATGTTCACCTCGGCCCTCCAATGTACAAAATTCTACATGTCGATGTAAATTTAGATTCAAAATGTAACATTTAGATACCTGCGGCTGATACGTGCTAGCACATTTTGTTCGGAACTTCATTCAAGACGTGACCGCAGCTGACCTCAAAACGCAGCAAGTTTGAGCGTCAGATTCCTCACCTACCTGCCACTGTTCGCTTCATCTAATCTTCAGTGCCGTGTAATGCATTCTGGCAACGTAACGTTTACGGTTACACTTCAGCCCAGGTTCGCGTGCTGTACTGCTGTATTGTCGTACTGTTTTGCGCGCTAGAACATCGTCACCGCCTCTGTAGGCTGCCTGTCCGGAGGGACCCGTGTACGTGTGGGAGCTTCTCGGACCGTCGCATTGATGGCCCAGACTGGGTAACCGTGGAGTGTGCCAGGAACACTTTTACGGTGTATCAATTATGAACTATAACGTTCTGGTCCTCTGAGCAAGAACCTGATAAATTTTCACTTTAAATGCCGTGTATTGTTTAGATCAACGTGTAGCTATTACTATTTAAATTTCATACGTTCAATTACTATTGCCCCGACTGTAATTGTGACTGTAACTGTGATTTACTAAGAAATTTCATTTATAGGCATAAAAGTGTGCGCTGGGTGGGAGATGCCTGGAGGGAGGAGTCGGGAGTGGTCTCTAGTGTGAAATAAAACTTTCCTTAGAGCCCTGGACTTTTCTTCAGTCTTTCAATATTCTGCGCAACCTTGGGACTTAACATAACTAGTTCTTCAAGAATGGGGAGCAAAATCAAAGAGACAATAGTTATTAGTCCCTGGAAAAATATTCTCCACACTTAAAAATACACTAAATTTATATCACGTACATTTTTGGCGATAATAAATGAAATAAACTATTTTTCTCTCAAAACAACATTTGGTACATCTCTCTATGCGCGTTTCGACAATTTCTAGTTATAAATTCCAAAATCCACACAAAAGAAACAACATAAAACTAATTGCTTGAATCTAGGAAAGGACTTGAGTAATCACATTCGACGAGTGACTAATTAATAATAAGCTGCAGCACTCCCAATGCATTAGCGCTATATTCAAACATCAGGACACTCTCCGTGCCAGTAAGTAAAGAACTATAAAATAAAAATAACCTGAACACAAAATTCACAAATGAATAAATTTAGTTTAATTGATTATAAAGATAAAGTTTAGAATGACCAGTTAGTCAAAATCACAATTTGAGTACCAATTCTTTTAACTCTGCAATACTGCATGAAACAATATATATCATAGTTTTGCAGAGGTTTCCATAAGTTAGTTATAAACAACCTTTCCATAAACGTTGCAGTGTAGAGGGTTATTATTATTAATATTATTATTATATAAGAAAGTTTTAGCCTCCCTTAATTGCACGACAAATATGTTCTAAGAGAGGAAGGAGAAAGGCACCATTTAGTATGGAGTTGAGGGAACGCGGAATCTATGCACAAGGTGCTCAGAAACAGGAAGCTAAGAAAGAAGTTCATTAAACAAGAAAAAGTTGAAGAAGAAAGTAGTAGGTACTGAAAAACAGGACAGCAGTGAACCGAAAAAAGATGGCCCGTAACAAAACAAAAACCTATTCTATTTCAACAAAAGGAAGCCTACCTAACCTTTAGCTCAGGCCCTTACATAGTCCCCCTGGGAGCGCTAATTCCCATAGATACAATACCTGTATCCCCCTAAGGGGTGCAGTGTAGAGGGAGAATGAACGGAATAACAAATACATATAGCTCATACATATTAATTTTTTTTTGATAAAATTTTTACTTAACTGTGCACTGATCCCAATAAAGAAATAAACCATACACAGCATCCACTATGTTTAAAGAATAGGCAACATCCTACTAAATATTAGTTCACAGCCTCAAATTCTACGCAAACTAGTACACAAGGTTTATCCCCCCTTGATTCAAGAGAACGCTTCACAGCCTTAAATTCGTTTTACATTAACAAAATAAGGCTACCACAAATTGAACACTAATGGTTGTTTATTAGCAGAAGTAAATCACTGCGAAGTTAATCAAAGCAAAGTGAAGTGAATCGTTTATGCATCATTTTATTGAGGTCTCAAGTTCATGGACGGATGGTCTAATTAAAGGCTAATAGGACGTGGTGGCTAAGAAAACTTGATGTTTTGGCAAGTACCATTAATTTTTTAACTTCAAATGCTGAAAGTACTTGAAAGATTGACCTACCCAATGGCCAATAAAGAAAAACCCCTGGAGGCCCTGGGTCTAGCAACACCAAGGGAAAAAAAGGAATGCATCATTACTCGCAACCTGTTCCAAGAGAAAATGGAAATATAAAATCTTCCAAAAAAGGTTATCCAAAAGTCAGCAGTTCAACCCCCCAAAAGTACTACCCTAACTCAACCATCTCTATTAGAAATGCAAATGCACGAAATTCTTGACAACAATGCAATATTAGCAGCTACAAATGAAACTGAAAAGCCCACTAATCCACAAAAACAAACTTTGGATGAAAGCCTTGAACCTGCAGAAAAAGAAGCTCATGGGAAAAATTAAAGGAACTTAAGCAACAACTTAGAGTCTTGTACAACTGACTTGTCCTTTAAGAGTAATCCATCTGCAGTGATACCTAGGGGTAGGTCTCTAAATACAACTATAGATACCATTCCTAACAACCAAGAGCAATATACAAACAATCAAGCAACTTTCTCAAAAGCCAGATCTGCTAAAATTGATTTGAACCTGCCAGAAAACATTGATAAAATACCTGATTCTTCCAGGCATATCATAATCTCTGCTACAGATGTACAGATCAAACTAACAAAACTGAGTCCATTCAGAGTGCAGAGCCTAATCAATCAAATTTGTGGCCCAGTGGAACAAATGGAATACAAAAATTAAAAAATAAACAGGAAGCTTAATAATAAAAGTAAAAATCTTTGAACAAAAAACATTACTTGCAGCCAAATCCTTGGATAAAATCTCTATTAATACTCAAATAGCCTGTGGAACCTCTACTGTATGTGACAAGATTTATGCACCTGAATTTCTTGGCGAGTCTCTGGATGAACAGCTGCTGCTTCTTGTCCCTACAGGAATAGTGGGTATCAGGAAAATGTACATGGACCCAAAGCGAGCTGACTCTCCTATGTTCGTTTAGACTTTTCTAGGAACAGAATGCACTAAGGAGATTAAGGCAGGATATTTTAATTACAAAGTCCATCCTTTCTATCCAAACCCAATCTATTGCACAAAATGTTGGAGGTGGGGCATACCGCTTCCATCTGCCGGAACAAAAAAATTCGCAGACACTGTTCATCAGCAGAACATGACTAAGCAAGCTGCAAATCAGACAACTGCCATTGCCCTAACTGCAAAGGGAATCATTCTGCTAACTCCAAAAACTGTTCCAACATATGTCTAAGAACACGAAATTTGCAAAATCAAGGACAGCAAAAATATTTCTTTTAATTAATCACGTGCCATCTACTCTCAACAACAAAAAAACAACTAGAGATGAACACTGAAGAATATATTACCCTCGAATCACAGCACATATTCCCGGCTCTGACTCAGTCACAAAAGCAAAATTTTTCTCGGAATACATATGCAGCTGTAACCCGATCATATAGTACACGCCCACTTCACAACAGAACCACCTCTCAGAAGAGGTGGTTCTGCTTTTTTGCTGACAAAAAACATAAGCAGATGATAACCAGCCAAAGCTGCAGGAATCAATCTACACCAATACAAACCACTAGAAGAAGCCAACACGCTTCCCTGGGCTCAAATACATTGCCTGAGACTGATGTAGCCTCTGGTTATCCTCCGGATCACAGGAACATGCTAGAAAGACAATCTCAATTAAGAGATGCAGACAACTCAAATGCAACACCACATCTGCCGAAAACCTCCCAGGAGAAACAAACGGTGGACTGCTTTAAAAATCTTATCATCCAACTTCTCCCTGCTATTATCAAAATCTTAATGGCAAACACTATAACTGAAATACACAGCCTAAAACAAATAGAAAATATATTAGAAGCTAGTGAACTAATTTCCGAGTTACTCACATAATTAAATATTACCTCTCTCATCAGTCAAGCATGAACTTAACAATCCTACAATGGATTTTAAAAGGATACTTTGCAAAACTACCTAACCTTCACTTGCTTATTGATCAACATCAGCCAGGAATTATATGTATTCAAGAATCATTGTCACAACAGCGCCATAACATATAATTGAAGAATTACTTCAGCCCTTTCCGATATGAAAGAAGGGAAGGTAGAGGAGGTGGGGTGATTACTTTTATTCACTCCAGCATACCAAACATAACAACACAATTGACTACTCCATTAGAGCTTGTGCTCTGCAAAATATTTATCAACAAAAAGCGTATCAATATAATAAATATGTATTTGCCACCCCATTTGGAAAGTTATGGTTTAATGCAGAAGTTACAGGACATCAGTTATCAGATTACGGGATCTAGCATTATTATGATGGACTCAAATGCTCACAGCTATAGCTGGGGCTCTGACGTCAGTGACACAGAGGGTAAAATAATGCAGAACTGGATGACTGAAAACACCTGATATTACTGAATAATTCAGCCCCAACTTTCTTGTCCTCCAGAGGTACATATACACACATAGATCTAACAATAGTCACCGAGGATCTGCACTCCAAGTTTACATGGAACACTTGTAGTGACACATTTACAAGTGATCACTTTCCACTGATTATTGATTCACCTTTATCAATTCCCAAGGCCCACCTACGAAGATGGCACTTGCGCAATGCAGATTGTCAATATTTGAAACTGCTCTAGTGTTCCCAAACTGCTCAAAATAGACAATATCTGATGCTTATCAATCCATAACCAAAGCAATATTGGCAACATCAAGGCTAGTCAAAGCTTTACACAAAAAAGGACAAGCAGCTGATTGACTGATGAGTGCAAGATGCCCCATAGGAAATACCATAAGGCCTACAACCATTACAAAAATCACCTTGAGAACATTGATACATGGATCGCATTTAAGAAAGCAAGAGCGATTTTCCGAAAAACAAGGACTAGAGGCTAAAGCCGTCAGTAGGAGGGAATTTGTGACAGGCCTTAGTACCTCTTCTCAAGCGGAGGTCTGGCACAAAATTAAAGCCATAAAGGGAATACAAAGCCAGAGACAAATACTGCTCAAAAATTCAGGCTAAGAAATAATTACATGCCCAAATGAAATTTCTGACATATTGTTGGACCAATATGCCTCATATCACAACTTAGATTCTCATGATTCAATATTTGATGAACGTAGGAGCATCTGTGAACAGATCTCATTTTCAAAGGATACAGACCATGATTACAACCGCCCTCGCACTGCGTTAAAACTCAAAAGAGCAATACACAGCTCTAAAACTAAAGCACCCGGGCCAGATTCAATATCTCTTGAATTCATTAAACACATGAATGAAAAACAAACAAAATTCATATTTAATTACTTCAATAGAGTTTGGGTCTCAGAAATTCCAGAGCACTGTAGGGAGGCTATAATATGCCCGATCCTTAAACCGGGATAAGTGCCAACAGACCCAAGATCAAATCGCCCAGTAGCACTTACTAATGTACTTAGCAAACTTTGTGAGAATATAATAAACTGGAGACTCCTGAAATATATAGAACAAAACAAATGCTTGAATGAGAATCAGAGCAGTTTCAGAGCAGGCCGTTGCACTCTAGATGGACTCGCACGTTTTGGAAACTCCATTCGGAAAGCAATAATCCTACAAGATTTTTATGTTGCAGTATTCATTGATATAAAACAGGCTTTTGACACTGTCTGACATTATGGGATATTGTAAAAGCTACAGATTTTAGGATTTGCAGGTAACCTACCTCAGACCATAATGTCTTTCATCGAAGAATGCAAAATAAGTCAGAATCAATGACACCTTATCCAAGCAATGTTTCCTGAGGTTGGGTGTTCCACAGGGATCAGTGATCAGCCCAACATTGTTTAATATCATGACGAATTATACTTTCCAAGACTGTAACCCCCTACTGCAGACATCCCTTCATGCTGACAACGGAGCTGTTTGGGTTACTTGCTCTGACTTGACTGAGGCACTTTGCATGCTGTAGAATGCCTCAGATGCAATTCTTGTTTGGTCCTTCAAATCTCTTTAAATCTTGTTTGGGGCTTCAAATCTCTTCCACTTCGACAAAAGGAAAACTTCCTCCAATCTCGGTGGCTCCGTTGAACACCACGGCAGCATTTTGTTCGCCTTCAGACACCTCAATGATAAGTGTAATCATTTCACTTTCTTCTGGCACCTGAAAGGCAAGAAAAAATGTGAGCTCAAGTTAACAATTTTTTTAATGAAGTCTTTGGCTTTATAAACAAGCCTTTCAGTTGCAGTTAAGGGTTCAGATTTAAATCTGTTACAGAAAATGGAGCTAATATGATAAGTTGAGATGCAGGCGAGAGCAATTAGAAAAGGGGTCAGTTGTGAAGAATGGCGCTCAACAGGAAGCACCATTGAAAAGTATATGAAAAAATGGATATGATATTCTTAGTTAGTGTAAGCCTCCCTATCCGCAACAAAGGCGATCCAAAGAGAGGAAGGAGGAAGGCACCATTTAGTATGGAGCTAAGGGAACGCGGAATTTATGCAGAAAATGCATTGAAACAGTAACATAAGATAGAAGTTCATAAAACAAGATCAAAGTTGAAGAAGAAAGTAGTAGTTGCTGAAAACCTGGACAGCAGTTGACCGAAAAAAGATGGCTCTTAACATAATAAAAGCTTTTTATTTCAACAAAAAAGGCCTACCTAACTCTCAGCTCGGGCCCTCACTTTGTCCCCCTAGGAGCGCTAATTCGTATAGATACAATAGTTGCATCCCCCTGAGGAGAAATGGAGATGATAAACTATATCATAATATTACATGTAAAACTAAAAAGAAGTCTCAATGGAGAAAGAGAAGAAAAGAGACAGAAAGTAGGATTAGATTATATGTTAGTTCAAGCCTCCTTAACCGCTAAAAAAACAAGTTTAGAGGAGAGGCAGGAGGAAGGCATCAAATAGTGAGAAAATAAAAGAATGCAATGTGGGATATCATGGGGGAAATAAGATATGAGGGGGAAAAAGGAAACAAAAGATTGGTAGTAATAGGCAGAGAAGTGTGGAATACATGGGTTAAAAACAAAGCCTAAGTTTATGCACTATATCTATTTTCCACAATTCCTCTCTAACATTTAATGTTGTTTGATATATTTAGATTTTTGAGAGATATTAAATAATAATCATAACCTAAACTTTTAAAAACCTTTAAGGAATAAGTGTAAAAATGAAAAAATCTATTCAATAAGACTCCTAACAATTGAGTCAAGAAAATCTGTCTAGAATATGGACAACATTTAAATTTTTTTTCTGACATGTATGCATTCTTTAGCGGGTTACCAGATTCATCTCACCTCTGCTAAGAAGCCCAAGGTCTCTCTTGATTGCTTGTCAGGAGCTTTAGTTGGGATGCAGGGATAGGAACCAGTGTATGAAGGTGGAACATTATCCAATAGCAGTGAGTGATCAGTAGCTTGATAGGGTCGCATGCCCATTCCATGTCCTGAAAGA
Source organism: Morinoia aosen (assembly GCA_030386875.1). Lineage (NCBI taxonomy): Eukaryota > Metazoa > Arthropoda > Malacostraca > Amphipoda > Talitridae > Morinoia > Morinoia aosen. Next base: position 44,650,821 of record CM059561.1, on the reverse strand, counting down.
TAAAAAAATTCATATGAAACAGTACGTAGCAACACTTAATGTAAAAATTAAGTCTCTCTCTGTAATGAAATCTTGAATGAACATATGAAAACATGAAAAATATTGACCCTAAATGACACCACTTAATTTTAAAGAATTTTCTAAAATACTAAAAAGAGCTCAATACAATCTAACAAAGCTAATGAAGAATTTAAATTTTGAAAAATAATTATCTTGGAAGAGAAAAACTAGACCAATAAGATCCTAGAAGAATCTCGAAACGCTCTTGATAACAAAGATTCAATGGATTTATCTTTAGCTTATGAACATAACATACCTTGGAATGGATTAATGTATCAGATATTTTTATACTACACTTAGAGATGTTGCAATTCTCTATGAAGAAAAAGTTCATCAGAATAAATTAGATAACTAAAAACTTACAACATTTACGGTAAAAATGGGCTCGTAAAATGAAGGCCCAGTAAGTCATTGACAGATTGAAATTTAATTAATTAACACAACATTTCTCAAAATTCCAAACAGCGTACCACAATCCACTCCGTCATATGCTTTCTCAATATCTAGGAATGCTAAATATACCTTCTTATCATCCTTACTCATTTGCTCAATTATTTCACTCACCACAAACAGATTATCTTCCCCACGTCTATCTTGCGTAAAACCATTCTGTTCTTCTCCAAGGACTCCTAATTTCTCAACTAAATGTTTCATTCTCTCATTCAAAATACCACAAAAAATCTTACATACAGTGTCAGCCAGTGCAATAATTTGGTCTGTAATTTTCAAGTAAAGTAATGTAAGCAAGTAATTTTGGTAAATGTGAAGCGTTTGGTAAGAATCGACGTTTGAATTTTTGGTGCCATAACATGGTTAATTAGATCAAAATAAACAAGTTTTCTTTTATGCACTTTACGTCACAAATGAGTATTTTACGAGTTATAGCGGTAAATTAGTTACGGCAACTAATTCATCTACCGCACGTCTGGCATCACTGTCATGGACGCTCTGATCCGACGCGCTCGAATGCTCAAGCGGTTCCTACCATCAACGACGAAAGTTAACATACCGCTATAATTCGTTATTTTTGGATGATAATTTCTATTGTGTTATTAAATGAAAGATACTAGAAGTGAGTTCAGGCTCCATAAGTTCTGCGGGGTGAGCTAATAAAAAATTACAAAGTATTCAAACGTACTCTAACAGCTCAATCGCACAAAAACTAAAACCTACAACTCTAAACTCGTAGAATACTAATTTGTCGCAAAAAGAGTATAGAAGAAAAGTAGTTTATTTCGATGTCATTCCCATGATTCAAGCAACAAAAATTTTTAAATCGATTAGTAGTTCTTTATTCGAGCAGATTCGTCATCAAAGACAAAACTAAATCTAAAGAAGCTATAACTCATTAAACACTCATATGCGACAGAAAAAGCATAGCAGAAAACTTGTTTATTTAAACCTAATTAACTATGTTTAGGCTCCAAAAACTGGAAAAAATTTTTCATACCAAATGCTACACATTTACCGTAATTTTCCAGTTAAGTAATATTTAAGGTAATGTTGAGTAAATACTCATTTGCACAAGAAAAGGAATAGAAGAAAAGTTGTTTATTTTGATGTGATTACCATGATTCAAGCAAAAAAAAATTGAAAATCGGTTAGTGTGTTGTTCTGAAAATTTACTCAAATTTTGGCCAATGTGAAGTTTAATGCAATCACAGAAAATAAGAATTCCGATCTTAGGAATCACTAAAGGACCCATTTAAGAACGTTTTACATGAATGATTTTCTGCTCGCTGATGCGTTAATTTCGAATAATTGAACTTTGAAGTTGGCCTTTGCGCCAAAGGAAGCGAGCGCGTGAAACGGAATTTAATTAATACCGGAAGCTATCACAAACGTAAAGAGGTTGGGTTGTGAGGGAGAGGCAGTTCTTCTAGCGAAAATTATAAATAAAGCTTCTAACCCACCCATTAGGGTGACGACCGCAATCTTGTTGACATCGGGTCCAAGATGGCGGCGCCCATGGTGGTCGCCATCTTAGACCCGATGTAAACAAGATTGCAGTCGTCACTCTAATGGGTGGGTTAGAAGCTTTATTTATAATTTTCACTAGAAGAACTGTGCCTCCCCCTCACGACCCAACCTCTTCAAGTTTGTAATAGGGGTTAGCATCCGTTTGTAATTAAATTACGCGCGCTTCCTTCGGCGCGGGAAGGCCAACTTCAAAGTTCAATAGTTCGAAAATAAAGCATCAGCGAGCAGAATGTCGTTCATGTAAAACGTTCTTAAATGGTTTCCTTTAGTGATTGTTTGGAATATAATTATTAATTCCCGTGATTGCATTAAGCTTCACATTGACCCAAATTTTGAACATACCAGTGAAATTTGGGTCAAATTTTACTTTATCGTTTTCAACGATTTTCATAATTTCATTGTCAAAAATCAATACAGGAACACGTTCAAAAACGTTTCACATGAATGACATTGTGCGCGCCGATGCCTTATTTTTGAATTATTCAACTTTGAAGTTGGCTTGTGCGCGCCAGGGGAGCAAGCGTGCCAAGCGTAATTCAATTAATAACCAAAGCTAACCCCCTATTACAAACGTAAAGAGGTTGGGTCGTGAGAAGTAGCCCCAGTTCTTTTAGTGAAAATTTTAAAAAAAGGTTTCTAGTGATGTCCGTTTACATCATCTCCAATGACTGCCACCCGGTACCCAAGATGGCACCCGCCATCTTGGAGCCGATGTAAACAGACGTCACTACAATTGTTTATTTATAATTTTCAGTAGAAGAACTGTGGCTACCCCTCTTAACCCAACCTCTTTACGTTTGTAATAGGGAGTTAGCTTCCGTTTCAACTCTGAAATTGCGCAAAAAAGGCCATTCAGGAGCGCCGCTTGTATAACTTCAAACTTACATAGGCCTAGCTCAAAAACTTAGCATTTACAAGCACATTGTCATTCGTGTAAAATGCCATAAAATCAACTATATTACCTATCTATGGCAACGAAATTATGAAAATTATTGATAACATTAAAGTAAAATTTGACCAAAGTTTTTTTTATTGTAAACCTAGTAAAATTTGACATCACATCCTAGGCTACTTCCAAATTAATTTACACACATAAATTTAGATACAACTGGAGCTGATAGCACCCTACCACAAGATTTAGGTCACCTTTTTGGAATGAAAAGCTTCAAGGTATTAATAAAATTGAAAATAAGCAGTAAGTCATTTTTTGGCATTGAATTGTAGCACATCATATTCCTATTTTTTATTTAATTTATATTTTAAAATGCAGGCGAGTCGACAGCATTTTTACATGGAACTAGCTTATCAAATTTGAACTGTTCCAATTGTATCCGGGTTCAAAGCTTTGATAAAGAGATGTAACTTCATCCAGTGAAAAAATCAGTTGAGCCATCCTTTTTAAATTATATTAAAATAATATTAAAAGTTTAATTTCTTACCTTCCCGTTCCAAACTCCAGTGAACATATAACAATAGCACAACATCACTTTTCATTGGAATGTGCGTCTTAAATGCTGATAGGATTTTTCCGTAGTCGGTCTTTTTGAAATGGCTGCTGCTAACATAAATGAGTTATTAATTGAAATTAAACTGGACATTTCAACTCGGCAAAATCCATTCTTTAGAATTGAAACCAAAGCATTGAAATATCTTGGGTAAATTTTTAGAATTACTCCGATATTAAATTAAGGAACACTTATTTAATTTCACGTGAGGCCGCGACATTTCACTTCACTTGATTCGCTCACACTTCGTTTGAACGGCATGCCAGATTGTCGTACCAGTAACGCTTCGCTTACAGTAATGCCAGATTTCGGGTTAGCAGTGTTGCCAGATGCAATGTAACTTTATGTAAGCGGCGCTGCTAATGGTGCGATGCCATGACGTCCCTCGCACGCAGCACGATTCGATAAAAGACTGGTTTGCTGCTACCTGTTCTTTCGTCTACTATGTAAGCCCCTTCGCCTGGTCGACGGAGAAGATGGAGCCCCGTACGCGACGCTTCACACTCTCGGTTGGGCGCTCAATGGTCCAGTCAAAAGGAATTCTTCAAATAGGATTTGTAACAGAGTTGTAAGTAACTCTCAGGCTCTAGATGTTCAAATTATGAAGTTTTTCTCTCATGACTTTATTGACACCGATAACTCGATTTCAATGTCAGTAGATGACAAAAAATGGTTACAGAAGGTAGAACAGAGTACTAACAAACTTGACTCTAACAACTATGAAATAGCATTGCCTCTGAACGAAGATTATGAATTTCCTGATAACCGCTCTCAAGCCTTGAATCAATTTTCTAGCCTTAGACGCAGGTTTGTTCGCGACTCCCAACAGTCTCTTTTCCGACTATGATAAATTCATGACTCAAATGATTGACAATGATTTCGTGGAAGTTGTTCCTGCCGCTAAATTGAATTCATATCCAGAAAAGAAGTGGTATTTGACCCATCACGCTGTCTATCATAAACGTAAAAATAAATTTAGAATTGTATTTAATTGTTCTCTGAAATGTAAGGGAATATCATTGAATGACGTGCTTCTGCAAGGCCCTGACTTGACCAACAGTTTATTTGGAGTTCTTTTACGATTCCGGCTAAATGAAGTAGCTGTTATTGGCGACATCGAAAAGATGTTTTATCAGGTAAAGGTGCCTGCAGACTGCGCCAATTTAATGAGATTCTTTTGGCTAAATGACTCTAGGACTGAAGTCATCGAATATCGTCTCAAGGTCCACGTATTTGGAGCAAAAAGCTCGCCTAGCATAGCTAACTATGCTCTGAAGCGTACAGCAACTGAGACTGGAGCTAGTTCGGAATGTAAGTTTGCTAGTCTGAATAATTTTGATGACCTATTGGTGTCGTTTTCTGATGTTCTTCATGCAACTCGAGTTCTGAAAGAAATTGAGGCAACTGTCATGTCCGGTGGTTTCAATTTGACAAACTACAACAGTAATAATGCAGAAGTCTTGAAACTTTTGCCTCAAAATAAAATCTCAAAAACCGAAACGTCAGATGTTATTCTGAATTCTGACAATTTGGAAACTGCATTGGGTGTCGTATGGGATACTAAATGCGACACTCTGGGTTATCAACCTAATTTAAAGGGTACACCTCGTGCAACGAAACGCGTTGTTCTCAATTGTGTTGCATCAGTTTACGACCCAATAGGATTTTTTCGCCTGTAATTGTTGTTGGACGTAAAATCTTTCAAGAAGCCTGTCGACTGACGACAGGTTGGGATGATCCACTACCGTTAGAGCTTCAAAATGCCTGGGTGGAATGGTTAAGATATATGAATAACCTTGGTTCTTTTAAAATCCCCCGAAACATAACCTCCTCTAACTTCCGGTCCTATGAATTTCACGTTTTCGCGGATGGAAGCGAAATTTCATATGGTGCTGTGATCTATTTAAAATCTTGCAATGAAATTGATTGTCATGTGTCTTTGTTAGCTAGCAAATCTCGACTCACTCCCATCGATAATTCTACGTTGAAAACTGTTCCGCGAATAGAGTTGAGTGCAGCTAAACTTGGCGTGGAGTTTCTCTTGAGTCTTCAAAGAATTACATCTTCATTCGAAGGATATTTCCTATTGGACCGATAGTGTTGCTGTACTCAGATACGTCAAAAATGAATCAAAACGTTTTCACAGATTTGTAGAGAACAAGATCAATTTCATTCGTAATTTTTCAGACCCTGACCAGTGGCGTTATGTGCCCTCGAGAGAAAATCCCGCTGATGTAATAACGCGCGGTGCAAGTGTAATACGGCTTCAACAATCACAGCTGTGGAACCATGGACCTGAGTTCTTAAAAGGTTCTGATCTACCTCCTCAGACTTATAATCTTGCCATCCCGGAGGAAGATGCGGAACTAAAAAGGGTGAAACTAGCACTTTCTTGCACAGCGGATAATTCACCCGTTGATAAGCTAATGAATTCTGTTTCAAGTTGGTCAAAGTTGAAGGCTCTCGTCGCTTGGTTGTTGAAGCCGAGACACTCGTTGCTAACTAAATCTAGTCTTAAGAATGAAAAATTTTCTGTTCATGATTTAAAGCAAGCCGAAAATGAAATAATTAGATATGTCCAGCGTGTTACCTTTTCGGAGGAAATATCGAATTTGAAGAATAGCAAAGCGCTTAAGAAATCGTCGAAACTGCGAAAACTTTCCCCCTTTCTTGACAAGGATGAGATCCTAAGGTCCCAGGTATAGACCGACCGAGGCCCCGGCCCCGGCCGCGGCCCCGGCCAACCCCGACAATTTTTGCAAACCCCGGCCCCGGCCCCGGCCAAATAGTGCCCTAAACCGGGGTTTTGGCCGGGGTTATTAGTTTTTTACTACACCGTTTTCACTTCAAATTAATCCAAGTCAAGGTCAATTTCATCCAAGATAAGTTCAATTTCATCCAAGATAAGTTCAATTTAATCCAAGTCAGATTCAAATTAATCCGAGTCAAGTTCAAATTAATGCAAGTTAAATTTAAATTAAACGTGCTAAGTATCCAGCATCAGGAGGCAGAGTGTGATTCAGATCTTTGAGCTAAGTAACATATAGAAATCAATTATAAAAACTTCGTATTAACTATACATTAAAGTTGTTTTTCAATTCTACATTAATGGCAGCGTGATTCCATTCAAAAGCTTATGTTCAAAGACAATTTTATGTTACACATGCACATACACGTAGTAGTATCGAGGATTTAATTACTCATTTAGAGATTTACATGCATGAAATTTCGTTTTATCACATATGTAAAGTCATCTATGCATGCAACTACGAAAGATTACCATTGGATGATATGTAGATTTAACCTTTAAAAGGAATATAGCAACGAGGTCTGTTTTTGCTTGTTCAAACGATTTTTGTAAAAACAGGTTTTATTTTTTTTAACCGATCGAGATGATACATTTGCCTAGGCCTATTCATTTGAAGGAATGGCCTAATTTTTCTTGCTATTGCGGAATTGTATCTTTGTAGTAATGTACTCATATAAATTGTAATCAAATGGTATCGTACATAAGTACTCAATGAACCGCATTTGCTCATTTCTTTTAAAGGTTAAATCTACACATCGTCCAGTGGCAATCATTTGTAATTGCATGTACATTTAATTTCATAAATATGATAAAGTGGAATTTCAGGCATGTAAATCTACAAATGAGTGTAAATAAATCCTCGATACTATGTGTATCTGTAACATAAAAGTAACTTTGAACATAATTATTTGAATGGATGCATACTGCCATTAATTTAGAATTATAAAACAACTTTAATGTGTAGTATAATACGAAGTTTTTATAATTGACTTCTAACTGTTACTCCGCCCATAGATCTGAATCGCACTCTACCTCCTGATGCTGGATACTTAGCACATTTTACGACAGCTTGTTTTAATGCTGCAGAAATTTTATGTATTCCTTGCTGAAAGGAAAAACGTTTTTCTTGCTCATCACATCCAACAGATACATTTTTAATACAAAAAACGCTCAGATTAACGAGGGCTTTATGTCGATTCTTAATTCAACTTAGGGCTGGATTAATTTGAACTTGATTTGGATGATTTAAACTTGACTTCGATTAATTTGAACTTCACTTGGTCTTATTTGAACTTGACTTGGATTGATATAAATTTGATTTGGATTCATATGAACTTGACTTGGATTAAATTGAAGTTGATTTAAATTAATTTGAACTTGACTTGGATTAATAATTTGAAGTGAATAAAGCGTAGTGTGCCCGGCTACCCGGCCCCACACGTGAAAAATTCACGTGTCTTTTAAATGAATTTAAAACGATTTCTCAAGGGATTTGCGATTTCAGTGCAATCCTGAAGAACATGCAGTCACTGAGAAGAAAAAGCAGTACCTATGCTACCATCCAGGGTAATTATAATCAAGTGCGCAGTTATTGACATGAAAGAATCTCGACTTGGAGAGGTCCTAATATCAGCAGTTATTGAGAAGACGCTATTGAGAAGTTAATTTACTTTTGTATTTTGTCTGAAATAGCAAACTGAATTTGGATACTGAGGTCCGGAATTAGTGTTGTTGTGATTATCTTCTCTGATGGAACTTGAAACTTCTTATTCAAAAACCCTACAAAATTAAAAAAGTTTCCTTCCCCATAGGGTCGTAAGGATTGAGCGCGTCACAAAGCCAGTAAATTAACAATTTCTCTCTATGTATTTGGTCAGTATTATCTGGCTCCCAGTTTTTAAATTGAGTAAATACTTAGTTTCTTTATAAGTCAGCTGTTTGCCAGTAGACGAAGACGACTTACTGCAATCGTCAGTTTTGTCACTGCTGCAACCTAAAATGCCTTTGTTTGTTTGCAATACATAGACATTTAGTTTTTCTTCTTGTGCGTTTTGTTTCTATTTTTCAATTCTTATTCGTTGTTTGGTTTTTCTTCAGCTTCCAGGATCCCCTCAGGGGGATACAATTATTGTATCTATGGGAACTAGCGCTCCCAGGGGGACAATGTCAGGGCCCGAGCTGAGAGTTAGGTAGGCCTTCTTTTTTGTTGAAATAAAATGTTTTTGTTATGTTAAGGACCACCTTTTTTCGGTTCACTGCTTTCCTGTTTTTCAGCTCCTACTACTTTCTTCTTCAACTTTGATCTTGTTTCATAATCTTCTTTCACAACTTACTGTTTCTATGCCTTTCTGCATAGATTCCGCGTTTCCTTAACTCCATGCTAAATGGTGCCTTCCTCCTTCCTCTCTTTGGATCGCATTTGTTGCTGGGTAGGGAGGCTAAAACTAACGACTAATCTAATCAGCTTCCAGGAATTGATCATTTTGTGTCGATTTTAGATGGCCCCATAAATATTCAGTTGAGAAAGTTTTCTAAGATGCACCAGCCGCTCCTCATCATATATTTGCTTCACAAATGGTGCACACTTCAATTTCTACCCTCTTCACCGATTTGTGAAAGTAATCCCATACTGCTGACGCACTACTCATAGTCATTATACCGGGTGTCCCACAAAAATGTCACTGAGTTTCAATTGATTATATTTCCATTTTAAATTTGCATATTTTAATTTTCATTTTTTCAGAATGTAGTAAATTTTATTTAATTTTGAATAATTTATGCTTTTGAACATCGTTTAATAACAACTTTACATTGATCGATTAACTGAAATGGATAGAAAACTAATTTTTCGAAGGAAAACATTTTAAAACAATATTGAAGTTCTTCCTTATTTTGCACTTTCCAAAAAAACCGAACAAAAACTAAAAAGAGTAACAAATCAATACATTGAATAAAGTTTAAATAAAAAAGTAATTTAGTATCCTTCGACATACACACTATTTCTCTCAAGGCAAGCATTACTTCTAGCCACTATTAAACCAAGAGTTTTGCGGATCATTTCACCGTATTCTTTTAGTTATTGAAACACTTCAACTCGTTGTCGAAGAATTATTAATGATGGAGGTGATGTTTTGAAAACGCGTTCTTTCACAGTAGGTATTGAGAAATGAAGAAGATCACCAGTGTTCTTTTTAAAACTTTTCCTTTGAACAAGTAGTTTTTAGGCCTCTTTCAGTAACTCGATCACTGGAAAGGGGTTATTAAACGATTTTCAAAAACTTGAATTATTCGTAAAATGAAACGGAGAACCAATATAAAATGGAACATTCGTTTGATGGCAAACGCTTCGGAATCTCTGATTCCATCATCAGTGCTGTAAAACAAGGAATAAAATACCTACTGTGAAATACCATGTGAAATACCTACTGTGAAATACCTACTGTGAAATACCTACTGTGAAATACCTACTGTGAATGTATCGTCTAGGTACCTGTGGTACCTTGACGATACATTAGTTTTGTTTCCTTCACAGGAAGAGGCCCTACAATTCTGTGACTACATAAATGGATATCAAGAATAGATAAATTTCACAATGGAAACTAAGCAGAATGATAAATTGCCATTTTTAGACGTTCTCGTAAAGAAAACTAATTTAACGTTCACCACCTCTGTTTATAGAAAACCTACATTTACGGAATTATGTTCCAATTCCTTCAGATGCATTTACAAGGATTATCGTAAAACAAGGGTCACTACATTATTACATAGAGCATACTGTATTTCAAATTCATATAAAATATTTCATGACGAAGTGAAATATAACACAAAGTTACTTATACAAAATAAATACCCTTTACCTTTAATTAACAATCTGGTTAAAAAGTTTTTAGACAAAAAAATTTCCTCTCCGTGTACAATTCTGACAGCACCAAAGCAGAAAGTTTTCGTCGAGCTCCTTTCTTGGGCTATCTTTTCAAGGAGGTGAGAAAGGATCTTTTATCTCTGATACACTCTCATTTTACTTTCATTGACGTGTTACCATTTTATAGAAATAGTTTTAAAATAAGTTCATTTTTCAATAGGAAAGAGCGTTTGGAAGACTGCCTGAGAAATGGTTGTGTCTACTTGTACAAATATGATTGTTGCCTGCAGTCCTATGCTGGAAGTACCACACTCCAGGAATTGATTCGTCACAGCCAACACTCTGGTATCTCCCATATATAGAATCGGCCGTCCATACTTATCTCCCTCCCAGTCAGCCATCAGAGATCATTGTCATAGTTCAAACCACCCTTTCAAAAGTTCTAATTTCTCCATACTTTGTAAAACTGCAGAGGAATTTGACCTTAGAATTTTGGAATCATTGTTCATTTTTACTCATAGACCTCAGCTAAATAATGATCAAAGTGCGATGAAATTAAATATTGCCCCAACTGTGTAAATAGGAGTGACTGGAGTGTGTTGGAATGTGTGTGTGTGTGTGTGTGTGTGTGTGTGTGTGTGTGTGTGTGTGGGTGTGTGTGTGTGTGTGTGTGTGTGTGCAGTTCGGTTACTTTGTGTAGACGTCATTGTGTGTTGGTTTGATTGCTAGAATTTAGGTGTATGTGTACGTATGGCTTGGAATGTTTAAGAGATACTGTGTTTTTATTTTCAATGATAAGGCATAGCTATTTTTCGATGTAGGTATAGTGATATTAATTTCTTGTAGCTTTGTCGCAATTTGGTCATTATCGTTTTCAATTCCTTGTTTTACAGCACTGATGATGGAATCAGAGATTCCGAAACGTTTGCCATCAAAAGAATATTCCCTTTTATATTGGTTCTTCTTTTCATTTTACGTATAAGATGTCCTAAAAATTGCCCTTATAATTCTATTAAATTATTCGAAAAGGAAACAAGATTTACCACATTGTGAAAAAAAGACAATTCAAATATGTTAATTTAAAGCGGAGATAGAATCAATTAAAAAGTCGAGGACATTTATGTGGAACACCCGGTACATATAATTACTATGTTTCTGTATTGATTAATTCAACAAGCAGTGCAACTGCAAGTCTACAAAACTTTATTGACTTGACATAAATATACACCCAACCGCAACCGTAATTCAACAAGCATTGAGCCACTAACCGGCGTTGTGCATTACGTCGTCGTGACACGTCCTGACACGGTCTGAACCCCGGCCCTGGCCCCGGCCGTGGTATATTTGATAACCCCGGCCCCGGCCATGACAAATTTCTTGACCCCGGCCCCGGCCCCGACCAAATTTTCAACCCCGGTCGGTCTATAGTCCCAGGGTCGACTGCGTAATCTTGATCTTGATGTTGAACATGAAACTAAGTTCCCGATTATCTTGCCAAACAAGTCTTTCATTGTAAGCTTACTAGTTAAGTATGTGCATGAAACTCTCGGTCATTTAGGCCGAGAATCTATCCTGTGTAACCTTCGACGTAGATTCTGGATTTTATCTGCAAATTCTCTTGCTCGAGGCGTTGTGAAAGATTGCTTGGTTTGTAGGAAGTATCATGGTAAACCATGCGGCCAGATTATTGCAGATTTACCTGCAATTCGATTAATTAGCGACCTTCCTGCGTTCAGTCATGTTGGTGTTGATTATTTCGGGCCATTTGAAGTCGTGCAGGGCCGTAAGCATGTTAAAAGTTACGGCGTTGTATTTCCGTGCGCGGCATCACGTGCTATTCACATTGAAGTGGCCCATTCATTAACTACCGATTCATGTATTAACGCTTTACGTAGATTTATGTGCAGGAGAGGGAACGTGTTGTCAGTGACGAGTGATAATGGCACTAATCTGGTTGGATGTGGGCGCGAACTTAGTGCAGCTATTAAACAATGGAATGTGAACCAAATCGAAAGTTACTTGAAATTGAGAAATATTGTATGGAAATTTAATGTGCCGTATGCCTCTAATTTCGGAGGATTTTTCGAAGTCGAAATTCGATCTACTAGGAAGGTGCTAAATGCTTCGTTAGCAAAGCAAAAAGTTAAACTTACCGATGAAAATCTTAATACCCTCATGTGCGAAGTTGAATCTGTTCTTAATAACAGACCTTCAACTCCTGTGACCTCTGATGTAAATAGTAATTGTCCGTTGACACCGAATCACTTGCTGTTGCTCAACGAGGGTGTCACCTTCCCCCCTGGTCTTTTCTCTCCTCGAGACAACTACGTTAACCGTAGATGGAGGCAGGTTCAGTACCTCGCTAACTTATTTTGGACACGATGGAGAAGAGAATACGTAGTTTTGTTGCAGCAGCGTCAAAAGTGGTTTGATGTAAAAAATAATCTTAAGCCTGGTGATTTAGTTCTAGTAATTAATGTTAATTCACCTAGAAATCAATGGCCGCTGGGCCTAGTAGAAAAAATAGATTTAGATGATAAGGGAATTTGTCGATCTGCTTATGTAAAAGTTTCTCGAGGTATTGGCTCCCTCTGTGATGGTTCCTATATTTTATTTCTTCGTCGTATTTCCCTTTTTCTCGTCGTGAGGCGTCTTTTTTCTGTCGTAATTCATCGTTGTTTCATTCAGTTGATATAGTTTCTCTTGATTATCGACGTGACTGAAGGCCACTCTCTTCTATTTTTATTTAATAAGTCATGATTAGACCGAGACTTTTCAATGTCATCAATTTCAATTAATTGGATTATCGGTAGCGAGTTACTATGATTTAATTTGGTAGCGTATGTTATTATGACTTAACAGAATGATCATTGACTTCTCTCTCTCTAAATAAACTGGAAATGAAACTATAGGAGAACACCGTTATTTAATATTCCTATCTCGTTACAAATTCAATGACATGAGTATCGTTGCGCATCTAAATTTACATTACAAGAAATATTACAATTATAAAGAGAATGAGTTACAGCGGTTAATTACGTTACAAGAGATATTACTGATATTTATGGAAGACATTCATCTAGGTAAATTAAGCCTACGCACAGAGAAATCGATACGAGGATGCACATGGAAAAGTATTTAATGTTGAATGAGACTCATCTTAGTTTCGGATTCCGTTGTGGTGTCGCTTTATGTTACGCGGTCAGCCATTTACGTTATGTTACGTTACTTTAGAAGAATGATTATTTCACCATAACACAGGGTAAATATAACGATGTCAGTTGAACAGGAAACCCCTAAGAGCTGCCCGAAGGCAAGGAATGAATTTTAGCTCCTCTCTCTTTGGCTGCCGCTCTCTAACTGCCCGGCTCACGCTCGGAAGCTGTGCGGCTGTGCCCTTCCTAGCAGGGTTGGCATAGCACGATAACCTAAAATCTTTGAGATGGATTGATTCATATTTGAGCGTTATAAATAACTCTATCGTATTTAATTATTTCGCAATATGAAATATCAATTTATTATAATAGTATTAATGATCAAAGAAAAGTTAGCTATAGAACAATACAGAAATTATTTAGAGTAAATCTTCTAGTAGCGATGTCTTGGAATCCCTCTTCGGTCGGTTGACACCCTTCTTCCGTGTCCTCTTCGAAGATGAAATGAAGTGGATAGACGCGGAGATGATAACCGTCATTGACTCACGATATTCCTCTGGCTGCTTTGGATCCATTCGAATAGTGGAGCGTCCTCCTTCGAACAATCAAAATTTTTTTATATGTGTCGTGGGTAGAATCACAACACCTCAAAGACTTCTCTTGCAATTTGGTACATCGACCTTTATCAAAATTAGTACTGCTTAGAAGTAATTAGTAATTTTCAGAATCTGAAAATTGGGGGCGCTGTTGCCGCAGTTCTTAATTTTGACCCAGTCAAGAAGTAGGATACCTGTGTCTGTGATAAGCACGGATTATTTGATCGTGTGTTTTTGCCGGTGTGACTCGTAATAATTGTGTCTACATTTTGCGATTATTCTATAGATTCATCTACTGTTATATTTGATTTGAACCGTGACTGAATATTCTATAATGATTTATTGTTAGATTTTTAGGAGTGTAAGAACAAAGTCAATGCTTAGTTTACTCATATATATTTCCTTTATTTGCAGAACGAGACTCATATTATTTTCAACCCGTAGCCGTTCATTATTACTGCCGTAGGTATTCCGTAGCCGTTCATTATTACTGCCGTAGGTATTCCATAGCCGTTCAGTATAGCCACTGTAACTTCGGTAGCCATTCATTGTAACTTCTGTAGCTTTCACCGTTTCCTCTCATCGGAACTACCCATTATTGTGATGTTGATATCGAACAGCAGAAAACAAACTGGGAATTTAAAGACTATAATTTCCACCTGAATGCGCTCCTGTTTATTGATGTTCAGTAAAACCAGTGGTAAAAGAATAACTAAGGCCGGTGATGCCAAGCGAAGGTGTGTGGCGCCTTCAGAAATAACTGAAAATTCTATTTTAATTAAGCTTCTAGAACGTAAAATATTACAAAGCTAATTATTTTATTTTAATTTAACATGTAAATCACCGTTCATTACGAATCGTGCCTTTTTCTTCTACTTTAAGATGTTGAAAAAATCACGAACAATCTTATAGTTGGTTGCGTGTTTGCGCATCTTTCCGTTTTCGGATCCTATCGAATTTTAATGTTTTCTTTTCGTCAAAGTATGCATTTTGGTGTGAAAAACATGAAAATGATAACCATATTGTGGAGAAATTATTGTTTCGGTCCGCTTTTGGAAACAGTTGCTATTACAGCTGGTCTACATTACGTTGAAATACGGTTAGAAACACTTATCTATCGCATGGATTTCATTTTGTTATTTTTTTGCAACAATATAGTTAACATAGCAAGAGCAGTTCTATTATTTCTAATCGAAAACTTTGTTGTCAATATTGTTATATTATTAGATATATTAGTCAATAATTTGGTCAATGTGAAGTGTGATGCAATCAAAGGAAATGGGAATTTTATTCCGAAGAATCACTAACTAAAGGAACCCATTTAAGAACGTTTCACATGAATGACATTCTGTTCTCTGATGCGTTATTTTAGAATTATGTTAAAGTTGGGGTATCCTTTCTTCGTAGAAATAAAAGAATGAAAGAAATTGTTAATAAAATAATAAGAAATATTGTTATCAGTTAATAACACAAAAAAGTTAACGTACTATTTCTCGTATTTGGTGCTTTTGACGTTTTTTTTTAGTCGTCATTATTACGTCGTCACCTTTACAGTCAGCTCATAGATGGCGTCACCCCATACCGTCACCTTTACAGTCAGCTCATAGATGGCGCCACTTGGTACCGCCGCCGCCATCATGGAGCAGATGTAAACACAATTGTTAACATGACCTTTATGGGTTGCTTTCAACCTTTATTTATGATTTTCACGAGAAGAACTGTGGCTGCCCCTCACGACCCAACCTCTATACGTTTGTAATAGGGGGTAACTTCCCTTATTTATGAAATTCTGGTTGGCGCGCTCGCTTCCTTTGGCACGCGAACGCCAATTTCAAAGTCGAATAATTTTAAAATAATGCATCAGAGAGCAGAATGTCATTCATGTTGAACGTTTTTAAATGGGTTCCTTACTACAGTAACCGTCTACCAACATGACTACAGTAACCGTCTACCAACATGACTACGGGAACCGTCTACCAACATGACTACGGTAACCGTCTACCAACATGACTACAGTAACCGTCTACCAACATGACTACGGGAACCGTCTACCAACATGACTACGGGAACCTTCTACCAACATGACTACGGGAACCTTCTACCAACATGACTACGGGAACCTTCTACCAAAATGACTACGGGAACCGTCTACCAACATGACTACGGGAACCGTCTACCAACATGACAACGGGAACCGTCTACCAACATGACTACGGGAACCTTTTGCCAACATGACTACGGGAACCTTTTGCCAACATGACTACGGGAACCTTTTGCCAACATGACTACGGTAACCTTTTGCCAACATGACTACGGTAACCTTTTGCCAACATGACTACGGTAACCTTTTGCCAACATGACTACGGTAACCTTTTGCCAACATGACTACGGTAACCTTTTGCCAACATGACTACGGTAACCTTTTGCATACATGACTACGGTAACCTTTTGCCAACATGACTACGGTTACCGTCTACCAACATGACTACGGTTACCGTCTACCAACATGACTACGGTAACCGTCTACCAACATGACTACGGTAACCGTCTACCAACATGACTACGGTAACCGTCTACCAACATGACTACGGTAACCGTCTACCAACATGACTACGGTAACCGTCTACCAACATGACTACGGTAACCGTCTACCAACATGACTACGGTAACCGTCTACCAACATGACTACGGTAACCGTCTACCAACATGACTACGGTAACCGTCTACCAACATGACTACGGTAACCGTCTACCAACATGACTACGGTAACCGTCTACCAACATGACTACGGTAACCGTCTACCAACATGACTACGGTAACCGTCTACCAACATGACTACGGTAACCGTCTACCAACATGACTACGGTAACCGTCTACCAGCATGACTACGGTAACCGTCTACCAACATGACTACGGTAACCGCCTACCAACATGACTACGGTAACCGTCTACCAACATGACTACGGTAACCGTCTACCAGCATGACTACGGTAACCGTCTACCAACATGACTACGGTAACCGTCTACCAACATGACTACGGTAACCGTCTACCAACATGACTACGGTAACCGTCTACCAACATGACTACGGTAACCGTCTACCAACATGACTCCGGTAACCGTCTACCAACATGACTACGGTAACCGTCTACCAACATGACTACGGTAACCGTCTACCAACATGACTACGGTAACCGTCTACCAACATGACTACGGTAGCCGTCTACCAACATGACTACGGTAACCGTCTACCAACATGACTACGGTAACCGTCTACCAACATGACTACGGTAACCGTCTACCAACATGACTACGGTAACCGTCTACCAACATGACTACGGTAACCGTCTACCAACATGACTACGGTAACCGTCTACCAACATGACTACGGTAACCGTCTACCAACATGACTACGGTAACCGTCTACCAACATGCCTACGGTAACCGTCTACCAACATGACTACGGTAACCGTCTACCAACATGACTACGGTAACCGTCTACCAACATGACTACGGTAACCGTCTACCAACATGACTACGGTAACCGTCTACCAACATGACTACGGTAACCGTCTACCAACATGACTACGGTAACCGTCTACCAACATGACTACGGTAACCGTCTACCAACATGACTACGGTAACCGTCTACCAACATGACTACGGTAACCGTCTACCAACATGACTACGGCAACCGTCTACCAACATGACTACGGCAACCGTCTACCAACATGACTACGGCAACCGTCTACCAACATGACTACGGCAACCGTCTACCAACATGACTACGGCAACCGTCTACCAACATGACTACGGCAACCGTCAACCAACATGACTACGGCAACCGTCAACCAACATGACTACGGCAACCGTCAACCAACATGACTACGGTAACCGTCTACCAACATGACTACGGTAACCGTCTACCAACATGACTACGGTAACCGTCTACCAACATGACTACGGTAACCGTCTACCAACATGACTACGGTAACCGTCTACCAACATGACTACGGTAACCGTCTACCAACATGACTACGGTAACCGTCTACCAACATGACTACGGTAACCGTCTACCAACATGACTACGGTAACCGTCTACCAACATGACTACGGTAACCGTCTACCAACATGACTACGGTAACCGTCTACCAACATGACTACGGTAACCGTCTACCAACATGACTACGGTAACCGTCTACCAACATGACTACGGTAACCGTCTACCAACATGACTACGGTAACCGCCTACCAACATGACTACGGTAACCGTCTACCAACATGACTACGGTAACCGTCTACCAGCATGACTACGGTAACCGTCTACCAACATGACTACGGTAACCGTCTACCAACATGACTACGGTAACCGTCTACCAACATGACTACGGTAACCGTCTACCAACATGACTACGGTAACGGTCTACCAACATGACTACGGTAACGGTCTACCAACATGACTACGGTAACGGTCTACCAACATGACTACGGTAACCGTCTACCAACATGACTACGGTAACGGTCTACCAACATGACTACGGCCACCGTCTACCAACATGACTACGGCCACCGTCTACCAGCGCTTCTCGGTCTCCGGATCTCGACACGTCGGTCTGATATATCGCCGCCCAGCGCACGACCGCATCTGTGCTACGCGGTGCCGGCAACTTAGTGGAGTTGTCATCGAGCTGTGATGCCGCCTGATGGCGGAGTTGTCATCGAGCTGTGTGCTGCTAACGCCTGGCTCTGCATAGCTTAAGGCCGCGGCCAGACAAACAGCAGTGAAGCAGGGCTGCGCACAGCAGTTTCGGCTCGCTGGTAGCTGCTAGCTTATGCTCGTAAGTTAGGTGGCCAAACAAACAGCAGTGGCTGGTCCTGAGTCCGCAGCAGTTGCAATCTTGGCGCTACGATGGGCGGTGTTTTGTGACGGGCAACCTCAAATTTTGCTTAATAAATAGATGTAGAACAGGCAATATTTCATCGGATTGAGTTTATTTATATATATATACATATTACCATGTTGTGCATTATCTTCTTAGCATTACAAGTACATTCGTACACTGTCGTATAGTACTTTTCATTTCACTAAAATATTTCTACCCACAATGTTTGAAATGGCTTTGATACTGTTTTTTAATTGTTCCAGAAAATTCGACAAAAAATTAATTGCATGATAATATGCTAGTTATGGTTGATGATGGAATAATCATGCAAATAATTCACTGACGCATGACTTGAAACCTTATAAATACTTGAATGTGGATTATTTTTCAGTACTGGACGTGTAGAGACATTACAGAACAAGGAACATATTCGTTCATGCGTATGAATATAAGCATCTATGGATATAACAACCCGAATTTGGAATTGTTAAACCAATAAACAATATCTAAGTATAAAAGGATCTTTTGTATTTGACGTGCGGCACTAAGTTTCAGTTTAATGGCAATTTACACGTAAAATTCGAACATCACTATCGTTTTTGGAGAAACTAACAGTTTTTTAGTTGCGTGCTTTCAAGGTTATTTTTACCGATGTAATACTGATAAAACGCAAACTTGAAAAATTCTGTATCGGCTTTGCCCAGCACTTTGCGCTGGTACAGAAAAAGTAAAAGATACATCCTCTCCACATTTGACTCACATTCAACAATTCTATTTGTGTGCGCACATATACGTGTTTATATATATATATATATACACGCACCTATGCATATATATGTCTCTATTCCTATTTTTTGAGTAAAAACATAACCTCAAAACATATTACATATTACCCAAAGCTCTGCGACTGAATCATATTTCAGAAATAAATATATTTATTGCAATTGCTTAATGATTCAAAAATAGATCTATCACTGCCCCAGAGGGCGTATCTGTAAATAAAAACAATGAAAAATATAAAAAAGCCAAATGAAAAAAGTGCTCGTGAAAAATTATCATCTCGGTGCGTATGCTTATATCTATACAACAAATAATTATACAACAAATAATTCTGGAATTCCGAAGAATTCTCTAGTAGTATATTGAATTATTTATAAGTTGTCAGCCATCTCTTGGGATATAAAATCTCCAAGAAATTATATTTTTGATTTAACTAGCCATTGACAGTGTTAATCTATTTGCACGCCACGTTTGGTTTGTCTATAAGTACGCGTCGTTTGGTTTATCTATTTGTACACCTCGGATAGTTTGTCTATTAGTACGCCTCGTATAATTTGTCTATTAGTAAACCTCGAATGGCTTGTCTATTAGTAGACCACGTATAGTTTGTCTATTAGTACTCCTCATACGGTACGTTTGTCTAAGGACGTCTTATATTGAGAAATTTTTTAAAAGCCAATATGTTGCCATGTATCTCATATGCCAACCTTTTTTGAAATAAACGGTTTTCTTTTCTTTCTTTCTCACAGATGACCTAACCTATGTTTCCTCAGTGTTACTTAGGAGAAAAATAATTAATGTTTATAACTAAAAAACAAATAGTTCATACGAAAAAGATATATGTTTCAAGTCAAGTTTAGTGCCATGCGCCAAAAATAGACCTGATATGAAATATTCGGCATTGGTACGCTCTAAAGTTTAGGTATTGACGAAGAAAATGCTTGATATAGTATAGTTTTTCGATTTATGAGGTAGAAAATACCTATATACGTATAAATAACTGTACAATCCCACCTACCACTAACTTCCATAGCGTCTGCTATAAATGACCATTGTTCATTACATAGTTATGATCGAAATATAAAGAGATGCACCCCCGATCGCAGGAATAGCGTGTACCGAGGAGATCAGAAGTTCGACATCCTTCCCGGGCGAACTCTAGGGTGCAACTGACTGCTAGCTCCCGAGCAGTGTTTTATCACTCGAGATAAAATGCCGCTACCGCTTGCTTCAGACAGCGCTGCCCTGTACTGCTCTGTGCTACTTGTCTGGCCACCCTAATAGGAATACCACTAACATAAAACATCGCGCCGGCTCTGCTCTGCTCTGCCCCGCTCCACTGCTGTTTGTCTGGCCGCGGCCTAAGGGTGCGTTCACACTACGAGCGGAGCGGCAATAATGTTTGTACAGGTTTGAATGCAGAAACGCTTGGCTGTTCACACGACAAGCGGAGCGGAGCGGCACGCTCGGGAAATTCGTTGGGATTTTTTGACGCTCGCGTCGAGCGTTTCTCCTCGGCTCCGCCTCTGGATCGTCATATCTTACAGGGGTAAAATTGTCGTTTGAGTTAAAAAAATCTAGTATATAAGTATTTATTTGTACAACTAATCATATAACAATTATAACTGATAGTTTAACATGTAATATTTTAGTGTAATTTCACCCATTTGGGTTCATTAGTCATTTATTTGTGCAAAGAGTGAGCCAAATGTGAGGATTGTGCAAAGTTTATAATGAATTAAATTTTGGCTAACGTTGTATCGCTATTTCAAAATCATTCTCGAAGATGTTTTCAATCGATTTCGGCTGAGCTGGGGGGAGGGGTTAATTTAAGCATTTTCATTTAGTCTTTTAATATTTTTCCGTGCGTTCAGTGCACACCAGCACTAAACTTTAAAATCGAAAAAAACTGTTAATTTGTGTTATCAAAATTATCACTTTGGACCATTGCTTAATCTACCTATATGTGCCAAATTTTGTAAATATTCTCCACTCAAATGTGATATCCGGCCACAAAGTTACTCCATTTTATCCCATGTACACATGTCTGTATAATGCTGAAGAGTTGTGTTGTTTCTTGACTGTAACCTGAGTTTTCTTAAAAATTTCTATGAAGAAACTTAAAAACCAGTTCATTTTACGTTTTCCAAAGTCATCTTTTCCTTTTAGTTATTTTTTTTTCGAATAATTTCTTAGGATTACAATGAGCTCAACTGTCATTATCGGTGTAATAGATGGTAGGTTGTTTCTATCCTCTTATTTTATATTTGTATTTTTTCTTATATTTCATTCTCAATAAGTACATATATTAATATGTGTGTGTACGTATATAGGTATATATATATCTACATAAATAGATATACATGTTTCTATTTCATTTCTTTACACAAAAACCATCCGGTTAATAAATTTTATTGCACTAGCGAAATGATTCAAAAATAGATCTCCCACTTACTCCAGAGGACGTCTCTGTGAATCGGATTAATGACAAATAAAATTAATGAAATTAATCGTAATTTGAGCGTATGAATCGTGGTAAAATTATCTTTCTGTCCGTATGTTGTACAAGCAAATTTTGATGTTGAGTATATGTTTGTTTGCGCATTTCTGCCAAAATTTTGTAGATATTTGTCAATCATGAGTGGTAACTGGCCTACACTGTATCTCCATTTTATCCCATGTACCCATGTCCGCATGATGTTGCAGAGAATATCGAGAAGATATGATATATGATATGATATATTGAAGATATATTTTTTTTTTTTTTTTTTTGTTCCTCAGCGGTAACTTGAGTTTTCTTAAAATTTCCTTTAGGAAATTAAAAAACCATTCCATTTATACGTTTTTCGAAGTCCTTTTCTATTCCTTATCTTTCCTCAGGTTATTTCTTACGATTCATCAGAGCTTGGGCTGTCATTTTAAATATTGAAAGATTAAGATTATTTTTCATGTCTATTAGCATTTTTCTTATATTCGTTTTCAATACGTATATATATGAATATGTGTGTTGGTGTGTGCGTGAGTATGTGCGTGTGCGCACGCAAACATAAATGTTTATGTATCAGTGTAAACATGCACACGTTTCGCACACATATATGCGCACATGTACATATATCGGTTTCTATTTCTACTTTTTGCATAAAAAAGCAAAACCTCAAGACACATTACATTTTACCTAAAGCTCTGCGATCAGTTAACACTGCACCAAATTTCAGAAATAAACAAATTGATTGCGCTTGCTTTATGATTTATAAATCGATCTATCACGACCCCGAAGGGCATTTCTGTGAACAGAAGAAATTAAAAAGTATAAACAGACAAAGGAAATAAAGCACTCGTGCAAAAATTATCTCTATATTTGTATGCCGAACAAGCCATGCATTTCAATTTTGAGTGTAGGTATGTTTACGCATTCCTAGATGTGCGTGCTGTGTTGCGCGATGTTCTTTACAAATTATTTCGAGACTATCTTTTCTCAATACTTGATTGTCATTTACGGTGTTGTTTCAATCTAGTACGGTGTAGCGTTTTTTTGTATTTTTCCTACTTCGATGATCTTATAAATAATTCGAAAAATACTAAAGAATTCTTCGAAACTGCCAAGTTCTTAGTTGAAATCAACGAAGTAGGAAAAAGGCAAGAAGCGCTGTACCGGAATCTCTTGGAATATAAAATATCCAAGAGATAATATTTCTCATTTCTCATTCCACTACCCTTGACAGAGTTAAACTATTAGCACGACCCGTATGGTTTGTCTATTAGTACGCCTCGTATATTTTTTCTATTAATATGCCTCGTATGGTCTATCTATCTGTACACCTATGATAGTATTGTCTAATATTACATCTCGTATAGTTTGTCTATTATTATGCCTCGTACGGCTTATCTATTTGTACACCTCGTATGGTTTATCAATTAGTATTCCTCGTATGAAACTTTGTTAGACTATTAGCACACCACGTGTGGTTTGTCTATTATAGTACGCCTCGAATATTATGTCTATTAATATGCCTCGTATGGTCTATCTATTTGTACACCTCTGATAGTTTATCTATTAGCACACCTCATATAGTTTGTCGATTATTATGCCTCGTATGGCTTATCTATTTTTACACCTCGGATGGTTTGTCAATTAATACTCCTCGCATGGATCTTTTGTTTTAGGACGTCTTATATTAAGGAACTTTTTAAAAGCCAATATGTTGGCATATGTATCTCATGTGACAACTTGGAAATAAACGGTTTTGTTTTTGTTTTTTGTTTTGTTTGTTATTTCTATTTTCTTCTGCTTTCTGTGATAGGTTATTTTATTATTGCTTCAGTTTAAGGAATTTATTTTGCTTTTCTCGTGATGTAGTTTCATCTTTCTTGTGATGCTGTGTATTTTATTATATGATCTTGATTAAAGTATAATTATGTATGATTTTTTAATAAAGTTTTCATTTTTTCCGTAAAATGAGAGAAAAAGGAGGCCGTGTGATGATGAGGAGGACTCAATGAGTGTCAAATACACAATAAGTTGCAAAATTTTATGAGCTTGGGTGATTTTTTCCAATACTAACGGAAAGCATATCAGTGTTTCTGGAACTATTTGGTCAGGACAAGTCAGTATTTGTCAGTATTTTTCACTTAGGTTTCTCTGGCACAACCCTGAATTTCTGAAGGGAATTACTTTACGTTCACTCACGTTTAAGTCACCACAAGACTTTTTTTGTTCGTACTGGCCTACGAAAACCTGTAGTAACAAATGTGATACAGCCTATATGGAAAGACTTTAATTTTGCTTAAACTACTTTGCTTTACATGTATCCTCAATAAAAATTTGTGTATTGCTAAACAGCAAATTTATCTTATCTCGTTGGAAATTTTTCTTTCTATAAGGGATTGTAGTACATCAAAAGTTGCCGGCTTCATCCGTAAATACTCGTAGAATTGTGATTCATCTCTCCTCAGTGCTTCGAAGAGATAGTGGTATTCTCCATAGCGATCTCTCCTCATGTTGATGGGATGAATCCAGTGTTTCCGTTTTGCCGTCGAGCAACAGAAGCGCATTCACGGAACGCTCCATAGCGACTGATGCTTGTGTAGGTCGCTCTGCTCAGCTCACATGTGAACACACGCGCCGCGCCGCTCCGCTCCGTGCCGCTCCGCTCGTAGTGTGAACGCACCCTAACACGTTCACCGTGTGTCCGCGGTTGTAAACAGTTGATTTGGTTAGGTTGTAGGTGGCAGAAGATAGAAGTCGACTTTACTGCTCGAATACATTATCATCCTTCCTAAAAATATAAGAACTACAATTGCACGGTAATATTTCACCTCGTATGGTAAAATTTGTTAAAAAGATCGCGTAATAGATGAAATGTCATTCTTTTACAGCGGTACGTAAATGAGCAATTTACGGACTGGTACACATGTGGCCCAATACGCAGGGAACATGTCAACATTTTACTGCAGGCAGTACTGCATTTTACCCTGTAATTCTGAACGCTATTTTACCTTAGGATGGGATAGCACTATGCGTGATCAAAAAAGAATTGATGCTCTCCTTGTTTCATTATTTTAGTATCTGGTTGTGCACAGATTTTTCAATCTAGAATCAGTCTACTGGATAGTGGACTGCTTACAAATCCAACACTGTTAGAGTTAGAAATATGAACAGACTTCAACAGTTTTATTGTGATTATATTACTCTTTAACATATATGGCGCACTAACTAAAAATGCTTAACACTATTTATTTCTTGTCGAATTTATCCTCCAATGTAATTTTTGAAGCTTTCTGCCAGGTGGCAGTTCCGTCCCCATTCTGATGTTGGTGATAACCTGACATTATGTATCGTCTGTCTGTCGCGATACGTGAAAAGGGTTACTAATCACGCACGCAGGGGGAGTCTCAACCCCCAAACATTTAATAGTATTATCCTTTATGCTCGCGCACACCTGCATACCAGACATGGAGAATAAAAGAGTTATTACGATTTACATTAATTTATTGGGGTACACGTGGATAAACACACAAGGCATGGGAACGAAATAATTTGAAAGGGCACTGACATAAATGTGATGCTTACCGAAAATTCGAGTTACACACACTCCATCGCTGACAACGATTTACGCATACACAAAACAGCCAGCTCCACAGTAACACAAATCATAATATTTGCGAGAATAACACATCACGATTTAACCTGGAATTGTGACACGGTGTCGAACCATACAACGGGAAGTCGATCCTCGACTAAATAAACACAGGATATCGATTGCCTATAAAATTAGATGAATCTTCGCGAGACTTTGAAAAGCACTTATCTGTGTGCTGATCTACATCTGAAATTGAACTTCTATCACCACCTAAAGAGCTCTCACAACTATAAAACACTCGCCCTTTTGATAATAAATGATTCACTGATGGACATTCACTGACGATGCTGTTGCTCACTGCTGATGTTCCACGTCGTAGCTTTAGGTTTGCTGCTGGTGTAGGCTGATGTCTTGCCCGCGCTGCAGCGATGCCTCTGCCGCTCCCTCATCGTGCCGCCGGCATTCCAACTCGAGTTCACAGCCGCCGTGGTGCCTGGAGTGTCTTAAGAGTTTCAATGGTAAGCCACTTCACTGTAGATTTGCGCGTTGCTTTACGCATTGTGGGTGGACGAACTTAACTGTTTGCCATTTGCAATGTTGACGACTGCCGCTGAAGTTGACTGTGAGTTCG
Organism: Morinoia aosen; assembly: GCA_030386875.1. Taxonomy (NCBI): domain Eukaryota; kingdom Metazoa; phylum Arthropoda; class Malacostraca; order Amphipoda; family Talitridae; genus Morinoia; species Morinoia aosen. The sequence goes on along the minus strand of CM059561.1, from coordinate 44,624,480 downwards.
ACCCCGATGCACAGATTTTGAATGCTCTTGGTTGAATCTCCGACGCGTTTATTCATGACGATCACCGATGCGAGGCTGGTTTACTTCGATCAGGTTCCTTTGTGAGACGGTGCTTCAACGCTTGCCGCCGTCTAACGTTGTTTCTTGTACTTCGAATTATCAACTTTCACATTGCAATTTGGTAGAAGGCAAGTCGGCGAGGCCGACCTGCGGTGTAGTGCACTCTCAGACGTCGCGCAGTCTCTCACGTGCGCTCAAAAAATCCCTCCAGAATGTACTTGTCCGCCGCTTATATACTCTCGCTTGTTTTCTTTTCCAGATCATTCGCGATTGTTCCCTCGCAAAGATCACGTGTTTCACTTGTGATTGGTAGAAATCTTGCTTGCTTCGGGTTGCCGAAATGTAACTGGTGCGTTCTCTGACACACCTCCTTGCCTACTCTACTTCTTGATTCTCATTGGTAGAGCAGCCGCGGTCACCCCATGAGCCAGCCCCTACCTCCTCGAAGCTAACCCTCGCTTGTTTGAAGGGGGCTCGCTCACGCCTACCCGTGTGTTGTGTGTGTGACTTGTGTTGTGTTGCCTGGATGTGTTTTGTGTTCAAGATTGTGTGTTTGTGTTTTGTGGACGCCTGAACCGTAGAAGTTTGGACGAAGCGCCAACCGCCGAGTGACTTTGATCTATGACATCCCGTTTCAAGCACTTGAGAGCGCTGCCCAAAGAGCCGACCCTCGCCGATACGACACACAACACATTCCAATGTTTGTAGCCCCGCAGAATGTTTACCCTTCTTTAAAATGTTATAGCATCGCGGAATTCAGCCCAAAAATGAAATTTGATGTGATTTTGCCAAATATATATATACCTAATTTATTCTATTTCACCACACATCCTCGCGCCCTTCACAAAATTTGAGCCATCGGTTCAAATTTTCCCTATGACAATATCAAGGTATTATAAGGTTCAAAATTTTCACCCGTTAATTTCAATTATGACCGTGACATACCTCTTACGTTAAAATTAGAAAATGTTCACCCCCCCTTTCCAATTCCTTCGCTTTTCCCGACATCAAAATATCCTTACATATCACCTCATGGTTTACCTTCTTGCAACACGCCGATTTTGACGCATAAAAAAAATTCATCGATACCTGACACACACCTAATACTTGAAACGCACATTTCTTATACACATTATTATAGAACACAAGGAGAAAAGAACACATCAAAGATAACGCATAAATCGGACACTTCAACGCATAAAATAAAACACACACGACATATTATTCTCGACTTGCTCTCGGCAATTCATCGACATAGATAAACATATCAATTAGAGAACGAAAAATCGGCGAATTTGTTACAAGCAGAGACATCCTTTCAGCTTTCTCGGTTGCAATCCACCTAAAAACACAATCTCAAATGGAGGCAATTTCCAACCTCAACTCTTTTCTTCATCATAATTATTATTTCCTCCTGTGGTCCAAAAGTAGACGTTTTCCTTGCAACAAAAACTTGCTGTTGCTCCTCCTGCGCGCCTAGCTTCAGCTTGTTGTTGTTGTTCCTGTGACTTGCTGCTCCTCGGCTTGCTACTGATCCTCGGCTTACTACCGATCCTGGCTTGCTACTGATCCTGGGGAGGGGCCCCCTGCTGAGAATCGAAGTTACTGAAGATTTCCATTAAAAATTCATCCTTGGCGTCACGTGAACTCGTGGAATATTCCGTAGATCCTCGTTGCGTCAATTCGCGGACAAATACTGTAGATTACTGCGTCGATACGCGTTGGACTCCCACGTTGGAGCTCATAAGCTCTTTCATTGTAAACAAAAAAAAAGCACATTTACTTACGAAGACCTTCAGGTTTTGTTCTCAGTCAGCTTGTCGACTAGCATAACGTAAAACCCCCGAGGTTCGCGTTAATGGTTAATGATCTCCTTCCGAAAATACGCGTTTGATTGTCTAACATGGTTACTTGGTAATCGAGAGACAGCGCATTCCGTAAGAAATGTTTCCTCGGTTTCCTTCAAATCTGCCTTGAGTGAGGCGGACGTGAGCTACGCGAAGAATTCCTACATACATACATAAATATTTACTTTCGGTATCCTCAACCAACTCTAGCCAAAGCCGAAATTCGTTCGACGGTGTTACTAATCAGTTGAATCACCTAAATATTCCGAAGAAAATAAAATATTCTTGCTCATGACGTACGAACTAGCAGGAGAATTGCCTGGTAGGCCGAAATCCTGAATACGCATCAATGAAAAAAAAACACATATGCATTGGGTATTGTCAAGGCGTCTAACTTTACGTTATACTCTGCCGCGAAGGCTTTTCTAACGATCAGACATTATGACAACACCGACACACAAGAGAAAAATTACACATAAATTGGGTATTGCCAGATCATCGGACTTTACGTTATACTCGGCCGCGAAGGCTTTTCTAGCGATCCGACATTAATGACAACACCGACATACAAGAGAAAAATTACACATAAATTGGGTATTGCCAGATCATCGGACTTTGCGTTATACTCGGCCGCGAAGGCTTTTCTAGCGATCCGACATTAATGACAACACCGACATACAAGAGAAAATAGACATGACACAAAAATTCATTCAATTCTCAGCCCCAGAGTCAGTGCAGCACATTTAAATGATTCCACGTTGCCGCAAGATTATATAAACATTCACACAAATATTGTACGCCAAATCGGGAGATTTGCCAAACAGGCTGAAATCCCTAACGCACTTAATTTACACATGAATACACAGTGTGTCATCACTCTGTTAGACTTTACATCATACTTTTGCTGAGAACAGCCGTTCTGATGATCTAACATCCTGATAACACACACAAAATGAAAAAAACATGATTATTAACCTAATTCTCAGTCTTTGAGACATTGCACAATTGTTATTTAATGATGTCATTTCTTCGTCGTCCTTCAATTACTACGCATTTAATTCAATGCTACTGATAACATTCAATATACATTCTTTCCATGTTCTCACAACATCCTACATTCTTGCGTTCCGTAATACCACACTAGAGTTTTAACCACATCAGCTTGAACGTACCGCCACAATTTCTTAATTGCTTGTGCTATCCATAAAGCAATAAAATTCCGGCAGAGGCTCTCTGCTGCACGGTGTACCTCTCTTACATACATTCTCAATGAAGATTTCACTTGTACATTCCAGTCGTAATTCATTTTCAATTTTTACGCTATAATCAATGCGTCTGTAGAAATTACACTCCATCTCGAAATATTGAGCACTTTCGTTGTAGAAAATGAACATATCCTAATGAAGTTGATAAATACATCATAATTATGCAAACCTACTCTCGCCATCAATTAACGATTTAATTTCAATTACTGACGAAACGGTCCACACAATTTGTTTAAAGTCACTGCTTAATCATGTCACCATTCAACATTCAAAGCATTGTCGTATGCTCCCGCTCCCTCAATCTCGCGCCCAAACCTCAGACGGTACGCTTGAGTTACTTTGTTGATCAGGCAAAGCTACCTCGTACGAACCTGTCCAAAATCCGCGCACGAACGAGAGAGAATGCTTAGACAAATACTAGGAATCCATTGTAAAAATCCAAAACTATTCTGAAGAATTCTCAGGGATGTTCAGGGATAAATTTATATGTAAACACCAGGCAAATTACCTTTATACGACAAGTAAATTTTCCTGTTTAGGGAGACAATAATCCCAGGCGTACGCAGGAAATATTCGTCTCTCACACAAGGCAATACTTTACTTTGCGATAAATACGAGGTTGAATCCGACTCGAGAAATTGCGTAGTATTTCTGCACAATCTACACAACTCTATCTCTTTCGTTGTAGTAGAATTCGGTGTCAGTAAGACACAATTTGCACCTCTCACATGAGTATAATTTGAACATTCCCTTACACAACCAACGACTTGAAGAAAAATACACAATTTTTCATTAACGCACACTTCAAAAAGGAAAAATTATTCATTGGCGGCATGAAACTGAATAGGCAAAATGTGTCTGCACTCCACGTGTTCCTTTCCTAAAACTACGTATACTTAATTATTAATAAAGTTTCATCCCACTTATGGACGCTGAGATTGAAGTACACTAAATTTATCCGCCACACTCGACAAAACAAAATCATATTTTCCAAGGACTTTATATGAATAGTGGTATGACGCTATAAAAATTTTATGTCCGCGGAATTTGAGAAGAATAACAAAACAAATCAGTTTGAAGCAATCGAATTCAGCAAAAGCTCAAAAAAAGCAATATTCAATTCTCACTCTTGAACACTGTAGTCTTGCATGAAATTGTTATAAATACTGAAATTCGACAAATGGAGTTTACTTTACTGGTCACGTGTGTGGCGGTATTTTATCTCTAAGTAACTAAATTTATCCAAGAATTGGCTGCGGGGCATTTTCAGAAGATGGAACACACTCTCAGAGAGGAAACGAGTACACTTCATTAAAATTTATTATTCTGGGCACCGCCACTGACTCAGCTTCCATCAGGCACCGGCATGAAAAATTTAATTTACTTTGCATTTGACAGCAAGGAGCAAAATTCTTTTTTTCAAATTATCCCATGATCATTTGGCAGAAGACATCAACCATTCTTCTTTAAATACTCTCACCTCGACGGGTGAGAAAAAAAAATTCTATTCCTGAGCTTGTTAGGGCAAAATTACATTCATATTAAACTTCAAGGAAACTCTCAATTTAAATTTAATCGAGGTGTCATAATAAATTTAAACTTGCTCAGTCATCCAATATTTTGCATACCAAAAAAACGCAACATTTATTCAAATTTTCAAGTGATGTAACGCGGTTTCAACTTAAAAATATAGGAATACATCCGGGCCATCGTTCAACACATAAAACCAATGAGCATTAAAAGGTGACAAATCCTGGAATCATTCAATAAGAAAACAGCATACCGAACATTTATGAAATACATATTCAAGACTAAGCTCTGCATGAGTATTCGCTTAGCAAATGCATCGGATTCCATTAGTTCAATTCACGCTGACTATATTCTCATCACAATGGCATTCAACTGTTATTCTCCGACTGCAGAATGAAATGAAATGAATTGCAAGTGCAGCATCGTTGAAAATTATCACTTACTTTAAAACACTACATTTAATTATTATCCTAAGCACCGTCACTTAATTCATTCAACAATTTGCAACAAAAAAAAATTTTTTAACGCACATTTGATGGCAGGGAAATTTATTCTCAAAAACTTCGTCACCATATCTCAGAAAAATTTTGTTTTTATCATCACAATTAAATACTCGGATTTTAATGAATGAAACTGTGGATCATATCGCCAAAGCTGGTTTGAAAGGAATTGTCTGACTCTAAGTTACACAAAACCTCAAGCATTTTCACCACATAATTTGAACTGGTCACAATATGAAATTTGACTTGTACAATCATTAGCTATCCCTGCCCACTAAGAAAAATTAACATTCATTTCAATGGTTCAACTGATATAGGGCGGTGACTGCTGAAATTTAACGTATAAAAATAGGGATCCATTGCTCTCAACATGTCAGTCAGTAAATTGTAATGGATCGATACATCCTGGAAACATTCAATTCAAATTCAGCATATGTTACTTATCATAAATTAAATGCTCAAACGCCTCGAATCCAATATTAATCACGTTGCTAAAGCTGATTGGAGAAGCTTGACACAAACGAGGCCAAAAAAAAATTCTGCAAATTATTTATAAGTGAGGTATCCTTTAAAAATAACAATTTCAACTAGATTAATTACTAAAATGTCTCAAAGCCCGAAAAATGTAAACTTGTCTCGAAGATTCACTTGTGCTAAGGCGGTGTTTGCTGAAGTTAATGCGTCATTTTCCACAGCCAATGCTTCACACCTAAATTCAGTTACATCTAATAATGGTACAGATCATAGAAAGATTCTACCAAAAATTCAGCACTCAAGAAAAATTTTATCGAACAGATTATCAGGAAGATAGAGTAAGTTGAACTTTGATGCAATATTCCCTCAGACAATATTAACTCAATAAACTTAGCGGCACAAAAAAAAATGAGCAAAGATTCCAGAAGGAATAAATTTCTCGTAGCATTTCGAAAATTAATGGCCATGGATCACACACAGTCACGTACACTTCAAATAAGGCGCTCAGAAAATGGTCCGACTGTAGCTCCCAGAATCTCAATTTTATTTACTCCGTCCTCCAACAGCGCGATCGGCGGTAGGCATCGGCACCGCTCTCTGCGTTAGAATTTTACTCCAAAATTGGAATGCCCACGAAATGACACGGGGTGAATTGTACTCGCAGAAAATTCTGCTTAATTATATATTGATTATCGAGCGACTGTTTAACTGAATTAAAAGAAACAGAAATTTTGGACAACTGAAAATGAATTCCTTTAAATTTCCAAGCTGATATACAGACAGTACGCTTGCACAGGATAATTAGAATTTTCCCTGTCGCGATACGTGAAAAGGGTTACTAATCACGCACGCAGGGGGAGTCTCAACCCCCAAACATTTAATAGTATTATCCTTTATGCTCGCGCACACCTGCATACCAGACATGGAGAATAAAAGAGTTATTACGATTTACATTAATTTATTGGGGTACACGTGGATAAACACACAAGGCATGGGAACGAAATAATTTGAAAGGGCACTGACATAAATGTGATGCTTACCGAAAATTCGAGTTACACACACTCCATCGCTGACAACGATTTACGCATACACAAAACAGCCAGCTCCACAGTAACACAAATCATAATATTTGCGAGAATAACACATCACGATTTAACCTGGAATTGTGACACGGTGTCGAACCATACAACGGGAAGTCGATCCTCGACTAAATAAACACAGGATATCGATTGCCTATAAAATTAGATGAATCTTCGCGAGACTTTGAAAAGCACTTATCTGTGTGCTGATCTACATCTGAAATTGAACTTCTATCACCACCTAAAGAGCTCTCACAACTATAAAACACTCGCCCTTTTGATAATAAATGATTCACTGATGGACATTCACTGACGATGCTGTTGCTCACTGCTGATGTTCCACGTCGTAGCTTTAGGTTTGCTGCTGGTGTAGGCTGATGTCTTGCCCGCGCTGCAGCGATGCCTCTGCCGCTCCCTCATCGTGCCGCCGGCATTCCAACTCGAGTTCACAGCCGCCGTGGTGCCTGGAGTGTCTTAAGAGTTTCAATGGTAAGCCACTTCACTGTAGATTTGCGCGTTGCTTTACGCATTGTGGGTGGACGAACTTAACTGTTTGCCATTTGCAATGTTGACGACTGCCGCTGAAGTTGACTGTGAGTTCGACCCCGATGCACAGATTTTGAATGCTCTTGGTTGAATCTCCGACGCGTTTATTCATGACGATCACCGATGCGAGGCTGGTTTACTTCGATCAGGTTCCTTTGTGAGACGGTGCTTCAACGCTTGCCGCCGTCTAACGTTGTTTCTTGTACTTCGAATTATCAACTTTCACATTGCAATTTGGTAGAAGGCAAGTCGGCGAGGCCGACCTGCGGTGTAGTGCACTCTCAGACGTCGCGCAGTCTCTCACGTGCGCTCAAAAAATCCCTCCAGAATGTACTTGTCCGCCGCTTATATACTCTCGCTTGTTTTCTTTTCCAGATCATTCGCGATTGTTCCCTCGCAAAGATCACGTGTTTCACTTGTGATTGGTAGAAATCTTGCTTGCTTCGGGTTGCCGAAATGTAACTGGTGCGTTCTCTGACACACCTCCTTGCCTACTCTACTTCTTGATTCTCATTGGTAGAGCAGCCGCGGTCACCCCATGAGCCAGCCCCTACCTCCTCGAAGCTAACCCTCGCTTGTTTGAAGGGGGCTCGCTCACGCCTACCCGTGTGTTGTGTGTGTGACTTGTGTTGTGTTGCCTGGATGTGTTTTGTGTTCAAGATTGTGTGTTTGTGTTTTGTGGACGCCTGAACCGTAGAAGTTTGGACGAAGCGCCAACCGCCGAGTGACTTTGATCTATGACATCCCGTTTCAAGCACTTGAGAGCGCTGCCCAAAGAGCCGACCCTCGCCGATACGACACACAACACATTCCAATGTTTGTAGCCCCGCAGAATGTTTACCCTTCTTTAAAATGTTATAGCATCGCGGAATTCAGCCCAAAAATGAAATTTGATGTGATTTTGCCAAATATACAGGGTGTTTCAAAAATACACGGCATAATTTCAGGTATGTATTTCCCACATGTAGACAATCAAAATAGTTCATTACAACATATGTCCGGAAATGCTTCATTTCCGAGTTATGGCCTTCACAACATTGAAATTCACCGGAACGTTTTTCTTTCCGCAGGTCGTTGCCGTCAAAGGACACATTAAGAGGGCACTCTGACAGATCATTCCTAGGCGAAGGTTAAATTCAGTGTTGTGTTTGGCGTTCGACTGTGTGTCATGTACACAAATCAGGAGCTGGCAGAGATGCACTTGATCTACGGTAAGGCAGACGGCAATGCTGCGCTGGCTCGTCGTTTGTACCAGGAGAGGTACCCACAGCGACAATGTCCAGATCGGAAGACATTTGTAAGTCTCCATCAGCGTCTGTGCGAGTATGGAAAATTTGACTCTCCTGGATTGGGAAGGGGACGACCAAGATCTACAACTCCAGAAGAACAGGAGGAGATTCTGGAGATTGTGAACAGAACTCCTTCTATCAGCACACGAAGGTTAGCGTTGCAAGTGAATGTTCCCCATACGACTGTCTGGAGACTGCTGAAAGAGTATCAATTGTATCCTTACCATTTGCAACGTGTACAGGCGCTGTCACCAGCAGATTACCCTGCACGAGTTAGGTACTGTCAGTGGTTCTTGCAGCAATGTGCTGCAAATCCGAACTTTCCTGCCTTAGTATTATTTACAGATGAAGCACAGTTCACACGAGATGGCATAACAAATCTCCACAATCAGCATGTATGGGCGTATGAAAACCCAAATGCAACTGTTGTATCTCATCACCAGGTGCGGTTCTCCCTCAACATGTGGGCCGGTATCATTGGTGATCGGTTAGTTGGACCCCATGTACTTGTAAACAGACTTACGGGGCAGGCGTACACAAACTTCCTGGAAAACATCATACCTGATGTTTATGACGACACTCCACTGATCGATCGTCAGCACGCTCACTTCTTGCATGACGGCGCTCCTGCACACTTCAGTCGTACGGCTCGCCGGTACTTGGATCGAAGATTTCCTGATCGATGGATAGGTAGAGGTGGCCCAATTGCTTGGCCTCCACGCTCACCTGATCTGAACCCTCTCGATTTCTACTTGTGGGGCCATTTAAAATCATTGGTTTATTCGTCTCCGGTGCCTGATTTGGAATCCCTTCGGAATCGAATTGTGGCACGCTCTGAGGACATACGCAACATTCCTGGAGTGTGGGATCGTGTTCGCAGGTCAATGAGACATCGATGTGAGGTCTGTATTCAAGCAGGAGGTGGTCATTTTGAACATCTTCTGTAATGGCAACGACCTGCGGAAAGAAAAACGTTCCGGTGAATTTCAATGTTGTGAAGGCCATAACTCGGAAATGAAGCATTTCCGGACATATGTTGTAATGAACTATTTTGATTGTCTACATGTGGGAAATACATACCTGAAATTATGCCGTGTATTTTTGAAACACCCTGTATATATACCTAATTTATTCTATTTCACCACATGTCTAATAATATATAATGGTTGCAATATAGGCAATTTTAGTAAAAAATTTAGGCAGTTAAGGGTTAATTCAAACTATGTATCATATGAGCGATTTAATAATAAAATAAAACAAATTTCTCGGCATATAATGAGCACAACAAAACGGCAGCTGACTACGATCATACCCATTGAAGGTTAAAGCTTCATTTAACCGCGATAAATAGAGCTGGTCCACTTCGATTTTAATCAGCTACCTCTTAAGCTAATAGCAATCTGCGCATGATTACGCTATAAAGTCTAACGAAACGAAGAAGGTGTTTCCTTTGAGCTTATGAAGAGCTCATCACTTAAGACGACCCCCTTACATGGTCCGGAGATGCCAGTCCCAGTTGTGCCATCTGGAGAAGCCGTATCATGCTGCATCGCGATCCCATTGCTGCTCGCGCGCCTTCGACGGTGACAATTTTAAATGCATAATACGACCTTGTATTGTATTTGAAAATTTCTTTGGAATGGAATTTGTAGCACATCAGACGATGAACATTTTATCCCTAAATCCCTTAGATTTTCCCTTATTATTCCTTTTTGCGGAATAATGTTGATGCGGAACTAGGGAGATTTGGTTAAATATCTACATTCATGAAGTATTTAAAAATTCACGAAAGAATTTGACTAATTTTGGCGCTGCAGCTAGCCAGAAGAGAGAAATATCGAGGGTATCATATCTGGATCCAGGCAGACTACAAGGACAGATCCCCAGTGCTGCTGTTTGCTTCCGTTTTTTTCTGCGAAGAGTTGGTGACTAAAAGTGGAAGCCAACACATGTGCGGTCTTGAATATTTGGCAAGGTTCGCTCATTCGCGAGCAAATACGAGAATTGTAACTTTCTGATTTACGTGTGTTACAAATTTAAGATAGAAGCTCTACTAGTAATATTGAGGAGGTTTAGTACCTACTGGTGTACGTGGCCTGTTAAAAATGACGGGATTCAATATTTTACTTGAATAAATTCTCCAGATGTGGATGCCAAACAAATATATCCATCCCAATAGTACCCGCCATTAAAATATTCTTGTACTTGTGCACTGGTAAAACTCGTATCACAGATACGGTTATTGAGCGTCCTTGTGAGCGTCACAGAGAGACAGAAGAAGCGGACAGCAAACAAATATGTAAATAAATAAACACCCGATTTTTTTCGGAAATATTTCATAGAAGAAAAAGTGTTTATTTGGCTATTTCCTACTTCGTGTGCAATTTTGTACCTCTTGTTCAGGAACACCCTGTATAGCGAACGTATCGTAAGTCCCTATCAGTTGGTGAACAAAAACTGACAAGAGGCAACCGCAAGAATTAAATGTACGCCCAGGGCCGTGAAACACAACAACTTCCAGGTGGATCATCCTTATCGCAGACTCAAGGAGCATCCAAACTATGATCGCAATTGGTTAAACTGAAGTTCAATATTCAGCTCAAATTTAAAGTCAATTGTAGCATACATTTTGAAAGTAGCAAACATGAACTACATAGATCGTCCCTTCATTCAGCTTTATTTAAATTAAGTATTATTATGGAAATAGAGTTTGTGACTATTGGTCGGCGAGTACCATTATAAAAATTTCCTCCGTGGCAACCGGTGGTGCACGTTGCGGTCAGAGCATTAAGATGAGGTCTACAAATCCGTATCCCTGAAGACGAGAGAAGTTGTGCTCGTGTCATCCACCGCATCGCGGCAGACGAGAAGTAATCTCTCATATACACAGCTCGAGTTTCACTGTTTCGTAGCGGTTAAGCAGGTCTTGTCGACCAACTGCAAGGCAATGGAACATTAAGCTTGATATATGGTCTCATGAATTACTCGCACGCCCTTCTTCACAATTCCTCGACAAGATCACTCCGTTTACCGAGAGGCTTAACGGTGACAGAGAGGCGATGTCAAGGCGCATAACGAGACCTGCTGCGCGAGCCAAGCACCGTCACGTCCAGCTTCTCCTTTCTCTATGTGTCACCAAACGGTGATAAACTTGCCAATACCTGCAGTAACATGGATAAACTTCATCCCTGCTCATAATGTATATCATGGAATATATCCGAGCACCATTTGAAAGTTACTGGAACCTAAGTAATACAAAGGGTAAAAATTTTAAAAGTCGGCCTTCTATACCGAGTAAAATTCGAATATTTTGGGCTTTGTATCAATGAACCTGACAATCCTGTTTGAGAGAGAAGGCCTGTAATTAGCATGGCAGCATTCATCTTAGCGGCCTGCAGGGAGAGACAGGCACCGAACACGCCCTTTTCCCGGAATGCGATTGCACAATTTTCCATCGCCCTTTCGTCCACGATGAACGTTCACGCCACAACGCGTCTCACAACCTGGAGTAATGACCCCCTGCTATCCTACGGCTTCTCATCTTCCTATTTTCTTCGAGGGGTAAAAACCGAGTGCGCAGACAAACTCTTTCTGAGGAAAGGTTTTATTTTTTTGAGATTTTGTGTCAGAGTTTTTGGGATGTCACATTCATCAGTAAATTATAGTTATCAAGTACTATAACTTACGTATGTTGAAGTACTCACGTAAATTATAGTAATATTTTAATTTACGTAATGATTATAGTAATAATTTTGATCCCCTGCACTCCTAGCTTCTCATCTTGTCTTTTTCTTTGAACGGTACAAACCCAGTACGCAAGCACACACTTGCAGATGAAAGGTTTTATTTCGTGTAGATTTTGTGTCGGAGTTTTTATAAATATCACATTCCTCAGTAAATTATAGTACACTCACTAGTATACTCAATGGTAAATTAAGCACTCGCCTTCACTGATCCCGTCAACCCAGTTTGTTCACGCAGGTCCGGAAGACATCCAGCAAGCACATGCCGATTTCAGAACTCGTATAGTTTCAAAGCGCAGCTCGTCGATCTCGCATTACATGCCCAGGGAGGAGGCAGTCAGCTCTCTATTGATGAATTAAACATGTTGATCGTGATGGGTTAAACTGAAGTTCAATATCCAGCTCAAATTTAAAATCAAAATTTGTTAGCAATTTAATGAATACCAAACATTAACTGGGTCCATTAAAACCTTAAATTTTAAAATATTGATACAGTTTTTCAAACGACCCATCGATGGATTGTATCGCAATTCGCAAGCAACGTGTTAAGCCATCACCATATACTCCCAAGGTTACGCGTTCCCTCCTCATAGTTCACCGCTGCAAAACATATTCTAAAATGTATTTTTTAATTTTCAATTATACTCCACTGATGCTGCAAGATCTCGGTCTCCAGTTACACTGTGTGTGTGAGAACTCTCCTAGGCATCTAATTAGAAGCTCAGGCAATTATTATGCAAAGTCAGAACAGAACAACTCAAGTTTAGCGCATAAGATTAGTTAATTTCAGAACAGACTCATAGGCGAGTAGGAGGCGTCTTCGATTACTGCCCACACTATATAGTGAACTGACCGTATTTTAAACAGAATTATCTCTTATATAATTTGCTTCAACAAATAAGAATCAAAATTATCCGAGAGCTGCAAGCGAAAGATGCCGGAAAGATTGGAGCGTTTTAACTCGAGTGTAGACACAGAACAACAGGCTCAAACTTCATTAAACAACTTGAAAATACATGCTTTTGTAAACGCGAGAGTTACATTTTCATTCGCCATCACATCTGAGACTGCATTAATGAGGTCTCATAGAAACCTCAGGCCGCAATAAGTGAACAAAAGATAGAAATGATAAATTCCTATGCTGTTTTCGTTGAGAACTACTGCTTACACTGCGTCTTTTTCCTTTTATACAGACAAAGTTTTCCATGGTCAGGCTTCTTGTTTTGTGAGCAACCGTTGGCAATTTTTTCGAACAAATTTACGTCGCGAATTTACTAAATCCCCGGTTACACTTGAGAGAAATGCTGGAACTATAAAACATATGTAGCACATACATTCTACTTGGCTTTGCTGGGGCTTTCCATATTGAAGAAAGTTAGATAGCTTTAGAAGAAGGGAATTTTTCTCTTGCTTAAAATTTGATATTCAAGATAAGCTTTCCAGTGAAAGAAGTACGCAAGTTATTTGAAAAAATAGTTTCATTCATCCTACATTTCGTCTACCAAAAATCCCAAAAATATCACGCGCACTTTAATATCTGTTGTCAACAAGGTGTATCTTGAACGTAAGCAACGATAAAATTTGCGTTTCGTACTCTGATGCCATGAAAATAGAACAGTGCATGTAGGTACGCACTCAGTCATGGCTCCAAGTACGCCATTGAGAAAGGTAAACATTTAATTTAAGCTACGTATTTGCGAGCGGCATCCATGAAATTTAAGAAACGTATACGTGAACAACGTCCCTCCCACCCCACCCATACAGGTGTTGTCAGACCGCAAGAAAACTTGAGGAGCGTAACTCAGAGGGTAGAGAAGACGGCACTTCATCTTAATTACGCTAACCTGAGGGCCGGGCCACTTTTATTTCAACCAAAACGACGACAAGGCCACCGATCTAGAATGTTCACAGCAAGTGTGGGGGCACGCATGATCGATTCTTGCTCGGATTAATTACGATCATTAAATAACCTTATATTTTTTTGCCCTTCACTTGTGTAAATGATGAGGTTGAAGAAATTCATGGCATTTATTTAGCGCGAAGCGCATACCTTCTACACTGCGGATAATACTCAAGATATGTTGTTTGCTATGCGTTCGCATCAAATATTTTAGCCTGAAGAAGTCTTACATAAACGCGAACATTTGTGCCACTTATTCCTTGCAACTAAACTCAAGTAGCATTTGCAAACCTCGTTGATTTTCAAAGTATTAGCAACTTCAGAGTCCTCCTATGTGGGACTGAAGACGCCCATTTATGAATCAGTCGTTATGATTGCTTTTTAGAATGTTTTATACATTGATGTTCAGAAACATTTTAAGACCTGTTAACCAGTAACAACGTTTCAGTTCTAACATCAGAATCTTACGTTCAGTAAGATTCTCTCGCATAAGGCAAGACATGAAAAACATATTTTTCGGTTTTTGGAGCAACATTTTTGAAATCGAGAATGACGATTTTCTCCTTAGTAAAATACATGATAACAAATGTACGCATTAGCTGATAACTCACATAAAACACCAATTATTGTTATGTTTATCTTGATATGAACATATGTATCTGAAAACTAACTGTTCAAGTAAATGTCCAAAGAATTCCTTTGTCAACAATCGTTCATTTATTTAGCACATTATCCACTTCAGGGACGACATGTGTTGAATATGGACACGCACGAAACACATATTTGCCTTCATACTCAGTTTAAATCCCTTGAGGATGTTAGCAATGAGTGATTATCATTGATTCTAACTATTTTTTAAGTAGGGAACAAATTCTCTGAGGCAAAAAGTCACATACTGAACGATTAAAATCTGAGATGTATATTTCCATATGATCCATCGCTCGACTCTGCAAAGGACGGCCCTGAGTTACGACCAATAAATAATTCAGGGTCAAGGGACCACTGATGCCATCCGTTCTGCTAAGTCACCTCGCATCACGGTAGAGTAAACAAGGTAGGGTCAAACCAGTCTTTTTTGTCGACCTTGTGGCAATGGTGACGTCATGGTAACAAACCAATGGCAGAACTTAGACTGCATCTGGCAACACTGCTAGCCCCAAAGTAAGGCACCCCCATTGGCCTAACGACATGTCGTAATGCTGACGTCACAAAGTTTGTTTAAAATGAAGCTCTTCTATTGGCCAACCGAACAAGAAGAGTTGTTTTTTTCCCGTAGAAATGACTCTACTACCTTGTTTTCTCTGCCGTACTTCGCATGTCACAGACGTTGGCTCTGAGTAGCTTTTTCCCTCATGCTGCTTCTTCAAGCTCAACTGTCAGTCACTCGGACGATTAGGAGGGGATCGTTCCCTGCTTTATTTTCGAGTTGGATCCAGCAGGCAAACGATGGAAACTATGAAGCGATCGTTTCTTATAATGTTTTTGTGTTGAATCTCTCATGAACTCTATGCAGCGGCCAGTAACACCAAAAGGCAGACCAGAGCTCGTACAATGTCGAAGTCCCCTAACCTTATCGTTCTCTCTGACCTCTGTCCAGTTCTGATATACATGCGTACTGAGGACAGCTGGTAATACTAATTTCCTTTTTTGATTGATTTAAATAGCTTATACTACAATTCAGTTAGCAGTGTATTGAACTTAAGCCAAATCTGGGCTCGTTAAAAACAATCTCATCATTCCAATCTTTGATACCGAAAATGAAAAAAATAATTATTATTTTCGAATAATGTTTTCAGTTAACTTTCAGTCCTGTGTTGGATTTACAGTTTTCCATGAGCGAAGCGGTTTCGAATGAATAAAAAGATCTCTTAATTCGCAACTTGTTAACCATATTACCGTCTTTTTGGAATGGACGAAGTTAGACATTCTGATCAGTACTTTCGTATATCGTCTTCAATGTCAGAGTAAGTGTCAAAAGTCATTGATTCATGTTCCTCAAACAGTCTAATAAATTAAAGATTTAGCCTTCCTAGATCTCGGATAATCCGTGTTTTAGAGCGGAAATCTGTTGCAAATCTGAGCCTGTTTTTTCGCCCCCGATCGCTGTCTCAGAATTAATTTTTACTAATAGAAAGGTTCACGTTTTAAAACATTTGAGACGACACGGTCGACGAAATTGCATAAGACAGATAAGCTCTAACGCACGCTGACTGCGCATCACAGAGCTGTGACGGAGCGGCACGTCCTATAGAGATGATCTCTATTTCAGGCGCTGGCATAGAATGAGCCCAGAGCGCCAGAGGAGCTTCAAATCATAGTATCGGGGGTATCTATAAAATCGTGTGGTGTGCTATACGAGAACCTCAAACTGAATAAATGTTTTCCAATGAGTTAGTGAACTAAAAATCCGTGATGACAGGCTCGTGATCAGGAATTTTGACATTAGTTGTCATGAGAAAACAGGTATCTATTTTGAGAGTTCAAAAAGAGCTTCAGGATTAAAAATTGATGGTTGGCAAAAATTAATTTTTTTACTTCATGTCTCAAGACTTCTTTCATGTAGTTTTTAATATTATGTTCTCCTTTTGAGTACACCAAGTATTTGATTCCATCATGACACCCTATGACTATACCACAGCCATCAGTTGACCTGTAAAATTGACTGTTTTCAATCAGCTCAGAAGTTATTTTAACACGAGATCGCGTCAGGTGAGGAGGAGTGTGTAGTGTCTAACAGCAGCAAGGGGATCTCACGGCTGTGTTTATTCCCTTTATATATCATCGAACAACATCATTACTCGACAGCAATTGCAATAAGATATTAAAATCCGTATCGCTTTTGACTGACCCAGTTCAGCTCGCAAGGTCTCATGCAAGGATGCCTTCTCGAATGCAAGCAGCAACAGTTTGTATTGAGGACAGGCGACATGTTGAATTGACGGGCAGGTGGTTGAGGCGCATGAGTCAGGGATCAGAAGTACATTTACTTTGAAGTAGGTGCAGTTCAAGACGTCAGTCTCTGGCACACTGGGCAGGCTTCCCACATTAGCCCCTTTCTATTCGAATATCTCAAATTCGGCTATTTTTATTCAAATGCTTCAAAATTTCCTTTTTTCAATTTGAATGTCTTAAATTTGGCTTTTTTTACTATTTGAATATCTCAAATTCTGCTTTTCTTCTATCAGAATGACTCAAATTTGGCTTTTTTCAAGTTAAATTTAGTGATTTAGACTCCGTTCACTCCAACACTGCTGGGTTACAAGGCCACAAAGATCACTCAACATTTTGAATATGATAGCTGAGAACTGAGTGGTCTCTTTGGAAAACTGAGTAGCTTTTATGGGAACTCAGTAGTCTATACGGGAATCTTAGTAGTCTTTATGGGAAATTGAGCAGCCTTTATGGGAAATTGAGTAGTCTGTATGGGAAACTTAGCAGTCTTTATGGGAATCTTAGTAGTCTTTACTGGAAACTCAGTAGTCTTGACAGGAATCTTAGTAGTCTTTATGGGAAATTGAGTCCTTATGCGAAACTTAGCAAACTTTTTGGGAACTTAGTAATTTTTATGGGAACCTTAGCAGCCTTTGCAGTAAAGTTCCACCATAAAAAACCATGTGGCAAGTGTGGCCCACAGCTGGCTGCGGGTGGTCGCGCTGTAGAACAGCAGGAGCAGCCGAACGTGCAGGTGCGCTAGCCGTCCTCCCCTCCCGCGCTGCAACCTTTGCCTTACAGTTCGATACCTCAACAAGCAAAGCTGGCGCTTCCGTAACGCGTTCTTGAAGAAATTAGCACATATTTATAGCCGTGAAATAAAACTTTCTAAAGTTAGATCTCAGCCGTCGAACTTATGAACGAGCGCCAGCGATCAACTGCCAGATGAAGTTCTGTCAAGGTTTTTTTTTCTCGTTCAGACCTCGTTATATTGATGGGAAATCAGGTTAAGGGTAAAATGTAAGCTGCCATGTGTCTTTGGTGAAGTGCAGTCAAGCGGTTTGAGCTACATAATTTCTGCAAATCAATTTGTCAACCGCTGGTTATATATTAAAATGGAACTGAATTTGGATGGTTCGACAATTGGTCCGTGATTTGAGCCAAAATGCATCATTGATATTCGGTGCGAATGCTTCATTCTAGCGCAATCTCGTTACAGCAACGCTCTCGTCATTTTATCTAAAATCCTCAATGTATTTGATGGATTCTAATTCTGATTTCATTGCGTTCTTCAGTGAGGTAAGATTTTAAAATTTGTTGATAGTGTCAAGTTATTTTATTATTAAATATAAAAAAATCTGAAGCACTTTTTGTCCATACGAAGCATGGTAGAAAACCGTGGCCTGGAGCGTTGCGATACGCCTTGAATTAAACCATCGCTTGATTTCAAATAACTTTCTTCTGAAAATAGATGCAAAGATTTCACATTACTACAGGGTGTCTGCGAAAAAAGTAGCCGATTTAAAAGTGTTGTAGTTTGTAAAATATTAGTGTTAAAAGGCTCAAATAGATTTCATTAAAAAGATCAGGATTTAAAGTTTAATTTTTTGTTCAATAATTTTGTCTATTTGGAATCCCTGTCAATAAACGTGAGATTAATCTCTTAAAATTATATTATCCAACAATATTTCAACAGAACTGCTCATGTTTTTTATTCTGCGCCAAAATAATAACCTCCGATTTTCATCCTACGGTGCGATTTCTTAATCACATTGCATTCTATGTGATTTTAAATAGAGTTCTTTTATGAGAATAAAACGAATAGTATTTAGTTTTCTTTACCTGTATCTAAGGGGACAACTTTCTCACTGATTTTTTTTATGTGCGTTAATAAAAATCTTTGCCATGTTAATTCCTGTTTCTGTCCTTCCTGTATGCTAAATAGACAAAATTATTGAAATTAATTAAAACTTTAAATCCTAATCTTTTCAATGAAACCCATTCTAGCTTTCTAGCACTAATATTTTACCAACTACAGCATTCTTAAATCATCTCCTTTTTTAGTGTAAAAGAATACGTTTGCAGCCCAATTTAAGTTTATTTTCAGATGTTGTTTTGAATTAACGTAAGATACAATTTTAATTGATGAAGAGTAGTAAGCTAAATGAGATTAATTAAAGTGGGAGAGTTTTTTATGCTTTAAATATTATTGCGCGTATTAGTGTAATAAAATATTAAATAAATATTAGGGTAATGAAAGCAACAACTTTTTCAAAACAATGATTTTTTTTTTGCAATTTATGTAGTTTCAATCAAACTTCATGTTTCGCATCTATTAACGAAATCTGCTTTAGAATGTTTTGTATTAAATTTTTCACTTTTTATATGTGCTGAAATGCCAGTTCAGGATACAGTAATGAAAAAATAATTCATATCAGTGTCTGGCGTTGCCTTTCTATAATCATTCAGTACATGTAAAATTTAATGCTTGTTTTCTCAGTCGCTGTGTTTTCTGCGAAGTGTTTTTCCATGCTTATATTTGAGTGAACGAATTATTGTTGTGATGCTGCAGCGATAGTTGAGGCAGTAAAAAAAAACAGTTTCCGCTGAAAACCAACAAAAAGAAACAACCGCTCATAAGCCAATAAAAGAAATAAATTTTTAAGTTTTGATTGACGGAAAAGCCCCAAATGGGCGGGGTTAGTGAGCGTCCTACCCCTGACCCAGCCGCACAGGGTCCAATCTCGCGAATTTCTACCCCGCCCAACCCTCTCCCTCCGCCTCCAAGCAGCTACAGTGCCCACCTCCAAACAGCTACAGAAATGTCAGGTTAAATTAATTTAGGTTAGGTTAAGTTAAGTTAAGTTAGGTTAAGAGGTTAGGTTAAGTTAGGTTAGGTTGGGTTAGGTTAGGCCAAGTTCAGTTAGTTTAAGGTTAACTTCAAAAAGTTTAAAAATGCAAGTTTTTGCGTGCCGAGATGGAGGGTTGAATAGCGAAACACCAGCGGTCGTTCTCAAAACTTATTATAATGATTTAATACAGGTTAACTTTAACATTCCGCTCAAGTATCCACTTACTAAGTACTTTTAGTGGTTATAATGCAGTGATTAATAATAAATGTATAACGAACAGACACGTTAATAAATTTCAGTAGTACTGCATAGTTCAATAATTGGCGCGAATGGCAACTTTATGTAGCTGCTTGTAGGTGGAGGGAGAGGGTTGGGCGGTGTAGAAATTTGCGAGACTGGACCCTGTGCGACCCGGCCGCACAGGGTCCAATCTCGCAGGATTTCTACACCGCCCAGCCCTCTCCCTCCAACTCCGAGCTGCTACAGCACCACCTCCGAGCAGCTACAGCAATGTTAGGTTAGGGTAATTTAGGTTAGGTAAGTTAAATTAAGTTAGGTAAGTAGGTTAGGTTAAGTTAGGTTAGGTTGGGTTAGGTTAGGCCAAGTTCAGTTAGTTTAAGGTTAAGTTAAAAAAGTTTGAGAATCCCTGTTTTTCAGTGCCGAGATGTAGGGTCGAATGACCAAACACCAGCGGTCGTTGTCATAACTTATTATAATGATTTAATGCGGGTTAACTTTGGTATTCCGCTGTAGTATCCCCTTACTAAGTACTTGTTGTGGTTATGTTGCAGTGATTAATAATAACTGTATAACGAACAGATAGATTAATAAGCCTCAGTAGTGCTACATAGTTAAATAATTGGCGCGAATGGCAACTTTATATAGCTACTTGGAGGTGGAGGGAGAGGGGTGGGCGGTGTAGAAATCCTGCGAGATTGGACCCTGTGCGACCCGGCCGGCCTTGCCTACAATACTTGAAGAAATAAATAGCTTGGCGCAAAAAGCGGGCACCCGCAGCAGCAGTTCTAGCTGCAGCGCTGCTCAGTTGCGGCACCGCGGCCTGACTGCATTGGCGCTCCCCTCGGGCCCGTGTGCTCTCGGTTAGAGGACGCTACCTCCCTTTAGTCAAGCCTTCCCTTTGTCAAGAGGACAGTACTTTCCCATAGTCAAGTGAGTTGTGGTGCACGCACGCCGGGCTGATACGCTTGGGCGCCCGTAAGTACGGATGCTGCGGATGCTTCCAAAATTTTTTAAGAGTGTAATGCGAAGGCCATAAAATGAATGCAAAAATCCACTCGTATGATAAAATCGTTGAAAATATGGACGAAATTGAAATTTCAAAATGCTTGCACTCAGTCACGGGAGGGAATAAAATATATTTATCTTGAGCGTGTTCTTCAGCGGATGATAGAAAACATCGAGATGGCTAAATATTGAACTCCACCTTTGAAAACTTTTGATCGGTAAATTGGAAAATTATTATCAACGGTGGTTTCAAAATCTTACTGGAGGAGTAGGGGAAGAACCCAGTCTAACTATTTCGCCGCCTGCATGCATTTTTTTCGCCGCCCAAGTAATGAAATCGCTTGAGTGGCGAAAAACATGCATACTACGGCGAAAAAGTTAGACTGGGAATGCTTTGAATTGAATTAGGCTGAAATAAAATTTAGGCGCTGTACGTAAACAAATTTTGAGAAAGTGAGGTTTTCGAAATGATATGATGTCAAAAGTTACGTCCATGGTTTTTGTAACCACACATTTTTCGAGTTGATAAACTCGTCCACAGACCTGTTGTTTACAAGACCGGAGTGAGACACGCCGCAGATAACCGAGCGCGCTGCATTTTCAGGAGACGTCAAGATACCATCAGGTCTTGTCGACAGTTGCATCCCAACATGTCGGTTGATTGCTCTGACATTTGAAAACTTATCAGGTGCCATCAATCATCTCCCAACATCGAAGGAAAAAAATAGTATCTACAATCGGATTAGGTGACATTCAATAAATCTTTAGCTGAAAACAATGCAAAACTGTTAGTCTCTAAAGAAAAATTCATCTCCATAATCAGATGCGAGCGGCACCATTATATATCCAATAGATGAAATCGTGACGTTGCGGTGTAATCGATTGGTCATAATGACGGTGTTACACTTGGACATAATGTTACACTTTGTCATAATGTTTTAACACCGTAAACAGAACAGATAAATATTTCTCGTATTTAAAGAGCTGGATAACTTTAAAACTAGGTTCAGTTGATGAATCGAACATATTTTATTAATAATCGTTTTTTTTCAAATATGAATGAACCATGAATCAGTATGAATCTCCATTTTATTTCAAAGAGGAGAGAAAAAGTTCTTAGCTACAGCAAATTGTTCTACATGTCATTTACAGCTAACTTGTATCGATTATTTTTACTTACTGTAATATATTGGGTCTAGTTAACGCTTTTCCACGAAGAAGGGCTTATCATTTCGGAATATTTGAACACTGCATACAATATTGATCTCATTATGATGCTTCTTGACGTAAAGAATTGATAAACCATTGTAATGATCCAATCCATGGTTCTGTTAAGTCTCGCATGCATCAAAAAGCTAAACGTCAGAATTGTTTCTTTGAGAAGTTAGCGCTAAACACACCCGCATGTTAAGCCCGTTGTAGACACAGATGTAACCTGTTCGATACTTGGTTCAAGACGATGCCGTTGTTTGATCTAATTACCAAGTGTTTGAAAAGAAATAAAGAAATTACGATTCTATAAGTCTCAAGTGCCAGGTATATAAATTACAACAAGTATTTGGGTTATATCAGGCTTAAGTGGTTTTTTATAACTTTGCTCTGGAACAAGACAAAGGAAAAAACATCTATTCAATTAAGCTGCAACTTACCAAGGACACACAGCTGTGTACGTATTGTTCAGAAGCCTCTTAGCGTCTGTTCTTCGAGGTCGCTTTTTTTAATCTAGCTTTCCGTTTTTTCCTAGAAGTACGTAAAAGATAATCCCAAAACATACGTGAAACATCTGAATCTTCTCATAAAATTTATTAACCACTCCGCTAATGAAGTGAATATGCCATAAACAATTTAATTAAGAGGCTTTGACTCTGAAGTCAACAGAATTTTAAGACGCTTTCTTTATATTCGATGAATAAGTTTGCTCAGTTTTCTTCTATCCAAGAAAATGTAACTGAATTACTCAACACCTAAGAAAGTGAAGCTGTCAGCACTTTAGGAAAAAATACTTTGAATATTTGTAGGTATTTAATTCCTCGTACCTACTATTAGGATTCAGATTCTACTCGCGTGAAGGTATGCTGGTATGATGTAATAAAGAAATCGAAACAATTCAAAGTAAAATAAAATCTCGGTAGTACCCTAAGACGCAATAAAAAATGGAACATAAATGGGGATTTTTTCTAAATTATATTTTGTGCCAGCCATACATCGCAGAGTCATCTATGAGAACAGAGACTCAATATATTTACTCCAAAATATTGTTCTAATTCCGACATCTTTTTCTCCTGTAGAAATCATTTAGATGCAGATGCGCCCTCGCTTATTATTTCACGTCAGAAAAAACGACTCGGATGTTGTTAATAAAAGTATTAAAAAGCTATTCAATTCAACAGTAGCCGAATCCTTTGAAAATAATTCTTTTCTCAGAAAGCCCAACAGTTCATGATAAAAATATATTGCCCGCAATCTTGCAGAGCTTAAACAAATACATGTAACTAAGGAGCATACCTATTTCCCTAAAAACTGTTGTTAGTTTATTATTTTCAATGGCCAAATTACTCTCCGAAATTGTTCTGATGCTGATTCTATTTTTGTCGCAGAACGCGGGATTTTTTTTACTTAGATAAAAATCATCAAATACGGATACACATGTAAACTCGACCTCATAGGTTCAACATACTGCACTCGACAGCGTGATCGCACAAGAATAAGAAGCGTAAAAATAATGAGGAGATCACACTCACAGCCATACCATAAAACGAGAGTTCGGTGACAACAGTCGAATTACGAAGAACGTACGCCAAACTGATCTGATTAAAGGCAATGGAACTCCACTTGTAATACGAAATACTCGTACTACAAGCATTAATTGATGGACTAAGTGCCGTGAGTTGCTCAGAAAGGACACAAACTCTACCGTATTTTTAACACTCTTCCGTAGATCAACCTACGCAAGTGGCAACAACTGACTACATTGGGTGCAAATTTTAAATTTACTGCACGAAAATTAAATGATATTTTTGGAAAACTGCCAGCAATGTATCAAATTTATTATTAAATTAGTTCGAGATTCCCAAGCCACTACAGAGGCGATCTCAAGAGAGCGAAAAGAAGATACCATCGTGTATATGGACCGTAGAAAACAGAGAATGTATGCGTAATCTCTGTTGTGACTGAGGAGATCCGGCTCACGGAAATAGAAAGTTAGGAAGATGAAGAAGAAGAGACAGGAAGGCAAGCGATGAAAGCATGAAAACTGAAAGGGGTAAAATGGGCACGAAAGATGAAAGTCCTGAAGGCCTTCCTCCGGCTGAGATAACCTAACAGTATCCTCCCTGGAGGTGTCAGTCCTCTTGCTTTAAAAATACTACAGGGTTCAGGTGATAAAAAGCTAAGCAATTTACCCATCGGAAAATTTTACTTCGATTCACAAATGGAACTTAATTAAATTTGATTGCGGATGGCAATGAAAAGGAATTTGACGATTAACCGTTTTTCAAAATCAGACATTTGAGCCAAACTGTCGCGTAAAACTCACACAATGGAAAGCTTGGGCGCGTCATATAGCTTGACTTTTTACAACAGAATTATAAGTGGTAGTGGAAACTAGCATTAGTTGCTGCACAGAATCTATAGCTATTAGTAGGTTATTTTCACTGTACTTCGAAATGAATAATGTCATCGATTTATGTACTTTGCAAAATACGTATATCTAGATTTTGAAGAGAGCTCTAATAAATGTCCCTGAGAAAATTCCGTAGAAGAAAAAATGTTTATTGGGCCAATTTCAACTTGGTTTGCAATATTGTACCTCTTGTTCTGAAACACCCTGTATATAACTTTGTAACTCAATTTAGACTTGGAACTGTGTTTTAGGAACCTGGAACACGGGTTTAAACAATGAAAATCAAGTATGACACTCACCAAAACGCCAGCTTTGACAGCCATCCAGCAGTTGCTCTCGGGTTAGGTTTCAGTTTTTCTTTAAATTGATCCATGGTCTCAGTTCTCAACGTTCTCACAGAAGAACACACACTAGCTGAATCACCGTGAAACTACACCAAACCTCAACGACTCGTGTCGACTACTGAGACTGAGACCCATGGGGCCAAGGCATGAGCCAAGGCCAAGGGCAACCATGCCTAGAGCTCCCAGACTGAAATTTCAGATGAACTCAGATCGCACATGAAAGACACCTATCTTACAACCAAAAAACCTATAAATGTTATTTGATCACAGAATAATAAATTTTACTTAGGTGATTCAAAATGATCGTAATTTTGATTTTTCTATTGATACTCTTCTCAATTATCTCCTGCGGTGAAAACATCAATATCGGAACCACTTTTCTGTTGTTCAAGACGTTGTAAATTTTGTTGGTTCTCTCCGTTCTCTCACTAACTTAGGTTTAGGTGTTCTCTCGTTACGGCTTTGAGCACGTCTTGAAAACGCTTGCTTTGCCGACAACCCATCTCCCACAGTCTCTGTTTTGAATGAGTTAGCTTTGTCTTGATGTGGTTTACCAATGAAAATATTCTTACCATTGATGTAGAAGAGTGTGGCAAATCGGTAGGGCTGGTCATAAAATCTGAGAGTATTCCGAGTTTAGTTGTCACAGCCGTCTTCGATGTTACGTAGAAAATGCCAAAAACCAGGTATAGATTTATTCGACGTTGTAATATCTTTTAACTGTCGAAATAGTTTCCTCTCATCATCCAAATAATCTAGTTGATGCTCGGGTACAACATGGGGGAAAAGCAGTGTCACATCCGTTAGTGAACTCGTAGACTTGGCAAGATCTTGAGCCACAGAGGGATCTAAAATTCTTAAGCTGGCAACAATTCCACCCTAAGGGAAATCGTTTTTCATTTGAACACACAGGGAGACTAAAGGGCCGTTTACATTAGGGGACATTTCGGCCGTGAGGCGCGACACGGGTATACGAGGCTCACCATTCAGGCTCATATTTGTGTGTGTTTATACGAAGTTTCCAATTCGCTCTGATTAAATTCGTAATCCGCGACACTCGTGAGCCTCGTAACTACCATGGCGAATAGGGAACTTCGTTTAATTAAACACACGCAAATATGAAACTCAGTGGTGAGCCTCGTATACACGTGTCGCGCCTCACTGCCAAAATGTCCCCAAGTGTAAACGGCCCATAAGAAATTTAAACATTTGTTCCTGAATCTCGTTTCGCCTTCTCCAATTGGCGCCAGAGCTAAGTGCTTCGTACATCGTCCACCCAAATACAAATCGCTTAGTGGCTTATGCGTCAGGTTGTCATTTGAGTCCATTGTCTGATATTTTCGATGAATTAATGACTTCGTATGTAATGAAATATCTTAAAGTGCTTCGATTTTGAGAGTATACCAATGAATGCAGTACGTGAAGTCTGAAGTGTTCATATTGAAATTCAATATTCAAAGTATCAATTTTTCTGGTAAAAAATTAAGGAAGAAAGGCTTTTTGGAATGAAGTGAAGAGAATTAGGAAAGGACAGGTGGAGAGTGAGGCAAGAGTCCGACACTGAAAAGTCAAAAGTCAAATGACAAAAATTATGCCGTGACAACTATAGCAGGGATAAAAAATAGAATAGAGCGAAAGATCGTTTAATGGCACTAGCGTTTAGAAAACGCTAAGAAGATCGATCGGGTTGAAATCCCAACTATGGACCGGAGGGATGGAGATTAGGCCGGTTGGGCATCGTCTCGAGTAGCGCTCCCCCGGTGCCTGAATTGCCACGACTACTGTCGAAGGTGAGACTGATCAGCAATTGAATTACGTTGAGAAGGGCACAAGGCCACAAAAGAGATATTCACGTTGAAAAGGGCAAAAAGGCCACAAAAGAGATATTCACGTTGAAAAGGGCAAAAAGGCCACAAAAGAGATATTTACGTTGAAAAGGGCAAATGGCCACAAAAGAGATATTTACGTTGAAAAGGGCAAAAGGCCACAAAAGAGATATTTACGTTGGAAAGGGCAAAAGGCCACAAAAGAGATATTTACGTTGGAAAGGGCAAAAGGCCACAAAAGAGATATTTACGTCGAAAAGGGCAAAAGGCCGCAAAAGAGATAATTACGTAAATGAATGAACGGCACAAGGCCGCAAGTAAATGAATTAAGGGCACAAGGCCACAATTAAATGAATTAAGGGCACAAGGCCACAATTAAATGAATTAAGGGCACAAGGCCACAATTAAATAAATTAAGGGCACAAGGCCACAATTAAATGAATTAAGGGCACGAGGCCGCAATTAAATGAATTAAGGGCACGAGGCCGCAATTAAATGAATTAAGGGCACGAGGCCGCAAATAAATGAATTAAGGGCACGAGGCCGCAATTAAATGAATTAAGGGCACAAGGCCACAATTAAATGAATTAAGAGCACAAGGCCGCAATTAAGTGAATTAAGGGCACGAGGCCGCAATTAAGTGAATTAAGGGCACGAGGCCGCAATTAAGTGAATTAAGGGCACGAGGCCGCAATTAAATGAAGGGCACAAAGCCACAATTAAATGAAATAAGGGCACGAGGCCGCAATTAAATGAATTAAGGGCACGAGGCCGCAATTAAATGAATTAAGGGCACATGGCCGCAATTAATTGCATTAAGTTACATCTCTCCAGATTTATTTAAGGATTCGCTAGGCAGGCCACTGAACTGTAACAACACACCACTCCGCGACGCTACTCATGGACGGTGTCTCACCATTGCTAACAGTCGAGCTCGTGCGCTGTCCACGGACGAGGTCACTGCCGCACCGGAGGGCGGTGTAGAGGTCTCACTCCATCTTCCCCGTAACGTCCGACATCATCGGTAGATATATAGTCTTGACGGTCTGGTTCCCAGGTTCCAGATCTTGAGGTAGGATATGAAGTGGTAGCGGAAATTTACGAAGACAGAGGCGACAGTGGTAGATGCACAGACTACGATTGAAGAGGAGTTAAAAACTTCGCAGTTAAACTCTGGTACACAAACACCGGGCGCCGCCACCCTGACAAGAGGTAGATCTGTCTCGTCCGCACACCGAATTGGGGAGAGCTCATGCGGCAACGCGAGCCAGCCTGAGGAAACCGCTCGTGTTGCCATCTGGTTGGAGTTCCTGAGGTGGCTTCAGAGGTAAAATTAGAGCACCGACCACAAGCAAAATCGAGAATGGTGTTGGAGAACAGTGGCCAGCAAATCAACTATTAATGTAATTTTTGATTAATAAAATTTTAATGTGACGTTTTGTTTACTGCCCGCCGGGCGATTCAATCATTACGGGTAACCATGATTGAATTAAATGAGAAGGTGCAGCTGTTTTACAAGAAAATGGATTCATCTTCTGCCTAAGTGGCGTAATTCGGTAAACCTTAACAAGGTTCAAAATTTAATATTAGGTTGACACAATTTCCCCAAACAAACAACCTTAAAGCTAATTGGCAAGAACATGCCGGATGCGAGCACGAGCGCGCGTTTTTGCAGCACGCGACCCTCGAGTGCCTTGCGGTTCGACGCGTTGCGACGGAAAGCCGGTGTTCGGCTTCTCTTCGGCAGCTGTTATTTCGGACCGCATTAATGGTATGACTGAAGTCACATGACGTTTGACCAATTCACCGGTTTTTCCCTTCACTGCCACCACGTTCGTGACCTCGCCTAAGCTGTTGGTTACGCATTCGGTCACCCGAGCCATCGGATAATCGTAAGACTTCATGTATTTCTCTTTTAACAGAATTACGTCTCCAACTTTGATCAGTGAAGGGGAATTGGTTTGTAGCGTCGGCACTTGTCGGTGGCTTGCTGCCACACTTCAGATCTTTAAGCCGGCCCAGAACTTCAAACTTCTGAGTTATGTCACTCGCAAAGGCCTTCCTCAAAAGCTCGGTAGCACTCTCGTAAGACTGCTGGGAAGTCCCTAAGGACTCGACGAGCCCGAGAGGCTCATTGCGAAGCTGCCGTTTAAGGTACACGAATTTTTCGTAAGTACTAAGATTATAAACGGCAATAACAGATTCAAAGGCCGACAAAAAAGCAGTAAGAGTTTCATTCTTAGCGTGACTGTAAGTGGGCAATGGCAATTCTGGTAATTTTAATTGATTAGGCTTTATCCCAATCGAACGCGGACTAGGACCCGTAGTAGTTTCATTGTCGGATACACGAGCGGTTTCCTCAGGCTGGCTCGCGTTGCCGCATCAGCCCTTCCCAATTTGGTGTGCGGACGAGACAGATCTAGCTCTGGTCAGGGTGGCGGCGCCCGGTGTTTGTGTAACAGTGTTCAACTGCGAAGGATTCAAGTCCTCTTCAATCGTAGTCTGTGCATCTACCACTGTCGCCTGTCTTCGTAGATTTCCGCTACCACTTCATCTCCTACCTCAAGATCTGGAACTTGGGAGCCAGACCGTCAAGATTATATATCTACCGATGATGTCGGACGTTACGGGGAAGATGGAGTGAGACCTCTGCACCGCCCTCCGGTGCGGCTGTGACCTCGTCGGGTGGACTGCGCACGAGCTCGACTGTTAGCAATGGTGAGACACCGTCCATGAGTAGCGTCGCGGAGTGGTGTGTTGTTACAGTTCAGTGGCCTGCCTAGCGAATCCTTATATAAATCTGGAGAGATGTAACTTGAAATTCATTTAATTGCGGCCTTGTGCCCTTAATTCATTTAATTGCGGCCTTGTGCCCTTAACTCATTTAATTACGGCCTTGTGCCCTTAATTCATTTAATTGCGGCCTTGTGCCCTTAATTCATTTAATTGCGGCCTGGTGCCCTTAATTCATTTAATTGCGGCCTTGTGCCCTTAATTCATTCAATTGCGGCCTTGTGCCCTTAATTCATTCAATTGCGGCCTTGTGCCCTTAATTCATTCAATTGCGGCCTTGTGCCCTTAATTCATTCAATTGCGGCCTTGTGCCCTTAATTCATTTAATTGCGGCCTTGTGCCCTTAATTCATTTAATTGCGGCCTTGTGCCCTTAATTCATTCAATTGCGACCTTGTGCCCTTAATTCATTTCATTGCGGCCTTGTGCCCTTAATTCATTTAATTGCGGCCTTGTGCCCTTAATTCTATCAATTGCGACCTTGTGCCCTTAATTCATTTAATTGCGGCCTTGTGCCCTTAATTCATTTAATTGCGGCCTTGTGCCCTTAATTCTATCAATTGCGACCTTGTGCCCTTAATTCATTTAATTGCGGCCTTGTGCCCTTAATTCATTTAATTGCGGCCTTGTGCCCTTAATTCATTTAATTGCGGCCTTGTGCCCTTAATTCATTTAATTGCGGCCTTGTGCCCTTAATTCATTTAATTGCGGCCTTGTGCCCTTAATTCATTTAATTGCGGCCTTGTGCCCTTAATTCATTTAATTGCGGCCTTGTGCCCTTAATTCATTTAATTGCGGCCTTGTGCCCTTAATTCTATCAATTGCGACCTTGTGCCCTTAACTCATTTAATTGCGGCCTTGTGCCCTTAATTCTATCAATTGCGACCTTGTGCCCTTAATTCATTTAATTGCGGCCTTGTGCCCTTAATTCATTTAATTGCGGCCTTGTGCCCTTAATTCATTTAATTGCGGCCTTGTGCCCTTAATTCATTTAATTGCGGCCTTGTGCCCTTAATTCATTTAATTGCGGCCTTGTGCCCTTAATTCATTTAATTGCGGCCTTGTGCCCTTAATTCATTTAATTGCGGCCTTGTGCCCTTAATTCATTTAATTGCGGCCTTGTGCCCTTAATTCTATCAATTGCGACCTTGTGCCCTTAATTCATTTAATTGCGGCCTTGTGCCCTTAATTCATTTAATTGCGGCCTTGTGCCCTTAATTCTATCAATTGCGACCTTGTGCCCTTAATTCATTTAATTGCGGCCTTGTGCCCTTAATTCATTTAATTGCGGCCTTGTGCCCTTAATTCATTTAATTGCGGCCTTGTGCCCTTAATTCATTTAATTGCGGCCTTGTGCCCTTAATTCATTTAATTGCGGCCTTGTGCCCTTAATTCATTTAATTGCGGCCTTGTGCCCTTAATTCATTTAATTGCGGCCTTGTGCCCTTAATTCATTTAATTGCGGCCTTGTGCCCTTAATTCTATCAATTGCGACCTTGTGCCCTTAACTCATTTAATTGCGGCCTTGTGCCCTTAATTCTATCAATTGCGACCTTGTGCCCTTAATTCATTTAATTGCGGCCTTGTGCCCTTAATTCATTTAATTGCGGCCTTGTGCCCTTAATTCATTTAATTGCGGCCTTGTGCCCTTAATTCATTTAATTGCGGCCTTGTGCCCTTAATTCATTTAATTGCGGCCTTGTGCCCTTAATTCATTTAATTGCGGCCTTGTGCCCTTAATTCATTTAATTGCGGCCTTGTGCCCTTAATTCATTTAATTGCGGCCTTGTGCCCTTAATTCTATCAATTGCGACCTTGTGCCCTTAACTCATTTAATTGCGGCCTTGTGCCCTTAATCTATCAATTGCGACCTTGTGCCCTTAACTCATTTAATTGCGGCCTTGTGCCCTTAATTCTATCAATTGCGACCTTGTGCCGTTCATTCATTTACCTCAATATCTCGTTTGTGGCCTTGTGCCTTTATCAACGTAATTCAATTGCTGATCAGTCTCACCTTCGACAGTAGTCGTGGCAATTCAGGCACCGGGGGAGCGCTACTCGAGACGATGCCCAACCGGCCTAATCTCCATCCCTCCGGTCCATAGTTGGGATTTCAACCCGATCGATCTTCTTAGCGTTTTCTAAACGCTAGTGCCATTAAACGATCTTTCGCTCTATTCTATTTTTATCCCTGCTATAGTTGTCACGGCATAATTTTTGTCATGAAGGATGCAAATGATAAGTTGCTAGTAAAGGGATCTGAAGTGCGGAATAGATGGGAGGAGTATTTTGAGGAATTGCTAAACGTGAAGGATGATGGGGATGCGACAGTGGTAGCTGTATGAAGTGATGTTAGATTGCCTGTGTTTGGAGAAGTGAACAGTAGTCGAATAATAAGTGAAGAAGTGAAAGGTGCGTTGAATATGATGAAAAATGGAAAAGCTCCAGGTATGGATGACTGAACGGTTGAATGTCTAAAGAAAGGAGGAAATGCGATTGTAGAATGGTTGATACGTCTGTTATATGATGCTAATAAAGTGCCTGTAGGTTGGAGTAGCGTGTGTGTAGTTCCGTTGTATAACGAAAATGGTGACAGGTATGAGTACAGTAATTCCAGAGGATTGTTTTTCCGTAGGCGCTGATTTTTTGACAAACGTATCTAATTTTGTTGTTGATTTTGTAACTTTCATGTTCTTTTCGTGCTTAGCTATTTTATTGTGCGATCACACCATCTATTTATTTACGTTTCCAATTTTGTTTCACAGAAAAAGCAGTAACTGCATTTCCTTGTCATCCGGATCTTCTTTCAGTCACTCTTTCACATTTTCATCGCTTAGCCATTCTTCTTTGAAAGATTGTTTATGCCACTTTTCCGACATTTGTAGGAAGGCTAGCCATGATATTAGTTCATCCAAAATATAACGAAAATATTTTTCGCACATTTTTACCAGTAATGAGAAATCAATGAATTGAAGTCTCAATATTACTTACGAAAGTATACGCACGCCGCAGCACCGAGACATCATTGAACTCAGGGTCAGTGCTCAGTGGTGCGAAATGCGGTGGGTGTGCAGCGCACCGAACACTCGTTTGATACTCGCATGAAATTTTTTAACACAATCTCCTCCCTTTGGCATGAGTCGTTTTGTATCAGGAATTCTTAACTACACGGTATGGAAAACAATCTCATCTAAAGTATTCTATTTAGTGAGGTGAGCTGTGAAAAAACGTATTCTGCATATTTTCTAAAATTTACACTAGAAACCCAGGTGAGGGAAAAAACGAAGATCTATGTGGAAAACCTCAGCGCCGGGAGCCCTGCTGAGACCGTAACATATGACTTGAGACTTGGATGAAGTTTGATGCGTGAGACAACAACGTGCTGTACAGCTGACCGGATGCAGCCAGCTTCAGATCTCATATTGACACGTTCTTCAAAGTAAATTAATAGTGAAAGATATTAATTCAATGTAGAGAGAGTAACTTGGGTAGACTAGATAACTATTAAAATACGAGAGTAACTTAGATTACCAGTACAAATTAGGATATTTTGAACATGAATCAATTATTTCGAATTGAATGAACTAAATTTCAAGGATAAGAAATTTCTCGACAGGATTGAGCGATTGAGGTTGTTGGCAACATTCACAACTTGAGTCCGTTTTATGAACGCAGTTGTTGAAGCACTGTCACGATGCTTGGTGTACTTGACTGATATCTAGTTAATAATCGAAAAATTATCACTGTAGTATAGGATATTTTCATCGTTAAAACATGAAGAGTGCATCAATTCAAATTTAATCAACTCAATACTTTTGTGCAGAGAAACATCAGAAGGAAAATTAAATGGCAGACAAATTTCGGAAACACACGATTGCCAAAACACGCCGAGTCGAGGTAAATCCTCCAAAGATTAACGAAATCATTCTAGTATTTTCTTTATAATTACTAATAGGTTACAGACAGGTTACAGGTAAACAGGTTCTGAACAGTTCCTTTTTATAAGCATTGTTAAAAAAAAATTAAGCAACAGAATGATTAAAGATGGAAATAAGACAATTTTAATTCACAGACGACCTGCGTTACCGACCCGTCTGATGACTCTAGAGTTAGCTTATACTCATCCTACTCGTATTCTCACATAGGATACAATAAAACAAAATAAAAAGCAACTAATTCCACTCTTTTACAATCGTCTGGAATTATCGTGCACTCATTCAATAATGAAATGAAGACTAAATAGGGTAGCTTTTTTGTCTTTTTGATACGTTGAGTGGCCGAAATTCAGAAAAAACTTCGAGAGTATTTTCATATTACAGTAAAATTAAGCAGTAGGACTATTCGACACGAGTTAATCATTCAATCACTATGCAGTAACATGTCGAAGATGAGGGTACACTGCTTTGATGCTTTGAAATGAATATAGGTCATTTCAGATCAACAATGGTACTTATATCCTACAAAAACATAACATTCCTCCAACATAAATAAAAGAGCGTGAGGTAGGCATGTTGCCGAATCTTAGTATTTTTAGGAATCAGTTCATTGAATGAGTCAAAGTTTCAAATGAGAAGTTCTAGCTTTGACCATTGAAAATATAAACTGAAGTAGATACCTATTGAAACGATGTGCCTCTGTATGGAATAACTGAATAATTAATACCTCCTTCATTTTTTCCTCCAAAGCAAGAGAGCCGTTCGAAAGAATTCAGTAATGAAATTATTGATATTTTTATCAGAGAATCACGTATAATGCTTCTGAGAAATATCCTCAAATAATTT
Organism: Morinoia aosen; assembly: GCA_030386875.1. Taxonomy (NCBI): domain Eukaryota; kingdom Metazoa; phylum Arthropoda; class Malacostraca; order Amphipoda; family Talitridae; genus Morinoia; species Morinoia aosen. Next base: position 44,589,854 of record CM059561.1, on the reverse strand, counting down.
TATTTCAACTCAGATTTGCAGCCGTAACTCGGCCAAGAAATTAGAGCTCTCGGTATTCATGCCCATGTAGAAATAATTTCCTTCAGTAAAATGATCTTGCCTAGAGATGAGGCAACATCACAGCAAGTTTTTTGAGTTCAGTACTACCATTCACAATTTTAATTGATCAAAATGCAACACCGTCATCCACAACTCATTATTAGGAAAAACGTCAGTTATGCATGTTATTAAACCATATGAAAACGGATGGCTCCTCGACATAGTTTGTTTTCGAATTCTAGAACTTAGTGAGTTCTTCAATGGAATCACAATTAGAGGAATCGTTATTCTCCAATTTCATCGTAACAATGCTATTTTCTGAACTTGATTTTCCACATTCACTATCCGACTTCGACTCAACAGGATGTTCGTCCTGACTCAGTACCACATCAGAGTCCTTTCCTTCACTCTTTGGCTCCAAATCGCAACTATTTGTGGCCATCTTCGGATTAGCACTTTTCCCACAGTTCGTCGATGATGGACCCAAGTCCTTCCCTCGTAGCTTCGGCGTCGATTTCTCATCATCTTCTCGAGAGGAGATTTCTTCAGATGCCAAGTCTTTGCTTATGCCTGACGACAGGACGACGCTCGGAGGACTTTTGTCTGAGAAGATACTGCTTGAAATTTTCTTGTCTGCGTTTCCGTTCCTCGACTGTGTGAAGGCTGATTGCGCTAAATTGCGCAAATGAGAGGCTGTCGCTGCCCCTGACTGCTGTACCAATTCAGAAAACAAGGAGTTCTTGTCTTTTAGCAGCAAGTACGGCGCGTCAAATTCCTGAACAAAGACGTAAGTCATGAAATTAAAACAGGAATCACAAATAAGGGAGAAATATTTTGCATAGAAGTTTCACAAAGCGTTTGTACTTGCTGTGAAATAAATATAGTTACCATAATATCAAGGCTTAGCCTTTTAGCAATATAGAAACAGTATCATGGCAGTGAAGAAATAATTCACTCGACTCGACATATTTAAGTTATTTGTAAAACACTTGACAGTGGTTAGATTGAATAAGAAAAGCGGTTTGAGTCACCCTGACCGCAACAAGGGCGTTCAAGAGAGAGGAAGTTGGAAAGCAACGTTTACAATTGTGTGGAGTTTAGAGAACGCAAAATCTACGCATAAGGTGCATAGAAACAGTAAATTTGGAAAAAAGTTCACAACACAAGATAGAAATAGAAGAAGAAAGTAGTAGGTACTTGAAACAGGACAGCCGTGAATCGAAAAATATGGCCTATGACACAACCAAAAAGCTGTTTTATTTCATCAAAAAGGAAAATCTACCTTACCTTCAGCTCGGGACCTCACCTATTACCCCTTGGAGCGCTAATTCCCTTGAGTACAACAGTTTCATACCCCTAAGAGGCTTGAGAATGGTTATGTAGCCCTACAATGAAGATGGCAAAATAAAATAAGTACAATCCACTACCTTCATCACTTCCCTTGGGCAGCGTCCCCCATACGGATATTTTTTTTTATTATTGAACCTAGAGCAATGAAATTTGGCATACTGATAGGAAATGCAATTTGGAATCGTTTGTCTTCCATGAAAATATGCGATTTTCTTCAAAGAAAGTTTCATATTCGTAGAAAACGGAGTTTGAGAAGGGGGGTTTCAAAATGCATCTCCTCCCACAGTTTTCAAGCTACAGTGGTGATTTTGATGTCATTAGATTCGGAATATCGTGTACATTACAGGATACTATAAGGGAAATCTCTGAAGTCGCACTAAAAAAATTAAATTTTTATTTTTTATGCTGCAAAATTTTCATTTGTGACATCACAACTTTTGTTTGCAACAAATCTCGAAATTTCTTTATAGTATCCTTTATTTTCCACGCTTTTCCGCATCCAATGATACCAAAATCATTGCTGTAGCTTGAAAACTGTAGGAGGAGATGCATTTTGAAACCCCGAATTCCGAACCTACAAAATGAGGCAAATTATGTAAACATAAACAATCTAAATCATTCTTCGTTATTATTTATGGGGCCAGCTAGGACCATTGAAATCATTCTACAGTAATAAATAGACATAGAAGATGACATAGCAAAGTTGCGCCGTGAAGAAAGAGCCAAGGAGGAGGTTTAACATGATAAAATACCAATTCCCCCTCCCCTCCCCCCCATTCTTCCAACCCCCGTAGTGGGCGAACGAGCGAACTTACGAAATTCATTTTTTCACAGGATTTACCTGATCTCTTTCCTCTCCTATAGCAGCTAAAATCTATTTTTCACACATTTCCCCATTTTTATGGGAGACGCTCTCCTTAACATAACTAACTTTGAGGCGGCCGGCGCTGAGCACCATTACTCTGGTGCTGTCCATGATGGTGTGGAGCCTGTGGGCGACCGTGAGTACGGTGCAGGTCACGAACTTCTGGCGAATTGTGCGTTGGATCAACTCGTCAGTCCTGACAGAGACCATGCAATTTGGAATGATCTAATTTTTTATATGCTCTGGCGAGGCGTACCTTCAGAAAACTTTCAAAATATCATTCCAATGAATGCGCTTGCAGGTGTGAGCGGTAGCGCATTTGCAATGGAATCAATTACAACTGTTTCATTGAAGAACAAAGGATAGAATCACTGCTGCCACAGGCTCTAATAATTTGAGCGTAGTATCAGTGTAGGGCAGCCCCATGGCGCGCTTGACAAGACTGCACAGATAAATGTATTCAAATTTTTGTGTTTATATTATGTACTGAAAGAAACCGAGTGGGTTCGAAAAATTAAAGTCATCATTTCAAAATTTCATTTAACATCTATTTAGCAACTCCAGTTTCATCCGTTCCTCAGATAGAATGAGAATACGTGACCGACGACAACATCAAAGCCATAATTTCATGTCTGCATCCAGCTGGTGATCACACGGCCTCACTTGGGGTCGACGTTGGCTGTAGCCTCATCCATGAGGATGATGGGGTTGTCGGAGAGAATAGCTCTGGCGAGACACACGAGCTGCCGCTGCCCCACGCTCAGGTTGCTGCCCCCTTCAGACACCACGTGCTCCAGCCCCCCGGGGCGCTCTTGCACCGCGTCCTTCAGCTGCACCTGCGGGCCGAGAGCTCACATGTCACACTCATGAACGGTCATCACCTCGGGAAAAGCGAGTGGGTCATCAGCGTCGCTTGCAGTATACTTCAAAATGAATAAACAACATGTACCCGATAAATGTTATACATAAATTGCAAATCTAAACTATAATAAGTGCCGCTTCCGTCTGTTCGTCCGTCGTCTGTGTGTCACACTCTTCTAATCGATAGCTTTGAAAGCAAAAAGGATAAAGTTTAAGAAATACAATAAATTCTTCTATTGCACTATTTTCCAGTGGCAATTCAATTCCCTTTCACTTGCATTATGGTATCTAGAATACGTAATTTGTTTATTTTCACAAATAGATATTTTTTTACATTTATCGGGTGAAATTCATCATGATACTCTGATATTTACGAAATATAACGCAGAAAGAACACTTTTAAATTAGTTTGACCGGTAACCTGGCTATCACTGAGTGCGTCTGAGTACGTTGGGTCCACAAAAAGGGCCTTGCGTATTGCAGAGCAGGCCGGACGAAGCTTCCTAACAAATAGGCCACTTGGTTCTCCCTCTCAATCCTCTGTGCGTGTCCATGCAGAAAAGTGCGACTTTCCTGCTCGTTTAGACGTTTTACATATAATTGCAACCTCTTCGAGTCAAACAGATCTTCGAATTTTAGAGTCTCTTTTTATCATAAAAGACAAACCGGTTTTAAATGAGGCTCAATCTGCCTTCCCCTTGCAAATTTCCTGTAAGCAATCACATATGTTAACCATCTACGTGTATATTTTTTAACTCTATGAAAATAACTGTTTCCTCAGAGGCTTAAGAAAACTCTTGTGGTCGAAATGTTCATCTTTCGTGTATATTTTGCGTTCTGACATATTACACTCGCTAAGAAATAATGTCTATTTTAAAAGTGGCCACTCTTCCTATTTTATTTACAGCAATTATTAATTTTCGATGCGAATAATCCTGCTTCTGTCCTACAGCAAAATCAATCACCAAAATTAATACCTATTTCGAAAAGAATACAGAGGACCCACAAGCTTGCTCCATACTGTACCCTGATTTCCCTGAATGCTACACTTGGCTGTGCAATGGAAAGTGTTGGCGCCGGAGAGCTCCAATCAATGATGGAGCTCCAGTTACGATCGGACGAGTGTAGTGTCCATCCATCTCAAGGCGAGCTTTTCTATTTAATTAAGACTGTTAGTGCAGCACAAAGTGGGTGCCACTGGCTTTGACGATTTACTCACTGTAAATCACAAAGTTTGTGAAACTTTTAAGCAGGCGTGCCAAATCCTAAACCTAATGCAAGACGACCTAGAATGGCATAATTATCTTACTGACGACTCGAACAACCATACTAGAAATCGGCTAAGATCCTTATTCGTGTACATTCTTTAATTTTGTGCTCCTTCAGAACCACTAACTTCATTCAGAATCACGAGAATCACTAAATGAAATTGATGCGTTAGAAGCATTCACCAATGACCTTCTTTGTGCCTTGGCAAGCAATTCAATGACGTTAAATAATTTATTCAAAATTTTAACGATTTAGTAGCCTCTTATTGGGATCTGAAGCCCTCATCAAGCAGAATATATAACGCAAATATAAATTCAATAGCTTCTGGTAATTCCTCAGTCGTTCATACTTAAAATTCGAGCATCAATGATGTTTCAACGGCTGTGACGAGGAATTTAAATAACAAATATGGGCAAACGAAGACCACGGATTCTTCAGTCCAACATAAGCTCTACTATTCTCGGGCCCGAGTGATTAAAGTTGGATTACAGTGAAGATCCGGAACTCAAACACGGTATAGAGCCAGAAGCTCTTGATGAAAAATAACACTGATAGTCGACAGAGAGAATGTATAGAAAATAGTTATTAAATATGGTTGAGAGGGAATAAATCACGAGTCGAAATGAGTCAGGAGACTCAAGCTAATGATTTTACAGCAGAAAACTTTGCAGGCCTCCCTCACCTCCTCCAGTGCTTGCCACAGTTGTTCATCCGAGTGCTCGGCAAACGGATCCAAGTTCTTGCGCAACGTGTCGTTGAAGAGCGTTGGGTCCTGCGATGAAGTTAAAGACAAAATGAAACGTGGCCATTACGCACAGACCTTATTTGTGAGATGGCACTCGAAGAAAACATTTATACGACCCTTCTTTGATTATAATGTTTGAGTTTAATGTTGTTGGAAAAATTATGAATCAGTGTAAGTTTCTTTAACCCCAGAAAGTGTTTACAAGAAAAGAAAGAGGAAAGTCTCTTTTAGTTTGGAATTAAGGGAACGGGCAATCAAGTCACAAGGTGTATCCACCACATTTATCGCAGAAAAATAACAAGATTGAAAGAATTTCATGAAATTAGAAAAAAATTATGATTGAAGATAGGCACTAAAAAAACGTAACATCAAGAACGGAAAATATAGCTAACAGCTCAACGATATTTTTCTAATTTAACAGGAAGGAGGCATACCTAACCCTCAACCTCACATATTTCCTCGGAGCATTCTCAAAGAGATACTAGTTGTATCCCCCGAGCGCTAAGTAGTTAAAAACTTCTAAGATCCTACATTTTTTATTTCCAGAGACTGGAGTTCTCCGCCTCTTTTGGGTGGATGAGGCAGTTTCTGGCGACAGTTATTTGTCTCCTTTTTTTGTATTTTCTTCCAAAGATTTATCGATATACGTTCAACAACTTCAATCGTGAGACCCAAATAGACCTAGTTTAAGTTCACCAGAGGGCTGTCGTCGGCAGCAGTCACCAGAGAAACCACAACAGATTAGATTAGTCGTTAGTTTTAGCCTCCCTACCCGTAGCAACAAATGCGATCCAAAGAGAGGAAGGAAGAAGGCACCATTTAGTTAGGAGTTAAGGAAACGCGGAATCTTTGCAGAAAAGGCATAGAAACAGTAAGCTGGGAAAGAAGATTATGAAACAGGATCAAAGTTGAAGAAGGAAGTAGTAGGTGCTGAAAAACAGGACAGCAGTGAACCGAAAAAAGGGTGGTCCGTAACAATACAAAATCCTATTCTATTTTAACAAAAAGAAGGCCTACCTAACCATTAGCTCGGGCCCTCCCTCGGGTCCCCTGGGAGCGCCAATTCCCATAGATACTATAGCTGTATCCCCCTGAGGGGAGAAACCACAACAATGTGCTCTTTCTGCCTAAGAGAGGTGTTAATCTCCATCCCTCAGCCAGCAAAGCTTCGTTCACACATTCCCAGCACATAAGCACAACACCCTCACACAGGCTAAGCACAAACACACCAATTCACAAACGACCGACACAAAAGCACATGGCTCACACGATATATGCGTCCCAGCACGATTACCGACACAAACGACCATTACACAAGAAGATCATCACATAAAAAAATTTTGTATGGTCTAATTTGTCTGCGCAAGATTCGTTACATCTGTTCATATCTCGTTTTGTTGAAGATTGCATCAATCACTACACTAATGTTATTTTCATTCAGTCCTGTCTCGAATTCATTGAAATTTTTCTTGTTATATTCGTTAACGTAGATTAGTCCATTTGATACATTGAGGTTCGGATGAGGGAAAACTTCCCACGGCGCTCCATTTACGTTAGCGATAGTCAACAGTGTGCGGCCTTGACTCATCTCCCAAGTATGAAACTCTTCTGGCTGAAAGTTGGGATTGACTTGGGTAGTAATTTTGTTTATGTGGTTATGAATTTCTTTATAGAGTTAGGGTCGATTGCACGTTTTGTTTCTGGTGTGAATATAATGCTATAAAAACGTGCAAATTTTGGCTGTAGTGGCTATTTAGCAATATCCAGAGGAATGAACTTGTTCTTCCCTTTATGTCTCGGTGACGAGACGAACTTCATGAGTCTCTCCGCTGAGAAGAAAAGAGCGGATAATGTTGGTGCAACTTTGCGATAGTATTTTCAATTTTTTTATTCTTTCCTCGTTGGAGGTTGAAAGTGTGCCAGAGCTATAGTTCAAAGTACTCAACTTGCAGACATTATGATCCGCTCAAACACTTCACCAGCTGGTCAACGTTGTACTCAATATTGCTGATGCGGTCAGACATGCTTCTGCTGGCCCTTTCGTTCATTTGTTAATGGTTGGTGCTTGCTACTTAAGGTCCAGAGGTAGTTGTGCAGCTGCTCGTCGGCTTGCTTGAATGTTTTGTCACAGGTGTCCGGATTGATTGTACTTCACTAGGTAGGGCTGTCGACTACTTCAACTCCTTCACAAGTTGCATCTAGTTTCTTGCTGTGCGTCTTCGGTTAGAACGCGAGTCTCCTCCGCCCCTCGTTATTTTTCTGGGCTCTCCGAGCACAGGATAATTGACTTGATAATCTGGCTTTATTGATGCACTCGACACGCTTGCCAAAAAATAATTGTATGATCACGATGACCGAAATGAATCATTGAATAACATTATTCATCAAATTAATTGTATAATCATTAAAGAGTGGTGGCGTATACTGAATATATCATTGAAATGTTTCTAAGAAAATCGTAATTAGGGTCGTGTAATGAATGAACGCAGCTGTGGCAAAAAAACTAGAAAATAGGGACTTTTTAGCTCTCCTATCATATTAATGTTGAAAAACTCTTAAGTTGAGATAACGATACGATTTTTTTCTTTTTCTAAGACGAATTTCTATAAACAGGATATTTTCTACACGTGTCGACACAAATTACAAACTTGTGGAATGCTGGAGATTTTCTTCCGAAGGGTGTGCAGGCCAAGTTTGCCGATGTCAGCACCGTCGATGGTGATCGTGCCTTTAGGTTCCTTCAGGCGGAATAGACACGAGATCAGCGAAGACTTTCCGGCGCCTGTTCGGCCCACGATACCAATCTGGACACGAAAGGAAGGAAACAAGAAGTAGAGTCTCTTTGTGTAAAGTTGATTTATAAATGTATTATAGCTAGAGTCATAAATACCAAACGTTATTATAACTGAGGCAATGAGAAAGAAAAGAGAGTCTGTACGGATACAGGCTGAAATGAAGAGGAGTAATTAAAATAAAAAAGTGAAGAAAAATGAGAGGGAACTGGAAAGAGAGGGAGCACTTTGAAAAAGAGGCGGTTGGAAACAGCGGAATAGAAGAGCTGTAAAATGAGAGGGGAGCAGAAATGGGAGGGCAGCAGAAATGGGAGGCCAGCAGAAATGGGAGGGCAGCAGAAATGGGAGGGCAGCAGAAATGGGAGGGCAGCAGAAATGGGAGGCCAGCAGAAATGGAAGGCCAGCAGAAATGGGAGGCCAGCAGAAATGGGAGGCCAGCAGAAATGGGAGGGGAGCAGAAATGAGAGGGCAGCAGAAATGGGAGGGCAGCAGAAATGGGAGGCCAGCAGAAATGGGAGGCCAGCAGAAATGGGAGGCCAGCAGAAATGGGAGGCCAGCAGAAATGGGAGGCCAGCAGAAATGGAAGGGCAGTCAAAATGTAAGAACACTTAAATAGAAGAACCGTCGAAATGGATGAGCAGTAGATATGGAAGTGAAGCAAAAGGGAAGAGCAGTACCATAAAGAGCAGCGCATGAAGCAGGAACTACGACTACAGTCACCTTCTCCCCCGATGCCACAGAGAAGTCGAGGCTCCTCAACACGGGCGGCTTGGCGTCATCGTAATGCAGACTCACGTCCTTGAACTCAACACTGCCACAGCGCGGCCATTTCGGCGGAAGTTTTTCGTCTGATAAAAAAAGCTATTCTGAATACCTTAGTTTCAAAATTAAAGAAATAATTCGCACTCGATCATTGGACAGTAACTCGATGGTTCAATCTTGTTCTTTTGTTGTTTAAAACACAATGAATTGATTATGCAGAATTTTATTATTAAAAATAAAAAATATAGTCCCAATGAGCTTTTTCGATTTTTTCAAAGCCATTGTTTTCAAGATCAACGAAATAATTTTTTTACAAGAAATATATTGTAGTAAACTTTTTCATGGAGCACTTTGATGGAGCACTTTGACTAAAACTCACAGCTATGATTTTATTGAACTATAATGCAATTTCAGGCTCACACACAAAGGAAACAAATATGCCATGACAATACCATTTGTCATTACTATTTATCCAACATTTGTTCAGAAGCTGTGCATTAGTGAAATACGAATTCCGCTAGGATCTCAATCGGTATGGTTTTCAGAAAATTGCAGCATCAGGAGAAGTATTGGATTTTATGCTGTAGTGAAATTGAGCTGCTCAAAATGCCTCGTAAATAGGTATCTATACAAGGTGTTAATTTTCAACAGGTACAAACTTTCACGGTTGATAAGAATGCTAAAAACAAGCCCTTTTTCATGAATACCAAAATTTACAAAACTCTTTAGATTTCAAGATATTGAGCTTAAAAGTTTCAAGTTTGGTATGCGCCAATTCTAATTACTGTAATATTGAGTTACGATTTGGTAACACTCTGTGTTAACGAACCAGTTCACCACAGCACGTCGTTCTGGTAACATGGAGCCGCATTTGTCAAGTGAATAGCTGGCTGACGTGCATTTGATTTATGGTACAGTGGATGGGAATGCTAGGGAGGCTGCTAGATTATGCCAAGAGCGCTTCCCAAAAATAGATATCTGGCTGGACAACGAATGTTTACGCCATACTCCGTCGCCTACGTGAACATGGTACTTTCAATGTGAACAGGAAGCTTATGACCGGCCCTGGCGTGAGGTTGTTGAAGAAGATGTGTTGCACTATCGTTACAGGCCTCGTGCAGGTACTAGAGCTGCAGCACGTGACTTAGCTATCCTCAACCATATGGTTGTGTGAAATGTTCTGCGCGACAACAATTTACATCCTTACCATTTCCAGCGAGTGCTAGATCTGCTCCCAAATGACCACATCTGAAGAGTTAACTTTGCACGTTGGTACCTGACGCCGGTGGAGAATGATGAACAGTTCTTCAAGCGTGTTCTGTTCACAGACGAAGCAGTTTTCACACGATCTGAACTGTTTAACACGCACAATTTGCACAGATGGCAGGAGGAGGACCCTCATGAACTGCATCGCTTCCGCTACCAAAATAGGTTTAGTGTGAATGTATGGGCCGGTATTGTCGGTGAATAGCTCATTGGCCCATATCTGATACTATCCCCTTTAAATAGACAAAAGTATCTCACTTTTCATAGGGAAACATTGCCATCACTGCTGGAAGATGTGCCTAAGGTCTTCACAGCAACATGTGGTTCCAGCACGACGGAGCTCCTACTCATAATGATGGAAATGCTCGCCAATACCTCAACGAAACGTTTGGGAAATGGTGGATAAGACGCAATGGGCCTGTGGTATGGCCTGCAGGATCTCCAGACTAAAACCCTTTAGACTTTTTTTTTCTATGGGGCCACATGAAGACATTGATCCCCGAAACACCAGTTGAGTCTGAACTGGATCTTGTTGCAGGAGTAGTGGCTGCAGCAGGCGATATTGCTCAAGATCAAAGTATGTTGTCTCGTGTGCAGCAGTCTTTTCAGAGAGGTGTCAGGTCTGCATTGAAGCAGGAGGCAGAATCTTTCAACAATTATTGTATATATTGATTTAAAGCACACCTGTTTACGCAATATTTGTATCATTTTCTATTCTCATTTGTTGGAAACATAAATTACTTGTTAAATACGTCACATTCTAAACTTTAGAGCTCGATATCTCGAAAACTAAAGAGTTTTCTAATTTTTGATATTCATGAAAAAGGGTTTATTTTAAGTATTTCTATCACCTGTGAAAGTTTGTACCTGTCGAAAATTAACACCCTGTATAAGAACACTAATTCCTTGCAAAAGAGAAGCAGGAAAGGTACACCATGAAACGTAAACCTAATGTCTAACTTTTGCATAGCATTAAAATCTTGGGAGGTACAGTAGATACGGCCAATCCTATCCCGCTAAGTACTGAGCAGCGTACTATTTAGACCGGTTTCAAGTCAGGTCACTTTTTCAAGTGAAACAGCTGATATGAAATAACTGCAATTGCCACTACTACTCTTGCAGCCATTAGTGCTGCGCTGAGCTGCAAATACTCTACGTGGCGTTCTATTCAAGACACTTAGTGTGTAAAATATCACCGAACGTTTATCAAATCTTAGCATCGCTATGTTAACTTCTTCAATTGGTTTCTGAGTGACAGGGATGCTCGAAATTTTGGATAGTGTGCTACCGAGTTCATTTGAAGTAATCGCTGTTTCATTTTACCGCGATAAACGTAGTTGGAGAGGCTTTGGCCTGCTTATCCGACACTCAATTCAACAAACACTCACACACGTAATAGCACCATACTCCTTATTTTTGTACGTCTACTAACTGAAAATGTCTTCATTGTGATAGACCTGAAATCCAATCTTGAATTATATTCCATCATGGGCATCAAGTTCAAAGGACACAGTGTTTTTCTATGTCGTAATGTCCCACCTAATACGTACCATCATCGGTAGTGAGAGGCGCTTCGGGCTCCAACTTGCTGAACTCTATCACTCGCTCTACGGAGGTCATGTAGTTTTCCACTTCGGCAGACTGCTTCACTCCCCACTGGAATATTCCCGATATGCCTATCGCCGAAGAGATGGCCAAGCCAACGTCGCCACCCAGGAAACCTGTCAATGGTGTTCTTTGACGTTGAGCTCAGTTTCGTTTTGACATTAAAAAATGATTGAATTTCAGAAATTGCATTTTCAATGAGAAAAGTACACAATGCTTCGAAGTAATAAAATATTAGCTAATTGATGATGTGAGCTAAATGAATCTGTGCTGTAATAGGTTCACTACATGCGGTTTAAATGAGTAATATGCAGGTATTTTCCCCCATGGAGTCCCGAGCATAATTCTACACGGTAGACGTTCAATGAGTTGGAGTACAGACTTCTAAAATTAACCTAAAAAATAAAATAGTGTGGTACAACGATCAAAACAAAACTGTTGATGCAGATAATTACAAGTCTCAAAAGTAAATTTAAGAATTGGTAGATAAAGATGGCTTTCAGTTAATCAAGTGACAAAATTTATGAACGGTATATTCATGCGTGAAAAAACGCACAGTTGCACTTACATACTCAGGACTTGTACTACTACGCGAATTTTTGAAGGAATTTTCACGAGGAGGAAATGTATGCGCAACCTTTGTCCGGCTAAACTATCAACTGTACCGAAATAACATCTGAAAGTATAAATTCATCTAACGCTATGGGGATGCATCGACAACCCCAACTCGATAGACTCACAGAGTTAAATATGTTAAAAATTTAAGTTTGAAAAACTGCATAACATCTGCAACGGTAGCGAGTACAAGATTTAGGAGGCTGTAAAGACCAGTGTTTGCCAAGAAGCTGTAGGTAACGATGGCGATGTAGAGAGCCGACATGAAGTCCAAGTAGATGCCGAACCAGCGCGCGGTGCACAAGAACAGGAACCAAGCTGACGTGTGCACGTCCTGTGGACGAACAAACTTTATAATGCATTAGAATTGCGTTTTGACGTGTTCCAAGCGTCGGACACGTCAACACCTTGACACCTCGCGCATTTTAACACATCTTATCCCGACACACGTGAACATGCCATTATCGTTGGGCACACCAGCATAGCGCGGATGATGGTACATGATGGTACCAAGCACGCGAATGAATTTTGATCCTGTGAGTACGACTACCTCCACGCACCTGGAAGTCATCGAAGTCCCGCATGAAGGACTCTTGGGCGCGAAATGCTCTAATCGTCGTCAGGCCGCGCAGGGACGTGCTCAAGTGAGAGAACACTGGGCTTCGAGCTGCAAAATAATTCAGAAATTCATAACCGATAGAAATATTCAGATTTCATAATTGTTTTCACAAATACTGCACCTGTAGCTATCAGCATCCGCAAAAAGCGGTACGTGTGAAAAATATCAAAAGTAATTCAAAAAATTGTTTGAATAGAAAGTCCAGCAATACCACAGTCAATGATACACGGTCTCACTCTCTCATGTATCTGAGGACACTTATATTTTTGTAATTTATCCTAACCTGATAGGTCTACGGTATCGTTCATTTCTCGAGCGCTGTAGAGAGCAAGCAATAAATGTTAGGTACAGTTTCTCCATTTAGGAAGAAAAATAAACAACAATAAAAATGTAATTGCAGCTGAATTCGTAAACTTATCTGAGAACATATAAAGGAACTACATCACTTCCCATCTTATCATGCATGAACTGCTCATTTTCCATGTAATCCAAAACAGCTACTATTTGTATCAGTTGCTAATATTCAACTGGTTCAATTTTACTGTCGCTTATCCATAACTCAGAACAAGAGAGAACAACACGAACGATGAGAGCAAAACATTTCATTAAAACTTAGCTTCACACCGAGAACATCCTCCAATAAGCTCAGGGAAATGACTACAACCAGTGCCTAGATGATCATCTTCCGTCTCAATTCTTCAACACGGAAGGGTATTTGAACCCGAATTTCTTACTTATTGATCATTTCTGTTCTTAATTTGTCGTTCACGTACAACTAAAACTGCCACGTATTTGCTGATAATATTTTTATTCACATGCACATGAAGTTTTAGTGATTCCTCAACGTGCGCTTTAATAAATTGTGACTGATTTTTACCGGGATCAGATACCATAACCAATAAGCTAAGTGTGTCTGCAAGCCTATACCGGGCCTAAATTCAATTTTAAAATAATAAAATCTCCTATAAAAGTTCATTTTTCGTATTAATAAAGTTCTCACAGAAAAGCATGCATTAGAGTTTAGTTACAGTAATATTTTTGTCCAATGAAAAATAGCCAAAAAGAAAGACGAAGGATGAAAGGCACATGCGAGGAAGGATTCCATCATAAATATCGTAATACAGACTAATGTCAAAACTTTATTTTGAGTTCCGAGTAGAAAATCAGCCGATATTAATGCGACAACAAAAAAACTGTTTTTAAATAGAGATCATGACAAAACAAGAACTTACTGATGCCCTCCAGCCTTTTGATGTCTCTAGCAGAGCCGAGATAAAACTTGCGCAGGGAAAAGAAGAAGTATGCCAGCATTACGGTCGGGATCAGCAGGTACGGGTTCACCACCGAGATGACCGCGATGATGCCCAGGACATTCAGCGAGATCTGCCATCGTAGCGTAATATGAGATGAACGAGAGTTTGGCAAACGAACGAAGTCTTGACGGTTGATCCGATCTCAACTTTACTCGAATTTAATTAATGTGGCTTCAACGACTTCTAAAATTATCCAGAAAGAGATGAGACACCTGTTCACTGTTGTCCTTTTTTTTAGCAACTAATACTTTTCTTCAACTTTTACCTTATTTCATTAGCATATTTCTTAACTTACTCTACCTATGCGTAGGGAACTTTGCGAGAAAACATCCTTCTTCTTGCGTAGATTTCGTGCTCCCTTAGCTCCACACAAAATGATGTTTTCATCCGTCTTCCCTTTGGAACACCTCTGTTGTAATTAGGAGGCTTAAACTAATATCTTACATAAACTCACGAATGAAGTTTACCTTTACACCGAGATAGATTGGAAGCTATTTTTAAAGTCAAATTTCTTGTTGACTGTCGGAATTTCTGTTTCAATTGTTTGGCTGTTGTAACTGAGTTATCATCTATAGATGTGGATCGTTTGAACTTAGCATTTATTGCTGATACAGAAACAATGCTATTCAAGTTGGGGTATATCTAAGTGAATTTAAGGTCTACAGGCCGCAACAAATTATGAAAATATCAGGCGCTACACCTACAAACTCTGCAATTACGTGAAACAATTACATTGTGAAAGGAAATCCTCAAAAAAACTCGTGCACACACAAATGCGAGGTGAAACGTTAAAAAATTCTTTGCCAAATTCTTAAGGAAAAACCTACGAAAAATACGCAGTTATACGATGGTAATAAGTAGGATGAAATAAGAACGGTTCTAGTCTTGTCAATGATTGGCGTTATATAACCTATGTAAAAATACACGAACCCAGCAAAAAAAAACACGGAATTACCAGCAGAAATGTGCAATTCATCCATAGATAACCAAACAAATATAAGCAACAAAAACCAGCAAGAAAAGATAGAAAAATCAAAATCAGGGTCCCTGAGCACTCCCACACTACAAAAAACAATCGGTTCTGAAGCATTTCGTTGATTCTTACTTCAATGGAATCCCAAAAACAAGTGGGCAACATCTCGTCAATTTGGCCGAGGTCCTTGCTAAATCTGTTCAACACTTGTCCTGAAAAAGAGTTAATCAAACTATCGTGAGCATCCAAAACACACTCGCGCACTCCTGGACATTACAGAGTGAAATCAGAAAGGATTACAAGAATGGTACATCAGGTTACATATATTATGTTAAATAAATATACAAATATCTTTTCCACGTATATCTTTACTTTTCCGTATATAGTACCGATTGGCAAACACCGTGCATGGCGTAATAACTGTAGGAAACTTTGTTAGTAATATTAACGCAATATTTTTAATTAAGAATAGAGTAACATCAGAACCAAAAAACAGACAGATTTTTAATGTAAAACCAAAAGAGCAACGAATTTTCAATGATTATAGACTTAGCGCAGGTCGTTATAAACGTTTTGTACGAAACAAAAAAAAATTGTATTTGATCTCTGCGCAATGCAATAGTTACATTTACTTTCAAACGCTTGAGAAACTCTACGGTAATTAACGAAAAAATAACGAACAGTTTGGGCATTAGTTAGAGCGAAAGAATTAAAGTTCTCTTAGCATGATGGATGGCCTTCGAAGTTACTCTATTTAAAAGTCCTCATTTTAGATATTGGCCAGCCCGCTATAAGTAAAGCAAAAAATTATCTAAATTCGCTCACTGTTGACAGAATGAGCATGGTTTTAAATTGGATGTGGCAATACATCAAACATATTTTGAAAAGTAAAATCACGTAAGTAAAATGAGATAATCGTATTTATGGATGTGTTGTAGGTCATAAAAATTAAACAAAACCTTTATTGCAGAACAAATCATTCAATGAAAAATTTAAGTTAGCCAGCACCTAGGATAAATCGGAAGATATTCATTAGAAATGCGCCCAATGTATATGAATCTCTCGTTTGTTGTGCTTACTACATCTTTGCATACTACACAACACAGCTGACAATTAGCTCTATACGCGGTTCTCTGTGTATCAATCACGTTGTTGATTTTTTTCCGTTCCGTCAAATCACCAATGAATTTGCAAAGAATTACGGGCACTCACAATATACTCATCGCGCACTTTGTGTAATCACTTAGTTTGAAACAAGCCATCTCGAAACACTGCCAAAAACTATTTTCTGCTTTTATAGTTTCAGCATCCATTAACGGTCAACCTGCTTATTCGAATCCCTTTATTTTGCTCGACTAAGACCGTTATCCAGGGTGTTATAAAAATTTTTGGTACAAACTTCGGCTACTAATAGAAAATGTTGATATAAACACTATTTCATCAAGAAAAAAGTTCAAAAAACGCTTCGTCTATGAGATAACCTGATATGGCACTGATAATTACCTACACTGTTTATTAATACACAAGAGTCTAATTCAAAAACCATAAAACAACAGATAATTCATCAGTAGCGAGGGCCTCACTACAGTAATTGTTCAAAATGTCTACCATAAGCATCGATATAAGTGCGACACCTTCGTCGGATTGAGTTGCGTATGTTGCCAAAAGACTCCAGGCATCTCAGCAATATCTCCAGCAGCGACTGCAAATTTGACGACAAGATTTTCTACCGGGTCGGCAGGTGTTTCATGAACCAGTCTTTTCATGAGCCTCAAAAAAAAAAATCTAACGGAGTCAGATCAGGATATCTTGGCCCCCAGGACACTGTACCATTACGACCAATCTATCGATTTGGAAACAGAAGGTGCAGAAAACGTCTCACATTCACAACAAAATGTGCCGGAGCTCCATCATGCCGAAACCGCTTTTTTCTACTAGTATCCAATGAAACATCGGCCAATAAATTCGGATGGACGTCTTCAAGAAAGATTTTGTAAAATGTTCATGTGAGACGCTCTGGCAGAATGTATGGGCCAATGATTTGATTATGAACGATACCTGCCCAAACATTGACAGTGTAGTGATGTTGGTATCTATGTTCATGGATGACATGAGGGTTGTTCGTTTGCTATTCGTGAAAATTAAGGAAATTGCACATCCCATCACGGTTGAAGGTAGCCTCAACCGTGAACAACACGTGCTCTGCGAAATCGGCATCTTCTAACTCCTAATTCAAAAACCACTGTGCGAATCGTTCGTGGGGAGCATAATCTGCAGGAAGTAGTCCCTGGACTCTCTGGAAGTGATACGGATGATAATTATTCCGATTCAATATCCGCCACACTGCGGTGTGATCTTGAATTCCCATAGATGCAGCTGCGGCACGAATGCTCGTACGTGGGATTTGACGAAAATTTTCCAACGCACCATCCTAATGACCCAGATCAAGCTGTCTTGGGCGACCTGCATTCTCTCTGTTTACACTGAAACTTCAGTTGTCACACTATCTTCGGCGAAAAGCAGTGAATAATCGATGAACATGCACTTGTCTATTGGGGTAACGTTCTTGATACATTCTTGCGGCCCGTCTCGCATTGTCATCAGCAGAACTTTAGACGAAATGCATATTAGCCATTTCTGAATTAGTTGGGCGGTACATCTTACTAATGCAGTGTCACGATGCTAACTGAAAAATTATTAAGGCTCAAACTAGAGGTTACTAACGTTGACTTGAAAGTTCTCAAAATTTCTTTAAGCTAGAAATTTTTTACAATTTGTGAATTATGAAATTTTAGACATTTTACAAATAACGATATATGGGTATGGTGCCAATCCTGCCTAAATTTGTTAATTCTAATTCTCCTTATTGCTATGATCTTGTTTTTTACGAATTCGCCGTCGTGCTGCAAAAAGTTAACAATATAGGTTTATAAGCATAATATCTTATCAACGAAGAGTTTTATGAACTTTGTTCATTGATGAAATAGTGCTTATATCAATTTTTTCCGTAGGTAGCTGAAGTTTGTACCAACAACTTTGCAACACTCTGTATTTGTTCAATTGACTATAAGCCAACGAATGTTGCTTCCCAGAAGTTTTATTACAGATGATCGCTGGGTCTGATTTGCAGTGAAACCAAAGTTTAAAATTTTATACTGCCGCTATTTTAGATTCGTGCATGAGCAGCCTCACCGATGGGGTGGGTTTCGAAGTATTGGATAGGGACCCTTATGACAGCAGAAAACATGTTGTCGTGCAGGCGGCGGCTGGAGCGCATGCACATCACGAAGAAGAGCACCGTGCGGCTCAGCGACAGCAGGAATAGGCTGGCTACCAGAGCTGCATACAGTCGTCAAAGCAAACACAGGCTTTCAGTTTCATATAAAGAACCAATTAAGCACGCATCAATCAAGCAACATCAAAATAACGTAGAGATGGTACACTGTAAGAAATTTTGTCAATATCGGTGTTTTGGATGGATTTATTGTATTTCAAAATTATCTCAATAAATTTCAGCAATAAGCATTACCATAATATTATTATACATATTGCCGGTTAGAGTACAGTTCACCATAATTTCCTTACTAATAATTATAATTACAAAATCTGAGGAAATTTAGTTTTATCGACTATTTCTTGATGCTTTTTCTAACTAGAAAATATTTACACAAACGATGAACTCATTGTTAAACACAAGTTTCAATTTTCTTAATCTGCTGATAAGATATTCATCAATGATATATTTTTCTATTCATTTCTCTGTTATAAAATATTTTCATCGAAGCCATCGCCAGTTTCTACATAAATTTCAATTTCTTTATTTACGGAAGAAAACGGCTAACAGTAATGTGTTTGGGAATAATTCTATTCTTTTTTTGAAGTATTTTATGGAATATAAATATCAAAGTTTTTAATATACCTACATTGAAGTAGATGTCTGTCTTCAATATAACGATAAAATTATATGGTTCTTTGTAATATATGTACGAGGAGTTCGTGAGACTCGAACTCAGGACTAGAAATCACCGCGCCAACACGCTATCGACTGCGCTCTCGATCACCCTAAAAAGGTGATAGAAGCACAACGAAAGCAATGTTTGGTACAGTGAAAGCAGGCGCACTGTCCTGACAGATATATTTTATTCCCATATGTATCGAGAGCTCAAAGTCTAGTCATCCCCAGAAACAGTTAATGAATCTGGTACGGGAAGACACTGCTTCCACAAGGTTTTTTTCAAATGAAATAAATGTACGAGGAGTTCGTGAGACTCGAACTCAAGACTAGAAATCACCGCGCCAACACGCTATCGACTGCGCTATCGATCACCCTAAAAAGGTGATCGAAGCACAACGAAAGTCGATGGCGTGTTGGCGCGGTGATTTCTAGTCTTGAGTTCGAGTCTCACGAACTCCTCGTACATTTATTTCATTTGAAAAAAACCTTGTGGAAGCAGTGTCTTCCCGTACCAGATTCATTAACTGTTTCTGAGGGTGACTAGACTTTGAGCTCTCGATACATATGGGAATAAAATATATCTGTCAGGACAGTGCGCCTGCTTTCACTGTACCAAACATTGCTTTCGTTGTGCTTCGATCACCTTTTTAGGGTGATCGATAGCGCAGTCGATAGCGTGTTGGCGCGGTGATTTCTAGTCTTGAGTTCGAGTCTCACGAACTCCTCGTACATTTATTTCATTTGAAAAAAACCTTGTGGAAGCAGTGTCTTCCCGTACCAGATTCATTAACTGTTTCTGGGGGTGACTAGACTTTGAGCTCTCGATACATATGGGAATAAAATATATCTGTCAGGACAGTGCGCCTAATTTCACTGGACCAAACATTGCTTTCGTTGTGCTTCGATCACCTTTTTAGGGTGATCGATAGCGCAGTCGATAGAGTGTTGGCGCGGTGATTTCTAGTCTTGAGTTCGAGTCTCACGAACTCCTCGTACATTTATTTCATTTGAAAAAACCTTGTGGAAGCAGTGTCTTCCCATACCAGATTCATTAACTGTTTCTGGGGGTGACTAGACTTTGAGCTCTCGATACATATGGGAATAAAATATATCTGTCAGGGCAGTGCGCCTGCTTTCACTGGACCAAACATTGCTTTCGTTGTGCTTCGATCCCCTTTTTAGGGTGATCGATAGCGCAGTCGATAGCGTGTTGGCGCGGTGATTTCTAGTCTTGAGTTCGAGTCTCACGAACTCCTCGTACATTTATTTCATTTGAAAAAAACCTTGTGGAAGCAGTGTCTTCCCGTACCAGATTCATTAACTGTTTCTGGGGGTGACTAGACTTTGAGCTCTCGATACATATGAGTTCTTTGTAAGTTTCAGAACATAACTTTAAATTCTTCAAAAGGCACGTACTGAGCTATGATATCTGTATAAATGTTCTTCATGTCAGTTAAGTCTAACCCAAAAAGAATTAGGACATCAGCATTTCTTCCAATTTTTTTTCACGGTAATCAATAATAATTTTAAGATAAGTAAATTGAACTACAATTATTACGTCTTCCTCTTGTATAAAAGCAATCTACTGGACTTTGATCTCTCTCAATTGCTATATTATCACAAATGGAAAGGTTTTTCTATTTTGAATCTGCGTCACCTGGATCGGGAATGGGAGTTGTGTCTTGAAAATATTCAATCATAGATTTTGAGTTACGTTTAACAGGTAAATTTTCAAGGAAATTGTCGATATCACCATTACTCTTTTCGAACAATTAAATTATTTCAGATTGATGATAGCCTTTATAAAAACTAATTTTTAACAATTATATTCTAGTTGATGTATTGATTTACTTGTTATATAGTGAAGTACTGGTTGTGTTAATGGGACTGCCGGAGGCTTAGATTTATGCGCTCGGCACGGATACCTTATAGCGTTCGGGTCACATGTCTAGATAGGGCATCCGCCGGAAGAGCCGATGGGCACCTGGCATTTACAAGCACCGGATGGGTCGGAAGCGCCCCTACCGCCGGCGCCGGAAGACACCAGGCGCAACTTCTTTGTTACGAACTAGACTTAAGAGCAATCTGTGTGAACTACGGAGACCAGTACAATACTAGACGTCCTACAGTGCGTTTCCTTTCCTCCTGCCTGGTATTCGGCTAGGCAAATTGAAGTTAAAGCTTCCTCTTAAACAAACTTAATGTCGTACTGAAAACTGCGGCATTACATTACTGTATAGAAAAAGATGACTAAAATTAACAAAATTTTTTCAACAAAAGCTTTAGTCATAAAGTTTTACCCCAGTTAAACCTCCTAGCGATGTGACATTTCAAACTAGGAGAATGAAAAATAAAATGATTTTTTTGGTTATTTCTTTTTCTGTCTTTCCACATGTACACCATTCTATTTAGCTAATGAAATATAACTCTTCTTCTATAATTTTATATTCTGTTTGTAACGAATGCATTGATTGAAAACGTTGTTTTCACTCTGCCATATCATTAGCGTTTCTTTATAACGTTTCAAGTTGAATAATACCTAATTGTAGTTTATTTATGAGTTCATTATTGAATTCGATATCAGTTTGAATTTGATCAATATCTAGTTGCAATTAATTCATATTTGCAGTATTGAAAACATCTTTTTGAATATCTTTAAAAATATTTTCCATTTTATTAAGCTTAGTATTTAATGTATTTTTTCATTTTAGTGATTGTCTCGTTAGGCAATTACGAGAAAATGAGCTACCTTTGGCGAAAATATTTTGTTTCCATCATATATCAAATAGTTAGGAGTAAATCTGTTTGGTACAAGGAATAATTCTACAGGCATTTCTAAAGTAAGATGTCCTCCATGTATTGGCTTCAGATATCTAGATGACGAACAGAATTTTGATTTGGATAATAGAAAATTGGCGTGTTTTTTTTTTAATGGAAGAATTTGAAACTGCGAATAAGAAAAATGTTGACGAAGTTTTGGAAAATTTGTGACTCCATCTAAGAAATTAAAAAGAGGGAAGAGAAAATCTCATCAATGAAAATCTTCAGTTCAGAAACGATGCTATCCAGGCCATACATGATGAGAATACCACAATTATACTAGAAAAACTCAATGAAATTAGGTAAAATCTCGATGAACACAATAGAATAACACAAAAAATAAAGGCTATTCGGACGGGCACTTTAGAACACATGGGGTTCTTGAAAAATGAAATTAAGCGATTAGCAGAAGAGGTGATAAACAGTATGAAGTTCGATTATGCTAATGTGAAGCGAGTGCTTAACGATGTAAGTTCATGTATTGAAAATTTAGAAATAATCTACATCAACAAGATGAAGAAAGGATTATAAATGTTGATGATATAGAAAATTTGAAGAAGTTAGTGCCGAAACTGGAAGATGATAATGCTGATATGAAACAAAGACTAGGATGGAGAACACGGTGAGAAGGGAAACTGTTAAACTAAAAACAAATACTGTACATAAAGACCAGAAAACGTGAGAGCAAAAAAGGGCAAAACTACCCCGAACTACTGGGCGTTCGATTGGATCTCATCACGTCTTCGCACTTGAAGATCAATGAGCACTTTACGTGAAATTTATCCCCTGAGCTCTCTATCCCCTGAAGTCCATGCCGCTTTGTGCATTGGCATCATAATCTCATTTTTACCTCAGTCGAAGCATTTCGCATAATTCATACAGACTTCTGATTGGGGTTGTTTCTCTTCAACTTCACGCGTCTTTCACATTATGGCCACTCATCATAACTCACAGATACGCTTCGTTTCGGAGATCTACGCGTGGAACAGGCGGGCCACCAAGAGCAATGCAAAGCTTATACTGTTACGTATCCCCGAAACCTTGAAAATACCTTACGGGACGCGCAGGATTCGAACCCTCGCCTGTAATGTTTGTAGAAACGCAAACAAGAATTGCCCGCGTCAAATGTAGAATTCTGGGCTATTTTATCTAACTTTTTCTGAATGCAGAAGAAAAATGCTTCCATTTCATTAATTTTTACATTTCTTACCCATATTAATTCCATTCAATGAAGAGCAAAACGTAAATATACAGGATTTAGATATTCCCCTACGTAATATTTATTACCATCAGTAAGTATTTTTCAACCCGTTTCTTTCAGTTGGGAAAATAACACAACATGCGGAATTCGATTCAATGAGTTCCGTGTGCATTGCTCGTGTAGCCACGTCTTACAACACGCAGCCACCAAGACGTGTTGTTGGAGAAAGTTTTTATCCAAACACTTTTACCTACCAAGAATTTTTGACATTATTTTTAGAATTTTAAATTCAATTTTGTTTGTTTTCACATGTTTTTGCACAATAATTTATAAGTAGATGATATACAATCAAACTTTGACAAGTCTACTGTAAAGTCTACTCACCTGTGGTAAATAAATTGTTTAAATTGTTTAAATTGTTTAAAATTGTTTAAATTTTCTGTTCGCTTTCTACGTTCTAAACAAATAGGTAAATGGAAAACTAATATAAATATTCTTCTGAAGAGTTTTTGTATAAAGCGAAAAATGACTAGAAATATTTTTAATGCAGAAAAGTCTTTAGAGTAGAGTAAGAAAATCGAAATTCATATCTAAAAACGAGTTGATCGTTTGTGAAAGTATTTTTTAGTTGTAAAAGGTAACAAAAATTAGTTTATAAAGCTAAATTTCATCACATTTTATTAATTTATATTTTTATTGGGTAATTGTGGTGAACTGAGCCCTAACCCGCAATATGTACACTACTCATAATGTCATTACATTTCCTCTCATTCGAGATGATATGCAATCAAAAATTAGTAGAGGTCAAGTAATGAACATCATTTCAAAATGAGGCTATGTGGTAAAGCAGTACCACCATACCGTTCACTGTCATGATCTATTGAGTGTGGTCAGTAGGAAATTGTACCTAAACCGTGATATCGGACGTAAAAGTGCAGTACTGTGACTCGGCTAAGTTTTTCATCCCACGCATTCCAGACATTTTTGCTTTTTCCGAAATCTTTTTTTAACGAAATCATCTTTTGCATCATGGATCATGTCATTAATTAACTGCAGTTAAAGATTCCGGAATATTTTTGCACACTACTGTCATTTTTATTCCAAAGCGTACGGATCATCTCATGGCAGCGTTCGTGTAAATTGCCGTTCGCTTTGCAATATAACTCATTCCAAGTTAGAGCGCGTAACCAATTTCTGAGTTTTACGTTAGTGTATTCATTTGAAGATTCACGTGGGTTACTAGATATTTCAAATATACGAGGAGCCTATAACTCAAGCTTGTCAATACATCACAACTGACCCGCATAGACGATGACATGGGTGGTGGTGTCCAGGTAGCCTTGCGACAGAGTGGCGTCTGGCGGAAATTCTGTTGCGTTGTACATCACGTTGACGTCGATATCGTTATTTGTGCCTCGCATCTGTTCGCCATTAGTCCTGCAAAAACGAACGTATCAATACACAACTGTTTGAAAAAAGAAGTTAGTTGATGATTATTTGTTCGTCACTGAGAGTCTATGAAATTAAACTCAAATTATCAGTTGATTTATGCTTCTTTTAACCAACAGAAAATAAAAAGGCACCATTTAGTCTGGAATCAGGAGAACGGGGAATCTATACACACAGCGTGTCTCCATTCCCTGTGCATCAAAACAGCATGACAGGAAAAAGTTCCCACACAAGATTAAATGTTGAAGAAGGACGGGGACCATGTGGGAGGAGGACCATGATTTGGATCGTGATCTCTTCTGGTTTTTATTTTTGAAAGGTTTAAGTTGGTTGTGGGTGTATGATACTTTTGGTTTTTTGCGTGATAAAATTACATTTGCTTGTTCCATCTTCTTCGTCTTCGAAATCTTCGGTTTCAGTTTCGATATCAATGCTTGGATAGTGTTGGGCTGGTTTTAAGACACGGTATCTCTTTTTCAGGAGTTTCATTATCAGGTTGTGGGGTCCATGGAAATCTGGAAATTGAGTTATAGGCATGAGAATCGATGTGGAAGCAGTAGTATCTCATGTGTTACTGGATTACGGGTACTCACACTTTGTTCGATAGTTATTTGATTATTACTAGTTGCTGTAAAACGTTGAGATAACGGTACTGTAACTGATTCATTGTTTTGGTATCTAGTTATTTGTGTATAGCTCTACTCGTATTAAAGAATCGTTTGTAATGTATAATAAGTATTCATTCTCTTGAGGCACTGTTGGACGAATACTGATGATTTCTTGTATTTTCTGTTCTGGGCGTTTTCGGCCTCCAATTCCGTGGCTATATCCACAATGATAGCGTTTCTAATTATTTTCTGTGCAGTTAGTCGCTTTGCCACCTCTAGCTGAGCATTTTCCGCACACAAACCCGGCTCAGTTTTACCCAATATTAAGGATGTGGAAAAATATTTAAAGTTTTAATCTTTCAAAGGAAAATTAAAATCTAAAGAAAATAATAATTTACCATTGCAACGGTACCACAATGAGGAGGTGCCGGGACAACTGGATGTTTGCTCGTAAGCTTTTAGTTCTTTACAAATTCTCTCTGAGATTCAGACCTACCCGGTAAAATGGTATGGAACCGAGGTACGTCTGTTATTTGCGATGAGTAGGCTATACAGTTGATTGCTGTCGTTAGCGGCATCTTGTGTCTTTCTCAGCGAGTCAGTGGACCACTTGGAGGACTGCCTGGCGACCATGGATGATGGAGCCACTGTTCTGTGATGGAGCTCCATGCTGGCGACTCAGTGTTGTTTGAGATGCCAAAGGTTGATTTTGTCGAGGTTTGCTCCTGACCATTGTGCACAGGATTTTGGAACTACAGTTGTTTGGCAATGATTTGCCTGCAATGTTTTGAACACGGTTTACAAATAGCCAGAAAATAGTCCTGATCTCAATCCGATTGAGAACTGTTGGCATGTAATGAAAAAGAAATAGCCATTCTTGCGTGATCTAATTGATGCAATTAAGAAAGTGTGGCGCACTGGAATATGAGAGGGTTACTAAAGCAAATTGAGTGACAGCATGCCAATGACAAGGGAACATGACTAAATGCTAAAAGTGTTTAGATATGTAATATGCCCATTTTTACTGCGTTATCCTTGTACGTACTGCCGATTTTGCTTATAGTTCGGGTAGGTCCGATTTTTTTTTTGCGGTCACTGTAGTTTTATTAGTACAAGTGGTAAGAGTTTATATATCATCAACGGGGCCATTTCGACAGGTGTGATAGTAACGAATGATTCGACCTTTCAGGGCGCTCTCTAGATAGAATCTCAATTAGAGTGTGGCCTCTTAGGAGATCAGCGAGGTCATGTCATTTGCGAACGATATGGGGGATGACCAACTAATGATGGACATGTCTGCTGAGCCGTAATTAGGAGTGGGACATTCTATTTTAAGTCTGAAACTCGTTCGGGAACACACCAATCTCGAGGGCATAACTTACTGTGGCCGAATTTTTTTGTGGTCGTGGAATAGCAGTTTCCTGGTACTTTACTATGTTAAAATGTACGAATACAGACAGAGAAAAAATGAAAAAAATTTCCTTCTATCGAAGAAAAGGAGAATGCGCGATTGAACTGGCAGTATGCATCTCTGGATTTCCAACACCAGCTGATGGATAACATATTATTGTTATTGATTACAGAAGTCCAGTCAGAAAATTTTAGAAAAATTATTGTATCAAAACATTGTATGTAGAAAATACCTACCAGTACGAGAGCCAGTAGTCAATGCCCGAGAGAAGTACTTGTGTGAAAATGATGGAGACGGCGAGGATCACGCAGAAGATCCAGTGGCCTCCACTCAAAAAATACTTGAGGTAAATTTTACCCGAAACAACTCCCGTGGAACGCAGTTCATTGTACTTCTTGTCGTTTGTAATCTTCTCATTCAAATTTTTTTCCGTTTCTAGCTTCTTTTCCTCAACTTCGTCTTCAAAGTCAATATCGTTAACCTTTGAGAGGAGGAGAAATTCATGAAGTTGCACAGGTTTTAATATGCTACCAAGTAACTACATGTTTTTACTGAAATAAATATTTATTGGAGAGGAGATGCACCCACTGTCATTATTACAAGACGGATATGAAACTTTCAGTAATACTGTAGGTGCCAGCTGCCGATGACAGAGCTATGGTGTTGCGACTGTTTTCCATTGGCAAGTAAATGAAAGCATAATTCATGTAGGTAATATTTCATTAGTTATACATTTATATAGGGCTAAAAAACAGCTGGTTTACGATTTAGAACAATATACAATATAGAATATAATTCGAGAGATACCTGACGCAGGTTTTGATACTTGTGTTGCCAAAATTGCATACGTACACACTAGGAAAACACGAAAGATGCCGGCGTGAGCACACACCAACAATAATTCAGAGCAAAAAATGGGTAACTATAAATATCATCATCACATTAGTAAGTTTAACAGTCTCTCGATATAACAAATGCGATTTCAATACAGCGAATAGATGGGATCAGTTAATATCGAATAGAAAATGAAGAGTAAATGTACAACGTGTGTTTGTGGAGAGGATGCTCGACGCATAGAAACGGCATGTTAGAAAAGCTAGAGAAAAAAACTTAAAAACTAAAAGAATCAAAGAGATCCAGGGAGACAAAGTCCCAAAGGTCTATGAGAATATCTAACGATATCCTCCTGGGAGCACCAGTCCCTGGGAGTATAAAATACATAAACTGACCCAAAGTCTATTGCCTATCCTATACCTCCTGAGGGGACCTTTGAATAACATAAAAATTTCCGAATATTTTAAGATGCTCATGGAATACAGATTCAGGGACAAATTTTCGATAACGTTCTCATCCACTCATTTATCGTCATTCGTGTCCGTTGCAGCCATCCGTATAATTTGTGCTATCAACAAGCACTGGCTTTGGACTATGATCGCTCACTGCTTTGGGCTTCAACTTGACAAATGCACTAACATTTGAGAAACAGGAAAAACATTAGACTTCAACGTAGCAACGGGCGAGTAGAATTATTGTAGGAAATTTTTACAGAGATAATTCGCTTTTGCTTAGAGTGTGACGGCATAAATTGGATGAAAATTTTGTTGGAAATCTGAATGAACAGAATCTGCGTTTAACAAATCGAGGAGCCTTGCGAGCACGTATGTTATATCAAAAGAAAATCATAACATTCTAACACATGGAGAAGAATTTGACAATTTTTCTATAACTATGACGTCTAACACGATTCAATATAAGCTGTGAACAAAAGTTTAAAAAAGCATTCAATGAAAAGAAAACCGGAAAAACATATTTGACTATCGGACCAAAATAGTTACATTACACGAAGAATGGAAAAAAGCAAGAGTGAACTTCAAGGTTCAAACACATCAACTACAAGGGTTAGACAAAATAATGGAAACACCTTGGAAAATAAACATAATATATTTTAATATGGTGATGGTCCATCTTTTGAGGTCATTACAGCCTCAGTTCTCCGAGGTATTGATTCATCCAAGTTGTGAATGGTTTTCAAATTAATTTTAGCCTATTTTCATCAGTTAAAACACACTACAGCTCTTTCAGCGACGATGGCGGTGGAAATCGACTTCTTCCTTCAATCTTTAAATGCTCAATAATATTGAGGCCTGGGGATTGTGGTGGCCAGATGAGACGCTCAGCTTCATAAGAATGTTTCTCGTGCCATTCTTTAACAATTCTAGCTCTATGGATTGGGACATTATCACCATGAAAAAACAGTAAAACAGCATAGTGCTTGAATCATAGAACTACCTTGGTTGGCCGAAATTCCTGAGAAGTCTCGGCTGTTAATTCCACCATGAAGATAAATCATTGACCCGGCGTATTTCCTAGAAATAGCACCCCAGATCATCATGGAACCCTCGCCATGTTTTACGGTTGGGAGAAGGCAGTCTGGATGAAAGCCTTCTTTGGGCTACCTCCGAAAGCTAACTCAGCCGGAGGTCGGAATAAGGTAAACGATGATTTGTCAGAGAAAATCTCATTTTTCCACTACTCTATGGACCAATTCTGTTAGTTTCTACACCACTCTAAGCGCTGTGAAACATTTTTATTTGAGAGGAGACGTTTTCTAAGTGCAGCATTTTTGTGGAATTCAGATTTTTGCACCTCTCAACAAACAGTTTTTGTGTACCTGGTTCTGTAGGCGTTCATTGAGCTTTGCAGTCATTTTAGGAACCGTGATCTTGCGATCCTCTTTAACAATTCGATTTAGAGTCCGACGGTCACTCTCAGACAACTTCACCTTTCTGCCGGACCTGTGCTTTGCTGATGACGTTTTTCCTTCTCTTTGAAAGGCAGTCATTACTTATGAGACAGTCTCTTTTGAAACTCCAAGCATTCAGGCAGTTTCTGTTATACTAGCGCTAGCAGTACGAGCACCAACAATACAATTGGGCCTCTTTGAAATTCCAAGAGGTGCAGCATTTTATAAATTATAACTAACGTTTTTTAAATATATGTAAAAGACAATAATTTTTATATAAAAATGTCAAATAAAAAATCATCAAAAAACATCCAAACATGTCACGTTTTGATTGTACCAAACAAGTTCAAAGCCATGATGCCAAAATGTTAACCGTTTCCATTATTTTGTCAAATCCCCCGTACTTGAGAACTATGTAATGCGTCCCTTCACGACTCTGCACCCACGTCTTTTGTAAAAATGTCCTCATTTGTAGTAGGTAAAGTTCTCAGCAGGTTTAAAAAAAGTGTTGGTATCTCATAGGCATGGTAGGACTATCTTGAAGAAAAAAAGAAAGGGTGACAATGTTCGTATGTGTGGTTGACTGCACTTTCCTCACGACAGAGGCTGAGGAACTTGAAAAGAAGAGAAGTTGACGCTAAACAACTAGCAGTAGTCAATATCGAACTTCAAATCGGCTTGTGCAACAAAAGTAGATAAATTTACGGTTCATAACAAATGACAGTCTACGCAAAATGAAGAGTCCGAGTAACACTAATACATGAATACACTACACACTAACCAACAGATACCCATAAAAATTGTGTTTTTGAGAGACGAACTTCTATACATTTGAAGTACGACATGAGCAAAC
Organism: Morinoia aosen; assembly: GCA_030386875.1. Classification (NCBI taxonomy): domain Eukaryota; kingdom Metazoa; phylum Arthropoda; class Malacostraca; order Amphipoda; family Talitridae; genus Morinoia; species Morinoia aosen. The sequence continues at coordinate 44,559,740 of CM059561.1, read as the reverse complement.
GCCTGTATTACCTAAGATAGTTTGTACGCATCACTCTTGCCTTATGCACTCTTTGCAAAACGTCGAGCGAAATCGCATGCGGTGCAACACGAGGCGATAAATTGACATGGTCAGGGCTTGAACTCGAATTTAACACGTTACGAGCAAAACGACCCACTGATGGGTCGTGCTACAGTTTTTCCTATTGCGGAACGACCCTTCGATGGGTCGTTTGAAAAGAATTAAACAATATTTTATAATTAGTGGTATTTAATGAACCCCGTCAATGTTTGGTATTTATAAAGTTGCTAACAACTTCTGACTTTAAATTTGAGTTGAATATTGAACTTCAATTTAACCCATCGCAGTCAAAGTGTTAAACGATAAGTATCACCTTTTTGGACATACTGCAGACGCACTCAATACTCTGCACTGCAGTATCGAAAACATTTGTCTCATCGAAGCAATAAATAACTCAGGGAGAATATTTACCGTGAAGAACGACAGAAGAAGTGGTGAATCTTTAGGAACGACGGGACTAAGTTTTCTTACAATAGCTAACGATACTTCGAAAATTTTGAAAACCTATTGTTGCGACTAGTACGTTTACCATCACTCACAGCCCTATTCAACGTTTCATTACGTCGTCTCAATAGAAGATGACAAAAGTGCAATTGTAACGAGTGGATTGTTATACTAAGTAAATCATTGAAACATTTCAGTACCCTAGAGTGGAAGACTTACATTGACGGGTTGCATGTAGTCGACAGACTCGCTCAACGGAACTTTGTCCTCGTGTCGTCTCCGGGATCCGTCTCCTTTGGGACAAACGGAACTATTACCTTATAGACAATAATGGGAAAAGTTATTTTTGTGAGCCGTACCAGAAACGCCAAGCGAATGCAAATTTTAGAGATTCAATCCAGTGTTGCACTTACAGCGAGTAAAAACTATGTCTGTTACGGTAGGTACTTTTGCATGCCTGCTGTTCTCTTGAGTCATGCCACAGCCTTATTAACTTCATAGGGTGACAAGTTTACATAAAAGTGAAAATAATAATCGTCTTCACTTACAGTAGGGTATTCAACGATCTATCTCTAAACACACGTAAAGTTATAATTTTACGTCTTTTCAATTTGCATTCCACAGAAGTTTCCCTGTGGGAGCATTGTGACCGACATGATTTGAGATTTGACCATGTGAGTATAATTTGAAGATTTTATCTTGTGAGTAACTCTCGGCAAGACTGCCGATATAGAACATTAATGGAAAGAAAACTATTATTCCAACAGAAAATTTTATAAAAAAAAATAAATATGCCACAAGATTGAATAGAATCTTAGGACAGAAAATTTTGGTTTTAAAAAGAAATATTGAAAGGAATTTTTGTCCGAGCCGAAAAGAATCCCTGTGTGCAACTGCACCCACGAGTATTATCGAAATGTCTTCATATTCGGGTTCATCGGGCTCACAGTGGTGCCGCAACACCACGTTACAGAGTGCTGTCAAGCGTCGTCGTATATACAATACACATCAAAAGATATCACATTACGAGAAGTTCAGACCGAAAGCAACTAGCAGCCAACAGACAGGCAGCAAAAACATTGTGCAAGTAAAGCAGGGAAGATGACACAACTCACGGCGGATGCATTCGGCGATGCTTTCGTTTGTGACGCGAACTGGAGGAAGCGTAATGGAGTCTGCCTGTGAAGCGCCTTCTTTCTCCTTCTGCAGTAGCGACGTGAAGTTCAGACCTTTGTTGACCAGCTGGTTGTAACTGCCCAACGCCTCACAACGTCCCTGCGAAGATGCGAACACGGTATCACAATACTTCTTGATTTGCTTATGAGAAACTGCTTGGCAACGAACAGCGGGACTCAAATTTATGAATTTTTAATATTCTTATAGATTCATCACATGTTGTTAGCGGACACCAGTGCCTATGAAACAATTGTCTCAGTCAAGAATACCAAGTAAAACGCCTGGGCCCTGACTTTCAGTGTGAGGTCAAACTCTTTCCCAAGATCCCGATGTTGGTATACCTCTTTCAGGACGAGGATATTGTCGGCAGCGCGGATGTACTGGAGCTGGTGGGTGACGAGGATGACGGCCTTTGAGCGCAGGTGGGTTTGAATGCAGCGTCGGAACAAGTGGCGGCCCACGACCGTGTCCACGGCACTCAGGGGGTCGTCCAGCAGCAGCACGTCGCCATCCATGTACACAGCCCTGACACCCGCAGCAAAATGGCAATATAAGAATATTTTCGGTGTACACTAGCAGTTCGTCAAGCTTTTACTCTCCTAGAACAGCAGAGATATTTTTTCAGGAAAATAGGTATTACCAACGCAATTGATAAATATTTACGAGATCTCTACAGACGATGTCGCATATACAAGAAAACCAATCAGATTAAAGAAAAAAACAGATTTATTTATTAATAAACATTAATAAATAGGCTCGATAAGTTAAAACGAACATGGTACAACGAAAAATTTTACTTGATGAGATCTGCAAAGTAAATTTCTGTAAGAAAAGTTTGCAAAGTTTTCATCTGATGAGGGCAAAATTTGAAGAGGAAGATTATCAATATCACAGTTGGCCTCAATACACATATTACCCGTCAACGGAGGATTTGCCGCTAAGAAAATATAACTTAACAAAATATGTTACTTTCGAATCCGTGATGAAAATTATTTGATCACTTCCGGTTCCTTAGGTACAAACGTAGTCTTTAGTTACGGATCTGTGCCGTGCTGCTACGGCTACTGCGATGAGTGGATGTGTTGAGTGCATTTGGTACATGAGTTCACTTTTTTAGCTTTAAACTTTATGTATGCAATATTCAAGTTATGGACTTGAAACGGTATTTCATGCAGTGATGGATTGTTTTACAGATTTATTTCTCAATTAATTCTTAACTGAAAATATAAAACAGGAGTGGTGTTAACTAAAACGAAAACATGAATCGGCGAGGATGCTTGCACAGTCTACTCAACCTAAGTTCAATCTTTGGAACGTAAATTCCACGTAACCAGCAGGAAAAATTAATCAAAAAAGGGAAAACTACATGCAAATATTATTATAGTTCTGAAGTAGGTGACCAAGATAACTGCTGGGCACCTCACACATCTCATACTTCGGGTCATGCGGGACTCACACAGAGAAGAATGCCTTACAGGGTGGTATGTCTTTTGCTGCGCCAATGTTGAGTCGCGAGAGAACGAAGCATGTTTCTCATTATTGGTTATATATGAGAAATAGTATGGAATTTTTGAATAAAAAACGTCAAATATAATGATCCCAGGCTGTGAGTCAGCTTTCAACCTAGTCTCCAGGAACATTGAGACATCAATCCCACAACCTCAATGTGCTACCGTACATCCAGGGGATTCATCGCCACAAAGGAGAAATAACAATGAAAATGAAATTTTTGAGGATGTCTATAGGAAAGAGAATTCAACAGATAAATGAAAAGAGGTGAATTATTTATGAAAATTGACATCGTCAAATGAGAATGCAATGTAAAACAGGTGCAGAAATTGTCGTGGTAGAAGCAAGTTGAACAATTACCGGCTTGCTTCACGAGAAAGTAGAGAAAAAACTAAGTGAAACAACAGGACCTTACAACTACATTTATAAAACATTGTTGTTACATGCATTGCTGAGTAACTGGATGGCTCGTGTAACGACTACTATTTAAAAGTATTCAAAACATACTGCATAGTTGCGCAGGTATGAAAAGAAAAGATCAGAACACCGGCTTTCAACGCAACCCTGAAGTGGAGTTGATAGCTGTGACGAATCTTAATCATTCCATTGGGCCCCACAATATTTCAATATTTGGAAATATGCCACAAGGTCGACGATAATATAGAGTACATTGTAGCATTTTGTTTTTTGCTTAAATTTTTTACATTAGATTCGATTTTTATGGAAAGGTTTTTTTTTCCCGACCTATCGATTTTTTATGAAAAGGTTATTTTTTCCCGACCTTCACTACTAGAACCAACTAAACGTTTGAATCTGAGTTAACCAACAAAAATAACGCCAGAAATTAGAAACAAACATTCATGTTTTGGCTTAGCTGCTCCCGTATTCTCATGAGGTTCAACATTTTATAATACAATTAACTTAGTAAGTATTTCGAGTTCGGCTTATCAAATGGATACACTAATATTTGGGAAGAAACAGCCGAGTTGCTCACAATCGGATTGCAACGAAATTTCCGTGATAGTGATATTGTTTCCCAAGGAAACACCCACTTTCATTCTTCCTAGTAACAAAGCTACAGTCAAAAAACAATCCCCTCATTTCAAAGGTATTTCGCATTGCTCGTTGTACTAATACCGTTAGAAGTTCTATTTTCCACGTTGAGGATCTCGCCTACTGGTTTTTCACATTATACGTGATATTTATACCATTGGAAGTTCCGTTTTCAAGTTACGGGTCTGGCCTGAGCTATCAGAAATAAGAAAGGATGTATCAGACCAACTGAACTGAGATGTACAACCGCGAGCGGCGAACTGACCTGGCGAGGTTGACGCGCGCCTTCTGACCGCCGCTGAGTGAAATGCCGCGCTCGCCCACCAGTGAACGGTCGCCATCGGCCAGCATTTCCAGATCAGCCTCCAGCCCGCACACTGCAACACGTGTACTGTGTACTGCTACATCACGTGTACTGTGAGCTGCTACAACACACTTACTGCGTACTAGTGCACTGCACTGTGTACTTCAGCATCACGTCTGCTGAGAACTGTTGCATTCCTTGTATTGAGAACCGTCGCATCATGTATTCCTGTGCAATGGACTTACTTCAAGTGTCACTTATGAACCTCATTTTAAACAGCACTATTATAAACCAAGTTTGAACAGCTCTAAAAATACGTCATTCTAAAGGGCACTAAAATTAACTCACTGAAAACGGTGCTGAAATGAAATTCTAAAAAACAATAAATGATGACGACTCAGTTCTGACCTTTAATGATCCCCCAGTACTTCTTCTCTTTGTAGTCCCTGCCGAAGAGAATATTCTGCCTGATGGAGCCGGAAAAGATCCAGGGCTCTTGCGAGGCGTAGGCGACCTTGCCCCTGACCACCACGCTGCCGCTCTGAGCCGGCAACTCCCCCAAGATGCAGTGTAGCAAAGAGCCCTGAAAGCGTGCCACGCATGTCCAGTTATCGAGGGAAAATGTTGGGTTGGAGCTTGGTTGGAAGATTCCGAAGAGAATTCGAAAAACTCTTTGATCATGGTTGAAGGATGTACGAGACAGGAAATGTTATAAATGTAGTACTCGAGTTGAATATTTTAATGAAATCTAGATGAAGATTCGCAGTATGGAGTTATTTCAAAACATGCAATTGAATAGAAAATTTTTCTAAGGCCTCATACAAGCGTTATAGTAGTAGATAGCATCAGATTTTGCAGATCATAAGTTAGTTCACGCCTCCTTAATCCTAATAAAGATGTTTCCAAGAGAGGCAATAGGAAGGCTTATTTGGGAAATCCAGGAACGAGGAATCCATTCACAAGGTCTCATGAGACGTGTTCAGCGCTACGCACCTCTGACGTCCACGTTAGAGGAGTTTAAATTCCCTTAACAGTGGAAGAGGAAAGCGGAAAAATAAGAGATGAAAGGTACACAGCAAGAGGAATTAAAAGACAGATGAAAATACCTCTAGAAACAGGGGGTGTTGTACGTACTCTGTGGTGTGCTGAACGTGGAATAATAATGACCACTAAAAAAATTACAAATATTTATTTAAATCAAACCACATACGTAAGCAATACCAACGATTTCGCACAAAATTATAATTCAAGTGTTCCAGACTCGAAAATTAACGGAACATGACAGCACAATTTAAAAGACATTTGCTAACCTCCGTACTCCTCATTTTCTAATGCTTGTACAGACCCGACACTTATTCAAGATTGAACACATCGAAGAGTACCAAATAATAATTTAGTAAGCGAATAGCTCTGTTAAAAAATAATCCCAAAAATTTACCCACGATGGGAATCGCAAGTTCTAAACAATACATGAAGACTTCGTGTTGCACTTCTTTTCTGTGGGAGCTCGTTATGACAAACAGCACACTCACTAATTACACAGTGAAAAGAACCGTGCTATGAATTCAATTCAAACTACTTTTTCATTTGCATCTGTCTGTCCCTATTCGCATCTTGTAAGTAAGTCGTCGTTGGAAGTGAAGTGCCGCCCTGCTGAGGACTTTTCTTCTCGCTGAAGCGCTGTGCTGGACTGGCCAGAATCGGTGGCTCTGAGTCATGCAGGAAAGCGTACCGACTCCAACTCCGATTACTTGTTATCATGGAACGTGTAGGATCGCTACCGGACTCGGCTATAATTCAACGCTGGTACTGGGTACTCCATTGGTAATACTGAACTTTAGCTGATGCAGCCTCTGATTCGTCGATTTCGTAGTGTTTGTAGGTTCACTGGCGGACTCGACTAAGGTGCTACGCTGGTGTCGATGGTGCGTAGGTTCAGGTATCTGATACCCTTGTTGTGTAGGTTCTGGTGATGATGGGCATAATAGACTAAGTCTAATGATGATGGCTATAATAACGGTAATATAAGTAAAAAAATGCTGACGTTAAAGAGATTAATGTTTCTTTAACAGGTAAGTTTTCATACTTTATGCATAGAAACAGCGTGATCGCAAGAAATTCGTGAAACAAGATAAAAAACGAAGAAGAAAGTAATAGATGTTGAAAAAGGAGCCGTGAAGAGAAAAAAGTTAGTCTGTGACCAAACAAAATTATTTTATTGAAAAAAGAACATCCAGTAATATATGTATCACGTCAGAGAAACAAGTAATCATAACTATGCATGTAAACACGAGCACGAGAATAAAGGTATTTCATTCTTCGAAATGACAAAACTAGCACACAAAAATTAAATGATTTTGGCCAGATATTTTCGATGAGACTAGATTGCACAACCAGTTCCATGACTTGTCTATAAGCAACGAAAAAATAAAATTTAGTCGTTGGGAGTTGAAAATCCCATCGAGTTGCTTCAAGAGTAGCTCTGTTACTTGCTTGTTGTTCAGCAGAGGTGCATTGTCTGCGTAGTTTTACAGCATTGAAAAAGTATACAGGTAAATTTTTCTGATAATAAAACATATAGTTAACATTTGTAGACATAGGAAAGAAGACTGTAAAAAAACAGAGAAGAAAGATTTGGAAGAGCGAGAACAAATAAACAAGGTACGAAAGTGGATGGACAGCTGGAGGATCTCCACCGCACGCCTGGAGCTTGAAAAGATGTAAACGACTGATGCTATCATTGTAGTGGGTGATGCTAATAACTTTCGTAATTCTCAATATGTGAAAAAAACGAGTTAGATACAAAATCTCTTCTCCAGTGCCACAACGGAAAATCCCGGAATAAATTTTTTTAACGTATTTCTCAAACTAACATAAACTAAAACGATTGGCGAGTAACTCAAAGGATTTACAAAGGAGAGCAAAGACCAAATCGTCTCGCATTTTTAAAACGCTTGAGATAGAGAAGAATGGCCGATCAAATTTTTGTTTCCAATTCAGCACTGCATCTTCTTTGTAAAATATATCCTTACTGCGCTGGGTTCCGTACCGAATTAAGTTCTCAAACTCTTTTTCTGTATTCAATTAAACATTTTTGTGTAACTTCTACTACCCTCACTTCATAGAATTCAGATGAAGCCCATTTCAGCTCGACCTCGGTTTAACATCTTCGATCTCGCTTTTAATACATATTTTAGACTACACTAAAATCGGCACACATGATACGAACCTTGCCGGCGCCGACGGATCCAACGACAGCAAGCAGCTCACCGGCCCGCACCGCAGCCGTGATGTTGCTCAGCGTCGGCACCGTGCCCTCTTCCGTCCACTTGGCTGTCAGATCGCGGATCTCTACGTAAGCAATCTAAATAAGGGAGAAAAAGATCATATTCTACTGCATGGACAAATGGAGCTTTAAAAATATGCGAAAAATAAAATTGACCGACTTCAAACCTTACAACTCGTCTTTAATCGCTGTGAACCCGGAAAATAAAGTTTGCTTGCTGTACAAAATAAATAACAAATAGGAAGTGTTTGATCCAGAAGAACACTGTGGGTTACCTAGCTCGTTTCAAAGTAAAGTTCTTTACTGCTATTTTTAATGAATTTGCAGACTGGGGATGAGCATGCGCTCAACTTAACAAAATTGCGCTGAAACCAAAAAGCGAAAATGAGAGAACTTCAGGTGCAGTTCATGGAGCCGAATAAAAATTGCAACAATGGTGTAACGAATGCCCTAACCAAAAAGAAATAAAAATACAGCATGCAAATCTCACGAAATGAGCATGCTATCTTGTACTGTACATACAATAGACTGCTTGTTAAAGACTTTATACATCATGTTCTGAAGGCTCACTGACGGGTATATAGGTGAATACAACAAGGCAAGTCCTTACAGAGGCAGCGAGCTAAGATGAACGTAACGAAAATGGCTCCAATATTTCTAAAGCAGCGAAGAATCCCATCTCAGTCACCACACCAAAAGTCTTTCCAAACACCAAGGACGAAAAGATAGAATACGTAAGCATTATTCTTATGGTTATCGTCAGTGCTGCTTGTCACAAGAATAAAACTGTACTGCACATTCAATTGAGATAATTCCACTCATTTGCAAGAACTCGTGTTTTGTTCGACAGATTCTGAAGATTGGAGTATTTGCAATTGAATGAAGTGCTTCATCAACGATTCCAAGTCAGAGCTCGATAATACAAAATAATACTGTATGGCAAAAACTGTACTAAACAGACGATTTGGGAGTAAAAAAACGACTTTTATCAGATACTGCATCTACAAGTATGAAGAAGTACGCAAGGCGGCCCATACAAGTTGCTTGCTATTATTTATAGCAAAAACTAAAGAAAAATTACCCTGAACTCATGCTGCACGTACCTCATTTGGCCCGATTTCCTCCACGTGGTCGATACTGTGGTTGTCACAAATTTCCTCCAGCTCAAAGAACTTCTGCAACAAAAAATGACCCGTTAGCACACAGGAAGCAAACTCGAATATCAGAATGAAAGGCAATTTGTACTGCCCCCAGGATAAAACAAAACACTAGACAGCACAGCAGCACTCGCACAATGAAATCAGAATGTCAAGCATTGGTATCCGTAATATTTTCAAGAATTATATTGAATATTGTAAAAAAATAAACTATTAAATCCATTCATAAAATGATCTTAAGAACCATGGAATCCAGCACAGAAGTGATAAAATATGAAAATTAGCTGAAAAAATTGAACTCATATCATGCCAACTTTGAGCTTCACGAATATGTGAAATAATGACTGTGTGTTGGAATCCCAACCTAAACGCGAGTAAATAACCCAGACTCATGGCCCTCTGCTATGGCAAATGAAACAGAAATTGAAATAAGAGATTCAGAAACAACCCCCGACCACCTAATCTTCAAGTCACTATTTAAATTTTTTAAATACTATCTACTCTTTCTTGAGAGAAACGCTCATCCAAGTCAATCAATCAGCGCCATCATTCAACTTTGTTACTCGCTTGTTCAAACAGACAAACTTTATGCAAAGAGAAGAAATACATACTGTGTCTAACGCCTCAACTTTATTTTGCCAACATCGAGTCTTGAGCAGCTCCCTTTACTTCGCTACAACACAAATAAATCACCCAGATACAAATTAAATGATATGTCTCCTTACCTCATAGTTCACACGTAAAACGAAACCAACTGATAATAAATGAATTATATTTTTCTCTTCCCCAGAAGATTTCAGGAAACTTGAAATATTCTGAACTTATGTCGGAGTAATCAGCATTTTCCTAAGAATTGCTAGCACTAGTTTCACATTTTTAGATGCGTAACTGTACATTTGAAGAGCAAAGTAGAAAACAGTATTGAGCTGAAGAACGCGTACATAGTTGAGAAGAAGCAGCAGAACGAAATAGTACCTGCAACCGCTGACACGATATCAACATCTCTGACCCCATCGCGATTCCCATGGGGAAGAAATACGTCATGATAAAGCGTACGTGGCTGATCAGGGCGCTGGTGACGAATACCTGTAGATATTTCGGTTAGATAAAGCGTCGGATGGACTATAGTTTTAGGGATAGAGGCAAACATTCGGGTCCAAATATACGCTAACGGCATGCGGACGCTGACGTCAGTCGCCAAGTAGTATCTACGTGCATAAGTTTAGAACGCGTGCAGAGTCGGAAGTTTTAGTTACGATGCTTCCTAATAGGATGACGGATGACGGGCATATATACGCGTAGGATTAAAACATTGACCAAAAACAGATTTAAATATGTAGGATAATAACTTTACCTAAAATTTAGAAATTATCAAGAATATTGAACAAATATTAGCCAGCAAGAAGAAGAGTCAATCGAAATCCTTTCATCTTATTCGAATAATGTAATTTTACACGGATGTGTATATGAGAGTTTTTTTGATTTTCTCGAAATTCATCTTAACTAAAATATCTGTTGAAAGAAGAAGTTCTGTTGAATAAAACGTATGGCCTAAACAAACCTTCGATAAATGAATCCTTACACGTCACTATTCAAACCCAGCGAAGGACGAACAAAACAAAAAACGCAGAGTCCCAAAATAATCCTCGTGCATGCAAAGATACTCTGGATCTCCCTCACAGCAAAGGTGCAATCAATGCGGGTTATCCGAAAATTCATAAATGTACGAAAATTTTTATTTTGACAGGTGAGACGCTTTCGTTACATGCTTCACTGAGGACGTCTCACACTCGTTGGAAGTGGTAATGCGCACTATTAAACTTAAGTAATCCTTCTTCTAGGAAATTCCTGGGAATCCTCATTCAAAAGAAGAAACAATGTTCATATGAGAGATAGAACTCATTCTCACATATTATTTATATTCAGCATTTCATTTACACGAGTTTAGTAACATTGATGCATGAGTAACAATATATGTATGTTTTTGACGAGAAATGCACCATTTACTCACAGAACTCTAATTATTTATGCCCATTAATCTGAAGCCTTATTTATAAAGACTACATAATCTCTCGACGCTTTAATCTGCAACAGTTGATTATTTCCTAATCTTTATCGTTCATGAATAAAAAAATGGAAAGTTAGATAGTGAAATAATTTGAGTCTCCTTAACCACAAGAAAAGTGTTACTAGGAGGAAAAATGAAGGAACAGTTTAGTATGCAGTTAAGGGAATGCGGAATCTACGCAGGTGCATTTCCATTCAAGATCTTCTGCGCATCCAAACAGTAAGATAAGAAGACAGTTTATGAAACAGGGTAAAAGTAGGTTAGAAAAAGATAACATCAGTGAACTGGAAAACATGGTCCATAACGAAACAAAAACTCTTTTCTATTCTAACAAAAAAGGCTACCTAACCCTCGGCTTACGGCCTCTCATTTTCTCTCATGGAGTACTAACGTGAAAAATGGGAACAAATGTTAAGATTTCATGCTCAACATGCATCCAATAAGTAATCCGCTCGTTGAAATTTTGAAAATGTATTGGGTAATGGCTTCGTAAGAAATATCCAAAACTTTAAAAAGGTTATATCCCATGTAACTGTTCTATATCACATCTGATATAGAACGCTACGAGGAAAACTGCGTCTAACCAACGACTTTCATCTTAATGCCTCAAAAAAAAAAAATCTTAGTAAAAGATATGTTCTTCTGGATAAATCTAGCATTCGTATAACTCTTCGATCCTAGCCCAATACCGTGAGAGATCACATATTATGATCACGAAAATTGGAGTTTCCTTCTCGTGGTTTATAGCCTTCACTTTATCGCAAAATTACTTTTGAAAGGGACAACGATAGCAATTGATTCTAAGGTACCAGTAGTTTCATTTTGCTCTAATTTATTATCAAAAAGTAGATCGCGAAATGATCAACCTTCTCTCATACCTGGCCGAAGGTATGAGAAATAAATACTCCTAGAGAATCCTTAGGAATTCTTCAATAATTATTAGTTGAAACGAAATAAGAAAATACAAAAACGCTTTACCTAGAATAATAGTGGGGCATCGATACAATCAAACAAACCCCTAACAAAAAAAGCATCTGAATTCATCCCGAGAGTGAAACGCACGACACACCTAACCCTCGACGAACTTGATACTTGATACTCAACTCTCGCACGCAACAAGACAGGCATGCAGCAGCATAGCCACTTTTTCAGCAGTGAGGACGCTGCCAGTAAGCACGTAGGTGAGCAGGGCGAGGAACACCACCAGCTTCCCAGATATGAAGAACCAAGACAAGTTCGCCGCTTGGCAGTAGTTGGTGCGCATCACCACGTCTATCTCCGACCTGCACAGTTCGGTTAGCATGAAATTAATGGCATCACCAGATATTTGAAAAGTTCAGAGGGCTATATATATGTCCCAGAAACGTGTTCTATTATATCAAAACAGTTATAGTTAAGCAACTATTCGAGCCACTTTCCTTCTATCTAGTGCGCAATGTCAGAGAGCAATAATGCCCAGTTGACCAACTACCGCTGATAACGTCATTTTTTAGTTTTTTAAATTTTTTAGTTTCATTAAAGATTTTTTTCTAGGTTTTTTCACAGATTTATTTTTAGATTTATTTGTAGAGTGAAATTATTGCTGAAATATTGAAAAAGAAATACACATTCTAGATTATTTCAATCTTATTATTCCTGACTGTCTATTAGGACACAATAATCCCAATACACATAAGCTAACATGTCTGGTGTGACACTAGTGTGCCAATGCTATTATTCTTATCATGTATCTAAAATAAATTATATTTTATCCAATCAGTTTTCATATGGGTAATGGAGCTAAAACATGTTTTTTACCTGTCTAAATCAATTTCGCGAAAACAAACTCGAAAGGATTAAGTGATTACAAAAAACAAGTTTTGCAAAGATTTATGGGCGGTTTACACTAGAGGACATTTAGGCCGTGAGGCGCGACACGTGTATACGAGGCTCACTACTGAATCTCATATTAATGCGTGTTTATACGAAGTTCCCTATCCGCCACGGTAGTTACGAGGCTCTTGAGTTTCGCACATTACGAATTCGAACAGAGCGAATAGGGAACTTCGTATAAACACACAAAATATGAGCCTCAGTGGTGAGCCTCGAATACACGTGCCGCGCTTCATGGCCAAAATTTCCCCCAGTGTAAACGGCCCTTAACACATTCGCAGCGATGCAACAGGCTATAATTTTTCTTCTGTCGGCTTGTTTGTGCTGCCTGTTGTTACCCTGGAAAAAATCTCAAAGTTTAAGCTTTTAAGAACAGGCAGATAAATTTTCGATTCCACCTTTATTTCTCCGACGGCGTGGGATCAACTAATTGCTCTTAATTTGCGCGTTAATGAAGGCTCAACTACGAGTATTCCTTACCGCATCTCGGAGAAGTGAATTTGGCAGCTTGGTTCATATAGTAGGCGATAGCAGGCCCGAATATCAAACAAAGTTTTGTGAAATCGTAACATGTTGAACAGTACCTGATACATACAAAAGAAATGCGTAGTGTGCTTGTGTGTGACGGTTGACACAATTGTTGGAGCCGCGTCAATTGCTCTCACTCTATGCAAAACTCGGACCGACTGCCGAGGAAGGGTGATGGGAATCGCAGAGCTCAAAAGCTTCAATTGTTTAAGGGATAGATGTTAAATTCTATATAAATTTCAAGTCAGGTAAAAAAGACTCTTTGCAAACTTTATACTAGCAACAAAAAGACAAGGACTCGGAAATTATAATATTGAGAAGGCGTTAAGGTCCGTGAGGAAGATTGAATTAGATTGTAAATTAGTTTAGGCTTCCCTAACCACAAAATACTCCAAAGACAGGAAGGAAGAAGATACCATTTAGTAGGAAATTAAGGAAACAGGAAATCTACACTCAAGATGAGTCCCTACAAATAAAACAGCAAGATTGTAAAAAATTTAAAAACAAGAAAAAACTTGGCAAATAAAGAAAAAGACGCTAAATAAAGGATAGGCATGAACCGATAAAAAGGGTCAGATACAACACAAGAAGCCTAGTTTATTTTAACCAAAGGGATGCCTAGCTAACATTCAGAGCGTGATCTTACATAAACCTCCTAGGAGCGCTAATTTCCACAGATACAGGAATTGGATCTCTTTGAGCGACAATTAGTTTTAACAAATTTGCAGCACATCGCAACATAAATTAGAGTTCACCGCAAGTATCTGAGCTCACGCGCTCAACAAAAATGTAACCATTCATGCACCTTTGTTGGGGTCACCACACAGGTAACCTCTCTGACATAATTGTTAACAAACATGAAACTTCATCTTTAATAAGATTCAATGAAGTACAGATTAAAAGAATCGAAGAAGGTTTCATTATTCACAGTAAATTTCATTACTATGCACGACTGAGAGTGCAGGACAAAAATTAAAGTTGCTAAATGACCGAGATGGAACAAAGAAATATGGGAGACAAGGCCAACTGCTTCAAGGACTAGAGTTCCAATCAGCATCACAGTAGGCGAAGAATGGTTGTGAAATCTATAAAATACATCTGTTAGGCCTATGTCCATTTCTTATATACTTGTAAAATGAGCAATCGATTTCTTAAATTTAAACTGCTTCAAGGCCAAACAAGCTGCTGAAGTAATCATTTCCTAAAATCGAGGTTTGGTTGAATTAAAATGAAGTAAATCCCTCACGTCATACGTTATGAGACACAGAAGACCTACCTCATCAACTGTGAAGAGCCGACTTAATATTTACAAAAACGGGATTACCAGGCTTGATTTCGTAGATTTAAGGGGACCATGCTCGGGGCATCTGCAGTCCAATGGTCGATGCTCCCGATTTTTTTTTATTGCTTTAAATGAGTTTGAGATATGTCCCCGAATGTCTGTAAAAATATCAGGAACGTATCCCAGAGCTAACGTCCCCCCCGGGAGGGGGAGAGCATCCCCCTTCCGAATATTTTTTTATTATTGAATTTAGAGCAATGAAATTTAGTATACTGATAGGAAATGCAATTTAGAATCATTTATCATTTATGACAAAATGCGATTTTCTTGAAAAGAAAATGGGAAATCATGGAAAACGACATTTTGGGGGGGGGGGGATTCTAAATGCTTCTTCTCTGATAGTTTTTGAGCTACAGTAGTGATTTTGTTATCATTGGATGCAGAATAACGTGGACATTCCAAAAACTTGAATGCTTTTCCTCAAATTTCCAATATAAAAATAAAAAATGAATATAATAAAAAAAATTTAAATATTCCCAAGAAAATTCATAGTTATGACGTCATAACTTTGAAACTAGAAAGAATTTTGAAAAACTTACTAATACATAGTAAAGCCCTTGTTTTTCTGCATCCAATGATACCAAAATCATCACTGAAGCTCAAAAACTGTAGAAGGAGAAGCATTTTTTTCTTTAAAATAGGTTTTATAAAGCAATAAGTTGTCAAGACATTCGTTATAATGGGGCCGAAGTTTACAAAGCTAGAGCAATGCGGTTTGCTGTATTTGGAAGTCACTGGTGTAATCTACAATTGCTGGATACTTGATTTTCAAAAAATTTCAAGTTAAATTTTTTCCGTAGATTTTTTACAAAAAATTTAAACTCTGATTTTAGCTTTTTCAAAAAAATTCTATAAATTCAAAATGAATTCAAATTCAAAAACCGGCAACCAACATTTTTGGAGAATACGTTGTACTTTCGCATGCAACAAACCGCATTGCTCTAGCTTTTCAAATTTCGGCCCCATTATAACGAATGGTATATATATATTTTTTTATTTATCATGAATAACTCATTTTCTATGTCCCAATGCAAAAAAACTTATAGATGAAAAGTTGTTGGGAATCTAGAGATCTAGTAGTCTGCAAATTTTCATAGACGTAAGTCCAATAGAAAAAATCTATGGATGGAAAACCAAATTTTGGCCGACCGGAGAGCATGGTCCCCTTAATAAATAAATAAGCCTCCCTTATTTCACTTTTTATTCCATTCAGGATTCTGATGAACTAAGTTGTAACCGGAGCCATAATCCGTACTAACAAAACCAGGAGGGATGAACAACAGTTACAGCATTTGAGCCAGAGATCGATGGTACGACAACTTTAAGCCGTATATAAGATATGTAGAAGAAAATTTACGTTTAAACACATGTGAAATTTTTATACTGAAAATTCACTGAGTACAGAAAACACACTCAACAGTTTTAAAATATTGTTAAATGAGGTAAACAAAATCGCATTTCATTAAGATCCATTTTCTGCTTTGGAACGGTAATTTAGTGTTGATAAATAATGCCCGACAACACAAGTGGTCACTGAAAAATTAACCCCAACAATCATGAACTTGGCAAAAATTCTAGTAGGACACGCATTCAATGTGTACTATCAGCTAACGATGTCTCTTCTGAATTCGCTATTTAAATGGAATGTTAAAAACCCAAGTTATCCCAAGAAGCCCACGTTAGCTTTGGTGTGAAATAAAAAATAAAAAATAAGCAGGATGGTTGATCTTCGATATACGTCATCGGATGCGGACCTCAATTTAAAGGAGTAAAAATTGTCTTAGCTATTGAGGTAATCTAATGGTTGATAGAAGTGGCAAAAACCTAGAAATAATTCTCATCCGTACTATTTGAGGTCCTGTATCCTGATATCGTGTAACTCTAGGTTCAACGGCAGTTCAAAGGACTCACTTCCTGTACTTCTTCACAAGTTCGGCGAAGGGATACTCCCAGGCATACATTTTGATGACGCGTATCGCATTCACGATCTCGTTCATTAACCGCACTCGGGAGTCTGTCCGCTTCGCTGTCTGTGAGCGCAGGTGGGAGAATATCTTGCCCATAAGGCCTGGAAGTAGAGTGAAACTTCGATGAAGAATATATGACTATCGAAATAACGTGAAAGTTGAGTAAATATGTAGTTAAACGTTAAAATAGTTCACAACCCTTGTGGAAATCACTGACATGATTTCCGAAATCTGTGCCAAAGTTATATTGGTTTCAATTAAATAATTGCAGAATAAGATTATTTGAATTTACACCAGAACATATCTACGCTATGATTCGAGTTCACCCTCACTCTGAGCAAGTTTTTGTGACTGTCGCAGCAGTCAATAGATATGAAAGATGTTAATTTGCAGTGAAATGGAAGAACATCAGGGTGATGCAATAATACTCAACCCCGATTGATGAGAATGTGCAGCATTCCCCGAGCGCCATTATTCAATAATAGCCTGATAGGAAAAACTGCGATGTTGGTTGGATTACTTAATTACAAGGTAGGTCATACGTCTCCTGCAGCGGCAGTTACTTCCAGCAATTGGGAATGATGTACGGTAGTACAAATCGGTTCATTTTCCACCACCTCCCATTAGCTATACTTATACATGCATGTACGGCTGGGGCAAAATAACACAGATTTTTGATTAAATTTCCAGATTCCACATTTCTAGGCTACGCACAATTACGAAAACTGGACTACATTTGAACATTAGGATAAAAAGGTTTATTATATACCCAAGACTCACAAATACTTAATAGAAAAAATGCATAGCAACATGTAAAATAAATACGCGTACAGAAGTTTACAGTACCCGACCCGGCTCGATATTATATATTAAAATAGTTGTTGGTTTATTCCAGAGTATTTAATAATCCTACTAATTAGTTAGATATTCTTAAACATACATATATTGCTTATATTCGCTATGGCTTCATTTGAATCGATACAATTCTTGAATAAAATTCACAGTTAGAGGTAATAATATTTTCAAACTAAAATTCACTGTTTCGACAATCCATTTTATACAGCTGTTGACCGTAACCAAAACAGCTCCACCTCAAACCTAATATTAGCTTAGGTTGGAGTTTTTCATTTTCGGGTATATGAGACTTAAATTAAATAGTCCATTTATATTGAAATCCACTAGTAAAATTTAATTTCAAAGTCTGCAAATTTCAACAATCACTTTTTTGTAATGGTATTAAATTAATGTTGATTTACGCACAGGCTGATTGGTGCACGAACTACCGGTAAATTTCATACAGATATTCAATTCTTTCAACGTGCTTTGCTCAAATCTCACACCAATCGAAACCAAAATTGAGACAAATTCTTACAAATTTTGATGCAAATCTAACTGTTTTCTATCTATGAGTTCTATTATATTAATTGAAGACTCTCTTTTCTGCAACTAAGGCGATGTCAATAGAGAGAAGAGAAGGGACCATTTACAGAGTATGAAATATATGAAAAATAGCAAATTAATTCTTAGTTTACTAACATGTTCGGGATACGGGTCACTAAATAGATTTTCAAAATTATTAAATTATATCTCAAAATTCCAACATGAAACAAAGAAGATACTTAGAAGCTTTCTATTCCACAACTAATTCAAATTCCTACAATAGATATCTCTAAATTCCGGATGTTTATAAACCACTTTTGAAATAATTACTATGACTACTGCATGTTCCACCGATGTCCGCTTTCGTTTATCTTATATGTAATATCTTTCCCTTGTATCCAGGATACCTGCTTTGGCCATAACTTTGCTTCCAAAAACTTCAGTCTCTTGTCCTGAAAACGAAATTTGTTAAAAATTTCGAAAGCTCGACCGAAAATAATATTTTCCAGCTGAATACGAATTTCATTTGACAACAATGGAACCTGGATGTCCGCTATTTCAACTAATAGAGTATGAAATATAGGAATCGGGTAATTTATGTACAAGGTGAATTCCTGCACAAACTACCCTGAGCATTGAAACAGCAAGTTAGGAAGGATCAAGAAAAAGTATGACGAGCTAACAAAGAAGGCATGAAAACTGGAAGAAGTAATGTGGGATAAAAAACTAAAAAATTCCAGAGGCTGAGGCTGAGTAAAATATCCTATCAATGGCTGAGGGAATCTAACAGTTTTTTCCTTGGCGCAGAGAAAATTTTCAAGCATCAATATTTAATTTCATTTGGTAATTTTATCTCTAATTTGAAAGTAAGATATTCTGACCCACATTATGAAATTATTGCCTGAAAGAAAAGAAACTCGATATTACCTAATGCACTAAAGATGCGTCAACCACATGAAACATAAACCAACCATAAAAAAAATATTCCCACATGTCAAAGAGAATCGCATGCGTGAATAAGAGGCATGAATAGTGCTCATGTGAAAACACGAATATAATGGAACTTAGCTTTGCTCGAAGGTTCCTGCTTGGCGGGCATGCACTGACGCTGATCATTCAGGCATGTTAATGGATCGTTTTACTATTGACTGTTTGAAGAAATGAGTGATTTGGAGTTTGAGAATACTGCATAGT
This sequence comes from Morinoia aosen, assembly GCA_030386875.1. Taxonomy (NCBI): domain Eukaryota; kingdom Metazoa; phylum Arthropoda; class Malacostraca; order Amphipoda; family Talitridae; genus Morinoia; species Morinoia aosen. The sequence goes on along the minus strand of CM059561.1, from coordinate 44,540,400 downwards.
ACTGATAACTCAAATAGGTTTGAATTCAGATAGCTCTTAGCTGTGCCAGGAGGACAGGCAAAACGGTAGCAAAACCTTCGTGACTCCCACCATTAAGGAGGGCGTTCCCCATATGGACTTTTTTATTATTGAACCTAGAGCAATGAAATTTGGTACACTGATAGGAAATGCATTTCGGAATCGGTCATCTCTCGGGAAAAAATGCGATTTTCTTTACAAAAACGAGATATTCATAGAAAACGGAGTTTTGGGGGGTTACAAAAGGGTCCTCCCACAGTTTTTACGCTACAGTGATGATTTTGGTGTCATTGGATGCGGAATATCGTGTAGATTATAGGAAGTAAACAGAAAATCTTTAAGGTCATAATTAAAATTTTAATAAAATTATTTCGAGGGGCCATCTTTTTTTGGGCAAAAATTTTCCTTTGTGACGTCACAACTTTTGATCGTGACAAATGTAGTAGAAACCCTTTACTTCCCATAATTTACACGCTTTTCCGCATCCAATGATACCAAAATCATCACTGTAGCTTCAAAACTGTAGAAGAAGATTCATTTTGAAACCCCACATTCCGAAACTCTCAAAATAGGCAAAACAGGTAAACATAAACAATCTCAATTTTTCTTCGTTATTATTTGTGGGGTCAGTTAAGACCCTTGAAATCATTATACAGTAATAAATTGACATAGAAGATGACATAGCAATGTCGCGCCGTGAAGAAAGTGCCAAGGGGGAGGTGTAACATGATAAAATACCACTTCTACATCTCCTCCCCCCCAATCTTTAAGCCCCCGTAGCGGGCGAGCGAGTAAACGTACGAATCTCATTTTTTCACAGGATGTACCTGACCCCTTACACTTCCAATAGATTCCTATAGCAGCAAAAGTCTCTATATCTCCAAACTATGTACCTCTATGGGGAACGCTCCCCTTAATAGTTATGTTCGAACTCAGACACCTGGTGGCAGTGCGTCCTCAATACAGACCGTGATGAAACGGTTATGATCGATTATGTTCGACCTCTTGAGCATACGTCGTCGTTTGATAAGTATGCATTGAAGCCATATTCTCTGTAGCGACATGATAATTACTTAAGTGAGATGCTAATGACATGTTACTTAATGTTCCTTAGAAATAAATGAAATAATGATTGAAAAAGAATATTACGAATGGAATTTCTTTGGGCTAAGGGTGGTGGTTCTTCGTTGTAGAGTCATTGGGTCCGTAGTTGAGAATTAATGCTTGCGTAGGCCCCGTAACAGCGCGGAGTATCAGCAGTCGGGTAGAGATAGCTGAAGCGTCATTTACAGCCTCATTTTAATACAATACTTTTCAAGTTGAATGTATAGAGCGTTTTAAAATGACTCCTAACACTTAACTTACCCGTACAAATTTTGGCAACATTTTAAGTTTGGGAAACCAGGATTTCGTATTCAGTGCAGCTAATTGAAAGTCCAATTTCCATTTAGAAGACATTAAAAATTGGTATAAAAAACTGACGCCCAATTTTTCAAGAAAATATGAAAAAAATTAGGGCACAAATTATCTACATTTACGAAGAAAAATACACTGAAAACTACTAAATTAAGAAAAAACTCCTCTTAAGAGGGATGAAAAGAAAGTAAACAATGACTTATGAGAACTCTAATTCAAATGCAACTGCAAAGAAATGAATTAAAATTCGTAAAATTAAAAACAACTCACTTTGAAGCGGGATGAAGAGCACGATGACGACCAGCCCCGCGAAGCAGGCAACACCCAGCAAATACCACATGATTCCCGTCACGATCGCCAGCTGAGACAAGAAAGCGGTCATCAGTGTCACAGGATGGTGTTTTTGCACGAATGTGTCAGATGTCGAAGTAAACAAGAATAATGGGCCAAACAATTTACGTGTCGTGCACGATGTTGAGTAAACCTCAACTTACAGGAATTAGAGATTAAACACAAAAATACTATGGCGTTGTACTTCAATCTTCTGGAGGCTGTGGAACCTCTCGGCACCTTTTTTTCTCGAAGACCTAGTGTTGGTCACTAAAAACGCCTTCTTTCACCTGCGGCCGCTTTTGCATAGCAGATATTTTTTATTAAGCTATCTGTTTGTTGCACAAAAATTCTCAGGATGCGCAGCCTTAAAGATGTTTTAGGTAAGAGGTTAAAGAAAACTCAAGTGTAACTTGCAGTCAAATGAAATTTATGAAATCACGACTATTGGCAATGCTAGGGAGGACCGAATTTAGTCCCAAGCAACTGTGATCCTTTGAATCCAAGCAAAACTTTTGTTCCTCCTGTAGCAAACGTATGTCTCAGAACTTATTTCGAGACCAGTAAGTACAGTGCTAAAGAGTGAGATGGATTAAATTAGATTACTAATGGTGGTTCAAATATTCCTAAATATAAGACAGGAGTTCCCAGGAGAGGAAGGCACTGTGGCGCTCCTTCAGCGAGTTTCATTGTTTTTTGTCTAATAAAAAAACCTTCCAAATATAATGTATGTCAACACTTGCCATTTATGCGTAAGCTAAGTCGATTTGCAACTTGTCAGTTCAATCCATGAAAGCAGCATGTGCGCTAGACATTAGAAGTCAATTGTTTATTGTTTATTGATTATTGTGTAATCTTGTTTAAACTTCTTAAACTAGTTTCAAACGTATAATTAGACAAATTTCATAATTTATTTCATTGCATTTCTTTTCTGTTCCAGACTAGGTAAATTAACCATTGAAATTCCGCTTGATTCTAGTTTCGTCCGTACAGTTCCAACCCGTCAGAACCCCTGTTTTAGGGTGAGTTTGATTGTTCATAATTTCACGTTAGTCAAGCTCTCTAAACATCAGTGTCTGGTATCACCTTTCTCTTATTTAATTCTTGTGTAACATGATTTATTTTGTTTCTACTGAATTGTAATCGCTTGGAGTATATGAAGTAAAAGATCGAACTTGAACTTTTCAGGTTTCGGTTTGCGGACGAAACTTCGATTCAAATCATTTATCCTGCCTGGCTAGTCATAAACGGACTTAACCACCACAGCACTATGTGATATTGATTTGAGGAAACAGGATATCTAAAGGGCCGTTTACACTGGTCTACATTTTGCTGCAGGCTCACGTGTAGACGCCTCGTGTGGAGCTTCACAAGAGACATGTGCGTTTAGACTAGACACGATTGGAGCGAGCCATGGAGCGCGCGCTGCTCAACAGGGCTGCCACTCTATAGATATTATATAGCTAGATCTAGATGTTTTTGCTGAAGCCTAGATGTAAAATTTCGAACCTAGATATTAGCTATAAAATCTATATAGTTTTTTCAGCGTGCTAGAAATTTTCTAGCTAGAATTACATTTAAGCTATGTATATGATAGATTACTGTAAATTCGAATTAGGAATTTACCATAATGGTTGGTTACTACTTCATTCTTATTATATTTGTTAATTCACTTCAGCAAATTGTCTGAATAGTGAAGCAACCAAATTCTGATCATGTTATGTTCAGATTATGAACGACACCAAGACGGCTATTTCACGGTTCATAAGCTAAAGCACACTATCTCCAATTGCAAAACTAGTGATGATATCAAAAAATCATGGAATAAAATGCACATACATTATCATGAATGTATTGTGGCCTCATTTTGACGAAAGACTGACCAATGATATTGGTAACAATGAGTTCAGTTTATTGTTGGATGGAAGCAATGATATTTCTATCATGAAACTACTTGGTGTATCAGTTATATACTAAAGCAATGCATCTAATAAAGTAGAATCAACTTACTTAGTAATTGCAAAATTATTAAAAGTGATGAAGATAGCGGTGTGAAAGCCTTAAAACAATTGTTGAAAAGTAGGAATCTGAGCATTGATAATTGCAATGCAATAGAGACTGACCTTTCTACTCGCAACACGTGTGGAATTGAAGAATATTTGGATACCAAGCTTTATTAGGGTAAATATCAGGATACTAGTTAATTCATACAGAGATAAATTGCCTAATATAAAGCAATTATGATATAAATATCCTTATATGCTATTGTTCAACTAATTTATTATAGTAAGTAATTAATTCATTTCTAGATATATTTTTGGATGTTTTATTTTTAAATCTAGATGTTTCTCGATATTTTTTGAGGTCACACTAGATTTTTTTGGTCAAACAAAAGTGGCAGCCATGCAGCACAAAACCAGTCAGTGTGGCCTGCTGCTTTGAAATATGGATTGCTGTAGACGATTTGTGTGAATATTGTTGCTGCATCGTAGCTACGTAATCTCTTTTTTATTTGCATGAGTGAAATGTTACTATATTCGTTCATTTTCATTAAAATAAAATGGAAAGCAGCCTCCTTATATTCGCATCTTTTAGTCTGCCAAAGGCATTGATGGGCTTAGAACATTTCAATTAGAAGCAGTGTAGTTTCTCGCGGCAGTGTTGAGTCAGCCATTACGGGTGAGCGAGAGGCGCTACCTCACTTGATGACTACCAACCGCACACTGACCGGTCTAGAGCTGCGCCTCGCACACGTGCAGCCGCTCCACGGATTCGAGCAAAGCGAATCGGGAACTTCGGGCTCACACACACAAATATGAGACTCAGTGGTGAGCTTCGTCTACACGAGTCGCGCCTTACAGCCGAAATGTCCCCTAGTGTAAACACCCCTTAAGTACAGTGCGTTATGATTCATGATAACCAGCACCTACTCTTAAATATTTCTGAGTTATGGAACAAGTGTTGCGACAAGCCTGAGTATTTTTTTGTCAAATTTTTCAATGAGAACTGTAACGTCCCTACTTGAAAATTTCATACAGTATTGTTGAAGTTTTCCCTTAACGGACAGTCTACCCAAGCAAAAAAGTCAGTAAGTTATGAATGGATTTCTCTGAAATTTTTACAGTAAGTGTGAAATGCTGAAACTATTATCTCATTATTGTTGTGCTTTTGTTTGTATCTGCAACAATTTCTTTTAAATACGAAAAAATCTGGGCTTGTGAAAATTTTATCTAATTCTACAATTTTGAAGTTACAGAACTGGAAATTCGTTTCTACATAGCTTATGTATCTAAATAACTATAAGGAATAGGGAATTTTGATAACTTTGCTTTCGTACTTTGAGGAATTTTTTTTAAAAATATGACTTCTTTTTTTCTTTTTTTCATGTCGTGTAATTTTCAAATAATTAACGTTTCAAAAACTTGTATTCCTTATGAATAGAGCTTGCTAAGCCCTATCGAATGGCATATATCCCATTCTTGTACCCCTAAAATTGTGGAAGAAGATACATTTGAAGAAACCAATTAGCAAGTTTCCAGACAACGTGTTTTTCTCAAAAATGTTTTTGTTTTTTCTCCTAACTTTTGAATCAAGTTTTTTTTAAATCACCTCTTGATATTTTGTTGCGCTTTTTAAGCTCTTTCGATTGATATATTTGCCATTGCTGTAGCTTTGGAACTTTGGGGAAAGTCTACATCAAAAGATAATAAGTTTAAGTGTTCAAAACATCCATTTTTCTCAACATTTTTTTTTGACTAAAATACATTTAAAAAAATCAACTCCTCCGCCTTGTAACTCTTTTTATGCCCTTTTGATTGGTGTGCTTGCCATAGCAGTAGCTATAATACTGCGACTGTCGTCGAGCTATGAATGAAAGCGTGTGTACACAGAACAGCTAGATTCTTAAATCGTCAAAAATTATTACTCAGCGTTAGAATGTTATTTGAATATAAAAACACTTTGAGTAGCCCATGAACGAACTCTATTGCCATTGTCGCGAAGAAACAAGCCCAATTGACCCCCAATTTATAAGGGGTGGAAGAGTAGCCCAGCGTCAAGGTCATGCCACTCCCCTCACTCTCCCCCCTCTGGGAGGCGTACCAATCGGAGTAGACGCGAGTGAGTGGTACCAATGGAAACGCAAAAAAATCCTCTGTAAGATGCATTTAAAAACAGAAAATCGACGATTCTTCCGACTTCCACCTAGACCGTCCCCTTAAAAACAAAACGTTCTCAAACAACAGCTTATCTCAGGAACTTTATCACGAACGTGTTACATGTTCGTTTTCAATCCGCTCTAACAAGGCAGACAACAACAACTTTTATTAATAAATCCATTGGCTAAATTGACTTATTTTGTCACCGCTCTTGCATTAATTAAGTTTCCCACGTCTTAGAGACACCTTTAATTAAGGCTCATTTTCCTCAATATTTCTTTTTAGAATTTTCTCGTTGAGAAGGATTTCATTATAAGAATTCCTTTATAGGTTATTTATTTATTCAAGTACGTTTCCATGTATGTTAGATTGATTTTTACATTTTTTCAAGCTTTGAGAAGAGAAAACTCCAGGCGCTTCACCCTCGTGACGTAAGATGAGGCACAAAACTTCGTAATTAACTTTTTATATCTATAAAATAAAAGTAATGAGGAGTTCCCTGCATCTTGAGGAAGTATTAATAGTTCCTACAAACGATGCCGTCATGAAGTGTTAAGCGGTTTTCAGCAAGTCGTTATAATAAGTGCTCGACGTATCAAATCCGCATCAAACGCGTTCAATTGTAGTTGTGAACATAAGTTGGGTTCAAAAAATGCTAAAAATATGTTTTTTCTGGGCAAAAAACATGCTAGATCCTAAATGAGCAAATTTGGATGCTAAACAGCTCAAAAAGGTGCTAAATTGGCAACACTGTTCGATTGATATCCGCGCTAAGACTGTAGCTATGATACTGAGGCAGAGATAAGCTACGTGCTATTGCGCATGGACGCAGAGCAGCCGGATTCAGAGCAAACGCTCATTTATATCGTCATAATTTATCCCTCAGCGTTAGAATATTTCGTTCGAATATTAAAGCACTTTGAGCTAGCACATGAACGAATTCTATTGCCATTCCCGCAAAGAAAAGTTTACAAACGACCTACAATCATGGAGGGAAGGGAGATATCACATTGACATTGGCATGCGCCAGGATCACGCCACCCCACTCCCTCTCCCGTCTGTGGGCTTACTAATGTGCGTACACAAGACCAAGGTATCCTTGGAACCGTTAGGAAATGCTTTAAAAAAATTTTAGGAACCGAAAATCGACAAATTTTCCGACCTTGACCAAGACCGTTTCCTTTAAAAGGACAGCAGTGAACCGAAAGATCTGCACCCGAACAAAACACCTATTTCAACAAAAAGATATCAAACTAGACATCAGTTAGGGATTTTTTATTTGCGCCTGGGAGTTGTTTCAATTATAACTCACAACTTGCTTAGCCTGGCAAATCCGCACTTAGTTTTACAGTCGCAGTTCCAGCACGAGCTCCATTCGCGAACGACTTCAGTGTTCTTCTACCATAAACATCGCGTCAGCGTAATCTTTAGCTTCATGTTGCAAGCCATACGCCTTGTGTTTTTCAGAACAGAAGCTCAAAGCTCATCATACTCTGATATTTCATTTAAAGAACTTTTGTGTATCTGACAACTTTTAACTGATGATTGATTAATGCATGTAGAAGACCCAGTCCCTCATACCACAGTCGTAAAAGAAGAGCTAACATTCATTCAGGAACTCAGGTTCAAAAAAAAAAGATCAGACTTGGGACTGAGACTAATTATAAGTTTCTACGATGGTCAATGTCTTCGAATCGTTCGAATCCATCATTTCGACGACATTACGTCCTATTTAGTAACGAGCTTCTTCATATTATTATTTTCATGTAGTTCGTGGGACTTCTTAGGGTGTCACTAGTTTTTCATTTTTCATGTGATTACAGCTTCAATTTTTTATGTGGACTTTCAATTAAAAATAACTCATGCTTTCATAGTTCTATTACCTGATCGCTTCGATAGTGATCGATCTAATTCTTTTGGATAATCTATGAACACAAATCACGTGGAAAATTTGGCCATTCACCTGCAGTAAAAGAGTCAACTCTGAGGTATATGAAGAAAACGTACCTTCAAACTTGCAAAGGGCAGAAAAAAAACCCTGAGGCAGAAAAACCCCCCTTACTTCCTGCAGAGGGCCGGCACGGAGATGGTCGAAGGAAACCACTCCCTTACTTGTAAAAGGCTGACCTAGAGGTAGTTCATGATTTGCGCACTCATCAGCAAAGGGCCTATTTAGAGAGATGAGTGGAAAGCCTACCCATTTATCTGCAACGGACATATCCAGAGGTAGAAGAGGAAAGTCTGCTCACTCACCTGGATAGGGCCAACCCAGAGGTAGTTGAGGAAAATGACGGATCTGTCAAACCTATTGACGTCGTTGGAAAGGAGGTTGACCATCTGCCCCACAGTCGTGTTGCTCAGCGCGGACTTATTCAGCCGCATGGCCTGTAATCATGAGCAGTTTTAAAACAATACTTCCAATCCAAAGGCGCGCCATAATCAGCACTTTAAAATCACCACAATAAGCACTCAAGGCAAACGTGTAAAGGAAGTCATTTTTCCTGATGAGATCAATCTAAGGTTCAAAGTTGAATGTAAATATTCTCAACGGTGGAGCCTTTAGAAAATTACACTTATAGATTTTGGAAAATGTCGTATTATGCATAATTTCCAGGAGGCAAATATTTGACCAAAATACTTTCACGTCACATTGAAATGTTCGAGAACAAGATTGAGCAAAATTTTATTATTCAAGTTGAAAAATGAATTTCAAATACAATCTTCGACAATAGAGAAATGAGTCACAGCCACAAACTAATGAAAATGAATAATTAATTCTGTAGCTGAAGGATTTAATTGAGTTCAACAAAAAGTCTATAGCTAGAAATTAAACACGACGCTAATCTCTTGATGTACGAACAAAATAGTTGCATTACTTTAAATATAACCCAAGTTTGAAGTCAAAATATTACGATTAAATTTTATCATAAAGAAGAGTGAAAAAATGGTTCACGAATAATAACGATGGTTTCGTTCCACCGGGGAGGTTCGGACAACTCGAGATAAAAGATACTAAATTCCAGCCATAGCTGTTCGAAAAGCTTAGATCATTAGGACAGGGAGGAAAAATTCATAGCCAACTGGTCTTTCATCAGGAAGAAAATAAGGAGTCAAACCAGGTGTACCGAATAAAATTATAGGTAACAGCATAGTAAATAAACCACTAACAAGAAAACTACGAATTTGATAGATGAAAATAACAATTTCAAAATTATTTTGAGTAACTATAGCACTAGCATACACAAAATTAAACATGTACCTGAGCAACATCAAAAGAATATGATACACACCTCATCAGAGCAATGCTCATGGTCAACTTGGCGCAGGCTGGCACGACTCAGGACTCCCTAGCTCTCCTAAACAAAGGACCTGACCGAAGAGTTGTTTAGAACAAAAAAGGAGCACCAAACAATACCTTTCTAAAGAGCATTGCGCAGCTACCGATGCGAATCTGCATGCCGATGCGTTGGGTACTGAAGAACAATGGATGACAAAGGAAGACGTTGATGACGGAACACAATACGATGCCCGTCGCAAACATCCAAGCCATCCAGCGTTCATCCAGGCCAGGGTAGCCGCTCAGGTTAAGTATGAGGAACCCAAGCAAGACTGGTTGCGCGACCCTGAAAATGAATTTTTTAATCGTTTGCATGAGGGAAGTTAGGTTACAGCACAACTTCGAAGAAATCAAAAACCTATCTTTATGCATGGACAAAACGTGGCCGCATCATGAGAAGAAATATATTATAAGGTAATTATTTGGAATCGCATCAAGATATTTCATTTTGTTGGACAATTCCAGGCACAATGAAAGGAAAAGACGATGTTGCGTCAGTAACGCCATTTAACACACTTCCAGTCACTTAACTTCAGTCGTACGAAAAGTTTCCATTAATTGCGTTAGATGCTTAGACAACTATGTAACATTAATATCGATCAATGCTTTTTATGATGCTATCTGGTTCATGAAAAAACAAATTCATTGATACTGATGAACAAGAAAAATATCAAAAACAAACACAAAATTACGTTTAGTCATTAATAAACGTCTAAATTCAACACGAGGAAGGAAATGACTTTAGTGCAAAAATATTCTAAATAGTTAAAAAGTGAACCTTTCTTATTAAAAATGAGACAAATTACGGTTATACGAGTACTTTCTACCACTGTTCATAAATCCTAGTTTAAGAGCGGTAAGACCGAGAAGCATTAATAGAGAATAATTCATCACAAGAGATGACAAGGTTAGAAGAGGTCCAATACGATTTTCTTTCGAGTATCTTCACTGGCCTGAACACAATCGTCAGTTGCGATAATATGTTTTAGATTAAAACATATTTGAAAGTGTAGGTATGCCGCGTGAACGTGAGATGCACGACCACGTGACAATATTTATGAAATTCGTTATCGTCACAGTATGTTAAACGTTTCAGACTCACTTGTTGTTGATCGGAGAAAATAACTTCTTCATGCGTCAATGAAAATAACAAGATAGGATGGACAACAGAAATGTTTTCAAGAGTTCAAAAATAGAATAAACGCGGGGGTTTTGACGGAGGACTGTTCTTGGCTGAGTAATATGGATTGGATGATTTTTTAAATGAAACGATAGAAATACCTGGTCTTCGCTCTTGGTTCGTACTGCAGAGCTCAACACGCAGATAAACTGTGCAAAATGCCTCGTAAGATTTATCGAAGACGTGCGTTCCGCAAAAATTAACTACGTTCATTTTGGGAGCTTGAATGGCAAAATTTGTTCAATTTTCATCCGACAATCATTCCACAATTTTGTCCTGCTCCGTTGTGTTATTTAGTTAGCAGATGAAGCATTGCAAGAGAGAAATATGCTTGTTAATTTACTTGTGTGAGGGAAATAAACCTTTAATACTTTAAATAATTAAATCTAGAACAATTCAAACTTAGAACAATTAAATAAATTGATACTTAAGTTATCACATTATGAATTTCTTTCCTTACACTATAAACTGGGGATGGTTTTATATTTCGCTTTTCTAAACGCTTGAACCTACTGTGAGGCACATGAATTCCTTCACGGACGTTTTCATCACTTCGAGTTTTTACTGCCAGAAATTTTGCACCTGGAAAATTTGTTGGAACATGAAATAAGGCCTAGATAAAACAATTATTGTATAACTTGTAAGGTTTGTGCTTAGGAACTACATAATTCAAATTCTGCGCTATAAGAAAAATAAAGAAAAATCTGACGACACTTGAACGGTGTTGTTTCAGTGTACTTTGTGTCGTGAAATTGTTGCGAAGACAAATTCTGTTGGAAATTTTTAGAATTGTAGACTAACATGCTAACGAACATAAGTGGGTTAACGAAGCAGAATTTAGTCCAGAAGAAGTAAAGATCGTTAACCTTTATTAAAATGACACAAACAGTAAGTGAAAAAATCAAGAACCCATCGTAAGAAGTTATGAAGAGAGCTATGAATTCAATTTTATGAAACATAGAGGTAAAAAATTAGGTTGATACGAAGGATTGGCCAGATTGGTTACCGAGCGGCGTAAACTCGCAGTCCACCGGACAGGAGGACGCTGAGAATTTCTGCTGAAAGAAGAAAGAGTACAGCAATTGTGCTGAATCTCCATTGAGACATTCGCTCGTTAACATCGAAGCATTCCCCTCAGGAACGGCATGAACACCGCTCAGGTTAGTTGATTTATGAGTCGTAGCTATTAACATCCCGCTGACACCTTATAAACCAAGTGCAATTTATGAGAGAACGCGGTACTGTAATTTAGAAGCAGCATTACACAGGCCCAGCAAGCTATCCTGGATTTTACACACATTCGCTACTCCGGCAGATAAACTGGGACAAAATTTTTCACAATTTCACCTGCATTCAGAAAAAGCCTTTTACAGACGCTTATGATCGGTTAGAACAGTTTCTATTTAGTCACTCAGCTAAGCGAGTCTAAATTGATTAATTTCAGTCTTACATTTAATCAATCGAAATGAAATGAATCGCGAAGTTCAGTTGAGCACTGAAGGTATGGTATCCTAGCAGGAAAATCTCAAGTCTTTTCATAAATTAATGTTGAGAAAAAGTTTCGGCCCATTGTAAAAATGAAAATAAAACTTTTTCAAACAAGTACTAGTATAGTGATACAAGTACGGGATTGGGCGAATATTAGGTTCTTCATTTCACTCCAATAGTAAATGAACTCAAAATATCACCAATAGTCATTTTAAAAGATTGGGTACATGTTTAATATAGTCTAGCTTTAGCCTTTAGCAGTTTTTGCATATAAATCAAATAAAACCCTTAACACTTTGACCGAAATTTGTTAAACTGAAGCTCAATATACAACTTATAATTAAAGTCAACTGTAGTATGCAATTTTGAAAATAGCTAACAGTAACTCGATCGCACTATAATTTAGCTTTAATTAGGTATAAGGGAAAATTGAGTTTGTGACTACTGGTAGGTCAGCAGCATTTTGAAAATCCTCTCCGCGGCTACCGGTGCTCATGTTGCGGGCAAAGTGTTTTAATGCCACGCAAAGTTTCCTATTCACTCAAAATCGTAAACCGTTAACTTATATTTTTTTTGTGATTATTTTATTTTTTAATATTTGAGTTTCTTTGCCTACGTAATTTTCTCCTCCATTTTCTCAATATGCTCTCTTTAATTGCTTTTAATTTTTACATTCTTAGGGAAGCAGTCGTTCTTCGTGAGCAGCTTGTCCCTATGTGTGACATTTTTTCTGTAAATACCTTCGTTGCATATTGTTTTGTGTGTCTCATCAAGTTTCAAGAATATTTGGTGTTCCAGTCGACTTAAAATTTAAAATTCCAAGATATGAATCGGTGTTAAATGTCATTTTGTGTTTTTACACGATTTTTTGAAAATGAGCCTAGGCCAGAAACGTTCGAACTGTTTATTTACAAGATATCTTTTATGTATCTTTCCTAGTTAATTTACTGCTCAAGCGAAGTGTACCTTATCTTGTTGGAGAATATTTACCTTGAAAAATTGAAGTTCAGTAGAAGCTTCTATGTTTTTTATTGTGGCCGTATTTTATGCCACAATCCACGAACAGCATCAGAGCAAGTGTCGACATTGGTCCTAGAATATTGCTCGAACACGCGAGATATGACTTGAAACATCTTGATAGTGCATTAAATATTAAATAATTCTGCGTTTGGGGAGGACTTAGGTCAATATTTACTCTAATGTTGTCAACTATTTTCATAATTTCGTTGCAAAGAGTTAATAAAGGAACACATTTAAGAATGTTTTACATGAATGACATTCTGCTCGCTGATGCGTTATTTTCGAATTATTCAACTTTGAAGTTGGCTTGTGGGCGCCAGGGAAGCGCGCGCGCCAAGCGTAATTCAATTAATAACGGAAGCTAACCCCCTATTACAAACGTAAAGAGGTTGGGTCGTGAGGGGTAGCCACAGTTCTTCTAGTGAAAATTATAAATAAAGGTTTCTAGTGACGTCCGTTTACATCATCTCCATTGGCGCCACCCGTTACCCAAGATGGCGGCCACCATCTTGGAGTCGATGTGAACGGACGTCACTAGAAACCTTTGTTTATAATTTTCACTAGAAGAACTGTGGCTACCCCTCACGACCCAACCTCTTTACGTTTGTAATAGGGGATTAGCTTCCATTTCTATTGCAAGAACAATGACTGCTCTTGCGCAAAAGAGGCCATTCAGGAGCGCCGTTCGTATAACTTCAAACTTAAATAACTCGAAAACTAAGCATTTGCGAGCATATTGTCATTCGTGTAAAGAGTCTTTAAATCGACTATATTACCTATCTATGGACACGAAATTATGAAAACCGTTGACAACATTAAAGTAAATATTGACCAGGGCATAAGCTAACAATATAATGCAGGGAGTGTTTGTTTTGTTTCAGACGTATTACCGAGTATTGTGAGACAGCTGAATTGAATAAAAGCTACTTTCAGTGTTTCAATTTAGGATCATGATAGGATAACTGCACATAATTCAAATCTGCGAGGAATGAATCGAAGTCAAGACTAACCCTCAGGAGAACAAAATTTGTACTCAGTAATACCCCATTCAGCCAAATCGACGGTTTATACACGCTTTTGCACGCTGGAAACGGCGCAGATAACTATAATCGTTCCCAACTACTGCGCATATTTTTTGATACCCTCAAGCGCTGTGACACAGTCGTATGCCTTCCCACAAGCTTTGACCTTAACTAATTTATAACAAAAATTAGTAATCCAACGGGTTTAGGTCAAGCAAGTTGGATGGCCAAAGCCCTTCCAAAATTGCACACCGGACGTTTGGAGCAAGTGAACGGTTTCACTCGCTTGAAGAGCCTAGTCTTGTTGGAGCATGAACGTCTTGTTTGAACCTTGGCCTTCATCCACGGAATAATTTATGTTCGCAAGGCGTTGAACTAGGATTCGGTGTAATTTTTTCGTAGTCGATGAAGAAATTGGTAGAGGCGTCACCCTTTATCGAGGCCATGCAGAGGTTCATGACGCAATCTAGTGTCTTCGTGGTCGCCGTGGGTTGAACGTCAGTGTTCAAAGAGGCAAAGCAGCGTTTTTACGTCTGTCACTACGGGGGTTCTCAAAGTGGGGTCCGTGGCACTTTGACAAGGGGTCCGCAAAATTTAACGAATTTAACAGTTGATGCAAATGCAGGGGTTGGACAAAATAATTGGAAGAATACACTTTTTTAGTTATTTACCTTAAAAATCCGGTTTTATCCAAATTATTGATCCGAGTTATCATGCTGGTATATATTCACTGTGATAAGGTTGTTCTTGCTACTCAATTCTATATTTTTCATTTTATTTCAGATTTATTTTACATTTAAGTTAAATACATGACCCAACTTATTTTGAAAATTGGCAAATTGTTGGTGCTCGAATGGCAGGAGGTCCATGTCTAATGTAGTAGGTTTATCTTTGGTACAATACGCCTGTCTTTGATGGGCAAGGTAATTTCTGAATTCTTTCTTTTTAGGTAGTAAAGCCTCAATGGGGTACGGGTTTGCTTACTTCCATTTTAAGCATAGAGTTGCAAGTTGTTGCTGAAGATGATGATACACATGTAATCCCACGCTACCTTAAATAATATGAAATACCTTGAAGCTTTGGAGCCTTGGACTTATATAAATCATTTCAAATGATACATTCGATTTGAAGAACAGTTAACTTATCTACTTTATGAATGATAGATGGAAAATATTGGAGTAACAAGAAAAAGGTCACTATGACGAAGATTAAAACACGATGATGAGGATACGAACAGAGCGTACCGCGTTGCATACATTCTTGAAATAATGTCACGAGAAAATCTGACGTAGATCCCTTACAACTGGTGACATCCACCAGTAGTAATCAACATCAGTTGTAAATCATCCTAGATAGGGACATAACATCTGGCGGCCCAAAAACCACGACAAATGGTGCCACAGCGACGGGATTGGAATTCAACCTGTTAAGATCTCCACCACACCTGTGCGATCAAGAGCGCTACAACTACAATAAAGACTACGAACAACAAATGCAATCCCATACTGATAAAATAAAAGTTTTTACAATCTGCTAGATTACATTTGAAATTTATTATTCAACATCAATTTTGAGCACGAAACTCATCTTACCGATTATAGAACTTTTGTAGGTGACCCACAAAACAATGACCGACAATACGAGCGACACACTCGTATAGTGACACAGTTTAGGGAATATAGCATGAGTTGGGAGGAAAATATAACGGGTGTAAATAATTTGAGAAAAGAGAGGTCGTACCTGAAGATGCACTCCTCCGCGGCGGCCAGTAAGCCCAAGGCGAAGCAGCGGCAGCCAAAACAGCGCACCAGCGCCCAAGCGTAACTCGGCTTGGCGCCCTTCTTCGCCGCACGCGCGCGCTCCTCGTTCCAATACCTGCGGTGGGAGGGCGATGGGAGAGATGTAACAGCTGAGCCCTCCTTATGAGTTCAACTGAACAGCAATGACTCAGATAAAGTATGCCGTAGAAATAATCACAGATCAAAACGCATGCGAATACTCATGTAAAACGACACGTGTACCAGGGATGCTTGCAGAAAAACATAAAAGAATAGGGTGCAAAATCTGGTCATTTGCATTGGAGTATTTTTTGCGTAGGTACAGCTCTTGCGTTATACCCTATCGAATTAATATCATTAGGTCTACAGAGATCTAGACTCCTTTGAAATATTTTCCTGACGACGCTCACGTCCTCTTTGATGTTTCACCAGGCTTTATTCTTCATTTATTCACACTTTATTTAATTCTGTGGCCCCGGTGAGGGGTGGCTGTGATTTGGGTAGTAAAAGATTTCTCCGATCGTCACGTTCGCTCAGTTTCGACGGCTTGTAGGCGGGTGGTCTGCTGTGTTTGACGTGGGGAGGAGCGGCTCCAAATACAACTGCGCATGAGTGACAAGGGCTTATATGTGCACACACCTTCCCCTCCCCAAAAATTTTCGCCTCAAAATAATTTCATCAATTGAACATTGTGGTAACTACAAATTAAACTATAGCATTGCATTCACGACTAAACTTCGCTATTAAATTTTATTTTTAATATTGCAGAGATAAAGTAACTGAAAACATGCCGACAAATTAAAGGAAGGCGGAGAGTATTCGCCAGAAGCTCATCTATGTCTAAATTTACTGTGAATATTCTCTGCCAAGCGCCGGCACAGAGTCATTTACGAGTATTCATTCGAAATACCAATTTGTGATGCCACCCAAAAAACTTTGTTCCACGTGTTATATAGAAGCATGATTTATAATTCAGAAATTTGCTGCAGCGCAAGAGCATGAAGCTGCCGAACAACAAAAAATAAGAAAAAGTGGCTTACTATTTTGACGATTCCGCCGAAATGATCAGACATCCGAATGGAAAGCATATAGCAGAAATGTTCTTCTCATAGAATGTATCTTTTATGATTTTGCTGAAAGATTTCAAAACAACAATATAGCATATTTATTCCATTGTGTACGCTGTGTTACCCATCCAAGGATGGTCTAATTATACAGACTCTTTGAAGTTTTTTTAGAAACCCCAACAGTTTTTTGTGACTTCCTGAAATAAAAACAAATACCATGCACGATATTGAACACGCACACATGGATGAAAGCAGGAAAGAATGCACGACTTCATCGACCGTCACACAGGGTTTCTGAAGGGTCCCACTCACCTCTCTATCTTGTCACAGAGAGCAGCGGAAGCATCACTCGTCTCCACCTCATACAGGTCATTTGTGGTCAGGTCCTCTTTGCTGCCTTTCTTCAGCAGCGGCATAAGCCACCTGCACAAACAAATGCGCCCGTTATTACTAATTTGACTGGCATGCTAGATTCCAGGTACACTGCAAGGGTCCAGATGTTTAGTATAACAGTTTACTTATCAGCAGCAAACTCCCCTTCACAACACAGTATCGTAACCCGATTTAATTTGTATTTTTAGAGAACGTCTCGTAAATCCCAATGAAGGAATGCTTTAAACTCTAGCATTGTCTGAATTATACAAGCCATAGAATTAAGCCTATGCTGAAATTTTTAACACAGTCCAGATTATTCGAAAGTGTGCAATTGCTCTCTCATCATCAACTCTTTCGCGAGTATCTAGGCAGTGAAGTAAGAATCAAAGAATCCTCGAAGTACACTGCATACATTAGAACAATAATTCATTCATGAAAACTTTCAAGGAGAGCTGCTAAAGTACGTATCCTCTCAACTTCCGATGGATTTATTGTTATGATTAGGTAACTTTTGAATGAATATTAATCCCCATAAAAGAATCGCAGGTGAAATGAGGAAATTTTCCACCATTGTGTAGTTTTCATAGGAATTCATTTCATAGTCTGTAAGTGAGAAGGAAAAGACCAATAGGAAACCCATAAACTGTTCATCGTTAATGTAAGAGGGATTGTTGATAAGCGTAACGGACACTTTTCCTATTCACAGCAATCAAGCTGGGGATAAATATTCAGTAGAGCAGGGAGAGAAAATATTATTGTATGTCAAATTCTTAACTCGCATCTGGTGATCCAATTTAAAGCACCGGCATATAAAATTATCGAATAACGCAACGCTGGAAACGCATGAACCAAAAAACACCTAACCAAGTACCACATAAAAAAAACTAACGAAACACTCGATAAAAACCCCCTTTGTGCATCTAACCAAACAATGCAGCAAGAGTTCACTCATCAATGAAATTTGATTACTCAACGTCTCTCAAATACTGATGAGAATTACTCATGACAAGGATAGCCGCTACTCATCAAAGCGTGATCAAAAATATGAATTGCAATTGGTCTAGGGGTCTTTTATGAAGACACAATATTTTTATTCAACCAAAATAAAACACTTTAACTATTCACGAAAATACGACCGAGTGATGACCGATCAACTAGTGAATATAGGCATAACAAAATTAAGGTATTTAGAAAAGAAAATATTACAAAAGAAACAAAGAAAGATGGCAAAATCAAAAACAGAATCACAGTCGCCGTTAATATATACACAATAACGAGAAATCGTCTCTTTGTTAAATTCAGTCACATGGCTGCATCATCAATCAAATCAACTTTTCATAGTACGGATTCTCTGAAACTTAAATTCGATTGTTGGTGTAAACTTCCTCAACCACGACAACGACGTTCCCTAGGGAGGAAGGAGGGAGGCACCATTCAGTAGGAAATTAAGGGAAATGGGAACAGAGGCAAATGTCTGTCCCCACACTCTGTGTAAAGAGACAAAACCGAAAACAGCATCTGAAACAAGATAAAAGTATAAAAAAAATTCGCAGGTCTTGGAAAAAGGAATCGGTAAGCCGAATAAGATACCCCATAACAAAACAAGAAGAAAAATATCAGATTTTAGGTTATGAATCCTTAACAAAAATAAACGCGTTCCAAAGAGAGAAAGGAAGAAGGCACCAAGGGAACGCGGAATCGATGCATAAGGGGCATAGAAACAGAAAATTGAGAAAAAAGTTGATGAAACAAGATAAAAGTTGAAGACGAAAGAAGTAGGTACTAAGAAACAGGAGAGCAGTGAACCGAGAAGAGGCCTCAACCAAATAAACCTCATATTTACTCTCAGGGCCTACCTAGCTCTCAGCTCAGGACCTCACATATTCCTCCTGGGAGTGATAATTCACATTGATACAACAGTTGAATCCCCTTGAAAGAAGCGGGGGGAAATCGAAAAGCAGAGCGTGATAGCAAGAAACGAGACACAAAGGTTCTGCACGGTTAACCGAATGTCCGTTTTGGTGCCTTAGATGGCATCATCGAAGGCACAACTAGTAACTGCATACATGAATAGCAATAAAAGCTACCAAACATGAAAAGCAAAAAAACTGAATGGTAAATGATTGAGGACAGGTTAAGCACAGGTTAACAGGTTTCATTGTTTGAGGGATTTCGTTACTCTGCAGAAGTCTGTTCCGCAGTAAGGCGCATCATCAAGGTTGATATTTTACTCTCTTCAATAGAACCAGATGAGATGACGTAACTACTCAATCAAAAGCCGTCATTCTCGCTATAGAACACTAAAGTTCACACTCTAAGACCAGGGCTAAAATTTTATTATTGTGGCTGCTACACGCTAATATTTTTCTAAACTGCAAAAACATATTTAATTTCTTAATACACGATCCAATAACTAACTTTATGTTATATTCTCCTTGAAACGAAAGAGCTGAACTCAGCCTCGATGCGATAATTTTAACAGGAACAAATTTTATCATTTAGAATTGGATTCGAAGCTGCCACTGCAGTCTGCAGTATTTCTCTTATGCTCCGCCAGAGGTATACAGTACAACGTAAAATTTAACCTTATGTACTCCTTCTGTCATGTATAAAATTCTCCGACTTTTGTGAACACTTGAATTGTCAGATGGTCGATCATTTGCAGCTGTACAGTATTTGAAGTATGTGAAGCTTGTGTTTCTATTTCCAGGTGCTGATAACACGACGGTAGAGTCCCAATTTTCTATCATATTAAAAAGGACAAGAGCACTCCATGTCAATTTCATTGTACGCTAACGTCGTTCTCAAAAACGTGTATTAGAATTATTTTTTTCCCTTTGAAAATTCAGATGAAATGCTCACATTTCTAGTTCGACTGCATTTTTTACAAGAGCAATTTAATTGCACTGTCTGAACACGAATGTACAGTAGGGTACGAGAATAACTTGAACTTATATCACGTGAGTCGTGAGTCGTTTTCGTTGGTCAAATATCAGTTTTATTATATTCTTAACGCTTGATTTCAAGCCTCGAATGAAATTTGAACAGAAAAGTACATTTGTTTTTGTTGAAAAATTCAAAGAAAGATCGATACATCTCATGATCTCTAAATCCTGACAATCCAAAGGTAGATTCTATGACTACTTAGCACCTCTTATTGATTACGCCAGCATCGGGTCAATCGGTATACAGCTCTATGCAGACTTGAGAACTGCATGAGGATGTTGTTTTGTACTTTTAATCAATAATGTTTTAATATTCCAACCAATATTATATCAGCGAATTCAAAGAAAGAATACACGTATACGAGTGCAAATATATTCATCTTTCAGATAAAGTCGATCGATGACGTTAAATACTGCAGGATCTTGATTTTCTGCTTATATGACAAGTTGTAAATCAGTGTCTTTGCCACAGATTAAGAAACACTTCATAAGGTTAAGAATTGTAAACGCTCAAGATGCCAACAGAGTCCAAAATGCTTCGACTCAAATTATGACATCACAAGCAACAATGTACTGATAAAACCTTGTCTTAGGCGGCCCATAGACGATCAATTTAATTGTCAATATCATTGACTCAATAAATTGATGAATTTTTTTTTGCCCACTAAGGCAATTAATTGACGGTCGCCAATCAAGCACACAGACGATCAATAAAATTGTCAATATTCATCATTGTCAATTATATTGACAATAAAATTGATCGTCTATGGGCCGCTTTAGAATGAATATCTTTTACCTCTGCCATATATTTGCATAGAGCATTCGAGGGGAAATATCGACGTTTGTGATCGATTCCTCAAGAAAAGCATTGACTCAAAAAGTAATGAAGGATCGTATATAGAGGATCTTATTCTTTGCCATAAGTGGCGACTTGAATCATTTCGGAATAGCTCATTACAGGTGGTCATTGTTATGTGCAACAAGCCTCTTGATTTTGTTCTCACTAAAATAGAAACAATAAATTTTAAATTATAAATAGAGATAATGTTAACTGTTGAATAATTAACTGTATGTTAAGGGTTTCCATCACAGGTAATGAACTGCAAAAGCCAAACAACTACAGAAAATAACCCTTCTTGGAACTTCACTTAACCACATCGGGAACTGCTCATCGATTGAACTGGTCATCGTTTTTCCAGATGTCACATAGGGAGGTTTTATTAATCCGTAGATATGATACCGGATGCCTGGATGCCTGGGTCAAGTACATATGTTGCTGTCTGAGTCCGATTCATTGACAGGTTCCTCGGGGCATTTCGTTGACTCGTTGAAATGCCTTTGAAATGCCTTACGACTCGTTGAAATGCCTTTTGGTTTGGAACCTTACGAGGATTTTTCGGATAGAACTCTGTTCCAAAAACCCGCTTCACTGCTGCAGTGTACCGTACTTGACTTCTCCATACTTCACAATGATGAACTTGGATTCTTCGGCAGAGAAGGGAGAATATTTCCTGCAGCTGAAATTCTGGTGTGCAAGGCAGCCATTTTCATAGTCGAGTTATTGACTCAAAGACAGCAACATATATCCAGGCATCCGGTATCATATCTACGGAATAATAAAATCGCCCTATGCGGAGAGCTGGAAAAACGTTGGTGATGTTTTTTTTGTTTAGTTAATCAAATTTTGCACTATTCAAAATATTGTTACTCATGTTTGGTCACCCTGTAGCGTGGCAATTTATCACCATTGCATCAGAAGCCAATAGAAATGAGTACCAGGGAGCTAGGGAGTTCCTGATTAGCCTTCTCATGCAAAGCATCGTATTGTTTTCCCTTTCTTTAGCGATTTTGCTATACTGTATGTAGTGCTGAAAAATTCGATATTATATTTGACCGACTAGAGAAAAACGGCCAGTTCAATCGATGTGCAGTTCCTGATGTCAAATAAGGGTTATTTTCTGTAGTTGTTTGGCTTTTGCAGGTCATTACCTGCGATGGAAACCATTAACATACTGTTAATTGTTCAACAATTAACATTATCTCTGTTTATGATTTAAAATTTATTGTTTCTACTTTAGTGAGAACAAAATTAAGAGATTTGTTGCACATAACAATGACCACCTGTAATGAGCTGTTCCGAAATGATTCAAGTCGCCACTTATGGCAAAGAATAAGATCTTCTATTTACGATCCTACCTTCCTTTTTGAATCTGTGCTTTTCTTAAGGAATCGATCACAATTTTTTTCCATGCTGATGTTTGTTCCAAATTTCTCAGCAACAACACGCAAAGCATCTCAATTGAATGGGGATTGATCATTGAATAAGTCACTTGGAAGAAGCATTTATTTTATGAGTAAACCGGCAGGAATCTCCAATGTTTCGTACTCTAATTGCAAGCGGGTTTTTTATTAAACGCGGAAGTGGTAAATTTTCTCCTAAAACCGCAAACCATGAGTTGAGAAAATGATTCCCCAAAAACATTTTGACCGCAATTGGCTAAAACTGTAGTTCAATATTCAGCTGAAATTGAAAGTCAATTGTGATAAACAATTTTGAAAGAGGAAACATTAACGTGATCGTGCCTTCATTTGACTTCAATTCAATATTTATGAAAATAGAATTATGTTTACTGGTCGGTCAGCAGCGTTATAAAAATCCCCTCCGTGCCACCGCTGGCTCACGTTGCGGTCAAAGTTTTGAGAGCATATAAAAGCAAAAATCATCAACGAACAATTCATCCTAGTCAATGTAAGCACGACCGCTGTGTTCAACATTACGTAGCTTATTTAATTTTCTCAAGAAATAAATTAATTTTTCAGGCACACATTTAAGACGTTAAACTATTTTCAATGAACCTGGCTCTGAAAAAATTACGCCTTAATGATCACGTCTGATACTCACCAAAACGAAAACTTCGACAGCCATCCAGCAGTTACTCTCGGGTTAGGTTTCAATATTTCCTTGAATTGATCCATCATAACAGCTTTTAGCTCTCACACAGAAACTGAACGCTAGCTGTATCACCGTGAATTACCTACCAAACCTTACCGACTCACGTCGACCACTGAGACCGTAGAATAATTATAACCGGACTCATGATTTAATTTCGATGCGTGAGACAACCATCGGTACGGCTGACCGGATACTGCTAGCTCAAGAAGTAGTGTTGCCACGTCCTTTATGGCAAATTAATTATGAAGCAAATCAATATTATGCAGAGAGAGTGGCGTAGGTCGACTGAACAATGATTACAATACGAAGGTGAAGTTAATAACTTGTCTGAATTGGAAAATTTCGATCAAAAATCAACATTTTTTATACCGAACGAAGCTACAATTTAAAGACAAGATATTTCTGGACAAGATTTAGCCCGATGGCAACATTCACTACTAGGCTTTATTAATGAAAGAACACAGCTGTTATGCTGTCCCAACATTTGGTGTTATTTTCTGATAACTGGTTAGCTAGGGGGAAAATTGTCGCCGATTTAGGAGACAAATTAAAGTAAGTTTGTTTGAAATTTTTTGAGCGCTTTCTGCTGATCTTGTGTTCAGCAAAGAGCGCTCCTATAGATATGGCTGCAAATTGGAAAGCATAAAAATTTCGGAAGCGTATTATGAGCCTTACGATCGACAAAACACGCTGAATCAAAATAAGTTGCTCGTGGTTTCACGAGAGCGTTCTAGTATTTTGGTAATAACCAAATATGAACTTCACTTTCAATTCCTTAAAATGAAATATTCAACACTGGCGTCTTCTCCAAACTAACGATGGAAATTCTAGCATACCACATCAAATTTTTTCTATCTAAAATTATCTACTGTTAAAATTTATAGGTTTTGAATGTTTCCTGTCCACAAAAATATTAAAATATTACTGATAAATAATTAATGTCATTAAGCCCGTGAAATGGATATTTGCCAATATATATATATATATATATATATATTGCAAACACACTTCGTTAAAAGTTAGATGGCACATATCCTTTATTCTCTTGATCATTAGTTTTTCAAGAGCGCGGAATTTTAAAAATGTAGAAGCTGGTGCTATTCTTAAGATACATTTCGAAAGCCATAAAGATGCAACAAAAATTGGAGTCATGACGAATTTCTTCAAATTTAAAATCGTACGAGTTAACAGGACAACGTTTCGGATGTCACGCACCCATAATCATGCCTAAATAGAACTAGTCTGAACAAGCATATCGCTGATATATATATATATATATATATATATATACATATAAATATATATATCTATATATGTATTAAAATTAATACTTTCCCCACAAATTGGGCCACATGCGTACAACAGGTAAATTGCCCTTTTACTAACTAGTTTATGGCTCGTGACTTTAAAAAAAATAACATCACACGAGGAAAAATGATTTCGTACAATTATAATTAACGTATTTATTAGGAAGAATGAAAATTTACTTCTAGCACTGCAGCCGACTTCCCTATTCTGTTATTTGAAACCTAACCACACTAATCGTTAACAGCCGCGGAAACGCGGTAAATTTATTATCGTTAAACCACCCATGTCGTGTAAACTAGATATGCCCTCCGAAAATAACAGACATTTTAGATACTGCAAGAACGAAGGCCTTTGTTGACGAATATATTGTCTGGTTTGTAGTAAACTCCGATTTGAAATATGACTGCTAATTTTTAGGATAACTCGTTAGATCTCTAAAACATATCGCAGTCCCAGACATAGACAATATTGCAAAGTGCATTTAGGTTGATGTCTGGAAATAAAGGACGCCTTTCATTCTCATTCTTCTTTGAAACACTTCTTACCTCACCTCTATCTCTAACCGAATGTGTAAACAGGAACAAACACCGTCTCAAAAACGTTTATTCTTAAAAGCGGTCGCCGTAGATCTCTACTAGCATTATTATCACATACTTTTTATTATTATAATTCTTGATGCACTGTCACATATTGACAAGCATTGAGGAAAAAAAATTCAGCAAAGAACAAATGAAAATGTTCAAAAAAGCAGAAATATCCATGGGAATTTAAGCAGCGTAAGTCAAGA
The DNA here is from genome assembly GCA_030386875.1 of Morinoia aosen. Lineage (NCBI taxonomy): Eukaryota > Metazoa > Arthropoda > Malacostraca > Amphipoda > Talitridae > Morinoia > Morinoia aosen. Next base: position 44,515,219 of record CM059561.1, on the reverse strand, counting down.
CTAAAATAGAAATCAAACACGCCAATTCCATGCTAATCCTAATACAAATGCTCCAATTAAAATGTTAATACTAGTACAAAAAAATTGCAGTATTTTTCCTAGAAAAGCCTATCGCACAATGTGTGATTAATTGTAGAATACTCTCAGTATTTTTCATCTTTGAGTGAAACTATCAAAATGATGAATAGATTAGATTAAAACTTTGGCTAACGTGCACCACCGGTGGCCACGGAGGGGATTTCCAAAATGCTGCTGACCGACCAGTAGTAGCAAACTCAATTTTCATGAATACTTAATTAAAGCTAAATAAAGGCACAAACAAGTTAATGTTGGCTATTTTCAGAATTTCTCTCTACAATTCAGTATAATTTGAGTTGAAATTACATCTTCAGTGCTGAAAGACATACAAAGAGATCAAAAATATCAAAATGCAGAAAAGTTCATCACGTACGAAAAATGAGTAAACAAACATCTATAAAACTTAAATCCTATTTCTCATTCAACTGCAGTAAAAACGATCATTCTTATTGGCTGAGTAAATGTTATAGTTTTTCTTACTTCAATTAATTAAGACTAGGCAAAGGGAACCACGAAAATTCCCGGAACCAGAAAATAACAATAAATGCGTCCATTACTTCAAAGAAAGAAATAGAACGATTGAAGATGAAAATCAGACAATTTTCACTTCACGCATGATTTCCGTTGCCGACCCGTCTGGTGATTCGAAAGTCAGTTTATTCTCATCCTACTCGTATTCTCTCATGAATGACAACAGATCTAGACCAAAAATAAAAAAATTAATTCCATTCTTCTACAGTTGTCCGGGATTCTCGTGTACTCATTCAATAATGAGATTGGAGGCTCGAAATTTGAGTTTAGCCTTCATTGGTTATAGGCCAATAATTTGATGCTAGTGTCTGTGAGCCACGATTCCTTCCTCTACGAAGTCTAGTGAATGACGAATCAAACACGCGAAGTTTCGAGTTCAAGGTTAACAGGGTATTTTATTTGGTCCAATAGCCCCATGATTATTTTCATTGTACGTATAACTACTACACGTTACTAGTTTCAAATTATTGTGGGAATTTTCTGCAATAAGGAAAAGGTATAACAGATTTAGTTAGAAGTAAATGCGAATTATTTCAGAGTAATGACACAAAAATTCAATAGGAATGGCTATTACAAAATATTACAATTGCTTTAACAATAGTTTGGGAAGACCGTGACGCGGTCTTCCATCGACTGGATCGCAGTGAACGCATCAGAGGCAATGAACTAATTCAATTCTACGGAAGCAACACTAACTCTAAGAAACATGGAGCGCAGTAACAGAGATGAAGACTAAATAGTGAAGCAATTTTCTCGTTTTGTTACTCTGAGTGGCGGAAAATCAGAAAAAACTTCGATAGCATTCTGAATTCAAGGTAAAATTAAGCAGTTCGACCATTTGGCACGAGTAATTAGTTCAACTACTATACTTTAACATGTCGAAGATGAGGGTTCACTGCTATGAATTGAAGATAGCTCATTTCAGGTCATCATTGGTAACTTTCTATAGAATTGAACTTATCATTCCTCCAACACAAATGAAATAGCGTGAAGTAGGTATGTTGCTGGATCTCAGTAATTTTAGTGGTCAGATTACTGAATGACTCGAATTTTCAAGAGAGAAGTTCTAGCTTTGAACAATGAAAATATGAATTGCGAAAATATGAATTGCATGGAATAACTTGGTAGTTATTATCCCTTTCATTTTTACTCGAAAACAAGAGAGCCGTTCGAGAGAACTGAGCGATGAAATCATTGATATCCTCATCAAGGAAGTACATTTAATGTTTCTGAGAAAGACCCTCAACCAATTAAATTTTGACTCAGATTTGCAGCCATAACTTGGCAAAAAAGTTAATAGTTCGTAGTGTAGTGATCATGCCCAGGTAGTAACAATTTCTTTCAATACAGTAACCTCATCTACAGCTGAGGCAACATCACCGCAAATTTTTCGAGTTCATTACCGCCATACATTATCTCAATTGGTCAAAATTCATTATTAAGAAAAACATGACGATTTTATGTGTCTTAAAACCATTCAAAAATTAAATGGCCCCTCGACATAATTCGTTTTCGAGTTCCAGAATTTAGTGAGTTCTTCAATGGATTCACAGCTAGAAAAATAGTCAGTCTCCAATTTTGTCGTAACAGTGTTATTTTCTGAATTCGATTTTCCGCGTTTACCCTCCGATCTCGACTGAAAAGGACGTTCTTCACGACTCAGTACATCAGAGTTCATTCCTTCACTCTTTGATTCTATATCGCACGTATTTCGGTCACCTCTTGAATTAGTATTTTTTCCACAGTTCGTCGATGACAGATCAGAGTTCTTTTCTTAGAGCATTGGCGTCTAGTTGTTACCATTCTTTTGTGCAGAGATATTTTCAGATGCCAGATCGGGAGTGAGAGGCTCAGGTGACGTGGCGTGATCTTTGCTGAAGTCTGACGATAGGACCACGTTTGGGAGACTTTTGTCTGAGAAGATACTGCTCGATATCTTCTTGTCGGCGGCACCGTTCCTCGACTTTGTGAAGGCTGATAGCGCCAAATTGCGCAAATGAGAGGCTGTCGCTGCCCCTGACTGATCCACCAACTCAGAAAACAAGGAGTTCTTGTCCTTCAGCAGCCAGTACGGGACATCAAATTCCTGAACAGAGGCATAAATCATTCAATTATACCAGAAATAATAAATATGGGGGAAATATTTCGCATAGAAGCCTCACAGAGCACGTGTACTTGATGCGAAAGTAAGTATACTTACCGTAATACTCAAGGCTTTGCACTTCAACAATATAAAAACGGTTGCATGACAGTGAATAAATGATTTACTCGACTAGACATATTTTAACTATTTAAAAAATCTGACAGTGGTTAGAATAAGAAAGATTATTTGCTTAAGCATCCCTGGCCGCAACAAAGGCGTTCCAAAGAGAGGAAGTGAGAAAGCAACATTTAATGTGGAGGTTATTGAACGCAAAATCTATGCACAAGGTGCATAAAAACAGTAAATTGAGAAAAAGTTAATGAAACATGATATAAGTCGTCGGAGGAGAAAGTGGTAGGTGCTTAAAAACAGGATAGCAGTGAACCGAAAAATATGGTCTGTAACGAAACAAAAAATCTATTTTATTTTATCAAAAAGGAAGACCTACCTTGCTTTTAGCTCGAGATCACTTATTATCCCCGGAAGTACTAATTCCCATGGATACAATAATTGTTTCCCCCTGAAAGGCTTGAGGACGGTTCTGTACAGTGAAGATGGCAAAATAAATAAGCTCAATCCACTACCTTCATCACTACACTTGGCATAACTAACTTTGAGGCGGCCGGCGCTGAGCACCATGACTCTGGTGCTGTCCATGTGGTGTGGAGCCTGTGGGCGACCGTGAGTACGGTGCAGGTCACGAACTTCTGGCGAATTGTGCGTTGGATCAGCTCGTCCGTCCTGACAGAGAGCATGCAATAAGGAAGGAGATAATCCGGTTACATATGCTCAGGCAGAGTAGGCATGTGCGCATGCAGGAAACATTCAGAAGGTTATTGCAATGAATACGTTTGCTGGTGGAAACAGAGACGTAATTGAAACGGAATAAATTACAACTACTTCATTTAATACAGCCTGCCTAAATTACCTGAGTGTTACTCTCAGTGTACTGCAGCCCCATGGCTCGCTCGACATGATAAATGTTTCCCTATTTTTGCGTTTATATACAGGAGTTGAACGAAATAATGGGAACACCTTGGAAAATCAACAGAACATATTTTCATATGGTGTAGGTCTGCAATTACGGCCTCAATTCTCCTAGGTATTGATTGACACAAATTGTAAATTGTTTCCAAAAGAATTTTAGCTCATTCTTCAGATTAAACTCCCTCCAGTTCTTCAAGGAATGATGGCGACGGAAATCGATTTCTTACTTGAATCTCTAAAAGATAGGGCTTTATCTTATAAATGCTCAATAATGTTGAGGTTTGGGGATTGTGGTGGCCAGATGAGATGCTCGACTTCATTAGAATATTCCTCGAGCCATCCTTTAACAATTCTAGCTTTATGGATTTGGGTATTATTACCTTGAAAGATGGCGTTCCGCTCTGGAAACAGTGATTGAACAATAGGATGAACATGGTCGCCTAAATTTCTTGAATAGTGTCGGCTATTAATTCTTCCATGAAGGGAAATTATTGGGCAGGCAGATTTCCGAGAAATAGCCCTCAAATTCATCACAGAACCCCCACCATTTTTTACGGTTGGGAGAAGGCAGTCTGGATTGAAGGCTTCTTTCGGCTGTTTCCAAACAAATGAACACTCGGCCGAATGTCGGAAATAAGATAAACGATGATTCGTCAGAGAAAATCACATTTTTCCACTGTTCGACGGACCAAGTCTGGTGGTTTCTACAACACTCTAAACACTTCAAAATATTTTTCCTTGAGAGCAGAGGTTTTCTAATTGCAGCTATTCCATAGAATTCAGAAGTGAGCAGCTCCCGACGAACAGTTTTTGTGGAAATTGAGTTTTGTAGGTGACAACTTCGACTTTAGGTAAAGGGACGTTTGCTGCTTTACTGGGGACGTTTTTCTTTACCTTTCAAAGACAGTCATTACTTTTGAGACAGTACCTCTTGAAACGTTTAGCATTCGGTCAGTTTCTGTTACACGAGCACCAACAATTTGACCTCTTTGAAAGTCAGAGGGGTCTGCCATTTTCATAGAGTTATAACAAAATTTATCTCTTAGATATCGGTTAAAAGCAGTAAATCTAAATGAAATGTCAGATAGCTTCAATAATAAACAATAAAATATTTAAATATGCCAAGTGCTAAATATTAAAATATGCAAAATATTGCTTATAGCATGTTCAGAGATTATGATTCCGAAATATGCGGCGTTTCGACTATTTTGTCCAACCCTTGTGGGAACGAAAGAGGGAAGTCTCGTAACCCTTTCTATAGCTGTGGTAACGAAGAGTATCTCCTATGGACGGACCAGTCTTATGGCAAAGAATAGGAAAACCTAACTAACCTAAGCCTATTGCCTGAACAATGTACCCACAGAATGTAAAGGAAAATATGCAAGATTTTCTTAAGTTAAATTACAAGGAAATATATTCATCTGGATGCCAAAATATATTACATGGATTTAGAACGACGGAGAATTCAAGAACAATATCTTGAATCCTGGGTTAGATTAAAGTTTTTGCACCAAAATTTAACGTAACATTTAGTCAGCTACTGCAGTGGAATGAGACCCGAAGTCTCAAGGCAAATACAAAGCCATAATTTCATGTCTGCATCCAGCTGGGGATCACATGGCCTCACTTGGGGTCGACGTTGGCTGTAGCCTCATCCATGAGGAGGATGGGGTTGTCGGAGAGAATAGCCCTGGCGAGACACACGAGCTGCTGCTGCCCCACGCTCAGGTTACTGCCCCCTTCAGACACCACGTGCTCCAGCCCCCCGGGGCTCTCTTGCACCGCGTCCTTCAGCTGCACCTGCGGGCCCAGAGCTCACATGTCACACTCGTGAACGGTCATCGCCTCGAGAACAGCGAGTGGGTCATCAGCGTCGCTTGCAGTATACTTCGTAATGAACATACTTCAACAGCATGCTCCTAAAAAAGTTTATACATAAAATACAAATCAAGAATGAATTAAGTGAGACAACAATAGAAAATATACATCAGATAATTATTACCAGCAATTTTGAAAAATTGAATTTTCTCTCGCTGTAAAGGACTTTTGATCTAAAACAACGATGATATTTCAGATATGCTCAGGGCAAAGCATAAACTTTGACATAAACAGTATTCTCTCCACATTGTAGCAAAGAATTCATCTCATAAATACGGTTATGACCATTTTTCCTCTTAGAAAACATAACTATTCCGCATACAGTAATTTTCGAACATTGCTGAAATTTAGATTGAAGACTAAAAGAAAAGTCCGAAAATGGTGCCAAGCCTTAACGTACTGATGTTTTCTGGGCAATTTTTAATGTCATACGTGATTTGAATATAATATTCAATACACGTGATATTATTTTAAATTACAGAAGAATAATGGTCGACGGGAATAAATCTGTACATGATTTGGTCCCCAACAGAAGGACAAAAAAGTGAATGAAGTGGAATTGTTAGTAAATTCTAAGCATAAATTTACTTACGTTAGGGCGATACCGATAATAGTAATAACGTTTGTAAAGCAAAGCATCAATTTCATTGCAAATCTACTTCAATTCCACGTACCACCTCGTTCTAAATCATTGTGTAATTTTATGAACAAAATTAAAAATCACAGTGTGCATGGTGTACTCAAAATGCAGGGATATTGATGGTACATATGCATTAACGATATAAAATCATTCAAATTTAAATGATTCAGAAACCTCTAATAGGGATCTAAAACCCTAAGCAGACAGAAAATATACGACGCACACACAGATTCAAAAGCTTCTGATATTTCATGTGTCAGTAATGCTTAAATTTCGTACATCAGTGATATTTCAACGGTTTTGACGAGTAACCTCTGTCACAAGTTTGAACAGTGACAAGCATTTTCTGCTCTTCCATTTCTTGCTACGAGTTTGGTCAGAGGTGATTAATCTACTTTATCTCCCATGTTATATCAATCTGATACTATAAGCAAGAAACGAAGTAAGACCGCAGATTCTTCAACATAACATAAGCCTTACTACCCTTATGCTCGAGTGATTCAAAAGGATATCAGTGAAGATCTCGAACTAAAGGCAAATGGTAAATAGAGCCAGTAGCTCTTACAGATAAATAGAGCCCGTAGCTCTTGGTGGAAACATAACAGTGGTTGACAAGAGAGAGAACATGTAAATGTTATGACTAGATGTAATTGAGCGCCAATAAATAAAGAGAAGATGTGCTTGAGAACATTCAGGGTATTGATTTGAAATCAAAAGGCCTAACACGTCTCTCTCACCTCCTCCAGTGCTTGCCACAGCTGTTCATCAGAGTGCTCTGCAAACGGATCCAAGTTCTTGCGCAACGTGTCGTTGAAGAGCGTTGGGTCCTGCGATAAATTTAGCGGAAAAATAAAACGTGGCCATTACGCACAAACTCGATTTTTAGGATGACACGAAAAGAAAAAATTTCTACAACCCTTTTTCGACAGGTATGTTTGAATTTATGTTTGTGTAGATTATGATTCAGTTTAAGCTCCCCTAAACACGAGAAAGTGTTTACAATCGAGGAAGGAAAAAGGTACTATTTAATATGGAATTAAGGGAACGGGGAGTTAATTCTCAAGGTGTGTCCCTACACCCAGCTCATAAAAATAGCAAGATTGAATAGATTTTCATGAAATAAGATAAAAGTTGAAGAAGAAGGTAACACGTGCTGAAAGTACATGACAGCAGTGAACCGAAAAGATGGTCCGCAAAAAAACAGAAAACACTTTTCATATTTCAACAACAAGAAGGCTTACCTAACCTTCAATTTAGGATTTTGTATCTTCCCGGAGCAGTAACTCCCAAAGATACACTAGTTGTATCCCCCAACGCTATATCAACAACTCCTAAAGTCCTCCATTACTGCATTTGTGAATGTTTCTTCTTTATCGTGTTGGAATACATTTTTAGCGCCAGCCGTTAGGTGTAGGTAAAGGATTGGAGTGCTGTGGTACCCGTCGACTTGCAGGATACTCGAGTACGAGTTCCTTTGAGTCTCATAGGAAACCCAGTTTACCCTTTTGAACCGCCATATTGTTCGTCTCTGGTCGATGTGTTGCAGGCTTATTGGTCGTAGTATGATAGGACAATGGTTCCATCTTTCGGAGTTCTACGAGTGGTATATTATAATTATTGTCAGCCCTTGAGCGAGGAGAGGGCAAGGGCAGAATCGGTCAGCGCTTTTATGTTGAACAACGAAAAATTATTTTGATGTATGAATTCTATTAAGCGACTGCTAGCGTCTGTGGTCTGCATCCCAAATTTGTGCTGATCATTCGTTTAAAATTTTCAATGTTATGATAGGACTTCTATTGGTGATGAACACGTGAAAAGTTATCGGTCGAGGAAGTTGGACAGGGGCTGCGATAACATGACTGGTAGAAGTAGAAAAGGCAACTTCCTGAATAGTGATAGATTCGTAAATGAGCAGTCCAACTCCTCCATGGCGTACGAAGTTAAAGTGCCCATGTTGGTTTGGCAGAGTGTAATGAGATATAGATTTGTGCCACAGCTTGGTTTTTAGTGGCATTGAGTAAACGACGAAGGTGTGGGTAGGCTGGAATACTTACTTGCAAGTAGTCCTTATCATGCCCTTGTCTATAGACTATTGTTGTCACAACATGTATAAAATGATAACACAGTTCGCAGCACTGAAATAATTAGTGCAATGAACAGTGAAAATTCACAAAGCGGAGAATTCGTAATCTTTTCAAGGAGGGATTATAAGAGTAAAAATCAGTTTTGTATGGCTCATCAAAAGGAAGAGAAGATGAACTGACCAATCACGTCTCGATTATATTTGTTCAATTTCAATTGAAAATACTTTTCGTCTTTACATGACCGAAGCCCAATAGTCTCGTTAGGCAAGTCCTCATTAATACTATCATGTCTTATCAAGCTTTTCTCTCAACAACTTTGGGATATTTAGTTGTCAGCGTTCTTGAGTTTCAACTAAGAAATTAGTATTCTTTCGTGTATTATTAATTCCCTATGGTAACTTAGGAGCCGAGAGCAAGGATTGGAAGAGTAAAAAATATAAAATACCTAGGAAATGACACTGAAAATGAACGGACAACTAATTACCTTGAAAATATAGTTTGAATGATGCACTCAACTAGCATTAAAAAAAATTCACTCGATGACGATGAAAGAAAAGAATCACTAAATCCCATCATTCATCAAATGAATTGTACAATCATAACAATATAATTTGTCTCATTGGAGACTGGTGGCGGCATATAATAAATATCTGATTGAAATAAGTCCTCAAAGAACGTAATACTTGTGTAAAGTACGAACGCAGCGGTGATATATAGTTTCGAAAATAGGGCTTTTACATCGGCATTTCCAATTTTTACATCGGCTAAAAAAGAACCACTTGAGTGGTTCCTTTTTCTCACATTATTCAACATTCCATCGGCGTTTCCTAATAAATGTTGAATAACATGGAAAAAAGGAACCACGTCAGTAGGGATTATATGAATTGTCCGTTTGTCTCAGAAGAATTTCGCTAACCATGACTTTTTACTAGAATTGTTGACACGAATTAACGAACTTGCGGAATGGTCGAGATTTTTTCCGAAGGGTGTGCAGGCCAAGTTTGCCGATGTCAGCACCGTCGATGATGATCGTGCCTTTCGGCTCCTTCAGGCGGAATAGACACGAGATCAGCGAAGACTTTCCGGCGCCTGTTCGGCCCACGATACCAATCTGGGCGCAGAAAAGGAAATGAGAAATTGAGTCTCCTTGTGCAAAGTTCATCAATAAATGTTCAAAAGCTAGAGTCATAAATAAAAACATTGTTTGAATTGAGGTTGTAAGAGAGAGTAGAGGGTCTGCAAGAAACGAGGCTAGCATGAAAAAGAGGCTATAAAAAATGTGAAAAGTAAAGAAAAAAGTCAGGTGGAAAGATCGGAGGTAGTGCTAAAACGAGGCAGTGGGAAACAAAGGAATGAAAGAGCAGTAAAAATGGGAGGGCAGTAGAAAAGGTAGGGCAGCGCAAATGGGAGAGTAACGAAAATGGAAGAGCAGCAAATATGGAAGGGCTAAAAAAATGAAAAGACAGTATAAATATGAGGGCAGTCAAAATGTTGGAACACTAAAAATAGAAGAACAGTAGAAATGGAGGAGCAGTAGAAATGGAAGTGAAGCAAAAGGGAAGAGCAGTACCATAAAGAGCAGCGCATGAAGCAGTAACTACGACCACAGTCACCTTCTCCCCCGCAGCCACAGAGAAGTTGAGGTTCCTCAACACGGGCGGCTTGGCGTCATCGTAATGCAGACTCGCGTCCTTGAACTCAACACTGCCACACCGCGGCCATTTCGGCGGAAGTTTTTCGTCTGGTGAAAATGAAAAATTTTGCATGGGATATTTTCAACGGTTCTGAAATAACCCACACGGCCAAGGGACAGTAAATCACTGGCTCAATCATTCATTTTAGATGCTTAAAGCACATTGAATTGAACCGGCAAAAATTCGAATCTTCAGAATTAATAAAATGTAGTCCCACTGAACTTTTTTGAATATGTTGAAGCCGATTGACAACAATATCAATGAATGGCTTTTTCCACTCATCGAAGAAATTGTTGTAGGCTAAAGTTTTTAATATTAGCTTTGATGAAGCATTTGAATTGGAACCTACGGCTTCGATTTTCACATACTGTGATTGTATTTTTTTTTCATTAACATCACACCCACGGAAGAGAAGAAAATGTGTCATGAATATCTCTTTTAGCATTTATTCCTTCAACATTTGCTCCTAAGCGACGCTTTAGCGAAATACAAACTCCGCCAGGATCTCAATAGGTATTGTATTCAGAATATTTCTTCCATAAACGAGGTTTTTGATTATGAGGAGTAATGAAATTGAGGCGCTCAGAATACCTCGTTACTAGATATCTGAGAACACTAACCATTTGCGCAAGAAAAGAAAGAAAGGCAAACCATTAAACATAGAACTAATGTCTTAATTTTGCTTTGAAATAAAATCATTGGAGGTTGAAACGGCCCATTCAATCTCGTTTGGTATAGAGCAGCATGCTATTGAGACCGGTTTCAAGTCGGGTCATCTTTCAGGTGAAACAGTCATTAGGTAGGAAACTTAACTGCAATTGCTGCGGTGAACTTCTGATCCTCTACATTCATGTTGGACGTACGTGGTACTTTGCTTACGACACCGCTCAAACCTTCCTATCGCTACGCTTACTTCTTCAATTGGCTTTTTTGAGAGACAAGAATACTCGAAATTTTGGCTGTGTACTAAGGAGCTCGTTCAAAGTGATCATCGTTCCATTTAACCGCGGGAAACGCAGTTGGAAAGGCTTTAGCCTGCTTGTATGTTTTCAATTTTTGAAAACTTAACATTACTAATTGTATCACATTACCTAACATGGTATAGTTAAAAACAGGATACCTATATTGGGATATTGATTTAAAATCCCATGTTGAATTACGCTTCATCATAGGCACCAAATTTACAGGACACTCTGTGATTTTCTTCTTATCATATTTTTCTTATTCCACGTACTACGTACCATCGTCGGTGGATATAGAGGAGCCTCAGGCTCTAACTTGCTGAACTCTATCACTCGCTCCACGGAAGTCATTTGGTTCTCCACCTCGGCAGACTGACGCACTCCCCACTGGAAATTTCCCGATAGGCCTAAAGCCGAAGATATAGCCAAGCCAACGTCGCCACCCAGGACACCTGGCAAAGGTGTCCTCAGAAGTTGAGTGCAGTTTCGTTCGGTCGTTAAAAATAATTCAGTTTCAGAAATAACATTTCGTGTGTAAAAGAATACAATATTTCGAAGTAATATCATGTTAACTGATTGCTGATATACGCTAAAGGAATCTAAGCTTTAATAGTTATACGTTTTAAAAGAATTACATGCAAATATTTTCCCGTTTAGATACCCCTATACAATTCTACATGGCATATGTTGGATGCGTGGAGGTCGATGCAAACAATAATAAGTTTCATAAGTAAATTTAAGAGATAGATTTCGGTAAACCAAATCACAAAATTTGTGAATGGTGTCTTCATTTACAGAAGAAAGGTTATCTGCACTTACTCAGGACTTGGACAATAACATGAATTCTTGCAGCACTTTCCTTCCGTGAGGAGGAATTGTATATCGGACATGACTGAGTTTCCTAGTGCACCGGAATAAACTCTGAAAATATAAGTTTATCTAACGCATTGGCTATTTATCGATAATTTCAATTCGGTCGACAAACGGAGTTAAGTATACTGAGCGTATAACTTTGAGAAAAATGTACTCGTATAATATTCGCAACGGCATCGAGTACATTAGCAAGGAAGCAAATCAGACCAGCGTTTCCGAAGAAGCTGTAAGTGACGATGGCGCTGTAGACAGCTGACAGGCAGTCCAAACAGATGCCGAACCAGCGTGTTGTACAGATGAACAAGAACCAAGCTGACGAGTGTACGTCCTGTGTATAAAGAAATTTTTAAAGACATAAGAATTGCGGGCTGAAGTGTTCCAAGCGTCAAATAGGGCAACACACATTATATCAACGCCCATTTCAACGCGTATCATTCCGACGCTCAAGTAAATGAACGCAATAATAACGTTCGGCTCACCAGCATAGCGAGTGTGTTTATGCCAAACATGCAAATGAATTTTGACCAAGTGCGTGCGACTACCTCCACGCACCTGGAAGTCATCGAAGTCCCGCACGAAGGACTCCTGGGCGCGAAATGCTCTAATCGTCGTCAGGCCGTGCAGAGACGTGCTCAAGTGAGAGAACACTGGGCTTCGGGCTGCAAAATACATCAAAATTCATAGCATGCAGAAGCAAACGTATTCATTTTCATGTACATTTGTCCGTCCCACAAACGTGGCAGCTCAGGGAGGTATCAGCGCCCGCCACTAAGCGGTCGGTGTGAAATATATTGCAAGTAAAACAAAAAAATGAATTGAATAGAAAATCTAGCTTTACCACATTCAATGGAGTGTCATATTTCGTCAACGCTTTCGTTCTAGAGCGCTGTTGAGAGCAAGCAATAAATTTAATACACCGTTTTTATATCTACAGAAAAAATAAAAAGCCCTAAAACGAGAATTTTCATACTTTTTGTCGCAGCTTAATTCGGAAACTCATGTGAATAATATATAAAGTAACTACAAAAATTCAAACGTTATCAACTGCTCATTTCTCATGCAATCGAAAAGAGCCATTAACAATAGTGGCTAATATTCAAACAGTTCAATTTGTTCATCGCTTAATTCAGTCTCCAAAACTCAGCATACGAGAAAACAACGTGAACGATGTGTGAAAACTCGTCATTAAAACTTAGTTCCACTATGATGGTTTGCTATGATAGAAGTCACACTGGAAGTATATACTGCGCTTAATTTCATTTTTTTAAATCATATTACCCACAAAAGCTCAAATTGTTTATTATCATAACCTCTCACGAGAAAATAAGCGGACAATTTTACTATCAGTGGTATTTTTGCTCAATATATTGTCGTCAGAATGGAAGGCGAAGCCTGCCAGCTACATGCAACAGGGCCTACCTTAATAAATATGCCACTAACCCCATTTCAAGACATGACCAGAAAAATAGCCGACAATAACACGATCACCATGTAAAGCTGCTGTTAAATGGAGTCCCTAGGAAAACGAGAACTCACTGATGCCCTCCAGCCTTTTGATGTCTCTAGCAGAGCTGAGGTAGAACTTGCGCAGGTAAATGAAGAAGTCTGCCAGCACTACGGTCGGGATCAGCAGGTACGGGTTCACCACAATTAATGATGACCGCCATGACGCCCAGGACGTTCAGCGAGATCTGACATTACGCATTATTTACGATGAATGAGAGTTTTGCAAACGAACGAAGACTTAATAATAGAATCAATCTCAACTTCACTCAATTTTTCTCAATCTAGCTGTTACGGAGTTCAAAATTATGCAGAACAAGGTGAGATACCATTTATTGAATGCTTCAGTGTCATGTATAAAAAGCATTTACTGTGCTATTGCATATTATGATAATCATTACCTATGCCAAATTATGGATTTTAACTTCCCAGATTATTATTATTATTGTAATTGTTTAACCACCGTTACCACCAACAAGTGATCCGCACAGTGAGTCGCAGTAGCATATTACATTTCAAGCACAATTTAAACTAAAATTGTAACTGGCATCACTATTAATTTACATGGTCTTTATAATTTACAACTCATGGGAGATTAGATTTCATAGAATAAGTCAGCTTCTTGGAGAAACCTATAGAGGGCTCCCCCCAATTCAACCGGGCCAGAGTCTCCCAGTAACTCGCTCATCACCACCTCGCTCTGACCGAAGTAACGGCGTCTTAGTGCAGCATATCGTTGGCACTCTGTGAGAATGTGTTTTATACTCACAGTAACTTGACACTGGTGACATTGCGGCGGCGCAGTCCTGTTCATCAAATACTCATGCGTTAGAAGTGTATGTCCAATACGGAGGCGACACAGCTTTATCTCCCACTCCCGGTTGGTCCAGCAGCTTGTCCGGAGGGGTTGTGTCGTGTCCTTAATTTCCCGGAGTTTGTTCTCAGTCACTTCACGCCAGTCATGATTCCAATTTTGATGGACGAGTCTTTTAAAGGCACATGCGAAGTCTCCGCGAGGCATTCCTTTGCGTATCTGACGCTCTCGTTGGGTGGCAGACTGTGCAGCCTCGTCAGCTCTCTCGTTTCCCGCCACACCCACATGGCTAGGCACCCAGCACAATGTATAATTTTTTCCGATCTCAGTCATCAGCGTTTAGATCTGCGTTATTATAGGATGGGTGTTGCAGGGTTTTATGATACTTTGTAGGGCGCTACGACAGTCTGAGACGATTGTGATCATACTCGTATCCACCGCTCGAGATGCGCGCACCGCGGACAGTATTGCACACAACTCAGCTGTGAACACCGAAGCCACTGATGAGAGTTTGACCGCTAGTATGTTTAACCCATGGAAGGCTGCATATGCTGTGCCATGTTCAGTTTTAGATCCATCGGTAAAAAAGACAGCTGTTTCAGAGTGACGTACGAAGTGATCGAGGAAGAGGGCTCTGGATGGGGCCGCTCCAAGCAGTCGCTTACGCAGGTCAGCCAGTTCACTGCACACAGCTACTGGGGGAAAGACCCACGGCGCGATGGGGGAGATGCTCTCCGGAGCCACGCACTCCAGTGAGATGTCATAGTTCCTTAGTATAGTTTGCAGGCGAACATAAAATGGTTTGGGGTTTCTTTCGTTTGCATGCAGGCGTCCCGAAGCACAGCGAATTTTTGAGAGAATTTGTTGAGCAGGATCAGTGAGCAGTCTAAGGTAGTAGTTTACGATCTTTATTTCCAGGTAATACGCTAAAGGCTTTATTCCGGTTTCTGCATGGAGTGATAAGATAGGTGAACTTTTGAACGCACCAGTGGCCACACGAAGGGCAGAATTCTGCACAGTGTGCAATGATTTCATTAGGGTAGCACATGCAGAGCTATAAGCTTCTGAGCCATAGTCCAATTTTGGCTTTAGAAGACCCATTTAAAGACGGAGCAAGGTTTGCCGATCTGCTCCATACTGGGTATGGGATATGACTTTCATTAGGTTTAAGTGTTGTGAACATGCTCGTTTGAGGGATTGGATGTGGGGCCGCCAGGTAAGGCTAGAGTAAAAGATTAATCCTAGATACTTGAATTGCTGAACATGTGGTAATACTGCATTGTTTAGATGAAGTTCGGGAGAGGCTTTCAGACAGCCACGAGTATGGCAGAAATGCATAGTCACTGTTTTGGATGGGGAGAATTGAAATCCAGTGGTTGCTGTCCATTGCGTGAGGTGGTTAATAGCGATCTGCAATTGTCGTTTTAGGCACTCCGGTTTTTTGCCCGACACATAGATGACAAAGTCATCTACGTATAGAAGCCGCTGGACACTCTGCGGAATTTCATCAGCGATATCATTTATGGCAATAAGGAAACACACGCAGCTGAGGATACTTCCTTGAGGGACTCCTCCTTGGAGGCTTTTGGTTGACGAGTGGACATTTTGGAGACGGACTCTAATTTTTCTATTATTCATGAAGTTGCTTAGGATTAACTTCCCAGAGCAGCAATCTTTCTAACTATTTATTCAATTAGAAGATATACCTATCTATATGCAAATATATGTATCTATATACGAGTACATACAATGTATAACTGAAACGGAGGACTGGGACTCATCTGTATTTTCATCTGAACATCTAGATTAGAACAGGAAGTAGATAAATTAATTTCAGGGCCACTGCATGGCTGGATTAGAATAATGTTCCATACTTTGGCAGCAATTAAAGAACCATGGTTGTACAAGCTTCACTACTTTGTTGAAAAAAATTTGAAAAAATAATGATACTTGGCCAAAAATCTAACAAATATGAGATAAGCTGATAATCTAACATACAAAATAACGTGATGACTAAAATTTAATTTTACATATATTAGGTCCCATATTAACAGGGTTGAGTTTGAGCCCTATGAAACCCTTATTCCAGTATATTAGACGTAATTTGGGCGGTACACATCACATTTTACATAAATACGAGTATACTATATTAACAAAGCAGTAAGGAGTTAAAGCTAACTTGGTAACTCATTGTATTCATTTTTCCCAAACACAGCTTTGCATCTCTGAATTGAAAATCGAACAAGATTAAAACCAAATAAAAGAGTGTGTGGGATATAACAAGAAATAATGACAAACTTCAAATCAAATGAGGCAGCAAGAGCATTTAATAGTCATAAGGAATATATCTCGCATTATTTCACATAGATTTGTGAAAGGATTGACTGACAGGACTTGATTGACAGACAGCACTGCACTTAGTCAACGCTTCATATCTTTTTTGATCACTGTATAAACCATTTGAACGCTAAAATCAATTATGAAAATCACATTTTAAAGAATGAGAAAAAGTAATAGTATAAGCAATGAGCAGTAAATAAAAACGTGCATATTTCAAACTTAGATATAATATACGAGTACGTAAATGTTTCAAGACTCTTGTGGTAAATAATACTGAAAGGCTATTGATATAATTTCAAAAATCGAAAGAAAAATGTCAAAACAAATATGAGGCTAAAACAGGGAAACCAAAAGAGACATCTCTATGTTGCGAGAGTATGCACATCAATAAGCGCTTCAGAATTTAAAAGCAATGAGATGTTAACACAAAAACCAATCTGGAGGCAAATAGTAGCCGAGCGAATACCAAATGAACTCTACTGAGAAGCAGGATTACAAGAGCACGAACAATTTTCTTGAAGCGGAGTTACCGTGGCGATAAATTTCCCATACGGGGATTGTGAGGTAATGAAACCATTATGAGGAAATAGGAATAACCTAACGTTGATTCAAGAATGATTTAGATGTAGAACAAATAAATAATAAAGAAAGCAAATAGAAACTGACTCACATTCATAAAATGAAAGAAATTAAACAGCAGCAGCATATCGACCTGCCACAAGATCTTCGGAGAACCGCGGTGCAATAAGGTTTCGCTTGGAAAGAATAACTATTCTTCGCCACTATTTATTCAGCGTTAAGTGTGGTCGGGCTAGGGTGTTATATGAGAATGGAGTAACGAACCCTCGAGCCTTCTGTCCGAAAATATTCGTCTGTCTAGACCTACACCGGGTGTCCCACAAAAGTGTCCACGACTTTTTTAATTGGTTAAAACCTCAGCTTTCAATTAACATATTTGAATTGTCTTTTTTCACAGTGTTGTAAACTTTGTTTCCTTTTCGAATAGTTTAAGTTTTTGAAAATCAGTTGAATAACCACTTTACAATGATCGATTTACTGATAGGGGTAGAAAAACTAATACCGAGACTAATAATGACTAGAGTAAGGGCCGCCGTCCTGCTCAGTTCTATCCAACTAGGGAGATTTGAAAAAATATTAAAATCTTAATTCCTCGGATATAAGATTGGAGAAAGGAAAAAGAATAAGTGGGTAAGAATACCAGGCATTTTAACGGTATCACGACGAGAAGGTCCCGGGCTACCTGGATACTTGCTCGTAAGCAGGTAGCCCGGCGTCCATATTTGTCTGACGGCTTCGTTCGCTTCACCAAGCATAATAATTCAGAAATTCGGTACCAAAAAACGTTGTAAAGGGAACGCGTCAAAATTTACTGCGTATGGAAGGGCTTTGATGAAAGATATTGAATTTTTATGAACATGAGACGGAATAAATTTCTGTTCAGGCGGAGACTACCAATGTATCTAAGGGAATAAGTGCTCACAAAGGGAAGATGCAAAGTCCTGAGCTGAAGGTTAAATAGGATTTCCTTCCGTTGAAATAGAGTTGGCTTTTTGTTTTGCTGCAGATAATTTTTTTCCAGTTTACTATTTTCTTGCTTTTTTAGCAATTCTTTTTTTTTTATCAACTTTAATCTTGATTCGTAAGGTTACATCCTGACCAACAGTTTCTATGAGTAAGAGACCTTGTGAGAGAACACACTTTGTGCATAGACTCCACGTTCCCCTAATTTCATGCCAAATAGTTCTTCTTCTCTTTGGAACATCTTTTGTTTTGCGGTTAAGGAAGCTTAAACCAATACCTAATTCAAAAAAATGAATGAAATTTACTTTTACACCAAGACAGAGAGTTAAACAATGTCTTTAGCCAAAGTTCCTGTTGATTTTCAGAAATTTTGCTTAAATTGTTTGCCTGTTAAATCAGTGTTTTGTTTTACAAACGTGTGAATCTATTTCATGTAGCATTCATTGTTGACACACGAACAATACTAATCAAATTGCGGTAAATCTAGTCAAATTTCAAGCCTAAAACAAATTACGGAAATACGAAGTGCTAAACTCTCGAAATGTGTAATCATAAATCGTAACTAATATGCACTGTAAAAGAAAATCTTCGAAAACTCTTGCAAACTCTGTAACATTCAAAAAATATTTTACACATTCTAGAAAAAATAATGAATGGATTATACGTGGTTATCTGGCACTAATAAATTATACATAATAACGAAGGGACCAGTAATGTCAAGGTTTCGCGTTCTCTACGTACAAAAACACAAACTCAACAAAAAGGACACTAAATTGCAGTTAAAAACGTGCAAATCGTCCATGAATAACACATCAAATTTGAGGAATATAGCAAGATTTTGTTTCCGATATGAGGTCAAGATTTGGTTTTTGAATGAAATCAAGTTTTGGCTTTTTGAATGAAGTCGAGTTGCTGCTTTTGAAATGAATTAAAAATTTATGATTTGGAATGAAGTCCAGATTTTGTTTCTGGAATGAAGACAAGATTTTATTTTTGCTACTGTATCTTGACTTCAGTCAGACAATTATATCTTGATTTCAGTTCAAAAACCAAATCTTGAATTCAATTGAAAAAACACAACATGACTTCATGCAAAAAAGAAAATCTTCACTTCATTAAATTAAAAAAAAAATCTTGGCTTCATTCCAAAAATCAAATATTAACTTCATTTCAAAACCTTAAGCTTAACTCATTCTCAAAAACAAAATCTTGACTTCATTCCAAAAACAAAACTTTGCCTTCATTCCAAAAACAAAACCTCGATTTCATTAAAAAAAAAAAAAAATCTTGACTTCATTCCAAAAATCAAATCTTAATATCATATCAGAAAACAAATCTTTTAATAGTTTCAAAAACCGCAACTTGATTTCATTAAGAAAGCAAAACTTGAATTCGTTCCAAGAACAAAACCAGTATTTCATTCCCAAAATCAACTCAAAATTTAAAAAAATCATTGGCAAAAACCTGAATATTTTTATATTACAAGATAACAATTGGTTCAGGAGCATCTAGTTTATTCTTACTTCAAGGAAATCCCAAAAACCAGTCGGCAACAGATCGTCAATTTGGCCGAGGTCCTTGCTAAATCTGTTCAACACTTGTCTTGGAAAAAAGTTAGCCGAACTATTGTGAGCACCCAAGACACTCGCGTACTCCTGGACATTAAAAAGTGAAATGAGAAGAGTATTACTGGAATGCTACATATATAGCATAATTCTAGTATTATATTTTGTATCTATATAAATATTTTGCGCTTAACTCTACTTTTCTGCATATAGTCTCGATTGACGAACAAGGTACATATGCACTAGTAACTGTAGGAAACTTTGTTGTTAATGTTAACGACGCGGTTCATAATTAGGTATAGAAGAAAATCAGAACCAAAAGAACAACATATTTTCACTGAGGCTAGACTTAGCGTAGGTCGTTATCAACGTTTGAAACAGAAAAACAATCTTTGCATGCGACCTCTACGCATTTCATTAGTTGCATTCACTTTGAAACACCTGAGAAACTCCACGGTAATTAAGGCAAAATTATCAACAGCGTTGACTTCATTAAAGCGAAAGAATTAAAACCCTTGTAGCATGATGGACGGCTTTCGAAGTTATGATATCAAAAAACCCTAACTGAAGCTCAAGGCTAACTGGTTGTAAGTAACACAGAGAGTTATCCAAATTAGCTCTTTGCAAATTGAATGGAGACGCTATAATTTGCAAGTAACAATAAATCCAGCTTATAGATCATGAAAACTGAACAAAAGCAGAACAAGCGATTCCACGAACGATTTAAGTTAACGAGCGACACGAAGCATTCAAAAGACATTCAATAGCAATGTTCCTTTGTATATGAATCACTCGTTTATTGTGCTTGCTACATATTTGCATAAGCTCTTTATGTAACTTACTGCGTATATCAATCACGTTGTGGGTTTTTGTTCAGTTTAATTAAATGTCCAATACATTTACATAGAATTAAAAACGCTCACAATTATAACTGCACACTTTTTACTATTACTTCGTTCAAATCAATCAAACTCGGAGCTTTACAAAAAAGTATATTGTAGTCTCAGATTTATATATTCCAGTAATGGTGAACCTAATTGTTCAAATCCCTTTACTTTACCCGCCTAAAATAATTTTCTATACAATTAACTAAAATTCATTGAAGTTTTCCTGCCAGAATTTTCATTTATGATGATCATTGTGTCCGATTTACACCTCAACGAAAGTTTAAAATATTACCGAGCAATTACGGCTGCCGCTACTTTACACACATGTGCTTTGTTCGGAATACTATTCGTGCTATGCTTTTTCTGCAATCGCAGGCGAATTTTTCTCCTAGTGCTCATAAACGTTACAGAAGCACAAAAATTCGTGAAAGAGCAGCCTCACCGATGGGGTGGGTTTCGAAGTACTGGATAGGGACCCTTATGACAGCGGAGAACATGTTGTCGTGCAGGCGGCGGCTGGAGCGCATGCACATCGCGAAGAAGAGCACCGTGCAGCTCAGCGACAGCAAGAACAGGCTGGCCACCAGAGCTGCTCACAGCCGTCATATCAACCACATGTTTTCTATTTAAAATAATGAATAAAATTAGCAAGAATAAATGATGCAAGTTCAAGAAAGCATAGAGATGGGAGTTAAATCTGAGGGAGTTAAATCACATATTTGTACATTAATCAAATGGCCAAAAAATTCGCGTTGAAAATTTTTTATTTCGTTAGGTCATGTAATTTTCCCCGGAAATAACAAGATCTCCGCTGTTTTTCTCCCAATGCCTAAATATCGCCTGTTCATTAGTCGAATCACTAGTAAGTCAGAGAAAATGAAATTTTTATGTGAAATATCGGTGACTTACGATGAGCATGTGCCCTAAATGCATCCAAAATTGATCGAAATCGTCTATGAGGATGGATTTACTGGATTTCAACATTTATTTTATAAGTTCCAGCAATAAGTATTATCTAAATGTGATTACATGTTTTCATGCATGCAAAAATAAGGCAAAATTAAATAGTATACTTGAATCAAAATGCGACTATGTACGCTCGTTCTGTTTTACCCCCATGGTTCCTGTTGCCATGATTCATTGACTGTGATCAGTACGACTACTCCTAGTAATTCCTACCTAAATAGTGATACCTCTCAGTGAACAGTGCAATGCAGTGGCTCGGCTACGTCTTTCTCTACACATATTACTTTTCACGCTTTTTATTCTGAAATAATCCCTTTCCGCATGATAGATCAGGCCCTGATGCAGCTACAGTTGAACATTTTTCAATTTTCTTTTTGCCCACGAGCGTCATTATTACTCCAAATAGAATATATCGTCACACGAGAGCAGTCGTGTGAACTACATTTCGCTATACGCATTAATTCGTCAAAAAATTTAGAGGTAGCAACAAATTCCTGAGTTTTACATCAATGTATCCATTCGTACATTCACATGAGCTACCTGATAAGCTTTTTCAAATATACGAGCAGCCTAGAACTCAAGCTTTTCGATACATCACAACTGACACGTGTTGACGATGACATAGGTGGTGGTGTCCAGGTGGCGTTGCGGCAGAGCGGGGTCTGGCAGGAAATTTGTTGAGTTGTACGTTGCGTTGACGTCGATATCGTTTATGGCATAGCCTCGCCGCTGTTCACCATTAGCCCTGAAAAACGAACTTATCATTATTGAACAAAGAAGTTAGTGCATAATTATATGTACGTGCTGAGAGCGTATAAAATTTGAACGATCCGATTATGTGATGGTTTTAAGCCTCCCTAACCAAAAAAGAAAAGGAGAAATCACTATTTAGTTTATCATCATGAGAACCGTGAATCTACGAACATGATGTGTCCCCACTCCTTACGTATAGATACAGCGAGATTATAAAAAGTTCATGAAGTAAAATGATTGCTCAAGAAGGAAGTATAGGTCCTGAAGAAAACAGAGAACTAAATACAGATGGCTCGTAACAAACGAAAAACCTATTCTATTACAACACAAGAAAGACTACCTAACGTTCAGCGCAGAACTTCACATCTTTTCTTGCGAGCGCCAATCTTCAGAAATACATTAGTTGTATGCCCCTGGGGAAGAACCAAGTTTAAGAAGAGAGCTGGGTTCTCAAAGGGACATCAAAATCATATTATAATAATTGTTCGACGAGTATTGAGTTAGGATTTATAAGTATGAGTGTCGCTAATTTAACTGCTTACAAATTAGACGCACTGGAACAATTAATATTCTACCACGTTTCTTCACGAAGAAATATGAAGGCAAAAGTTATTCGTCTCATGTACCTATCTATACTTTCAAGGACAATTATTTGACATAGCATCGTGCTTCGTAGCACTGTGGACTAATCTTGTACGTTGATTTGAGTGAACAAATTTGTGCAGTTGTGAAACGACACGAAATGTAAATTTGTGCTTAAGCAACCATATTACAGGGGAAGAAAATCTTCATGCCCTTGCTCATTATGCAGCAACAACTAGGAATAGTTGACAAAAGTTCGAGCACTAGATGATAGCTTTTTAACACAAGTTGTAGAAGTTTAAATATCTCGAGAGGTCCATTTCGACAGGGATTCGACTTTAATTAAAAAACATTTTTTAAATTGAATCTCTACAAGAGCTGTGGTCTCTTATGAGGTCAGCAAAGCCATGCCATTTGTAAACGATGTGGGGGATGACCAGCTAATGATTGACAGGGCTGCTCAGTCGTGATAAGGACTTGGAAATTTCATTTTAACATACTAACTCGTTCAAGGACAGACAAATATAGTTGGCATCATTCTTACTATGACTGGTTTATTCTGTGTCAAAAGATAGCGTTTTTAATTACTTCTACTGTATTAAAATGTACTAATTTAGAAAAAAATTTAAAATTTAGTAAAAAATTTTTTCGTCTATCGAAGAAAGGCTGCATATGCGCATAAACAGGCTATAAGAAACTCTGGATTTAGAAATACTAGCTGATATATGATGAATTATTGATGGATAAATAATAATTCAACCTGTGTAAAAAATTTCTAAAAATTATTGTAACAAAACCACGTATCTAGAAAACTACTTACCAGTACGAGAGCCAGTAATCAATGCCCGAGAAAAGCACTTGCGTGACAATGCTCGAGATGGCGAGGAACACGCACAAGATCCAGTGGCCAGAGCTCAGAAAATACTTGAGAGGAAAATGACTCCGGGCGCGTCATCCTTGGGGCGTGAGATGAAGCACCAAATTTCGGGGTCAAATCATTATGTTTATAAAATGAAAGTAGTGAGGAGTTCCTTGAATCATAATGGAATGCTATTAGTTCCCACAAAAGATACTGTTACGATCCTCCTTTTCAGGATCGAACGAAGTGATTAAATTTTTCTTTTTGGGTAAGTCGTTCAAATGAAATAAATCTCTTTTCTCAATTTCAGTGAAATCTCATGATCGGCATTCTAAATAAGGCGCAACTATAGCAGGCATTGAAACACATGTTATGTATGGCCACACAATTTAATGTTATAAGTTGATATTACCAATATGACGGGGACTGGTTAAAGCCCGCAAACATTAACATCTACAAAGAGGGAATCTCACGCAACTTATGTGATGAGCAGGTGCAGGTTTTCCTTGTATTCGAAGTAGCCTCGTTTACTTTACTTAATTACTCAGTTGATTTAAGCGTGAAGTCACAGGTGGAAATTTATACAATAACAATGTCCAGTACGCCGAGCTGGACTCTATTTCAAAGACTCAAACAAAGACGGCGATTACGAGGACCTTCAGCTACAATGACGCGTGCGAGAATGATCCCTCCTAGCATTACGCATCACCCTTTATGGAAGCATTTACCGCAGCTAGTCTCCATGGCGGTTGGCATCCTAACGGCCGTGAGGTCCACTTTTCGTGACTTTTCTAGTATGGCTCCCGTTGCTGCCAGGCAGGTGCCGTCTAGCCGCTGATGTAGTTTTTGCTGAGATACGCAGAACCTTGCAACCGTCTCTAGTGCACTGGGTACGAAGCTCCCTTGCTGGCGCAAACGTTGTTCGTGTATGACGTGTCGTTACGTAGAGGGTACACAACAATCCTCCCCACGTCGTTTTTAGTAATATCCTCCTGGATATTGTTGCACTTGGAAGTATCCGTCTACTTGAAGTTGTGAGAAATCTCATCCTTCATTGCAAGGGAAGATTCAGACAAGCCAACGAGATTTGTGCTTCTGACGCACGCTGAAACGAAGATCTTAAACAAGCAATGACGAGAAGTTGATATCGGGATATCCTTATTCTGCTCTATCATCGAAGACCTTCTCCCGCGACTGATGATATTCCTTGGAGGCCAATCCGAGGATTTCTGGGGGTGAATACCGCCCAAAATATAAATATGTCGAGTGTAAATTCGATTTGTCATTACTTCCGCATGCATGTAGTTATTTTGAACGTATTAGTGTTCAACGGTATCTTCTTATTTTCTTCCGCCTTAGTCGAATCCATGCTTTGGCGCATATCGAAATGGTGGGGGGGAAGTTTCACCTTCGTTGTGATGTCACGCCACTCTCCAAACTGCAGTTCCGTCGATAGTAGATTGCGCCACGTTCTCGTAGTCGAGGTAACCCTCACGCGTTGCACCCAGTTGCTCAGCCCTTTAACTCGCGTCGACCCTGTTGGTCGTAGTATTTACGTCCGAGTGAGTGCGCTGTCTAGCCATGCCATATCAATGGAGCGCGGTGTTGCCAGATTTCTCGTAGACTGCGCGAACAGTGCGGTCCTGCCAGACCCGTGCCATGCACACGTCCCAGCCTGAGCGTAGCGCTTGGTCGCAGCAGCCGCTGTGAGCCTGCCATGACCTTGAGTCAGAGCAGCTGGGATGCCGGGGCAGCCACTGCTGTGTTCAAGCACGCCTCTGTAGTGCTGGTGCCGCTGCGCTGCTGTGTCACAACAGCCTTACGTATAGCTGTAACAACCGTATTGCATTAGTTTCTGGACATGGTAATTATCTCCCTTGGATTCCTTTCAAGATTGCACTCTTTGCAGCACGTCTACTTGCTTTAACTTCATCCACCGACATGTACATTTGGTATATCATTTTATTACTAACTCAAAAGGAATCCATTCGGAGAGTTTAATACGTAATGAAATCAATGCAAGGGAAATGAAAATGATTAGAAACACACAATATGACATACAATATTTCAGATAGCCAGTGAGCTGTGAAGGAAAATTTCTACGCATTAGCACGCATTCCTGTGGAAGAGCTATGGAAAGACATACGAACGGGCGACAAATTTGACATCAAATAAAATTTCTATCTAATTAATGAGCTTCATCAAGGTAAATACATAAATTGATTCATGAAATCGACATTAAACATGTAATACAAGAGGGTAAAGCATCCTACTCGCATTTCGCTGGAGAAATCAGTTAATTCTAAGTCAGAGCACTTATCCTAAATTTGAAATATGAAAGAAATGTTAAACACGAGGGAAATAATTAGGAAACATTCTTAATATTAAACATAGTACATTTGAGAATGAAATGAGGTAATCATTATCGAAGTTTGGGACGTCCTTGCAAGACACAAGCGATTATACATATTTTGGACGCCTGGCCCGATTCCTCAGAGAATACCTAGGGATCATTTCTTCATTTCTCTGGCTCATGTTCGGCAAGACTGGAACGTCGCTCGTCCCTGCCCCTTGAAGTTCGTCTTCTTCGTCACCGTTGTTGAAAGGGAAGGCCATGGCGTCGTCAAGATAAGCACGCTTCACGCGGTTCAAGTGTACGTTCTGCTCCTTTCGGTCTGAGTAGAGGCCTTTGATGGTGATGTTATTTCCATATCGGGAAATAATTCTGTACGGTCCCGTGAATCTGGTCGGAAAGGCCCTGTCGTCCGCACGTCCTGATCCCTGTCGTCCGCACGTCCGAAGCATGATCAATTCTCCTGCTTGGACATCACATTCTTTGGCCGTTCGATTATAAATGTTTGCGCCAGCTTGCCTCGCAGCTTCCGAATTCTTCCGAACTGCAGCAAATGCTTTAGACAGCCGGAGTGAAACCTCGACTGAATACTCTTGGGCACAGGCCTAGTTTATCGGCTGCTCCTTGAATATGTCATGGTAGGGGAGGTTTGCATCTCTGCCGTAGAACAAGAAGAACGGCGTGTCTTTAATCGCAGTCTGGTAGGAGGTGTTTACAGCTAGGGTCACGAAGGCCACGCTCTCGTCCCAGCTGAATTTATCATCAGCAGCCAAGTGGGAGATTGCAGTTTTCAAGATACCGTTCATTCTCTCGCAACAACCGTTCGCCATAGCGTGATAAGCAGTCGTGGTTTGAGATTTGGCGTTCAGGTTCCTGCACACGTCTTGAAATAATTTATTAGTGAATTCACTGCCTCTGTCGCTGACAATAGTATTTGGGGCTGAGAACTTTCCGACGTATTGGACAAAAGCTCTGGTGACAGTATCGGCAGATTTATCTGTAAGGGGGTAAGCATCAACATATCTCGTGAAATGATCCACGATTGTTAGGAGATATTTATTGCCATCGTAACTAACAGGTAGTTCAACAAGGTCAACCGCAACTCTTTCAAGGGGATAAGATGCCTCAGGGAATTTGCCCGAGGGGCCTTTAAATTGACCCTGCCATTTCCTTCGTTGGCACTGCAAACATTTCTTCACATGGTCTTTGACGTCACGAATTTGATTGATCCAGAAGAATTTATCTCTGGCACGTTCAAGAGTTCTCAGGAAACCCATGTGAGCAGATAAATCATTATCATGGCTTAATTTTAAAGCAACCTTAACTAGAGACTTAGGAATGACTATCTGTACATAACTTCTACCGTTTCTGCGTTTCTTTCTCGACAACCTACATAGGACATTGTTTTCATCAATAAAGTATTCGTCAATCTTTGAGATCTTAGCATCACCCAAATCATTTCCAGTTAATAAGTTTCTTACACTAGACCAAAGAGAGTCCTTTTCTTGCTCTGAGACAATATCATCTAAGCTCAATTGCTTTGCCTCGACGGCAACACTTTTATCACGTTCACTGGACACAGGTGGAGGGCACACGTCGTCGACAGGAACATCTGTCGCATCATTATTAGAACAAGGCTTAATTCTAGAAGGAACATTAGCATTATTTTTAGGATCACTCTTATTACTACAGTTTGATTCAGCAGTGTCAACAACAGCATTGACGGTTCTCTCAGATCTAGACAGAAAGTCGGGCAAGTGGTGTTGTGCTCCGGGTTTGTATCGAACAGAGAAATTATACTCTTGCAGAAGCAAAGCCCATCTCGAAATACGGTGATTACCTGTCTTATTAGCAAAGATAAACGTTAAGGGGCGGTGATCCGTCACCACGACGAACTCATTTAAGTACAGATACGCATCATAATGTTTGATTGAATCATGAATGGCAAGCGCTTCGTGTTCTGTTGCAGAGTATTTAAGTTCGTTTCCTTTTAATTTTCAACTATAGTATGCTACTGGCAATTCAACACCATCATGCATCTGAAGTAATGCTCCACCGATTGCAATGCCCGAGGCATCAGTGTGCAAAACAAACTCTCTCTGAAAGTCAGGAAATTTAAGTATAGGCGCGGACACAAGCTTATCTTTCAAGTCATCGAAAGCTCGCTGATGAACGTCAGTCCATTTGAACGCGTTCGTCTTCTTGGTCAATGCGGTTAGAGGTGCAGCGATATGAGCATAATTTTTAATGAATTTTCTAAAGAACCTGGTAGAGCCAAGGAATCTTTTCACCTCCTTTATACTTCTGGGTCTCAAAGCATCTGCCAAAGCTCGCACTTTGTCAGGTCGGGGGGTTAGTCCTTCTGAACTGACTTTGATACCAAGGAAATTCACGCTGCTTGCTGCAAATTGACATTTCTTTAGACTAAGTTTGAAGCCTGAAGCAGCTGTTTGAAGCAACGTCTTATCCAAATGCTCGACATGTGTCTCAAAATCTTTAGAATAAATGATGATGTCGTCAACGTAACAGAACAGAAACTTTGAAATGAATGGAGAGAAAGCCATACTAACTGCTCTTTGAAGCGCAGCTGCAGATGTAATGAGACCCTGAGGTGAACGCAAATATCTATAACTGCCCGTCGACGTTCTGAAAGCGGTGATATCCCTGCTCTCGGGAGACAGTTCAATCTGATGGTAGGAGCTTCTCATATCTAGAGTGGTGAACAAATTTGAGCCCTTTAGACTTTCAAGAGTATCTGTCATATTGGGAATTGGGAATGTGTCCTTCTTACAAATTTTATTGATAAGACGAAAATCGACAACTATCCTATGAGTCCCATCGTTTTTTCTGACTGTCAAAATAGGTGACGACCACGGGGAGTAAGCTGGCTCTATAATTCCCTGTTTCAGCATCTCTTGGACGTGCTCTTCAACCAATCGCTTAGTTGCATGAGGAACACGATACTGGGGCGAATTTATTGGCTCATGACCCTGAATATCTAACCTATGTACAGCATTTCGCGCATGACCAATCTCGTCTCCAACTGCGAACGCATTCCCATGATTGTTAATCAAATTTACAAGGGTCGTTTTCTGCTCCATTTTTAAATGAGATAAATCTACATCGTCAATCGTTTGGTTGAATTCAGGTTCATTGCGTTTCTCTGCGACACGTATAAGTCTGCTATTTCCAATCTCAGCCTGTCGGTCAGAGCGGCACCGAGCAGCCTCGCTCGCTTGTTTACAATCATGGTGCACTACTGCTACCCCGTCGTAGGCCTCGTCTTGTGGCTGTGCTCTAGCATCACTCTCACTTTCGCCTGAGCCAGGCTCCGGCTCCTCAACAGCGACATCCAACGTGACACAAATTTTATTCTTAGGTACAAGAACATTCTTATCATTATAATTTACAAAGACTATTGGCACGGTACCATCACGGACAGTAGCAAGAGTACGCGGAATAGCTACTCCTTTACAAGCAGAACTTTGTTGGACCACAACTTCTTTATTATTCATGTGTTTTGGCACTCTAAGATATGAGTGACACAAAGTTCCGCCCTCGACGGTCAGATCATGTGACATTCTTGCGACACTGAATGAAGCATCCTCTGATTGCTTTACAAAATTTACTGAATTAGAAGCAGCAACTGATTGAAATGGGTAAATTCTATCATTAATTCTCACGTGACCTTTCTCGTGCTGACTGTATTTTATTTCAACACCGAATCTCTTAAGGAAATCTCGGCCTATCAAGACAGCTCCAGGGAAGTAAGAATCTTCCACAATGATGGCGGAATGGCAATACTCAACATCACCTAGTTTAAATTTCAGGTCAATCGTACCTCGAGTGTGGAGATTATCTCCATTTACAGAACAAAGAACTTTAGTGCATCGTTTAATTCGGGGAGGGTTTTTGAATAATTTGTTAATTACACAAGATTTCACAAGAGTCACGGAAGAGCCCGAGTCGACGAAAGTGGAGCATTTCCTCTGTTCAACATCCAACATAATTATGGGGGAAAGGCTTTTCGGTTGCTGTAGAAGTTTTTTGACTTTACAGCGGCGACGTCACCATTCTGACTTGGATGGCCATTGAATTTACATTGGTAGTTATTAAAGGGGCGAGCGTTTTTGTGTGATGCACTTTGCCACTTATATGGGTTTTTAGGCTGGTACGCTCGCTTTTGTGGTGAATTGTATTGATACTTCTCAACTACTACATCACTCTCGTGAATTCGTCTCTTCCGGCTCAACATAGTTCTTTCTTCGATCAAGGACTCCTCAATTGACCTCGCTTTGTCTAGGAGTTTGGTCACACTCTCAGGGTCAAAATCATGAGATAATTTTTCACTGATCTTGGGATTCATATTCTTAATGATAGTAGGTATGAGGATTTTTTGTGCTTTGTTATCCTCGTAGTGCCATTCTTGTCCGAATGCGTCCTTCCAGCTAGCTAAGACGCGAGTTGCAAATGCATTGACAGTCTCATCATTCTCTTGACGCAGATTATATAGGATTTTATGAACGGTTTTTCTATAATTCACGGCCCCCTTGTATACAGAAATAAGCCAAGTTTTGACATCGTCCAGTGATATTAGTTGGTCAGACTTAAGAACATGTGAATCCCAAGCCTTACCAGTAAGTGCATTCTTCAAATAACGACATTGCAAGTCTACATCGTTAGTGTAAATGTCAACTCGAGTCTGGAAGTGCTTTAAAAATGAAGTTACACAGCCTTCGCCGTTAAATTTAGGCAGATCAATTGCATGATTTAAAGTGACAAAGTTATTTTTACTATTCTCACCGTTGTTATTTTGGTTATTTTTATTATCGTTCCCTGCCATGATTTCGACAGATAATTAGGGCAAAATTGACGAAGCAAAATAGATTCACAATGAACACTGATAGCAATTTAGAGTTTCAAATTAGAAGTTTAAATGAAATATTTCGTACAATATGTTTCCAAATACACAGACATAATTGAATATTTCGCACAATATAGTTTCCAAATACACAGAAATACATGAATCGGCAATAACATCAATAACAGCAATGCAAAAATAGGGTCATAATAGGCATAATAATCTTATTAGAAAGTTAAGACGGGTTAAATTGGGTAATGCAAATGGGACAATACATGGGTAAGAGCATCAAAATGGTAAATGTGGCATGATTTCACACAAAATTTTAGAAATAAATCAATACACTGATGCAAAATGCAAATAATGACACTAATTCACACAGAAAATACCCAAAATAAATCAATAGAATGACATAAATTACAAAATAGAATGGGTTCAATGATGAGTGAAATAAATTTCCTAATGAACAATGGCCATTTACGTTATACGTTAAGTTTTTATTTGAAATAGGTAGCGTGGCGAGAAAGCGGTCCCTTGCGGAAGCGTGGAACCGGCAAGATCAAATTAAATTAGATCAGATTCAATATTCAATCCTGCGCCGCTGCCAACCAATGTTACGATCCTCCTTTTTCAGGATCGAACGAAGTGATCAAATTTTTCATTTTGGGTAAGTCGTTCAAATGAAATAAATCTCTTTTCTCAATTTCAGTGAAATCTCATGATCGGCATTCTAAATAAGGCGCAACTATAGCAGGCATTGAAACACAAGTTATGTATGGCCACACAATTTAATGTTATAAGTTGATATTACCAATATGACGGGGACTGGTTAAAGCCCGCAAACATTAACATCTACAAAGAGGGAATCTCACGCAACTTATGTGATGAGCAGGTGCAGGTTTTCCTTGTATTCGAAGTAGCCTCGTTTACTTTACTTAATTACTCAGTTGATTTAAGCGTGAAGTCACAGGTGGAAATTTATACAATAACAATGTCCAGTACGCCGAGCTGGACTCTATTTCAAAGACTCAAACAAAGACGGCGGCGATTACGAGGACCTTCAGCTACAATGACGCGTGCGAGAATGATCCCTCCTAGCATTACGCATCACCCTTTATGGAAGCATTTACCGCAGCTAGTCTCCATGGCGGTTGGCATCCTAACGGCCGTGAGGTCCACTTTTCGTGACTTTTCTGGTATGGCTCCTGTTGCTGCCAGGCAGGTGCCGTCTAGCCGCTGATGGTAATGGTATGGTAATCTGACGATTACCATACCAGAGGATATATTAATAAATTGAATTATAGATATAAAAAAAACGGCCATATTACTAATGCAAAAAAATTACTACTGGATTGATTTGATAACGAAAACATGAAATAAAACTTCCGTCCGACCATATAACATAAACGAGTGATGCTGCATTGAAAAAGTTAGAAAATATGAACAGCAAACCAGAGAATTATCACTCTAGGTGCGTCCCCACAACCAGTAAATGGAAACAATCAGATTGAAGAATTAAATGATTCAGGGGAAAATTTTTAAAGATTTTAGTAATGTGTGATGAAAAGAAGAGTGAACCGAAAGAAAAAGGTCAACCGAAGAAAACTATTTCAATAAACGAATATCAACCTAACTTTCAGCTCAAGACATCTCATTTCCGTCAGGGAGATGTTCTTATAAAAACTCACCACTTGTGTACCCTGAAATTGTAGCCTAGATTTGCTGTTGCAATTTCAGCACGCGTTTCATTCGCGAACTACCACAGTATACTTTCATCATATGCATCGTGTCGGTGTAATTTGTTGATTCATGTAGCAAGCTATGTGCCGATTGGGTTTTTCACAACAGACGCTCAAAGCTCATGTTTCAGTATTTCATTTCAAGAACTTCTGCGTATCCGACAAGTGTCAATTGATGACTCATTAATGTTGAAGACCAGCCACTCATACCAAAGTCATGAGTTGTTAAAATGAGAGCTACCATTCATTTCAATACTCACTTTGATTTAGGTTCAAAAATAGGATGAGACTTTAGACCAAGGGACTAAGACTAAGTCTTAATTCCTACCTTGGTCAATGTTTTCGAATCGATCTCAACCCTGCAATTATATTGACGACATCACGTCCTTTTAGTAAAGGGTTTCTCTATTTTATTATTCTGTTGTAGTTCGTGGGATTTCTTACGTGTCATTAGTTTTCCGTAGTCATGAGGTGTTTGAAGCACACATTTCTTTTTACATTTAAGTAGAGCTTTAATTTTTTATACAGATTTTTCAATCAAAAATAGCCCAAACTCCCAAAATTTTATTTGGGTTTGATCGCTTCAACAGTCGCCGCACTAATTCTTAAGGATATTTTTTTATACCCAAATCACGTTCAATTCTTCCCCTACAATAAAAGAGCCAACTCTGAAGTGCATGAACAAAACGTCCCTTCTGACTTGCAAGCGGCCAACTCTGAAGTAGATAAAAACCCTCTAATTGTCTGCAGAGGGCCGGCACGGAGACAGTCGAATGAAATTACTCCGTTACTTAAGCTGGGTTTACACGGAGGGTGACTTCCCGGGGACAACGCCCTCTTTCCCTCCCCGCCTCTTCAAAAAAACCCCAATCCCCCGGTCTAACGCCTCCCACTACTACCCCTATGCGTGTGCTGCCCCATATGCTGGGACTGCCTCAGAGCGCCAGAGCGACAGAAGAAAGAAAGAAAGAAAGAAAAAACATTATTTCCAATAGAGATTGTACAATATTACAATCATTGGTTTTTAAATATCTTAAAATTAATACACTTAGATGATACACACACACGAGTATTGAAAAACTCGTGTCACTAGTCGAAAATAAATGATTGAGGGCAATGTACTCCTAATCTTGCTTAATCTACATTTGACAATACATGTAATGATAATTATAAGAGATAACGCAAATTCATGGACGATGCATTTTCATTGTGGGGTGAAAACACTTTTGACAGTTTACATGTACATGACATAAAACTTCGCAATTATTGATGCCAGGAAATAATAAATGAATCGCTTGTTTCGGCAAATGTTCAAAAGTGTCATTTTAAGGAAGCATGAAAAAAAATATATAAATACAAATCCATCTACACATATATACGTACATATATATATACATACATACACACACACATACAGATATATATATATACATATATGTACGCATAAGCATGAGGACCAAGAAGATTATAAGTTTTGTATTTCTAATTCAACAATTTTAACATAACGGTCGTTAGTTAATAAGCATTTTATTTAAATATAAATGGATGATCGTACAACAAATGTATAGTTTGTACATGAATGCTTTACAATAATAAAGAGATGACGAGTTAGGTAATGTTACAAGTTGTGAGCGAACAAAAAAAACATCTCTATTAAAATGCTAGTTGTCAGTCTAGTACACACATATGTGCACACATACATGTAAATATATACACATATATGTACACATAAGCACGAGGACCAAGAAGATTATAAGTTTTGTATTTCTGATTCAACAATTTTAACATACCGGTCATTAGTTAATAAGCGTTTTATTTAAATATAGATGGATGATCGCAGAACAAATGTATAGTTTGTACATGAATGCTTTACAATAATAAAGAGATGACGAGTTAGGTAATGTTACAAGTTGAGAGTGCACAGAAAAAAGACCATTTTCTCTAGTAAAATGCTAGTTGTCAGTTTAGTACACACATATGTGCACGTATACATGTAGATATATACACATGATCATGCACAAACATACCCACGCACATACTTACACCAAACTCGTAAGCATACACAAATGCATTTCTATGCATCGAGGCAATACATACGCATTTTACAGAGTGTCATACGCATAGCGTGCACACGCACACATATATACAAGTAAGCATGTGCGCAAATATCAGCATAAACTAGCCATTATAAACCAGAATTCCAATCGAGGGAAACAGAGAAAATATCTTTTATTATAGCATGAATTTTATAAAATTTCGTACTAAAAATAGTGGCACAAGACAGTCTACTTAAGTCAGAAACATGAAAACGATTGTGGGACGTGAATAAGAAAGAAAACATTAATGTCCTATAAAGGTTTCATATTAGAAAACAAATCACATTATCTTTGAAATATGGCGCAAATTGTCGGCAATTCATAAACAAACAT
The DNA here is from genome assembly GCA_030386875.1 of Morinoia aosen. Classification (NCBI taxonomy): domain Eukaryota; kingdom Metazoa; phylum Arthropoda; class Malacostraca; order Amphipoda; family Talitridae; genus Morinoia; species Morinoia aosen. The sequence continues at coordinate 44,480,156 of CM059561.1, read as the reverse complement.
AGGTATCACATTATTATAAGCATATAACTATAAGCAGAATAAGCATATTACTGCAGTATAAATGGATGATCACACAACGAATTTATTTTTATTTTTTTTACATGGATGCTTTACAATTTCATATTAGAAAAAAAACACATTATCATTGTAATATGGTGCAGAATGTCTGCAATTGATAAACACACACACACATAGGTACCATGACGGTCTAGTTTGATGCTTGCACAGAAACGGAGAGGAATGACATAAAATGCAACCTTCGACTGGTTTATCTACTCTAGTGCACACAGGTGTACGTGCACATATACACACCCATATGCGCACATACACCTATATACGTACACACATATACAACTAAGCATGTTTGCAAATGACAACGTATAGGCGGTCAAATCATAATACCTACGCATACTTCCAAACTGTTGTGTGATGTCTTGAATTATAAAACAATGGGCGAGGGAGATTGTTCAGCAATGGAGATACCAGGCAAATGAGATTCGTCAGTACTCATTCAGTATGTTCTGTAACTAAAAATTATTATTGAGACACAAGATGACGAGTTTTTTTGGCTTTAAATTCTCTCGGTCTTTGAGGGACTTTAATATTCAGGGGAAGTTTGTTCCACAGTAAGGCGCCTGATATGGACAGAGCCTTCTGCCCTAAGTGAGATGAACGATAGTTGACTAAGACATTATTGTTTCTGTTCGGTTTTTGATTGGTTACAGTGGGTGGATGGAAACGCACTATCTCAGCATTGCTCTGAGGAAGATATAACGAGGAGAATACGTATTGGGCCTTCTGCAAGAGGAGCCTTTCTTGGATAGGAATCCAGCCGAGTTTATTGAGGAGAGGGGTTACGTGATCACTTCTTTTGAAATTAATTGAATTTTTGCATACCACCTTGGCTGCAAAATTCATGCATTTTTGTAAGTCCCTTTGAAGGTATTGAGGTAAGTCTCCCCATACTAGGCTGCAGTAGTCAATGCGCGATAACACAAGGGATTGAATAGCTAATAATCTGGATTTTTCGTCTAACATACTTTTTATACGATGAAAAAACATTAAAGTTCCGTAGATTTTGTTGCAAGTAGTCTCAACGTGAGATTTGAAGGACATATTTCTATCGAACCAGATACCTAGATTTTTAACTTTTTCTGATGCATTAATTTTATCATTTCCAACTGCAAGAGTAAGATCTGAAGTTTTTTTAATTGCATCTTTGGATCCAAAAATAATGCATTGTGTTTTATTAGCATTTAATTTGAGACCATTTCGGTCGTACCATGATTTCAGGCTAGTCAGTAAAGTTTCGGCTTTAATTTGCGTCTGTGGTATTTCCGATACTGAACTTGTTATTGCAATTTGAACATCATCTGCATACATTGAGATCCGTGTGTTAGAAGGCATTGGAGGGAAATCATTAATGAAAATAGAAAACAGTAGCGGACCAAGAATGGATCCTTGGGGAACACCAAAATTGTTTTGAATGAATGGGGACAATTTGTTTTCTATGCGGACTGCATGAGATCGATTTGACAAGTTACTTTCAAACCATTGCGTGTCTATTCCCAAGTTCAGTATTTTACGTAGAAGTCTTTCATGTTCGACGCTATCGAACGCCTTAGAGAGATCAAGTAGCAGCAAGAGTGTTACATTCTTTTGATCGATGTCACTGTATATTTTTTCAGATATATTGAGCAGAGCGTCTTGGGTGCTAGTATTTCTTCTATAGGCATATTGATTTTGGTGGAGTAGATTTGACTCGTCCAGGTGAAATGACAGTTGATTTGTCACCACTTTCTCCAATAGTTTGGACATGACAGGCAAAAGACTGATGGGCCTGTAGTTTGATGCTGTATTTAGGTCACCACTTTTGTGCAACGGTCTAATAATGGAGTGTTTCCATTGGTTTGGAAACGTGTTGGTTACTATTGATGTATTAATTATCAGACGAATCCATGGTGCTGTAACAGGGAAACTGTCTTTGATATATTGAAGACTGATACCATCATGTCCAACCGCCTTTGTGTTTTTTAGTGAGTATAAGATGTTTTGTAACTCCGGTAAATCGACAGGGCGTGGTCTCCACTTGACATTAGTCCTCGAGGGTGCAGTGGGGCATGGATTTTCAATTTTCGTTTCATCTGGATTGGTACACACCTCACTGAAAACTTGAGCCCCTACTTTTGAAAAGAATGTGTTGAAATCCGTGGCTGTTGCCAAGGGATTTTCAAAATTACTTATGCGATCTAAATTTTTATATGGGGCTACCTCACTAATGATTTCCCAAGTTCGCTTCGGGTTATTTTTAGCCGTTATCAGTGCCTGGTGGAAGTGAGTTTGTTTCGCTTCAGTGATTTTCTTTCGAAGAATTTTTTCATGTTCTTTATATCTCTTGTATAAGGTACTGTTTGATCTATTGTTTTTGTACTCTCGCAAGTTAGCTTTCTTTATTCTGCTCATCTCTTTAACTTCGTCAGTAATCCAAACAGTCCGTTTCGGCTTGTTTTTTTTGGTGACGTAAGGTGCACATTTGTCGAGAGCTGCTGTGAAGTTCTCGTTGAAGATTGACACTTGTATGTCAACATCGTCAGATTGCATCATTTTCTGGAATTCGGTCGACCTATCGAGCAGTTTTTCTTGAAATAGTTCTGCTGAATAGTGTCTTTTATAGCGATAGGTCATTAAGCGGTATTTTTGTCTTTCCTTCGCAATATTAATTTCACATTCTATAGAGTGGTGATCGGAAATAGAAGGTGATATTACTGTACTAAGTATTGCGGTGGGATTATTTGTGATTGCTAGATCGAGGAGAGTTGCAGAGACTTTAGTGATGCGAGTCGGCTCTTTGACCATTTGTGATAGGCTTAGTTTATACAATAGTTTGCTTAGCTGATTGTTTTTGTCCGTTAGGTCAACATTGAAATCTCCGAAAGCAAAGAATGATTTTTTTGCCTGAAGGATTTCTTTGAAGGTTTCCTCAATGAAATCTAGTGTTAGATTTAGGGGAGACGATGGGTGCCGGTAAAGGCTGCCAATGATTATTGATTTGTGTTTATTTATTTGCACTTCTAACCAAACCATTTCAATGCCTTCGCAAACTTTATTCGCTAGTAGTGAAGATGTTGAGTACATTTCTTTCACAAAAATACAAGATCCACTACCTCGGCTGGTTTTAGCGCCATCGTAGCGGTACAACACGTAATCAGGAATGTTCAGAAATGAACTTTGGGTTCGTGAATCAAACCATGTTTCTGAGACACACAAAATGTCAATTTTTTCAGTGACCAGCATTACTCTGATTTCATCCAATTTACCATTCAGGCTTCGAGCATTTACATGCTTGATTTTGATTTTACCTATATTAGTACTCTTTTTAAAGGTAGCGAAGTTACTATCTCGATGTGATCGTTCAGGGGATTTATCGATTTTGTCTAAGTTGCCCAGGGTGTTTGGCCCAGCATCTGCTATGTAAGAAAGTCTACTATTTGGCTGGGCAGCGGCACTATGTCAAGATGAGGTAACCCCGGTCTGATTTTTGCCTTGTGTGATAAGAGCACTGTAGTGATCGTTTTTACGATGGAGCAGTAGTGGGGGGTTATTATTTGATAACTCTGAAATGGAAACGACTGATATTTTAAAAACACAATGATCCTGTTCATCCAGGACGAGAAGCTTTTGGCCTGTCACATTTGAAATGATTAGTGGTATAAGGTCTACAGCAGCTTGGTCAAAATGTTTTTCATCAATGTAATTATCTATGAGGTTTTGCATGTCTCCACTGTTCTTGGCGACAAACTTAGCGTATGTGCTGTTGTTTGCTTTACTCTCTGTTTTGATTGCAGCCTTTAGGGAATTGTAATTCCATTTTGATGCTGGTTGTTTTGTAAGTAGATGAGCTACTGCGTGGAGGAGGCAGTGTCCATCGGCTTTGGTGGGAATCAGTTTTATGTTCCATGATCGTTTCAATTCATCCATTGTGGAATTCATGCGTTCACAAATGGAGCTGGAGACGTTTTTTTTCGCACTTTTTACATCATTATGAGGTTCTGAGAGGTGCGGGGAATTTACGTTTTTCTGGCTCTGAATTCCCGCTCTGTGGTGATTTCTTGTATGGGGATTTGCAGAGAACTGAGAAATGCTCGTGTCAATTATATTTTTCTGGTGAAGATTGTGCATACCGTTGGGTAGTGGATTTTCCATCGATTGTCGACTGCAATTTTGCAGCGATTTCTCTCTTCCTGTTGATTTCACTGCTTCCGAGTATGTGATTGGATGTTGATTTATACTCGTGTCTAAGAGGGGCTGTTTATCCTCTTCATCAGCATTCGATAGCAATGAAAACCTATTTTTTGTAGGCACTCCGCAATTGTTTGTGGCGGATGCTGGAGAGGGCTTGTTATATGAGGGCAAACATCGGGAGGAGAGGGGAGGAGAGGGTTTGTTATACGAAGGCAAACATCGGTTTATGCTGCTGGAGGTTTCACGTGGATAGGTGGTCAACTTAGAACAATCATTCAACTCATTTTGCTGTTTTGCATGATCATTAGAGTTTTCAATTTCTTCATTCAGATTATGAGAGTTTCTGACACAGGAGATAAAATGTGAAGTTAGTCTCAAAGGTGATTTTAGAGCAATTTGTTGAAGAAAATGATGCGTGTCTTCTTGCGTAACGGGCCATGTGCGGACATTGTTGTAAGCTTCATTGACAGGACCGGTTTTTACATTTGCTCGCAGCGGAATCAGTTTAAGACCAATTTTTCTGCACAGGCTCGATGCCATGTACAATTGCTGCCCACTGCAGGAACTCACCACATAAATATGAGAAAAAAGATTCTTTGTCATGATCAGATTTTTTAACTTTGTGAGATTTTGGGACGAGAGGCTCAAACCTTTGAAACTAATTATATAGTTCCTGAAAGGAGGTGCGCGTTCAATCTCATCATAGAGATCATTTAGACGTTCCGAAGTTATGGTCTGAATCCTGCATGCGCTATCAATGTCATCTCTGTTGATTTTTGTGAGACTATTGTCTCCAACGAGAAAAGTGTCTAGAGGGGATTTCGCATAATGATGGTTACTCGCAGCTACCACCGGCGTAAAATCATGAGCGCTGATACAATAATTTAAAGCAAAAAGCTGTTCTTTAATCATTTGAATATTTGATACAGTGGAAAAAATCGACGCTGGGCTTGGGGGACAATTTTGTCTCAAAGCTTTATTGAGAAATGCAGCTGTAAGAGACAGCATGTTATTTATTTCGTGAATAGTTTGGGAACTGGTCATTTGGAGAGGATGTAAGTACCCATCAAAAGCGATAGCAGGTCTGTTTGTATTGTTCTCCACTGAAAATCTTAAGTTATCCTCGCAGTTTACGCTCTGAGGTACTTTACTGCCAGTGTCAGCTGCCGCGCATGCATTTTCAAACCTAACTCCACCGCCTGAAAGGCCTACACACAATTGATCATTAAAATTATAATTAAAATTACCCGTTTTACTCTCTGACTGGTTCCTCACATCGAAAATTTTATCGCGTTCCAACGTTGACGTTGACGTTGGTGTCGTCGTCGTTGGTGAACAATTTTGAGCTTTCTCAGTGACGCAGGACAGGGGAGATGCCGCCATGACGCAATCGTTGGGACGAGACGAAGGAGCTAGCGGTGGTGCTGTGGCAGCTGGCGCCAGTGATGAGGTACAAGCAGCGCTTGGGAGATTTTCGTCAAAGACGGGCGACTCTGCTGCTCGATTCTCTCTCGGGCACCTCTCCGTCGATTCTCTCTCGGTCGGCACTGGTGATGTTTTGAGAGTTGCGGTGCTTTCGTCGACGTCATACCGTTTCTCTGTCGGAGTTTTTGTAGTCATTGTGAGCGGCTTAGGTTTTTGAACGAGCGATTTTACACGCGAGAATTTTGGTGGTTTTTGCTTTCGTTTTCTGAACGGTTCAGATATATTCCGCTTTTTGGGGTTTGAGTTTTCATGCGGCGCTGTTGTGAGGGATGTTATTTCTCCAGATAAAGCTGCTTTCCGAGTAGCTGAGCGAGTTTCGTAATGAGACATTGTGAAGTTGTATTGGATGAGTGAATAAAGGTGAAGATAATTCAAAATTTTGTTCACTGTGTTGCTGTTACGGAGTGAGTAACGATCGTCTTGGGTAGAAGGGTAATAGTTTACACATGAGTGAGGGCTAGCTTCTCATTTAGAATTTGAAACACTCAAAAATATTGCCATAAAAACATCACCTAAAAAACGTCACCAAAAACATAAGAAAGTAGAGTTGCCCTTAAATGCTGGAGAAAGTAGGCGAGGAACCGGGAGAGCGTTGGTCGGCCGTGAATAATGACGACAATGACGTTCAGACTTTTGCAGGTTGACACATTTTACTCATTCAGTTTCTCAACGTTTCATAATTACAAAATTTGTAGAAAATTTGTAATCCCTCTTTCACTTTTTATGTCACTGTTCACCAAAGTTAACTGGTGGGTCACAATTTCACCAAAAGAAAGTTAATTTTATTTATTCAGAGGAGGTTGAAAATTGAGTGATTAACTTTCGACAAGAAAGATAGCCATCATTGAAATATTTGCGAATGAGGGATTGCATTGCTTGTTCGCATTTGAAAACGAAAAAGACCGCCTTTTAATGCCAGAAGAAGAAAAGCCGCCCGTAAGACAGAGGGGGAGGGGTAGAGGAAAAGAGAAGGTTTAGTAGACAGAGACGGGGGGGAAAGGGGGGGGAGGGGCGTTGAGCAGGATGCTTGCGGTGATCCAGCTTGGCGTTTCTCGCTCGTCTGCTTGTGAAGAAACCAATACAATTTTTTCCGTGTAAAGATTGCTATGGTGAGCTATCCAAAAGACGTCATATTGCTGAAAATTCGCCTTACGTTGTGGAATTATGTTCTAGCAGTGAACACAGATTTAAGTTAGCCACTATTACAGCGTGGCAATTCTTAAAAGGAAAGGGTAGGCTGGGGGGGAGGAAGGGGTGCGGGCGCAGACTTGGCGTGGCTGAGCCCTCATAGAGCTCTATTGTTTCAGGGTTTCACATTTTATTCACTCATTTTGCAACCTTCAACCTTTACAGAAGATATTTTCTCTAAATCACTTTTTACGTCACTGTTTCACCAAAAGTTCTCAATAAAACGACAGAGTTACTTACTGGTAAAGTAATTTGAACACAATTTTGAGGATTAAAGGTCAAAATTGAGCGTCATAGACACTCAACATAATTTTTTTTTGTTGCAATAACTGATAAAATAACAAAAAAATTTATCACTGTGTTTCATGTTTGTCTTCACAAAAATTCAAATTTGCTAGAGCATCGGACCTTTTTTGTTTTCATGCTGGTATTCGTGGTACGTTTGTTCTATATGCGGAAGAGGGAGGAGCAGGTGTTGCGGTTGACCAGGGAGGGAGCCTACACCGAGGGTCGAGGGTCGCTACACAAACTTCGAGTGGAGACAAAGTTTACAGAAAGCACCAGTCTGTTTTTGCACGATTAAATTGGTCACAAATGATTGTACTTGATTACTGTTTCGCACTTTTGCGATTCAATGAGGTAGAAAGCACATTCACAGATACTCAGTTCGAGTTTGGGGTTTTGGGAAAGTTTCGACAGTGCGCTCTAGACAGTCTGGAAGGGAGGATGTATGTCTTTGCTGCTCTGTCGTCATGTTCTCATGCGTAATCTTAATGCAAAAAGTCTCTCCTGATCTGAAAAAGTGGCTGAAGGCTAAAGTTTTCACATTGATAGATTTATTGAGAGCATAGCGTCAGTCTGATTGTATTTATTGCGGCTGTAAATATATTTTTTTATCATGTACTATCGCTGAAATGATTTTCGATCAATTCAAAAGTAATTACCTCTAACAACAGTAACACAAATTGTTCGCTATCATGCTATTATTAACACAAGATGGCTCGTGATAGGACTTATACTGATATAATTTTTGTTACTTATTTCTATATCCTGTAATCAGACTCTATCGCGCATATTTCATTCATTTTTATCTCTATATACATTTGCTGGGCAAGTTATATTTCGTTATTCCTTAGTTTGGGCATTAAATTCATATAAGAAGCTATATACGCGCTAAGTTTTATTGATTCGCCTCCATCCCTTATTAATCTAATTGACACATTTGTTTCTGCCAAGGCACTTGGCCTTCGTTTAAGAAGTAATTCTTGAATTCATCACGAATACATTGATCTTATGCCGGCCTCTGTGAAATAGTTTACAGGGGAAAAATAGTATCTTCTTTTCTGCACGTACCTTGAATTACATTTCGACATCCTCACTCAGTCACTGTTATCTCCAGGGTTGCCGATTTTTTTTCTGATGATCGTACAAAACCTTCATGAAAACGTACCAAAAATTGTTATAGCGTACCAAATCTATTTAACTAGCAATAAAACGAAAATTTTATGGTTTTACCTACTTTTCATGCTAGAATGAACTTTTTTCCTCCTCTTCTTCCTTCATCTGCCAATGTTTTTTATTGAATTTGCTAAGTAAGCTACCGTGGTGGTTCCAATTTTTGCAGTCTGTGTTCTCTAACGTAGATTTTTGATCTCATTTAAGCATTTAGTCTCGCTCTTTTTAACGAAATTCTGTATTTTGGTATTATGTAGTTAGGGTCGAAAAATTTTTCTAGCCGCTGCAAAATATTGTGGTATTGACAAAAGCTGCATAATGAACTCGGGAAGCAGCGAGTAACAAAGCTGCGTACCAGAATTTTCCAGACACAATTTTTGTCTTGAAAGGAGCATTTTGACCAAACAGTTCTCGCCACTTCATATTGATATTTTCATGCTGCTCCTTTTTCGCAATATTGGAGAAATGCATTGAATATGGTATTATTGAATTACATTTATTAAGATCTTTCAATCCAATTTCTTCTAGTTTTTTGGTACATATTTTGTTGACATTTCTCAGGAGAATGCTTTCTGCAGCAGTACCAAAATAAATCTCATTTATATTGACATAGTTTGAGGGGTTGCCTACATTTATTTTGCAATTATTGTCATTCGAAATCAATAGATCCCTTTTTATGAAGTTGCCCATGATAAAATTCTCACTCCAGAGAAATTAAAATACATTTTTCTAAGGGAAACTCGTATATTTGCTGAACGCACCAATTTCGGCAGCCCTAGGCATCTCACCCTCCGTCTAAACGCAAGTGGGGAAGCTTGAGCGGGTGAGAGGGGTAGGGTAGGGGCGTCACCCTGGGGAAGACACCCTCCGTGTAAACCCAGCTTTACAAAAGGCTGACCTAGAGGTAGTTCACGATTTGCGCACTCACCAGCAACGGGCTTATTTAGAGAGTCAAGTTGAAGACCCACCCATTTATCTACAACGGACAGATCCGTAGGTAGAAGAGGAAAGTCTGCTCACTCACCTGCATAGGTTCCAGAGGTAGTAGAAGAAATCTTTATCGCTCACCTGCAAAGGAGCAACCCAGAGGTAGTTGAGGAAAACGACGGAAGTGTCGAATCTGCCGACGTCGTTGGAGAGGAGGTTGACCATCTGTCCCACTGTGGTGTTGCGTAGTGCATATTGGTTAAGCCGCAAGGCCTGTATTCGTGCGCAGTTTAAAAATAATACTTTCAAGGATGCACTGCAATATGCAGTCCTGAAGCTACTTTCATGCGAACGTGTAAAGGAAGTCATTTTTCATTGATGAGACTAATCTAGGGCACAGAGTTGAAAGAAAATATTCTAAACATTTCACCTTTCAGAAAATGGCACTTTCAGTTTTTGTAAAATTTCAAATTGCACTTTGTTTCGGAGAAGTAAATGTTTTCCCAAAATACTTCACTTTCGCGTCACATCGGAGTAATTGAGAACAGAATTATATAAAATAGCATCAATGAATTTAAAAAATATATTCAAACTATCATCTTGAAAAATGAGGAAGGTACAGCTACGATCTAAGAATAATGAAGAATGAATTCTTTAGCTTAAAGATATAAATAGTTGTGTTCAGCATAAAATTCGATTGTCAGATTATAAACCCAAGACTTTCTTCATGATTCTAGAACATAATCATTGCGTTGCTTTAAATAAAAGCCGAGGTTAAGGATACGTCCAGTGAAGGTGAAGCCAAAATATTACCGTTAAATTATATTGTAAAGAAGAGTGGAAAAGAAGTAGTAGTAGTAGTAGTAGTAGTAACATAGGTTTGCTAGCGCTTCAATTATTTGAACTATATCGCACCGAAGGTCAGAAGAGTGGAAAAATGCAATTAGAAGAATAAAGGTAGTTTGATTGTGCTGAAGATTTTCGGACAATTTGGTATAAAATGAAACTGAGGCTCACCATGGCTGTTCAAAGAGATTTGATCATGCGAAGTAGCAGGACAAATTCATCCCCAATTGATCATTCATCAAGAAGAAAATATGAAGTCAAACTAAATGTACTGAATAAAATTTTTCATAACAGTATAGTGTGAAAACCCCTAACTAGAAGCCAACGTATTGAATAGAAAGTAATAATTATCTCAAATTGCTTTGAGTAACAAAAGATTCAGTAAAAAAGAAATTTTACATGTACTTGAGGAACATTAACTCCACCGCATTGCTGTTGGTTTTCTTGGCTGTCACGATTCATGACTTCTTTTTTCTCCCCAACAAAGAACTTGGTCGAAGAAGTAAATCATGCAGAACAGAAAAGGAGCACCAAAGAATACCTTTCTAAAGAGCAGTGCGCAGCTACCGATACGAATCTGCATGCCGATGTGCGAGGTACCAAAGAAGAATGGAGGATAAATGCAGATGAAGATGAGGGAACACAATACGATGCCCGTCGCAAACGTCCAAGTCATCCACGACTCATCCAGACCAGGGTAGCCGCTCAGGCTTAGGATGAGGAACCCGAGAAGGACTAGCTGCCCGATCCTGAGAGTGAATATTTTAGTGATTTGGATGACGGCGGTTTAAATACAGAACACTGGCAAAGAAATGAAGAACCTACCACTATACATGGACAAAATGTGGCGCATCATCAGAAGGAACAAAAAATAAGATATTCATTTGTTTACATAATCAAACCTTTTCATTCATCAGTCAGTTCAAAACAAAATGAACACATTGAAGATGTGCGCTGACTAACTAAGGCGATCAAAATTTCAAAGAAACTAAAGATTCCAGGTAAAGATCCAGAATGAAACTTTAAAAGTTTGTCTATGATAGGAATTCTTGTGATATTCCAAAATTCATAATACTGATTATTGCCCTTTCATACAATTAGGACCTATGCTAGAGAAGTGTCTGTAGTTAGATTACATGTTAGTTTTGGCCTCTCTAACCACAACAATGATAAGACTGTTCAACAATGGAAAATGACAAAGATTAGAATAAACATCATTAATAGATTTTAGGTCAGTGAACATGAAAATAACACTTGAAATTGCCTGCTAGCTCAGATTTTAGAGTTTTTTTATTGTTTCAATTCCCCATGCAACGCTATGGGAATATAATTGCACGAATAGCAGTTAACAACTACATGTCGACTTTTGGCCTGTCGTTGGCGGTTGACATCCGGAGCATCTCTGGGGATCATACAGCAAAAATGTGGTGGATTGGAGACAGACCAGTTTCCTTTGTTGTGCTGTATCATTGCCGAAAGGTCGTGACGAAATCGCACTCCTTGTTTGTCACTGAAAGGCCCGAAATTCGCTTGGAAAACTGTGTCGAGAATCTGTTAAGAATAATCAATTTTCGAATTAGAAATGAGAATTTAGGGAAAATCTTAACCAGGTGTGATAAATTCGAGTTTTTGATCATGTGTAACAAATTTACGTGTAACAAATTTTGTACTTTAAAAAGAAAAAATACATCAGTGGGCTTTGCTTTATGTGTTGTTAAAACATTGTAGGGTGCGCATTCAGCAGTACAGAGAGTGATCGAGCCCACACGTTCGTTGAAAGAATGTTTCGGTAAGGCCATTCTGAAGAGCACCGGGCAGTTTTGTATTTATTTTACCACGAAGGAATGTGCGAAGGAACTTGGTTACAAGATCTCTTACAGGGCAGAGAAACCTTTCCACAAAAGTGTTTGTAGACAGGGCGATCTTAAAATAACATGAGGAGAAGAGGCCAGCGAAACTTGAGAGGGTTCGGCTGAACCACATGGAGAGAAATTTATTGGGAGCACTTGTAAGCGTTGGGGCTGAGGACGCTGGACAGAAGAGGGTGACAGATTTATGACACACCATGGTAGGCTTAGGAGGTCCGTGAGAGAGCGAGCGATATTATCGAAAAGCTAACAACCTCAGAAGAAGGCGGAGATTACGGCGCGCTTGGCAAAACATTTCAACAGCAAATAAGAAAAGGACAGCCTCAGGGAAAACCAATGGGAACGTTAGAAGAGAAGTCTAGGAGGACGCTCAAGAAGCCCGTGAGAACATGATTGGTCCACAAAAGAAAAGGGGGAGTACAGCTTATGAACGGAGGGACAGAGCTGATTAGATGCGAGCAGTCTAACGCGGTTCATCATCATAGAAAGAAAAATGAAAACATCGTAACCAAACTGTGCAGTATATGAAGTAATAATTTGAACGACAGTTGGGCGGGCAGGGCGGTCGTCGCAGATGTCTAACGCAATTGGAGGTTACGCGCTAGAAGTCAGAAGTGGAGATTTGGAAGGTGGTCGTTATAAATTTTTGAACTGAGAATCACTTGTGGAGACTGAACTGGATTCGTGCCCTTGAGAAGGAACGTGTGAACGAACGTTATGACCACATCTGTACTGCTGAACGCCACAATAATTGAGGGGTATTCTGTCATATTCATGTGTGGGAAAGTGAGGGAAAGGCTGGCCAGCCAAATTTCTGTCTAATTATGTGCAGTAGGTCATTTGACGTATGCTATTTGCTTTCATTACTTAATTAGCATTGTTCCGAACACCAATCATTGTGTGTGCGCTCATTGATGTTTGTATCACGTATAGCTGGGAATTATAAATGTTAAGCATAGTTCACCCTGTGTATCATGCCCCCCAATATTAGAAGCAATCCATCGTAATGCAACGGAGGGCGCCCAGAAAATGCGCTGCGTAAGTGGGTCAGCGATCCCCGGTGAGTACCTTTCCTTTTTTAGTATATGTGCTGTAATTGCTGATACTTATTCATTGATTTGTGTTGCATATGTATACTTTGGAGGTGGGCCATTCCTCAATTCCGAGAGCCGAATCTTCCTGTTAATGAAATGTTAACAAGGAGGTGAAGGGTAACAGTTCTCGTGACAACTGTGTGTAAACGAGCATTGATGAAGCAGTAGTAAAATTGACTGAAACTATAATGACCGCACACAATCAATGTTGCCCAATTGTAACTCGTACAGTTACCCCGAAAATAAACAAAAGCCCTGGATTACTGGTGACATCGTGATAAACATAAAGAAACGTCAAGCGTACCTAGCCCTCCTTTGTGAAGGGCGAATATCTAGAGAAACATATAACCGATTCAGAAACTATGTGACAAATCAGATAAGGACATCAAAAAAGAACTACTTCACGCGCAAGTTTACATAATTTAAAGCTGACGTTAAACAGACTTGGCGCCTCCTTAACTCCTGCTGTAAACCGAATAACGCTGATAAAAAGAAAATTAAACATATTGTTCAAGATAATGTAAAATACCATGAGAAGAAAGAAATTGCTAATGTCTTTAACAATTTCTTCGTAAACGTAGGGAAAACTATAGCTGATGGTATTCCAAGTGAACCTGCTGATCACCTGAAATACATGGATCAAATTCGAGAACACAACTCCTTTTTCTTTACGCCTACCAACTCTTCCGATGTAATTGCGTGCATAAACAACCTGAAAAATAAATCGAGTGGGTTACAAACGTTTCCGACAAAAGTACTTTAACCCTTCACTGCATGGTGTGTCGAATATGACACAAACTGAATTTTGCTGTGTGTAGAAATAATTGATTAAAAAAAGTGCATTTCTGCGGTTTGTACCGCTAATGAGACATACTCTACAAAAAAAATAAAAGCTTATGAAACATGTTCGACACACCCCTCCAGCGGCAGAGTTAGTTTGAACTCCATTACAGCCGAGTTTTGACATCGCTATTTTTCTATTTCCGAAAATAATTCATGCAGTGAAGGGTTAAGTTATTGCTGATATTGTATCCCCGCTGATATCCAATCTTATTAACAAATCTCTCATCCTAGGCACTTTCCCGAACTCCCTTAAAGTTGCTAGAGTAACCTCTATCTTTAAAAGTGGTGAAAAAACCTGTGTAAACAATTATCGACCTATCTCCGTACTACCAGTTATTAGCAAAGTATTCGAAAAGATTGTGTATAAAAAAGTGTACTCTTATTTTGAACAAAAATCATTTCTTTACGAGAAACGATACGGCTTTCGCTCAAAAAAATCAACAACACAGGCTATATTAAATCATTTACAATTCTTCTACTCTAATATTGATCAAGGAAAGCCTGTCTTCTCTGTATTTCTTGACTTTCGAAAAGCATTCGATTGTGTGGACCATAAAATACTACTCTCTAAACTACACTGTTATGGCATTCGAGGGATTGCCCATGATTGGTTCAGATCACACCTAACAAATCGGAAGCAATACGTTGTCATTGACGCCGCAAAATCAGACCCACAGACCATTAGCCATGGAGTTCCACAAGGATCTGTTCTTGGGCCTCTCCTGTTTCTGATTTAGAAAACAAGAAAAATGTATCTACAAGAAAAAATACAAGAAAAATGTATCTCTCCCATTCATTAAAATTGGCGAAGGTGAAATCGAAGAAACCAACTCATGTAAGTTTCTGGGCATCATAATAGATAAACATCTGATCTCCAAAGAGCACATCACTCATACTAGTTCTAAATTATCAAAATCCATCGGAATCCTAAATAAATTTAAAAATTTTCTGCCTGAAACAGCTTTACAAATGCTCAACCGAACGCTTATTTCTCCATACTTGCAATACGGAATAGAAGCATGGCACGGAACTGATAAAAATAAAACCAACACAATTTTTACTCTACAGAAAAGAGCTATCAGAGCGGTAAAGAACCTAGAATATAATGCTCACACAAATGATTCTCTCAAAATTTTACAAATACTTAAACTTTCGGATCTCTACAAAATCTTCATTTGTAATTTCATTTACAAAACATTAATAAATGATGGCGACAATAGCCTAAGACAATTATTAACTGCGCAAACTGGTCATCACGACCATTTAACCCGAAATAGAAGTAAATTCATGCTTCCTTATTATTCAAAGGCCCGGTCGCAACACAGTATCCTCTTTGTTGGAACCAAGACTTGGAACTCGATACCTGCAGAGATCCGTGAATGTAATTCGTACAAAGAATTCAAAAGACATCTTGAGTCTCACTTCCTATCAGAATACTAGTCGTGTAAGATCACCATGTCAAAATCTTGCCTCCTACATGTAACTAATGATAATGTCATAATGTAACTTGCCTTGGGTACCATAACCGATCTTCTGTCTGCTCTTGAATCGTTTTATCGAACATACTGTTAAATATAGCCGATTTGACCCATATTGTAAAATACAGCATAAAATATCGAGTTAATTATTTCAATGATCAGTCTAATGCGAAACTAGGTTAAGTGAACTAGGTTAAACATTATTGTACACCCTAGAATAACGTGATGGTAGGATGCCCTAGAAGTCGCTGAACTTGTTCGGGCCCACAGGTAGCTATACTCAAATTTGACCATTGTACTAGACTTAAGAAACATTCTACCTCTGTATCACCTGTGGTAAATAAATTGTTTAAATTGTTTAAATTGCTCTGATGAGGTCACGGTCTGTACAGAAAACTTACAGGATATCCTGTAATCGTTTACAGTTGATTAACTTTAAGCTTGTTTCTTCATGAACGTAAAATTAAGGACTAAAATTAAATTGACATTTAACTTATCAGTAAAACTTAATATCTGAATATTAAATCTAAAATTAGTGTAGCAAATTTCATTACCTCAATAGATAAAAATTTCTATAACCCAGCTCTAGGCTTGTCTTTGGTTTTTGAACTTTAGTTTACCATCCTGAATACAGCGTAATGAATACACCATTTGAGCCAAGCTGCACTGACCTCTTAAATTTTCTGGATGCCAATTCAGATCGCCTCCAGCCATTGACCACTCAATTTTATCATCAACTTTATAACTGAACCTACACAGCCTTCGTCGCTTTCACCGACCTCCGCATCCCCGACGGAACCTCCCGTGCCGCCAACGCGGAGACGCTGGTGGATGTTCATCCGCGCCGCTTCGCTTCGCTGCGCTTCCCCTCCGTCGATGACTGAGCGGACGGGGATGACAGGCTAAGGCATCCTTCTTGCTGCTGACTGCTCCGCTCACCATACACTCGCCTGACTCCGCTTCCCGGCACGTCCTGATGCTCACGAGCTATTGGAGGTTTGTGAACTATTAGTTCAGTAACCAATTACTTGCCATGCCGTGAGCTGGGTACTTAGGACGACGTTTCCCCATGCATTCTTATTAACTAAAACTTATAACTTATAAACTTGCCTTAAAACTTATAACTTATAAACTTGCCTTAAAACTTATAACTTATGAACTTGCCTTAAAACTTATAACTTATGAACTTGCCTTAAAACTTATAACTTATAAACTTGCCTTAAAACTTATAACTTTTAAACTTGCCGTAAAACTTATAAACTTGCCTTAAAACTTATAACTTATAAACTTGCCTTAAAACTTATAACTTATAAACTTGCCTTAAAACTTATAATTTATAACTCAAAAACTTACCTTATAACTCAAAAATTTATAACTTTATAACGATTAACTGTATTAAACCTAAAACTAAACACTAAATCTTAACTAACTGCAACTAACTCCACAGACCACGGGTGCTTGCTTCCTACGACGGCACAGTCACAGATCGCAAGTGGACCGCCCGCCTGTCTCCCAGAAGACCAGCTCCGGAGGACTCATACTTTGTTGCCCTTAGTTTTAGTGCTTTGGTCTTGTTTAAATGTCATTCCGACATTTGACCTAATAAATTACAACGGCAAATTTTCCCTTCACAGAACTCCGTGTATTTCACTCTCCTATATATATTATTATTCAACCTTTTTTCATATACGGTCAACCTCGACTTTTAGTAGAACTAGGCACTTATAAATTTGATTGAGTGAATTCGAATTCATTTGATTGACTTTGATTTGATTTGAATACGAATCCACTCGCTTTGATTTGAACTCATTCGAGTTCATTTGATTTACTTTGATCGATGGAGTACGCCAAGATGAAAATTGGTGCGTAGGGTACAACACAACAAAAACTGAAAGAAATGCTAATTACTGGAACTCAAAAAAAAAAATGTTTATTTCCAAGTTGTCACATGAGATACATGCCAACATATTGGCTTTTAAAAGTTTCTTAAATATAGAGCATCCTAAAACAAATGTTCCATACGAGGAGTACTAATTGACAAACCATCCGAGGTGTACAAGTAGATGAGCCATACGAGGCATAATAATAGACAAACTATACGAGGTGTACTAATAGACAAACTGTCAGAGGTGTACAAGTAGATAGACCAAACGAGGCATATTAATTGACAAAATATGCGAGGCGTACTAATAGACAAACCATTCGTGGTGTGCTAGTAGTCTAACAAAAGTTCTATACTAGGAGTACTAATTGACAAACCATCCGAGGTGTACAAATAGATAAGCCATACGAGGCATAATAATAATAGGCAAACTATACGAGGTGTACTAATAGACAAGCTATCAGAGGTGTACAAAATAGATAGACCACACGAGGCATATTAATAGACAAAATATACGAGGCGTACTAATAGACAAACCACACGTGGCTTGCCATTAGTCTGTCTATCTCTGTCAAGGGTAGTTGAATGAGAAATGAAAAATATGCCCTAAAAATATGCAAAGCCCTATCACCACCAAAAACATATTTCATATCTTCTCGATATTCACCACATCATGCGGACATGGGTACATGGGATAAAATAGAGATACAGTGTAAGCCGGTTACCACTCATGATTGACAAATATCTACAAAATATTGGTAGAAATGGGTAAACAAACATATATTCAATATCAAAATTCATAGCTTGTACAACATACGGACAGAAAGATAATTTTACTACGATTCATATGCTCAAATTGCACTTTATTTCATTAATTATATATGACATTAATCCGATTCACAGAAACGCCCTCTGGGGAAGTGATAGATCTATTTTTGAATCATTTCGCCATTGCAATAAAATTTATTAACCGAGTGGTTTTTGCGTAAAGAAATGAAATAGAAACATGTATATCTATTTATGTGGATACATATATATACCTACACACGTACACACACATATTAATATATATACTTATTGAAAATAAAATATTAGAAAAAAAAATACATATATAAGATAAAAGATAGAAGCAACCTACCATCTACTACACAGAAAATGACAGCTGAGCTCACTGTAATCCTAAGAAATTTTTCGCAAAAAAATAACCAAAAGGAAGAGAAGACTTCGAAAAACATAAAAATGAGCTGTTTTTTAATTTCTTCACAGAAATTTTTAAGAAAAATCAGGTTATAGTCAAGAAGCAACACAACTCTTCAGCATTATAAGGACATGTGTACGTGGGATAAAATGGAGTAACATTGTGGCCGGATATCACATCTGAGTGGAGAATATTCACAAAATTGGCACATATAGGAAGATTAGGCCTTGATCCAAAAATGATAATTTTGATTACAGAAATTTAGAGTTTTTTCCGATTTGAAAGTTCAGTGCTAGTGTGCGCTGAGCGCACGAAAAAAAAATGAAACTAAAACGACTAAATGCAATGGTTAAATTATCCCTTTCCCCCCAGCTTAGCCGATAATCGATTGAAAGCATCTTTGAGAATGATTTTGAAATAGCGAGACAACGTTAGCCAAAAATTAAATTCATTATAAACTTTGCACAACCCTCACATCTATAAACCTGTTTATTGGTGTACACACAAAATGTATTTCATGGTATATTTGTCATACGGACGTTAAATATTAATTAATACAGAAAAGAGAAAGAAATAACAAAATAAAGATGAGGAAATACTCCTAATTATGGAAAGAACGTTCGTTCTGCTGCACTGAACTGACGGCTGTGGTGCTCATTGTTGTCGACAGAAATAAGTAAGATGAATATACGAATCGCTCAGCAAACGTAAAATGAAATAGTTTCTAAATTTCTAACAGAAATTTCAGGAAAAATTAAAATTTCTGATAGATGAGAAGTTCACACCGAGATGCTGCAGGCCCTATGACAGAGATGCAAAATGACGTGACACATTTACTCTAAATTCTTTTCCAGTTTTAGAGTTTTTGATATGCTGGGGAAGCTTGTTCCACAAAAAAGCTCCAGAAGCTGAGAGAGCTTTTTGTCCCACGTTAGATGAACGGTAACTGACTAAAACATCGTTCCTCCGGTTTGGTCTTTCGTTTGGGATATTAGATGGAAAAAATTTTACCACCTCTGCATTACTTTGGGGGAGGTACAAAGAGGAGAATACTCGTCGAGCTTTCTGGATCATGAATCTGTTCGGTATTGGGATCCAGTCGAATTTTCTTAAAAGAGGGGTGACATGATCGTATTTATTGAAGTTTCCTTTGCATACCTGTTTGGCGGCGAAGTTTACACATTTTTGCAACTCTTCCTGACGACATTTAGGTAAGTCTCCCCACACAAGACTGCAGTAGTCCAGACGCGATAAAACTAAAGACTGAATCACTAATAATCTAGATTTTTCGTCAAGTGTGTTCTTTATACGATGAAAGAACATTATGGTTCCGTTAATTTTGTTGCACATTGTTTCGACGTGTGAATTGAAAGTCATCTTTTTGTCAAACCAAACACCCAGATTTTTAACCTTATCGACTGGTTTAATTGTATCGTCTCCAAATATTAGCTTGAATGGTGGTAAATTTTCAGTCGCATTCTGTGATCCAAAAATAATGCATTGCGTTTTAGTTGCGTTAAGTTTGAGGCCATTATGGTCATACCACAATTTCAGATTTATCAGAAGGTTTTCAGCGTTGGCTTGTGCTTCTGTTAAATCCGCTGTTGAGCTTGTCATGGCAATTTGTACGTCATCAGCATACATTGAGATTTTTGTGTTTGCCGGCATGGGGGGGAAATCGTTGATGAAAATTGAAAATAGGAGTGGGCCGATGATTGAACTTTGAGGAACGCCAAAGTTATTTGGTATGAATGATGACATTTTGTTATTCAAGCACACTGCATGAGAGCGGTTTCGTATGTAGCTTTCAAACCACTGAGTGTCTATTCTGAGGTTTGAAATTTTTTGTAGAAGTTTCTTATGCTCAACACTGTCGAAAGCTTTGGAGATATCAAGCAATAGTAAGAGAGTTAATTTTTTTTGGTCAATATCATTGTAAATTTTTTCTGTTATGTTTAACAGGGCGTCCTGAGTACTGGTATTCCTCCTGTAAGCATATTGATTGCGATGCAGTAGATGTGACTCGTCTATGTAAGACGAGAGCTGGTTTGTTATTACTTTTTCTAATATTTTGGACATAACAGGCAGGAGACTGATTGGTCTGTAGTTTGACGCTACGTCGATATCACCAGATTTATGTAATGGCTTAATTATGGATAGTTTCCATTGATCGGGAAACTTGTTTGTGACTATAGATGTATTTATTATCAAGCGAATAAAGGGTGCTGTGACAGGGAAGCTGTCTTTTATATGTTGGAGGCTTATGCCATCATGTCCAGTCGCTTTAGTATTCTTTAGTGAGTATAAGATTTTTCGTATCTCTATGACGCTAACTGGCTTTGGTCTCCACTTGTTGCTACTATTTGGGGATGAAACATCGCTCAGATTTGCCTCTGTAGATGTGTCTGAAACTGTCCTGGATACTTCATTGAAAACATCTTCGCCAACTTTTGAGAAGAAAGTGTTAAAGTCATTCGCCATTTCTGAGGGGTTGTCAAAAGTGCTTTTGCAGTCTGAATTTTTATACTGAGCAGCTTCTCTATTGATTTCCCAAGTTCTTTTAGGGTTTTGCTTTGCCGCCAAGAGTTCTTTGTGGAAGTAGTCCCGTTTTGCTTCCTTAACTTTTCTTCGTAGGATCTTCTCATGATCTTTATATAATTTTCGACGCGTACTGTCTGATTTATTCAGTTTGTACTCACGCTGCAAATTTCTTTTAGCTCTGCTCAAATGTTTTATCTCATCTGTTACCCATTTAGAAATTCTTGGCTTAACTTTCTTCGTAGTGAAAGGTGCGCATTCGTTAAGAGCTGATACGAAATTTTCGTTGAAAAGCGAAACTTGTAGATTGACATCATCGGTGTTTTCCATGCCTTGAAATTCACTCCATCTGTCTAATAGCTTTTCTTGAAATATTTCAGGGGAGTAGTGGTTTTTCATGCGATATGTAATGTAACTAGATTTCTGTTTCTCTTTTGCAATATTGATTTGGCATTCTACCGAATGGTGATCAGAAAAGAACGGTAAGATTTCTGTGCTGAGTACTGCTTGGGGATTGTTGGTAATTGCTAGGTCAAGAAGAGTTTTAGAATTGTTGGTAATTCGCGTTGGTTCTTGGACCATTTGAGAAAGATTAAGTCTGTGCAGCATCTTGCTTAGCTGATTGTTTTTATTTGTCAGATCCACGTTAAAATCTCCGAAAACATAGAAAGACTTTTTGGCTGCAAAGATTGATCTAAGCGTATTTTCAATGAAATCTAATGTTGGACGAAGAGATGCTGACGGATGTCTGTAAAGACTGCCGATAATGAAAGACTTGTGTTTGTTTACTTGAACATTGAGCCAAATCATTTCTATGTCTTCGCATTTTTCTTTTATCGGAACTAAGGATGCAGAGTAGACATCTTTGATGAAAATGCATGAACCGCTACCTCTCTTACTCTTGACTCCGTCATAACGGTACAATTTATACCCGGTAATGCTGAGATATGAGCTTTCGACTCGTGAATCGAACCATGTTTCAGATACGCATAAAATATCGATATCGTTAGTGATCAACATTACTCGTACGTCATCCATTTTACCATTGAGGCTGCGAGCATTTATGTGCAATATTTTGATATTATTTACCTCAATAGGCAGATCTTTAGTGGATTTATTGCATTTTTTAGGTCTAGCGGGGCATTTAGTATTCGTCTCTAGGTCTTTATTGCCGCGTTCATTGTTTGTGATTTCAGCTTCATATTCAATATGATCACTGTTATTTAGTCACAAAATGGGGGAGGGAGCAACACGATTTTCATCACGCATTTTCAAGAGGGCGCTATAGTGGTCCTGTTTCCGGTGTATGTTTACCGGAGGACAGTTTATCAGAGCATTTGATGTAGGGGAGATTGTCGTCTTCCAAATCCCATTGTCTCTTTCATCAAATACGTGAATTGGTGTTCTCGTTACATTAGAAAGTATTTGGGGTATGAGGTCTCCAACTGCGTGATCGAAGACTTTTCTATCGATGTATTTATCGATGAGTTGTTCGAAACTGCCACTGTTCTTGTCAACGAATTTTGCATACTGGTCCTTGTTTCTGGAGCTCTCAGTTTTGATGGCTTTTTTCAGAGATATATAATTCCATTTCGATTTTTGTTGTGAAGCAAGCTGCGTCGTTACGGCGTGGAGGAGACAGTGTCCGTCACCTACAGTGTAAGCAGGCTCCAATTTGAGCGATCGTTTCAAGTCGTCCAGTGTGTGTGCAACGCGTGTGCAGATTTGATTCACTGTTAATTTTTCGGTAGCAGTATTAGTTTGGTCGTTCGACGGAGGCCCGGCAGAGGCATCAGATTTTTTCGAATAATTTGATTTTCTTCGGAATAGTTTTGAACATCGGTATTCGCTTGACTTTCCTTGGTTCCTGCGTACTCACTGGAAAGTTGAGAATTGGTTGAAAAGGAGGGCATGTCGCAATCACTATTTGTGTCTGTTGCAAGTAACGCAAATTTATTTTTCGTACTGACATTATATTTGTCTGAGATCGAATCAGGGAAAGGCTCAGGCTTATTTACGTTCCTCATGCTGTGGGTGAGTGAGTTACTCAGACCTCTGCTTGATGACGCAATCAATTTTGAAGGATTTGGTGTACCATGTGCAGTGATGTGCATAGGCTTATATTCTTTTTGAAAGTCTAAGGTGAGACTATTTGTCTCATTCCGTGAATTTTTCGATTCATTGGAATGATCTACAATTCCATTTATTGCTTGACATTTGTTGAAACGAGGACAATATGGCACGGTGATTCGCAATGTTGATTTCATTGCAAGTTGTTGAAGAAAACAGAAGTTCTCTTCCTGGGTCCGAGGCCATTGAAAGTTATTGAGTGCGTCACCATTTTCATTATCTGGGTAAGTTTGAAATTGAATCAAGTTTAAGCCCAGGTTTTTGCAAAAATGCCTCGCTTTGTTGAATTCGTTTGCACTGCAAGCATTGGCAATATAAATACGAGAAAGTGCGTACTTTCTTACAATTTGTTGTTTGATTCGAGCAAGGTCTGAGGGCGAGTGGCAGAGACTATCAAAACTTAGTATATAATTTTTAAATCTAGGCATGCAATTTACAGTATGGAGAAGGTCATCGAAGCGCCCTGATGGAACAGTTTTGATCCAGCACGAGCGATCGATGTCCTTTCTTCTGATCGTGCTTAGGATATTATCACCTAGCAGCAAAGTGTCGTAAGGTTCTCGACAATTGGAGTCGATTTCACAAGAGATACTAGCAGGTACCACAGGTGCAAGGTCTTGAGAACTTATATGTGAATTTAAAGCAAAAAGCTGTTCGGTTAGGTTCTGAATGTTTGATACTGTAGAGAAAATCGACGACGGGCTAGGAGGCTCACGTTGTCTTAGGGATTTATTGAAAAACGCTGTTGTTAGAGACAAATTGTGAATAATTTCATGAATTTTTTTGAGAGCTTGTTATTTGAAGCGGGTGCAAGTGGCCATTAAAAGAAGCAACAGTGTTATTTTTATTGCTCTGTACTGGAAATTTTATTTTGTTTTCACAGCTTGCGCTCTGGGGTAATTTACTGCCAGTATCGGTTTGTGCGCGAAAATTATCGAACATATTATCTGGAGAATGAGAAAAGTCTACCACGCTTGGAATGTCCTTATTAGTAAAAACTATTTTTTCTTGTACCACTGTGTTTGTGTCCCCGCCGCTGGCGGACAGTTCGGAGCGTTGTTGTTGACGCAGAGCTGGGGAGCTGGCACGCTGTTTTGCTTGTTCAGATGAGGAGCAGGTGGTTGTGGTGCTGCGGCTGAGACTTCACTGCTTCGAACCTTCAAATGATTGCTGGAGGTTTGGCAGATATGTTTTCCCTCATCCGGCGATATTGGTTGCATAGTCTTCACTGACGTTGCTTCGGAAGGTGACACACATTCTTTGACGGGGGGACTGGCAGCTGTTAACAAGTCTCCCGTCTTTTGAGCATTAGAATCTTGTGCGTGAGAGGATGTAGGTCCCCTACTTGCAGGCACTTTGCTTGGTAAAGTCGTATTTTTGCCCCTGAGAGAAACATTTTTTCGGGATGTTGTGTAGGGCAACATTTGTGCAGAGAACGGCACTTTCCGGCCTGCGAAGCGAGTCTCGTAGTGATGCATCATGCGTTGTAATTGTATAGCTATGATGTTTTAAACTATTCGGTGTCAGTAGGGAAACGGAGGTACGAAACACAATAATTCTTCCGTGCACATTTTTCGTCTTGGCCACGTAGGAAGTGAACAAAAACTTCACTGAGATGTTAGACATTACCAAAAATTTATCAAATCAAACGTAATTTCTCTGGTTGCTTGGAGCGAAAAAGTTCATCAGGATTTGCCATGCTCTGAACAGTCAGAGAGACGGGAGGCAGGGGTACGGGAAGAGGGGGGGGGGGGGAGTGAACGGGTTCGGTGAGGGGTGATTGAGGGGACAAGGACACTTCAGACAGACAGGCCCATAGGTCGAGACTGGGCTGAGCACACCATTTCCTTCGTGATTGCTAGCACTGCTTTGTTAGCTTCGTATTTAAATTGCACTGTTTTAAGCAGAAATAAGACAAAAGTTATTTGTTTTTTCTTTTCGCAGTTCCACAGGTAGCGTCATATACACTCCAACATGATTTTTTTTTTGCAATAACAGATGAGAGAAACCGAAGATGAAAAAGTTTTTTATCCTTCTCAGGTTTTACGTCACTAGTTAACCAATATTTTCCATAAAAAAAACAAGATAATAATGTAAGCCAATTTGGTGAATCAGAAATTGATTGTGTGCGTTAGAGATTTTTCAACATTCATGCTCTATTGTAACATAGAAATAGTTCACGAATGATGGTCACTGTTATTTTCCCAAAAGATGCGAAATTACCAGAGTACACTTTCTATTTTTTTCTATTTTTTTTAACATGGCAAATTATTTCCGAAAGTTGCTGGATCAAGTTTTTTCAATTTTTAAATTTAAAATTTCCTTCAGAGAAGAAGTTTTTTACCCTTCTCACATTTAACGTCACTAGTTAAGCAAAATTGTCCATCAAAAGAACATGATAATAATGTAAGCTAATTTGGTGAATCAATAATTGATTGTGTACATTAGAAATTTTTCAACATCCATGTTCTATTGTAACAAAAAAATAGGTACGAAACACGACAATTCTTTCGTGCACATTTGCCGTCTCGGCCACGTAGGAAGTGAACAAAAACTGAAACTGAGAGGTTTGACATTGCCAAAAATTGATCAAAACAAACGTAATTTCTTTGGTTGCTTGAAGCGGAAAAAGTTCAGGATTTGCCATGCTCTGAAACGGTCAGAAGACGGGAAGCAGGTGTACGGGAAAGGGGGGGGGAGGTGCGGGCTCGGAAAGGGGGGGGGGTGCGGGCTCGGCGAGGGGAGACTGAGGGAACAAGGCCACTTCACACTTCACTCAGGCCTATCGTTCAAGACCGGGCTGAGTACACCATTTCACAACCCTTGCCAGCACTGCTTTGCTGGCTTTTCATTTAAAGTGCACTGATTTAAGCAGAAATAAGACAAAAGTTATTTTTTCCCTTTCGCAGTTCCACAGGTAGCAAACACATTCACTGATAGTATAACTTTTACGCATGGCTAGGTTATTTCCCCCTTGCATTTTCAACAATTACCGCCCCATTTCCCCGCACGTCCGACCGCGACCGAGTCCGAACGTACATGCCAAAAGATAGAAAGAATGAAACACAGGAAGTTGAGGTTGCCAGAAGATACTGCGCCACGTAATGAGGTAACTTTGATCAAGATGTAGACAGCAGTCAACTGAACCATTGAAGAATAGAGATGACACATGGGTAATTTCATGGTGAAATTACGTCACCCGACGTCGCTGAAGTTGGTTCGGAGCACACCCACGAGCAAGGTGCGCCAGCCCGTGCGAAACAAGCCTTACGGGGAACGGAAAGAATCCCCACTGTGAACGGGAATAATCCACCATTGGGAACGGGAATAATCCGCCACTGGGAACGGAATGAATCCCTACTGGGAACTGGAATAATCCACCACTGGGAACGGAATGAATCCCTACTGGGAATGGAAATAATCCACCACTGGGAACGGAATGAATCCCTACTGGGAATGGGAATAATCCACCACTGGGAACGGAATGAATCCCCACTGGGAACGGGAATAATCCACCACTGGGAACGGAATGAATCCCCACTGGGAACGGGAATAATCCACCATTGGGAACGGGAATAATCCACCACTGGGAACGGAATGAATCCCTACTGGGAATGGAAATAATCCACCACTGGGAACGGAATGAATCCCTACTGGGAATGGAAATAATCCACCACTGGGAACGGAATGAATCCCTACTGGGAATGGGAATAATCCACCACTGGGAACGGAATGAATCCCCACTGGGAACGGGAATAATCCACCACTGGGAACGGGAATAATCCACCACTGGGAACGGGAATAATCCACCACTAGGAACGGTGATAATCCACCACTGGGAACGGAAAGAATCCGCAGGTCGAGCCGTAGCCCAACCCGAGGTCACCTCACTTGGCGAATAAATATTCATATTAAATTCGAAACGAGAGAAATTGAAGGTAAGACTTTCAACTTTGATGTTAGGATTTTTTGTTTAAATTCAAGTTCATTTTCTTTATTTTTATTTATTTAATTTTTTATTAATTCAATTATTTAATTAATAGAAAATTAATGCCAAAAAATTTTCGACCAGTTATCGAATATGTTGCAAGGACCCTGTGACGTGAACTTCAGGTAATCAATGGTAATTCACGCAAGCAGGCTTCTGGAACTTCTAAGAAACAAGTTTCATGTATGCTTTTAATTTCAGTAACTCTATTTGCTTCAAAACACACCCTCAGTAGTAAAATTACTAAAAAATTGCGTTACATGCCCTGAACTGAAAGCACTAGCCATCTTGACACTGGAGTAACCGAAAAGAGCTTCAGTCGCGCAAATTTTGAGTTCTTTCAACTTATGACGATTGAACAGATCAGGCTGAGAAAGGTCTTCACTGTTGTACACACAACATAAAACTATCTTAAAAGTATCAGAAACAGGCAAATTTATGAACATGGATTCGACGTCTAATGCCACTTGGGGTTTTGCTATGTAGCAAGACAACTACTTCATCTGATGATCGTAGCGTATTTCTGCGGAAGACACGGTCTCATAATTCTATTGAAGATCTTAGCAACGAGACAGATGATAGCAGGAACCTGCGATATTATTGACCTTAACGGGGGATCATTATGGTTCTTATGGATTTTTTGCACAACCGTAAATATACCCAAATTGATTTTGTCACAATTTTTTTAATTTATTATTGTTCGGAACAACGTTAACAGGGGAAGTCAGTCCATTTCAATCTCAAGGTACTTTTCCTAGATCAGTTTACGTCAAGCCGTCCCATGGAGGAGAAACTTTAAAGTACGATTGTGATGCTAGAATTCCTTAATACTCTGATTGATAAAAACCATTAGTAACTTCTCACACCGAATCTTGGGCAATAACAATAATCCTAGACTTAATTCACGCCATTTTAATAAATTACATCAAATAAGTTCACAATTGATGAGTCTTTAAGAACAGTCCAAGCTTTTCTTAAGCCAACAGATCCGGACGGCATTTAAAGTCTGTGTGTATCATAGAAATTGCCAAATCAGTAACTTCTCTGTGAAAAATAATATTTCCGAATCCATTGTTCAAGTTCTAGAACAGCGGCTCTTAACCTTTTTACTCCCACGCCTCTCTGATGGATATATTTTTTTATTTGAAAGAAGAAACAGACAAGTCGGCGTTCAGGGAGCTGGACACATGAAGAAAATAGTTATGATTATGGGTAACTAGTACAAAAGGCTCGACAACTTCTGTGCGGCCTGACACCAGCCTTTGAGACTTAGCCAAGTCTTTTCATTTCCGAAATAAGGTCATGTAGCTTACCCCCTTAGTGTTTTTAAGTAAAAGTGGTGCTTTTACAGAAAGAGGCAGAAACAAAAAAACATGAATTTTCTTTTGATTCTATACCCATTTAATATGGACCAAATATATCATTTGATACTACTTCAATGCTACTAGATGTCAAAGAAAACATTAGTGGGGCTTTTGGCACTGTTTCTTTGACACTAGATTTTGAATGCGAGTCTGAATGCAAGTGAGCAACGCAAATCTCTTTCGACGCTCAGACGATTTCTGCGTTTATTTTTGATGGCTACGAGCACGGAAAATGCAGTTTCACATTAATATCAAGTTGTAACAGAAATTATGTTCATTTTTTAAAATTGAAATAAAGTGAAAATCCTGTCAAAAATATATTTTTTTAGTCTTCAACATAGTCACCATTTTCATTAATTACATCTTCCCATCTTGCCTAAGCTTTCTGTTTCCTTCTTCATAGAATTTAGCCAGTTTGAACTTGAAAAAAAAAACTAGTTTCATTTCGACCTATTCTTTTGAAGTAAGCCTTTGTCCCATTAAATGATTCTGTATGCTCTTGCAAAATGAAAATCGGTTGGAGCAAGATCAGGAGAATATGGTGGATGATGCATGACTTCCCATTCAAATATTTCAACAAGATTTTTGGTTGCTCTTTAGTGTGGGGTCTGGCATAGCCATGGTGCAGAATCACTCCTTTTCGATTGATCAAAGAAGGCCGTTTTTCCACGAAAAAAAACTGTTTTTAAGCGAGTTAGCTGCTGACAGTAAACTTCAGATGTTTTTGTTTGATCATCACCCATTAGTTCAAAATAAACAATTCTCTTCAAATCCAACCATACACACACAAAAAAAATTTTAGGGTGCAGTCCACTTCTCGGCTGTGGAATAGGCTTTGAACCAAGACTTAGCCACTGTCTTTAGCGCCTACATTTTTGTAAAGGATCCACTTCTCGTCGCCAGTTAAGTTATGATTCGGTCTAAAAAAAAGTGCCTGAAGTTCACGAGAACGCAGAGAAACACAACAGGTCACACGCTATTGCCGGTTGATTTCTGAAAAATCGTGTGGGACCCATTTCCGAGCTGTCGATACCGTCGTGCGGTCGACGTGAGGGTTCGTGGAAAAGGGCTGTCTTCTGTGCAGCTACCTTTTTCCGGGGCGCTAGCTTTTCTGTGCAGCTGCCCTTCCTGAGGTTCGTGTGGGTACCGCCTACGCCGTATTATGTCCGCTAGAGCAACAGAAGCAAATTCTTTTAGTGCCGAACTACGGCGGTACCGTTAGAGTGGTGTGTGTGGGTACCGCCTACGCCGTATTATGTGCGCTAGGGCAACAGAAGCAAATTCTGTTAGTGCCGAACTACGGCGGTACCGTTAAGAAGACGAATAACTGTCTGCGCCGTATTAGACCGTTAGGGCAACAGAAGTGAATTCTGTTAGTGCCGAACTGCGACAGCGTCTACCTACTTGAAAACCTATTCGAAATAGTTAGTCCTTCCAAGGTGGTTCCTTATTCCCCTTAATAGGTAAGGTGTCGTATGAGACTAAAGCCTGTGTCGAAGAAGACACGGAAAATTTTTTGATTTTATGGTCTGACTTATTTCATTCTGGATCTCTTTGCAGTCCTTATTACATACACTGATATATTTTAACAAAGACAGTGATTTATTTTCTATTGCAAAAATAATGCGTACAGACATGAGCTACTGCATAACATGGTACAACAATCAAAATTGCATTTAAAATATTAGTTTTATGTAGCTAGGTAGGTAATCAAAGAAACATTGGAATATCGAAATGTATTACTAATGATATTTATGGGATAACTAAAGTAAATGCACAGACGCATCGTCAGCGCAAAGAAACAGACAAGTCGGCGTTCAGGGAGCTGGACACATAAAGAAAATAGTTATGATTATGGGTAACTAGTACAAAAGGCTCGACAACTTCTGTGCGGCCTGACACCAGCCTTTGAGACTTAGCCAAGTCTTTTCATTTCCGAAATAAGGTCATGTCGCTTACATTAAGGGTTTTGCTCAGTGCTCTAGTAGTGCACGTTGGATTTTTATCAATGTAAGCTTGTAATTACTCAGATTTAAGTTAGTTTTTTAGCATCCTGCTCTTAGTTCGTCTTACAGACTGAAGTTATCCTTATTTAATTAAACGGGAAAACTATCTTATGCAGGTCTTTTCATTTAGATTTCCATAAGTGTCTTTGAGTGTTTTTGCTGCTGAGCTTGCCGTTTTGCCTTTATGAAATTCAAACATTAAAATATGCCTGATTTGCTATTTACTTGGAGTGTACATTTGTACAAAATTCTGGTGAGGAAAGTAAATAGTCCCGATCATCCACTTTTCTGGCTGGCGAGTGAGCCGCACGGAAGATAAAGTAGAGCCTTGGCTGGGCCTTAGACAGCAGTTCGCCATCATTCTCTGCCACCTCCACTAATCTTTGCCCGAGCTCTCCTGCACCTCAAGGAGGCCTACGTTGCACGCTCAACTTCACCGCCACCGCCACGGTCATTGGAGTCCCAGCCTCGAGAGGTGGGAAGGAGTGGTTCCCATACCTCGGGGCTCGACGTCACTCTTCGCGGCTTTAGCTTCTGATGCTGCGGCGCCGTGTTGTGACACGAGGTGAGACTCAGCCTGACGTTTCACTCGCCTCTTGCTCACTTCCAGTAATAAGTGGATGATCCCATAGGACCGAACCGTTTTGTCTAAACTTTCCCACCAGGTTTTTGTGCCGTAGTTTATTTTCTAGCAATATATTCTCATTCTCATTCTAATTCTAGTAATTTACACCCATTATAATTCTAGTAATTTACTCTCATTCTAATTCTAGTAATTTACTCTCATTCTCATTCTAGTAATTCATTCTCATTCTCATTCTAGTAATTTATTCTCATTCTTATTCTAGCAATTTATTCTCATTCTTATTCTAGCAATTTATTCTCATTCTCATTCTAGCAATTTATTCTCTTGCTCATTCTCATTCTAGCAATTTATTTTCATGCTCATTCTCATTCTAGCAATTTATTCTCATGCTCATTCTCATTCTAGCAATTTATTCTAGCATTAATTCTAACTTCTCTTGTCCTGCGTGCAGGTGCCTGTGTGAGGTCCCGGCACGGACGAAGAGAGCGGAATCTGTTCTTACTTTTAATAAAGAAAATATTGCGAATTTGGAATGGGATAACTTTCCTTATGAACTTGAATATTTGTTTCCTTCAGCCTATAAACCGTAGGTGGAAAGTAAGATTTAAACTTAATTCTCAAACAATCCTTCAGATTTTTGTATAACATTAGGGCTAAAAATGATTGTTAATTACGATAATTTTCACACCATCTGAAAAAAAAATATTTTATTAACTACCATAGATCAGCACACAACATTACCTAGCTAAATTGAAGTAATCGCGCCCTAAACATATAGCTCAAAAATTGGACAGAACTTCTGTTACAACCTCATCACAGGAATCTGAAGAGCCTTATGTGCGATCTGTGGTATTTGACCCAGAACAACAGTGCAACAGTAAAAGATCGCTCTTCGCCGAAAAAATTGGAAATTACTGGGAAAAATAAGCTTTACTGCGGAGGCTCGCGCCCCCCCTATAATCCGCTCACATCCCCCCCCCATAGGTTAAGAACCGCTAATCTAGACAGAACCAGTGTGACATACCAGTTTAAATGTGGCAGGAGAAATTGTAAGTCTCCTAATAAATGTTGCACTGGCTTGGCAAGGATGACACTGAAACGAAGATTAACTGCTCGCACATACTATGGTTCCTTTTTTCATCATTTCCACACTGACAATAGCTCGAAGCCTTCAAATGAAGATCTATACTCAACACAAGATATTAATGAAATTTTATTAAAAAGGATTCATTTATTTATTATTTTTTATTCACTCTCACTACTAATCAATATACAGTACAAAATTCTAAGTCATTTGTTCAGGATATAACGAAAGTAAAAATGAAAGTCAGTATTTCATGCGTTCGTTTGACATTGATAATCTTTTCAGCAACGTTCCTGTGCGCGAGACTATAAATATTTTCTTGGCTCCACTTTTCACCACTCCTCATACGCTAATACTTGGTCTTTCGAAAGCGTTTTTTGCTATATTATTGGAGTTTACCGAGCTGAGATAATTTTTTATATTTGACGGGGAATTTTATCAACAACTTGAAGGTTTGGGAATGGGTCTTGCTCTCTCCAATATTTGCAAACAGTTTTTTGTCACAATGAGGAAAAAATGTTAGACGAATGCCCTGTAAGTTTTCAATTGATGTTTTATAGACGTTAAGTAGACAATACCTTTTCAGTTTTTCACGACAAGTCTCATGCTCCGTTTTTCTTAAATTACTTGAATGAACGCCATAGAAACAGTAGGTTCATAATGGAGGGTGAAGAGGCACTTTCCTTCTTTCGATGTTTGAAACAATTTTCAGTTTTAAGTGATGAGTTCGTATCTTTTAAATTAAAAGATTTCACCGCCAAAAAAAGCGGGAGTGTCCTAACAATGCGGCGATTGCGCAACCGACTATCTAATGTTATTCCTACCTAAATGTAATTAATGTTATAGGGTAATTCACCAAATATCGAACAGAAACCAAGTGTGTCTAGAAACAACCTTCATAAATCGGTAACTTTTGCTCTGAATAACTGTTGCGGGCCTCAAGATTATTCATGAACAGTTGCTTTCTTGTTCTGTGATGTCGCTTTAAAGACAACGTAGATTGTTGGAATTTATTTATTGTTCTAAAAATCGAATTCTTTATCAACATAATTTCATCAATATCGAACATGAATCAAACAAGAATTTTGATACGAACAGGTTTTTTGTTCGAATTCGAACACAACTTACTAAAAACTATATAGGCCTATCTAGGATTAGGGAAAGAAGGCTGTGAAATATATATCAATTGTAGAAAATTCCTCATTTATTTTAAAATATTTTGGTAATAGAAATCAAAGGGAAATTAAATTTTATTTATTCGTCACTGCATTCTATCGATTCCATAAATTGTGATGTTTATTGCGCTCTATCATTGCGTTCCATTCATTACAAATTCTTGAGCTACAGAATGGAACGCAAGCTGTGAACGGCGGCGATGGAAGAGGAAGGAGGGGCTATTATTTTCTGGCTCCTGAGGAAAGCGGTGCTGATCATGCTCGTGCTTCACTAAGACTGTGATGAGTCCCTACGCTGCTGTAGGTTCGAAGCAATTCTTTGCCACAGGATCGGCAATCGTTCATCAGTAATTTCGTCGTGGTGCTCTTCATCGTAGCTGATCAGTGGTTTCCCCGTGGTGATCATCGTAATTTTTTACTTTATTCTCTTCATGAAATTTGATTGATGCAAGTCAAAGATTCATTAATTATGACTGCAAAAACCGAGTAGACAACAGCGGCCGACGCCCGTAAGACTGGGACATCATGGACAACGGCAGACGCCTCACCCTGGGAGTTTCATTGCACCCAAGACGAAGGCCCTTCTCCGATACTAACGCAGGAAGTCACACATTTATGTCAGTGACGAGGTTTTTCAGAGACGTGGAGTTAGCTGCAGAGCCTGCAGAAAAATAAAGATGAGAAGCCTGGACAGATACAGCTTAAGTAAATGATAATTGATAGTAATTGATAATTGATAGTAGATGAATTGATTTCGGATAGTTCGTTCTAAATAGGTTAAAGATAGGTTTCTCCTAACCTTTTGCCTGATCGCAACATTCTTCGTAAGTTCGTAGTTAACGAGTACGGTTTCGTGTTCAACAGATGGTTACTTGCTTCTCATTGAACGAGTCATTGGCGGGTATACGGCAGGTGACGCGACGCTGTCCCCCTCACTCTCTACGGGTCAACAGTCCTTACGTTTTATCGACTTTATTATTTATTTACATGGTCGAAATTTTCAGTGTTTATTCATCTTTAGCAATTGTTTTCAATCAATTGCTGCATCGAAATTTTTGATGCAAGATAATAAACTAATTCCATTTCCTGTTTTGTCATTATCCGCCATACGTGATTTTCGTTATCAATATATTTAAGGAGCGCCTTCTTCTTTATACTACAGTACATTTTCTAGATCTTAGATTTACGATTATGGCTAAGTACTGCAACGTATATCGTCTGGGAAGGTAGACCGAGCTTGTATACAGTTAAGACGGAGATATTATTTTATTTTGCTTATTTTTGTAAGAAATATATTCTTCAGTAATTAAATTGACTTTTTATTGACCTTTGACCCGTATAATACACTTTGTAATGTTGAACACGTCCGTATACATTGCCATAGGCTAATCGACACAAAATAAAGTCCTTTTTAACTCAATGGACTTCTATACAAAAAATGAATGTGAAATGAATTGAGCTTGAAGAAGCTCTGCACCAATTAATTACCACTAAGCCGTTTCTGTGCCTTTCAATTACTAACAACTAACGGTGGATGGTGGAATAACAAATCTGTTATTACTTATGGAAGAAAGTTTTCTTCCTTCCAGGTTATTTTTTATCTTTATCATTAGATACAAGTTCCAGCTCTCACCATCCACGCCAGGCTCACAACATTCACACCTGTGGAGAAAGGGAAACAGAACTTAAAATTTAGCATGAATATAGTATGCGAGATATGAATGATATTTGAGCAATTATAGTAATTATAGTATTGGCACAAAACCTGGTGGAAACAAAATAACGGTCCAGTTCTATGGGATCATCCGCTTTAAATAAGATGGCAAGGGGCGAGATCAGGAGTTTCACTGGCAGATTGCCTCACCTTGTGGAAACTCAGGATTATGATGTAAAAATCCTTGGCAGACCTTCCAATGGCCCCCAGTTAGTGGATCCACGCCTTCCCCCTTCGGATGGCTCGGACTCCCAGCGGCCATGATGCGAAGGGAGACGCTCGACGATGGTAGCTCAATCCGCGATAACTGATGGGCTGAGGCTCAAGAATTGCTGAAGAATCACCAGCGGAAGAAGGTTAATACGGAATGGAGGCTGTGTTCTAACTGCTCTAGCAGTCTCGGGAAGCCCGGAAGTCTTCTTCGGCTGGGTTGGTCAGCAAGCCAGTAAATCGGATAAAACATGGACCCTACCAGTTTCCACCAGAATTTTGTACAACTTCTGCACAACTAGATATGTCTCAAGACTAGAGCCTGTTGGAACAGCCAATATTTTTCTATCTTAAAAGCAGAAAGTTAATTTAAGTTGGCTAGTCCAAACTAGTAGGTTAGCCCCGTCACCAACCGGCCACCATACCAAATATTTTAACACGAATTGGAGTAAGGAAATTCAGATATACGAAGAACAAGAAGTTTTATTCGAGAAATCTGCAGCACATATAGATTCCTCAACAGAATAAACGACAGGAGGAGGCGGCTATAGGACGGCAACGAGCCCCCTACATTAGAATAGTAATAGAATTAACACAGCAAATGAAATACACAGGACGCCCAGATCCCGCACGCCGGCACCAAAAACAAGACACCTCACATCTGCACCTCACATCTGCACCTCACCGTAGCTATAATCCTAACAAAAATTCAACCTAACAATGATTGATTTGACTTCGGTGCGGAAGAATACGTGCCACGTATTCCGCTAGGCAGTACGAAACTTACATAATCTAGTTCTTTATTTAATAAGCAAAATATACAGTAATTTCTTTACCACCCTGAATTAATTCATTTGAAAAAATAAATCAGAGCTCAGCAATGGGGTATGAATAATTCAACAAGGTCAACAAAATTGAACCAAATACTAAATTTCGAAGGAAGAGGTTTTTTCGCTAACGCAGGGAAATTCTGACATAGAATTCGCTAGAGAAAATTTAGGTAAATTACAGAAAAAACGCATCACACAGCCGCCACCTCCCCATGAAATCTTTGCTTTAGAAAACAAAAGATCTTTCATTTCTTAGCCTGCGAAGACCTGGAGTTGGGACAGCGACTATCCCAACAAGCCAATTATACTTGCAGTAAACCCCCCGCACAACGGACTTCTGCACAACAGAGAAAACTGATGAAAGTTCGTTGTGCAGTGGGGATTATCAATTGTGCCGAGGGGGGGGGGGGATTCCCCTCCCCCCTTCCTGCACAACGAACCTTATGTACAACGAACAAGGCGTTCCTCCCAAGAGGTCTTTGTGCGGGGGTTTGCTGCAAGCTCCAACTTATTTCTTCCGCTTAATACAAATCGTTTGCCTCTCACGCGCTAAACAAACAAAATTGAAATGTTTGATTTCTTCTTAAACAACAAACAACAAACATCGGCATGTTTGGGATGCTTTATTTCCAATCAAGCCTGATACAAATGATCTTAAGCATTGGTTTTTCAAATGTCTTATAACTAACACCATATATAGGACACCATGACGGTTCCCCCGTAATGCCGGTACCCATTTCCGACACCTGGGTCGAGTGGGGTATTGTGCTTGAGCTTTTCCTTATACCCAACGGGAAAAATCGCAGCGCCAGCGCCGGGATACGAACCCGCGACTCCAACATACAAGTCCGATCCCTTAACCGCTGTGCCACCGCGAGCACAGGTCATGTTCCCAACTTCTTCAGAAACACAATCCCTGTGCAACCACGCATCACAGGTGTTGCATCCAATCCATGCCGTGTTGTCTTCCCACCTGTCTTTCCCACCACAGGCTTGGCAAGCAGCTCTAGATTCTTCATTTTCACTCTCGCTGGAACTTTCATTACGAATCCTTGTAGACATTCCTTTAGCTTGTTTCAGTGCCTGCTTTTTTGCTCTCTGTTCCTTCCTTTGATTCTTTTCAGCTATTGCATCAGCTTTCTTCTCCTGTGCTAGTTTTAATGTCTCATTGTACATCTTCCCTCTAATAGCGCTAGGTGTAACTGGCTTGGTTGCACTGGATTTTCTTGAAATAACTGTCTCGTTACTTATTTTCAGGAAGCATTTGAATGGAGAGTTATCAAAATTTGAATAGGATGTCGATGTTTCATTTGCAGTGCTTGTTGAACCATCATTGTGATCATCAACCTGTGTGACTTTTTTTGGAGTAGAGTGTAGAGCACTCGTAAATGAATTATTATTGATGCTTGCATCAATTTTCTTGGCAAGGGATTGATCATCAGTAAATGTAGCCAGACGAATCATTGATGATCTTGAGGGCCTTGGAACACCAGCAGCTGATTGGTCGCCATCTTCAACTACTTCAATTTTATTATCAAGCGGTAATACAATATTTTAAGGACATGAAACAGGCGTTCAATAGATCGATTCAGTTATTTAAAAGAATTAAGACTCGAAAAGCTTTGTTCGAGGCATAAATTCATGAATTTCAAGGAATTTTGATTCGAACACCTTTGTTCAGTATTTAATACTGACATGAAATAGGAACTGAATGTCGAACATGGAATAATTATCAAGGTTTTAGCGGGAAAGAAAAAAATACAGCAACAGAACATCATATGGCAACACTACTCTCTAGTTATGAAGGGAGGTTGACGTTGGCACAACAACAGTTAAACCGTCGCAATTTTCCCGAGGTGCGTAAGATTTTTCAAGTAAAAAAATATGACCAATTTGTAAGGGTCGTACAGAAAATGCGTTCGCAACAGCTGGTAGCAGTTTGCAGCTCACAGAAATGAGTTCTTATCACTAAAATAGGAGTTTTAGTTGTAAGATCACCGGCCCTGAGCAAGTTTGGATGCTTACTAAATTTATTACGCGCATATTTTCAAAGTTGTTCGATAATCAGTTCAGTTTGATATTTGATGAAAACCCTATCTCGAAAATTACGCTTTGCCGAGTGAAATTTCATTCATGTGAAAAGTCTTTAAATATTAGGTCAATATTTACTATATGTGGTTCGCGGAAATTGAATATTCTGTTTCAAAGAATCACTAAAGAACAATGTTTCAAAGAATCACCATCTACGAGTCGATGTAAACAAACGTCACTAGAAACATTTATTTATAATTTTCACTAAAAGAACTGTGCCTACCCCTTACGACCCAACCTCTTTACGTTTGTAATAGGGGGTTAGCTTCCGTTTTCATTGCAAAAGCAATGACTGTTTTTACGCAAAAAAAGCCATTCAGGAGCGCCGTTCGTATAACTTCAAACTTAAATAACTGGAAAACTAAGCATTTCCGGGCACATTGCCATTCATGTAAAACGTCTTAAAATTGACTATATTACCTATCTATAGCTACGAAATTATGAAAATCGTTGACAACATTAAACTCAATATTGACCCTTCCCCCATGTCGTTGAGTCCATTTTGGGGTCTTCCCCCATGTCGTTGAGTAAATTTTGGGGGTCTTCCCCTTCTCTTTGGCGCGCTTGCACACACTCGAGCATTCGACGGTCGGTTACAACCTTTGTTTATAATTTTCACTAGAAGAACTGTGGCTACCCCTCACGACCCAACCTCTTTACGTTTGTAATAGGGTGTTAGCTTCCGTTATTCATTAAATTTGGCGCGATCGCTGCGAAGGGCAACTTCAAAGTTGAATACTTAATTACTTCCCGCTCCAAACACGTATACAGTTGCGGTAAGTAATTCATTCCTATAACTCGTTCAATAATTATTTCCGACGGAAACCGCATAGAAGAAAAGTTGTTCATTTACACATAATTAACTATGTTTAGGCACCCAAAAGTTACAAATCAATTATGGTCAACTCCTCAACATTTGCCAAAAACGTTTTACATGAATGACATTCTGCTTGCTGATGCGTTATTTTCGAATAATTCAACATTGAAGTTGGCTTTCGCGGGCCAAAGGAAGCGAGCGCGCCAAGCAGAGTTGAATTAATAACGGAAGCTAACCCCCTATTACAAACGTAAACAGGTTGGGTCGTGAGGGAGAGCCACAGTTCTTCACCTGGCATTTCACCTATAACTTCAAAGTTGTATAACTCGAAAATAACGCATCAGCGAGCAGAATGTCATTCATGTAAAAAGTTTTTAAATGAGTTCCTTTAGTGATTCTTTGAAACAGAATATTTAATTTCCGTGAACCACCTGAAGTAAATAATGACCAAATATTGTTTTTCTATCGATTCTTGGAAACCAATTTTTTTTGTTTCCGTGAGCGTGTTAAAATTAATATCGACCCAGGTTTTAAACAACGAACTTGGTTCTTTTCAGTTGTCAATAGTTACCAGGTAGTATTTGAGGTTAGTTATTTCAACTTCTTATCTTTTTCATTAATTTCATGTTTTTCCACGTAAATTTATTTGGTAAATGTTGGGGATTATTCGGGAATCTAATATCCACTTTTTGAATGCTAAACATAGTAAATTAGATCGAAATAAACAAGTTTTCTACTATGCACTTTCCGTCGTAAATGATTATTTTACGAATTATACTTATTATAGCGGTAGGTTTAGTTTCGTCTCTGACGACGAATACGCTCAAATAAACAGCTACTTATTGATTTTCGAGTTTTTGATTCTTGAATCATGGTAATAACATCGAAATAAACTACTTTTCTTCCATACACTTTTTTCGTCAAATAAATATTTTACGAGTTGGCGCGGTAGGTTAGTTTCGTCTATGATAACGAGAAAACTGGAAGGGAGACGCCATTGCAGCGTTGCCATTCGTTGATCCAAATGAATTACTTCCCGCTTCAAACACTCGAGTTGCGGTAACTAATTCACCGCTATAACTCGTAAAATACTTATTTACGACGGAAAGTGTATACAAGAAAACTTGCTTATTTCGATCTAATTAACTATGCTAAGGCACCTAAAAATCAAATATCGATTCCCGAATAATCCTCAACATTAACCATTTATTTTGCTGATGAGCGAGTGCCCGAAACGTTCAATTTAGTAGTTTTTAGTAGATTAGTAGTTTTTTGTTCTCTCCTCCTTACTAAAGATCTGGTAGGCTCCCGATAAGTGTTTTGCACGTAATCATGTAATGGGTATTCCGGGTCCTTATGTATTTTAATGTGCTCACGGAAATTAAGAATTCTGTTCAAAAGAATCACTAAAGGTACACATTTAAAAACGTTTTACATGAATGACATTCTGCTCGCCGATGCGTAATTGTCGAGTGATCCAACTTTGAAGTGACAGAAACGTCGTATATAAAAGTGAAGGAAGGAACACGTTCATGTGCTGTAATACGGTATTGACGTAACGATGGGTGAGGTTAGGTAATGTTAGGTTAGTTGAATAAACTAACCTAAAATAATACAAATCAACCTTAAATAATTTACCTGAACCGACGATGTTCTCCTCCCGCCAAAAAGTGGGCGTATCTCGTTAAAAAATAGGGCTTGATATAATGCGGCGACTAAGCAACAGACGATATAATGTTATTCCTAACTGAACGTAATTATTGTTATATCTCGAAAATAACGCATCAGCGAGCAGAATGTCATTCATGTAACACGTTTTTAAATGTGTTCCTGTGGTGATTCATGTAAACAGAATTTTCAATTTCCGTGAGCACATCAAAGTACATAACGACTGTATTTTGGTATGGTAGTAATTTTTGATTGGCTGGAGGTCCTCACATGGGACTTGAATATCTTTTTTTTTTGTTTCATTATGGAGGATCTTCTATCGGTTCACTGCTACCCTATTTTCCTGTGCCTCTGGTTTCCTTCTTTGTCAACTTTTATTTCGTTTCATAACCTTCTTGACTTACAGCTTATAAGTGGACGGGATCCTTCACGGAACCTTTGTGCATAGTTTCGACGTTCTCTCAACTCCATACTAAATAGTGCCTTCATCACTCCCGTCTTTAAAAATCTTTGTAGCTGCATGGGAGGCTAAAACTAATTTATTATCAACGAATCATAGTCATGCTGACACATGCAGCAGACTCGGTAGGTTTGACACGATGAGGGCGGGGTTAGGTTGTTTATCCTTGGTGTGTAACTCGAGGTCGGGAGCAACATCTTCGACCTTAGGGCAGTCCTGTTGCATGTGTTGTAGTGCCACACATATACCGGGCTTATCCTCCCCATGGGAGGGTAGCCGACAGCAGGCCACAATCACCACACTTAGTCACTAGGAGGCGAGAGAGGCAGCACTGGCCGTACCTGAACTGCCAGGATCAGCAGCAGCCCAGCACAACCACCTTCCACAGTCAGGCCCGACAGCAACAGCTGGTTTACCCCGACCGCTTCATTGAGTGCAGCCCCTCCCCCGCACATGACAGGTCAACCCCATCACACGCGGGCAGCTTCCAGTAACGCGTCAAAAATAAAAATTACCTCCTTATAGACTGCCCCCACTCACTTCTGTCCGCAGCCATCCCTCTCGCCACGTCCACAGTCAGACCCCTCTCATACAAAGCACGTCACACCCCATCCATCCAACTCATCCTTGGTCTACCTCGCACTCGAAGACCACTCACTTCCGACATATATATCTTTTTCACCAGCCGCTCAACATTCATTCTTTCTACATGCCCAAACCATCCAAGCACTCTTTCATCCACTCGCCTACTCAACTTTTTGATAACACCCGTCTGCTCCCTAACCAACTCATTCCTGATCCTATCTCTTCTAGTTACTCCATACATGCTCCTCAAACACTTCAACTCAAACACATCCAACTTCCTCCTCTCAGCTGCTCTCAACCCCCAGGACTCTGCTCCATACAACAAAACTGGCACAATCAAACTTTCATACAGTCCCCTCTTAGCATTCACACTTAGACTCCTGCATTCAAAAACTTTCCTCATTGCATCCAATGTCTTACAACCTTCACTCACTCGATGCTTCACTTCTACTTCCATACTATCCTTAACAGTCACATCCGACCCGAGGAACCTAAAGTGCTCTACCTCCTCTAAAACTTCCCCATTCAACCTCACATCCAAAGTTCCAAACACTCCACCTCTTGAACATCTTATCACCTTACTTTTATTC
Source organism: Morinoia aosen (assembly GCA_030386875.1). Lineage (NCBI taxonomy): Eukaryota > Metazoa > Arthropoda > Malacostraca > Amphipoda > Talitridae > Morinoia > Morinoia aosen. The sequence continues at coordinate 44,437,814 of CM059561.1, read as the reverse complement.
ACATTTATCCTCAATTTCCGCCTTTCGCACACTCTACCAAACTCTGTAACCAGTTTCCTCAGTTTTTCCTCTGAATCAGCCACAAGCGCTGTATCATCTGTAAACAACAGCTGACACACTTCCCAATACATACCATTTCGTCCCACCAACTACGCACCTCTTCCCAACACTCTGGCATTCACTTCTCTCACCACACCATCCATAAACAAATTAAACAACCACGGCGACATCACACATCCCTGTCTCACACCTGTCACAACTGGGAACCATTCACTCACCTCATTCCCTACTCTCACACATGCTCTGCTATCAATGTAGAAACTCTTGATCGCATTCAACAGTCTCCCACCCACTCCATACAAACTTACCACTAGCCATAAAGCCTCGCGATCCACTCTGTCATACGGCTTCTCTAGATCCATAAATGCCCAATATACATCCTTTCCCTTTAATAAGTATTTTTCATTGACCTGCCTCACAGCAAACATTTGATCCACACAACCTCTACCACACCTAAAACCACACTGTTCTTCAGCAAGCACACGATCCGTCAACACTCTCACTCTTCCATACAACTTCCCAACGACACTCAGTAGACTTATACCCCTAGAATTACTGCACTCATACCTGTCACCTTTCCCCTTGTACAACGGAACTACGCACGCGCTACTCCAATCAACCGGCACTTTACTAGCCTCGAAACACACATTTAATAAACGCACCAACCATTCTATAACCACATTTCCTTCTTTCTTTAGACATTCAACCGTGCAGCCATCCAAACCTGGAGCTTTCCCATTTTTCATTTCATCCAACGCACATCTCACCTCTGCACTTCTTATTCGACTTCTATTCACTTCACCAAACACAGGCATTCTAACATCACTTCCAACAGCTACTACTCTTGCAATCCTATCATCCCTCACGTTTAGCAGTTCCTCAAAATACTCCACCCATCTCTTTCTCACATCACAACTCTCCACTAGCAGCCTACCATTTGTATCCTTCACTCTTGCCTCATTCTCCACCTGACCCTTCCTAATTCTCTTCACTTCCTTCCAGAAAACCTTCCTTCTCTCCATGAAATCCCCTCCCAACTTCCTCCCCCATTCCTCATCCGCCGCCTTCTTCGCTCTCCTTACCATCCTTTGTACTTCTTTCTTCCTCTCCTTATACTCTTCAAAATTTTGCTAGTTGCCTCGTTGCAACCACCTTTCGAACGCCCCCCCCGCTTTCGTTTCACAGCCGCTCCTACTTCTCCGTTCCACCATTCACTCCCTTTTCTAATCCCCCCTCCAACCTTCCTTACCCCACACACTTCCCTTGCACATTTTTCCACCGCATCATTAAACAACTTCCATTCCCCTTCCACTCCACCCACCTCACTTTCCTTCACCCTCCCATACTCCACTTTCATCTTCTCCTGATACTCACACTCACGCTCAGAATCATGTAACTTGCTTACATTTAACACCTCCCTTCCACTCCTCCTTTTTACACCTCCCCATATTCCACTAACTCTCAGCTTTCCTTCCACCAAATAATGATCCGAAATCCCATTCATCTCACCACGGAACACATGCACATCGAGCAAACGACCCATCACTCCCCTGCTAACCAAAATATAATCCATCAATGCTCTCTCCTCTATCACACCTCCATTCGTCCTCACATATGTATACTTGTTTATAGTTTTTTCTGAAATAAACTATTCCCAACCACTAACTCACTCTCCACACATAACCCCACCAAGAAATCCCCACTCTCATTCACCCCAGCTACTCCGTACTTACCAACAACACCATCCACCACCTCATCACCTACTCTTGCATTCAGGTCCCCCATCACCACAACTCTACAACCATTCCCCACTCTAGCCACACACTCGGACAATTTCTCCCAAAACTCCTCTCTCTCTTCCCCACTCCTCTCCGATCCCGGTCCGTACGCGCTCACAAACACCCATGACTCTTCCCCCCATTTCACTCGCACCCACATTATTCTTGATCACACCTCACCCCATTCAACTACTTTTGTCGGTTGTAGTAGTTGAGTAGTAGTTGTAGTCGGTTGTAGTGCCAAGTTCTTCATAGTTTTATCTGAAGATGCCTGTTCGGTTCAGGATTGAGTTTGTGATAGTTCTGAGTAATTTTTACAAGCATATGTATATATATTTGTGTTTTGATTTCGGCATTTTTGAATTATAAATATAAGTGCCAAGATACACGTCTTTAATGAGATTAGTATGTCTTTAGGAAAGCCAACGAATACAAATTTGCGACGTTTCGACCTCCATGCATGGTCAATATCAACCTGAAAACAAGTAAAATATCTAATTTACCGTTGATTGAGGCGGAAAAATTTATTGCATGTCATAATGATGGTTAATGATGATCCTGGAGGTCGAAACGTTCCAAGTTTTTATTGGTTGACTTTCCTAAATAAAAACTGATCTCATTAAAGACTTGTATCTATAGGCACTTTTATTTTTTGCAATTCTTATAACTGCTGTCATGATCATGCAACACTTGATATGTAAGCCATTCGAGTAGGCTTTCACGAAATTTATTTTGTTTCATATATTTCATACATTTGTTTCAGCTGCATCAAAATGGAGATAACAGAAATAAAAAAAACTTGCAACAGGCTCGTTGCCGAGTAAAGCGGCCGCCCATCGCGCCTTGGCGAAAGCGTTCAAAATTGCCCGCTTCCCCAAGGCGCGGGGCATCTTCGAGCGTCTTGAAAAAAATAATCCAGAGTTCAAAGCAGAACTCCAGCGTGTTGTGATCGTAAGTATGATTGTCTTCCAATTTTAACTGTAACTGTAACAGAATGCAAAAACAGAATCAAATAAAGTAAAAACTAACACAAATCACATTGCCAGATGACTAAAGGCCAATAATTTGTACAATCAGAATACTGATTTCTAGATGCAAGACTAGCTAATATTGAGAAACAGCTACATGTTCACAGCACCAGAGGCAAGGGCAAAACGAACGGTTAAGCGGGTTTTTCAAACTTTTAAGAATTAATAGTTGTGGAGCAAAAAATCTATAATCTATAAATCTATAAAAATCTATATAATCAAAAAATCTATAAATCTATAAAAATCTATATAATCAAAAAATCTATAAAAAAAATCTCTGTAGAAACATCGACCAGATGGTGACACCGCTGGAGAGCTGCTGGGTCACCAGTTGTCAGGGGCAGGCAATGTGGAAGCCTAGGCCCGATGGCGAACCCGCTGTGAAGAGCTGCTGCGGCCACGAGTAGTAAGGGGCGAGCGATGTAGATTGTAGAAGCCTCGGCCCGTTGGTGAATTTGCTGGAGAACTGCTTGCTGGCAGTGCTGGTTCTCCAGATGTTGGAGCTGCTGGGGTCACCATTGTAAAGCCATGATGTTTCGGCCGTTCGGTGTCACTCTAGGGTCACCATTTGTAAGACCAGATGTTATTGCTGCTTCGCCTGTTGAGTTCCGTTTGCGGCGAGTGAAGCAGCGGCCTTACTTTATACTCCTGCGATTGGTAACGGTGATACGCGATGAAGGAGTAGGAACTTTATCATGAATAATTTTGCATTGTGACATATTAAGGTTACTGAACATAAAAGGACTAGAATTTTCACATTTGAGGGGTAACTGAGGTAGGGCACTACACTATCATACAGTTCTAATGAATGTGCGCTTGATTTAAATTTTTATTTCTACAGGGTGTTTTTTTTACTTTGAACAAACTTCGAACATAGGTACAAAAACTAAAAATAAATCGATTTTCCTGAATGACAAAATGTCCAAAACTCTTTAGTTTTCGAGTTATAGTTACTTGAAGAATATTAGATCCTCAAGTAGGATTGCACGCGCGCACCATTTTTTGCGCTACCTTTGACAGTTAAAGAAGTTTTTGGGTCCCACTAATGTAGTATTTTTTGTAATTTCACAATGAAATTTGCGTGTACACGTATTACAAATAAGAATAAATTGTTCTAAATGAGTAATTATCAATTATAATCATGTAAGCTAACCATTAATCAGTAAGCATTGCAGGACACAGGTAAATTTTATTTCATTATTTCAGTTTCACATTGCATCTTGAAATCTTGTCGTTGATTACACGGAATGGATAACCCATAATGAAATGAGAAAAAATGGTTTAATTGTATTCGACAATCTCGAAAACTAACAACTTTAAATAACAATTGGTGTGCGGCCCAGTGCACTTCTAAACATGCTTTGCGACGCCATAACTCGAAAACTGAAGAGTTTTGGACATTTGTCATAAATGAAAATCGATTGATTTTGAGTTTTTGTACCTAAGTTCGAAGTTTGTTCAAAGTAAAAAAAAAACACCCTGTATATCGTAGTTACTGGGTTGCTAGGAAATGACCGAATATAGTTCTTCAAGAAAAACATTCATTTTACGAGCTGTACTATTACACGCTGGTGCATGCAAAACTGTATAGAACGAGCGGAAAATATTAACTGCAGGTGAAGTTATTATGAATTAGATTATTACATTTGTAGTAGTTGTAGTATTTGTTAGATTTGGTGTGACCAAATTTTACAAATGCTGAAAAAAGGAAGGAATGCGACAAATAATTAGTGGGCGAAATTTGGATATTTAGCCCTAACTTACTATAGATCCGGCTATAACTGCCATTTTCTGGATGTTTAGCCAGCCAATCTTTTACCCACTATCTATTTACGATGTTTTTTCTTCTCTGTGACCGCAAAGCCGATGAGTATGCTTGCTTTGACTACGACGAATCTTTCTCGACAACGTATAGTGAAGCACTGCCAAGCTTGCCAGTGACGCGCCACTTCAGTCACGCGAACGTACGTGTGAACGCGAGTGTTTTGACCACACTAGGAAGTCTCATCCTCCCTTATAATTTACTTCGTACGAGTCCGTCTCTTACTTCCATCCCCACGATAGTGGATAAACGAGCAATACAGAAAAAAATTTAATTGAAAATCCTATGATGTAATTTCTCGTTACAGGCACCTCGCGTGGGCGCTGCAGGCAAGAAGCTGCCTCCTGGAAGCAGCCTTGGCGTCTGCGCTGGTGAGGAATTTTTTGTAGTTGTTACTAGTGATGTAGCTTACTCAATTCATGGAACAAAAATCTAATGTTGTTGCAAATATTGAAGAAAAGCTTGCACGCTATTCCTGTTGTCATGCATCCATTAACACATGTGATTATTTTATAGATCTATGCAAGCATATCGTGTAAGATTGCGAAGTCGTTTCAAGGTGAAGAATGCACAGAAGCAAATACAATGCTGTGATAAAGAATGTTCTAGGCGCACACCTTAAAGACAATTGGTTACTGACATCGGAGATAAAAAATTTAGTTTGTTGCTGGATGAGAAGAATAATATATCTATCTATGAAATGTAACGTATTATTATTATATATTTTAGTAAAAGCAAAAAAATAGTTTACACCTTCTTAAGTCTGCTTGCATTGTCTAGTGATGCAGATGGCATTGTTGAGGTATTGAAAAATGAGCTTGCAAAATAGGTACTTTCAATGCCAGTGTTATGGTAGGAGTGAACAAAGGTGTGTTTAAGAAGCTGGAAAAAGAACTTCCATCGTTGATTCTTGTGAGATGTGTCTGTCATTCACTGCAATTAGCAATATCCCACGCCTCACCTGAGGTTCTGCCTGGAAATTAGGAATTTCCAATTGCAAAAATACATAAATGGTTAGCCTATTCCTATAACTTTAACATAAGGTAGCGATCGTTGAAATGAACACCCTTTTATTCTATTAAGGTATGGTGTAAAATGCTTAGTTAAAGAGTTACAAGGACTTGAAGTTGGACAGTTATTAAAACTAATTCGCACTCTCTCTTGCGGAGACGAATCCAAGGCGGTAAACTGCGGCACATTAATGGCAAGGATACGAAATGAGAAGTTAAGCAAGTATGTGAAACATATACTATTATTAATTAACTTCAACTTTTTAATGTTGTGATAAGGAAAAAGCATTTTCGACAGTATTTATTATGAGTACAACAAACGAAACCGTAAACTAGGTCATCCGCGAGTCGGTTGCGAGACCAAAAGTCTCAGGTCTATAGTCTCCCGATCGGAATGGGAGACAGCGTGCAACGGTAGACATGTTGCGCCACGTTTTGCTAGTATATACGACATTTGCAACGATAGACGATACGCACAGGGTTGCCGGATTGGTCATTTCATGGCCAATTTACACAAAATTGACAACATTTTAAATGCATTAGCCATGAGAAAATATACTTGGCAATTTTTTACCTATATCGTACGACTATCGGTTGGTGACACAATATTGTCAATGTATCAAGTTAAATAGTATTGTGAGGTATTATTTAACATATATCTATATATTTTTAGGTGGCTATTTTTTACTTTTTCTCGTAAAATGTGACTCCATACATCTTCCACCTCCAACCTATCACATTCCTTATTGTCTGACGATTCGCATGACAGTTATTCTGCAAATCCAAATACATCACCTGTTCCATTTCAGTAGCAATCAGAGTAAAGGGTTGAAGGTATCAATGATATGCAAGAATTTCTGTAGTGCACGAACACCAGTACCAATATGTAATTAGAACAATAATGCCTGAAACTTGTCAGTTTGTTCATGAAAGGCGATGTTAGAAAAGTCGTTAGTAGCATATTTTGATGAGAAAGTAAAGGACCTTAGTTCATCCTACAACAGTATTGATGTAAGATTCATCCATTCGGATTTTCTTCGTTTTTGATTTTTTTACTACGTACTAAGAGTATAATTAGCTCCATTTTTTGTGGTCGAACGCTATCTTGCTTGCTTTCTTATGCAAGATTTACTATTGTACTGGAATAATATGAACAAGGAAGCAGTACATGTCAATATAACTCATTGCTTTTCTTTGAAAAATTAACAGGTATAGACAGTAAAATCTCTTGTACTTTTAATACCCAACGGTATGTAACCCTTAAATCATTTGAGTTAGAAGCATCTATTTCAAGCCCTGGATAATATATTTTTAAAAAGATACGTGAGTTATCGTGGGCCATAGTTTTTTTCCTGTAAGATATTCCCCCCTATGCACGAGTGCGGGGCGTATTCGAAAAGAGGTCCTAAACTTAGGTAAATACTTCCGTTTAATGTAAATTCGTGTTTCATATATACCTTTACATGTTTTAATGAGATAATTACTTCGTAAACCTCTGGTACCATCCGCGATATTGCCTGCTTAGACATTCTCAAAGTATACACGAGGCTCGTGAAAGAGTCTCCACTTGCTAAGAAACGCAGTGTGACTGCTAGTCGAAGAGAAGCTGGGATAGATTCTCTAAATTTTGTATTCATTTTCGTTATCAGTCCTTCAACCATCAGCAGCAAATCTTCGAAATCAGTAGGGGTTAGGCGTGTGAAATTTCGAAAACCCATGGCGTCTTCCAGTCTTAATTTATTTAATAATGAAATTCCGAGACTAAGTCTTTCTGCAAACACTTTGTGATTCCACCAAGGTTTACGTGTTCTCGTTCTTTCACTAGCAATTAGCGCTAAGCAGGAACTTACTCCGCACAAAGCAATATCCTCCATGACGTACCTCCTGAGACTAAACGAGAAATTCAAATCGTAGTGCGGACGCTAGGCGAGGCAAAACCGGAGTCTATAGACGGTCGATAGACATGTCTATAGACGGTCGATAGACTGTCTATAGACGATGTTTATAGACATGTCTATAGACGATCTTCATAGACACGTCGCGCAACATGTCTACAAGTGAGTACGCGGCTTAAGACATCTTCCACCTTGTCTGGATCTGCTACTCTCCTTTGGCGTCTTCCTTCAGGTCGTGGTCGGTGAAATGATCCGTGTTCACGTGATCTCCGGTGTATGGCTGTGAATGTTTGACGCGATGGAACACGTCTGTTAGGACGCCTTTCTGCGTAAATTCGAACAGCCTCCCTAGAATTTCCATTTGCTTCACCATACACTAGGTGCATATCCGCTAATTCAGCATTGGATACTCCCTCCATTGCCGGTGATACATTTGCAGCCGAAGAAGTACTAACAGTAAACTAACTAATCTTTTTTGTTGATGTCGAGTAGCACTCAGAATATATCGAATGAAAAGTAACTTCACGTATTTGTAACTTTTTAACTAAGCATTTTAGACCATACCTTAATCGAATAAAAAGTGTTCATTTCGACGATCGCTACCCTATGTTAAAGTTTGGCAACGAAAGTGTCGGCACCCTGTATATATACGCAAAACCATTTCCTACTGTTATTTTGAACGTAGAAGCTTGATTTTGGCCTCATTCGACGCGGAAAGACAGTGGCACCTCGAAAAAAAACATTTTTTGAACATCTGATTTTCAATAATTATTAATTTCTTTGTCCAAACAATTTCTTTTTCATAATTCATCTCTTAACAACCAATTGAGTTCATATCCTCTTAGCATCATAGGTTCTTAGTTGTTTCGTTGTTATTTACTGCATTTTCACATTTATACTTTTAAACCCGTGTTTATGTCTGTTTGTACATTTACGTTCATTTTTTATTTCAGTGATATATGTCAGAGTCTTTTAATGAGCTGATGATGGGTATTTGCCCGAAACGTTCTCAGTATAATGAAATTTTTATCAGTGATTTTTGCTCTCCTATTTTTATTGAAACATATCTTGTGCAATAATTCTGCGGTCTCCTTTACTTCATAATGAATTGGCCTTCAACCTTTTAATGTCATCATTTTTCTGCTCAAATTAGTGATCTTAACCACCATCATTAGCCTTACTCTGGCGTCAGGTAGGGATCGCCATGAGAATGATGAAGAAACGGCCACTCGGCAGTGAACTCTAAATAACACACTAGGCTACGAATTTAACAAGAAATGCAATACGTTGAAGTCATTTTCAAAAGTGGATCGAAAAGTGGTGGATAGATAAGAAAAAATAAGAAAAAGTTTGTTACCAATAAAGTAAAAACATGAAATGTTGTTACGTTGGTTTTTATAATAACTTGACAATGGCATCCTTAACTAATAATAACACACTGGCATATGGTCTCGTTATACCCTTGCAAAATGTTGAAGTAAAAAATGATTGACAGAAAAGCACAACAAAAATGAGTTCCTTTCGTTTCGCAATCTGATTTTGACAGTGCATTTAAATATAAGTATATATGAGAACATAATCCTCGTAACGCTCAGGTGAAAAAATCATGAGTTTGTGTGCACTTATATTGAAGTAAAAGCAAAGATCGCATTCAAATACCTTGACTCAAAAGAAAAAGGAAAAACGTTTATTTCCAATAGAAATGGTGCAAAATATCATTGGGTTTTTAAAATATCTTAAAGTAAGGAAAATACACTTAAAGGATACACACACACATGAGCATTGTAATACCCATGCGAGACTCAGCAGCGAGAGAGCTGACGAGGCTGCACAGTCTGCCACCCAACGAGAGCGCCAGATACGCAAAGGAATGCCTCGCGGAGACTTCGCATGTGCCTTTAAAAGACTCGTCCATCAAAATTGGAATCATGACTGGCGTGAAGTGACTGAAAACAAACTCCGAGAAATTAAGGACACGACGCAACCCCTCCGAACAAGCTGCTGGACCAACCGGGAGTGGGAGATAAGGCTGTGTCGCCTCCGTATTGGACATACACTTCTAACGCATGAGTATTTGATGAACAGGACTGCGCCGCTGCAATGTCACCAGTGTCAAGTTACTGTGAGTGTAAAGCCCCGTGCAGACCTTGCGTTAGCATAGTGCTTGATGCCGCTTAGACGAACTGCCGATGGCTCTCCGACCACTACGGAAGAAGATTTTTCATGCTCACCACGAAGTTGAGCGTACCCGATTCATGTCGTATGCGTGGCCAGTCAGTGAAGTGTGATTGCGGAAGGCATTGAGGAAGGTTGTAGCGCTCCTCGATCTCTCCGTGGCTTCGCACAGCGCATCGTCGTTATTAAACATCCTTCCCCTCTCATGTACTACGATAACCATGTATGAATAGCAATTAAGGATCTAAATCGTTTTTTAGACAGCCGATAATGATAACTGATAACTGACTGTTAATGCAGTCAGTCAAGCCAGTCTGGTCAGGAGCGGTTCTTTTGCAACGCCACTGCGACGATCACAGGTACTATGGGAACGCAAGGTCTGTACGGGGCTTTAAACACATTCTCACCGAGTGCCAACGATATGCTGCGCTAAGACGCCGTTACTTCGGTCAGAGCGAGGTGGTGATGAGTGAGTTACTAGGAGACTCTGGCCCGGTTGAATTGGAGGAGCCCTCTGTAGGTTTCTCCAAGAAACTGACTTATTCTATGTAATCTAATCTACCATGAGTTGTAAATTATAAAGACCATGTAAATTAATAGTGATGCCATTTACAATTTTAGTTTAAATTGTGCTTGAAATGTAATACGCTACTGCGACTCACTGTGCGGATCACTTGTTAGCAGGGCTGCCACTGAGGTTTTTCCTTTTCCCCCAGATTTGCGGTAGAAATTCCCCCATTTTCATCAAAAATCCCCCAAAATTAAGGAAAAAACGTATTATGGTATATATTAAATAAAAACTGACATTACTTAATGTATATTAAATCCAAATGTAATTTCGTCCTTTTCATTGACAGCTTGTGAGCTATTTTGCTATAGGGGTAAATTGTTTTACCCACAGGTAAGAAATTAAACAAACTTGAGGAAAGGTCGTGTTGGTAAAAGTTTTCTACATGAGTTAGCTCACTTATGGTAATTCCACTGGATTTCTTGGATAGCTCTCCGACGATATCAGCGTTGGTACGGGCAACATTTATGTTTCTCTTATGTTGCACTGAACGTTGTTTTGTTTTAATTTTTCAAAGAAATATTGCAGCACTTACATTACCTACAGTTGCATGGGATTATTATTTCATTTCAGGCGAGTTTTCATTCGGTGGCACCGAGCCAATCATTTCTAAATGACTGCGTACAGAACTTTCGTTTCGTAGAACATGATTCGGTTCGGCAAGCCATAGGAAAAAATAATCATCATTCTAAAGCAAGAATGATAATTATAAAATAATGAAATCATTATATAAATAGCATTAATCACTAAAATGAACCTATTTGTCTGCTATGTAAAGTTTTGCTCTTCAAAACGTTAAGTTAATATTCAAAGTTGAACAACTAACTGCTGAAAAGCATGTAACAGAGTTAGTCTCTGTAACGTATATAAGTTTAGTCCTCGTTGCTAGTCTAATGAGTTCGATCCTCGTTCAAACTTCGTTTCATCGCCTTTTATTCATAGTTAAAAGGGGGTATTTCCTGTTCTGCATCATAATTTCTTCATCCGAATGAGCATACGTCCACTTGTAATTCAAAATTATCGATAGTATACATTTTTTACATAGGAAATAATTGCTGGACGAATTCCCCCAAATTTTATGGTTTTTGCGAAAGTTTCCCCCATTCCCCTAGACTACGAGTGTTTCCCCCAGATCTAGGGGAAATCCCCCATCAGTGGCAGCCCTGCTTGTTAGTGGTAACGGTGGTTAAACAATTACAATAATAATAATAATAATAATGTAATTCCCATGTCACTAGTCTAAATAAATGATTGAGGGCAAAGTATCCCTAGTGTATCTTTATCTAGATGTGATGATATATGTAACTACAATTATAAAAGAAAACACGATTCGTGTCACAGTGTGTAGGTGAGAATAATCTTTTTGGTGAACAGTTGCAGTGAAATCCCCTCAGGGGGATACAACTATTGTATCTATGGGAATTACCGTTCCCAGGGGAACTATGTGAGGTCCCGAGCTAAAGGTTAGGTAGGCTTCCTTTTTATTAAAATAACATAGGTTTTTGTTACGTACCATCTTTTTTCGGTTCACTGCTGTCCTGTTTTTCAACACTTACTACTTTCTTCTTCAACTTTGATCTTGTTTCGTGAACTTCTTTCTCTCCTAATGTTTCAATGCCCTTTCTGCATAGATTCCACGTTCCATTAACTCCATACTAAATGGTGCCTTCTTCCTTCCTCTCGTTAGATCGCATTTGTAGAGGATAGGGAGGCCAAAACTATATAATAATCTAATCTAATCTAATCTGCAGTGAAATACGAACTCGGTGACTTGCGGTACAATTAATTTGTTAAAAGTAAAACGGGTGGATCTAAATAATCCTGCATCTAAGGCTGCGAGGTTGACATACAAAACTATATTTTTATTCTTACGTATTGACTAGTATTCCAATCAAGGCACTCGTAGAAAATGTCTTCTATCACGTAACGCAAATATTTCCACGCTATAATACGATATTTCCAGGCTAATAATATTGTCACAAAACAGTCTACATGAGTCAGAAACTTGAAAATGATTATTCTACAACGGTTACCAAGAAATGTACAACATAATTAGAGAGGTACGTGAAAGTGACCACCAAGATAGGGTTATCATAACATTCTCAAGAGTGTGTAATGATTTGCATCTCACAGGACTAACAAGAATGATTTAGAAGGTGAATAATAGATGAACACATTAGTGTTCTATAAATATCTCTTGAGTACTTTTATTGTAGCTAGTGGCTGGAACTAACTTGTAATCTAATCTCATTTTGAGAAAAGTAATGACATGAATGCCTACAGTGGGCCTCCCCTCAGGGGATACAATTCTTGTATCAATGGGAATTAGCGCTCCCAGGGGGACAACGTGAGGGCCCGAGCTGAGAGTTAGGTAGGGCTTCTTTTTGTTGAAATAAAATGTTTGTCATGTTAAGGACCACCCTTTCTTCGGTTCACTGCTGTCCTGTTTTTCAGCACCTACTACTTAATTCTTCAGTTTTGATCTTGTTTCATAACCTTCTTTCACCACTTACTGTTTCTATGCCCTATCTGCGTAGATTCCGCGTTTCCTTAACTCCAAACTAAATGGAGCCTTCCTACTTCCTCTCTTTAGATCGCATTTGTTGCTGCGGGTAGGGAGGCTAAAAATAACGACTAATATAATCTAATCTTACAGCGCGAGCAAGAGGAGCTCAGGGCCCAGCTGGATGCTGCGCTGGCGCTTGTGGCGCAGCAAAAGAAAGAAATTGAAGATAGGGAGGTCGAGAAAAGGAAGCTCCTCCAAGAGCTGAAGGTAATAAGTTTAAAGGTTTTTTAGGCTTTGACCATGTACTACGATTTTGGTCGATAAGCGGTATATTTTAGGAAAAGTCAGCAAGTTAATGTCCAAGAACTAAGGTGATGCAACTTTTGAGTTACTGATGTTACGTGCAGAGATTTTGGTCGGTGCCATCTATAATTTGAGGTGTTTCCTAGTTGATGAGGTGGTCTTCAAATAGAATGCACGAGTGCTACGAGTTAAGCAAGTTGTATAATTAGACATTAATTATTTTTATATCTGCACCTTAAAATATCCAGATAGGTTTTATGCCCGCTGTTTTTTCATCATTATCATTTTTTTTCTAGTGAAGCGAAGTATTTGCACAACATTAGGCGGAAACTTTTCTCATGGCTCTCAAATGATGTGTTCACTAGTCATGTTGGTGAAATATTCACAATACCGAAATTTAATACCTGACTGAGATCATTTTCTATCTTTAAAACACCGGTTCCAAACTGTGGTATCGCGTATACACACAAACCCCTGAGCTCGGTGTCGATCGTGCGCCGTGCCTCCCAGGAGGAAAATGTATGAGGGCCCAAGCTGAGTTAGGTAGGCCTTTTTTGTTGGAATAAAATGTTTGTGCATTATGTCGAGGACCACTTTTTTCGGTTCACTGCTGTCTTGTTTTTCAGTACCTACTACTTCTGCAATTTTGACCTTGTTTCATGAACTTCTTGCTCAATTTCCCGTTTCTATGCCCTTCTGCACAGGGTTGCGGAGTCGGAGTCGCCGGAGTCAAGGTGGAGTCGGAGTCGGAGCCGATTCTCTTTAGTGTGAAGTTGGAGTCCGAGTCGGAGTAGGAGGTGCTGCATTCCCTTATCTCCATACTAAATAGTGACTTCCTCCTTCTTGTCATTGATACGCTCTTTTTCGTAGCGGTTAGGGAGGCTTAAACTAACCTATAATCTTCAATCAAAAATCGTGCGCCGTGGACCCCCTTTTTATTTTCTATACAGAATGCAGGTAGAAAATTTTAGCTAAATTCGTTTTAAAGGGGATTTGAGCAAAAAAGACATATCATATGCTTCAGAGAAATGCTGAAACTATAACACGGTAGAGGTGAGGTTATGATAATTCGCGTTCCTATAATGAACTAGATGTTCCTCTGGGTGAAATACAGTATTTCGATTTCATACGCCAAGAAAACTTGGGTAATGACTCAGTAGCCGATACTTACCCCAAAAGTTTAATCTCAACTTCAGTTTAAGTAGAGGCGTTTCACTTAGCTTCTGCCTTATAAGTACAATTAGTTTCCGGCAGAAACCCTGTTATGTTGTGGCAAGTAAGTAAAATAAACATATATCAGTGATGGAGTTTAAAGCATTTTCTATAACGACAGCCAGCAATTGTGCTCGGAAAATTAAAGAATTTTTCTCAACTCTCTATGTTAAAATGAATCAGTACTATGTTTGCGGTTGTGTTTTCATATTAGTGCTTCATCTGAGGAAATTCAGCGTTTAAATGAAAGCGTGAACTATCAATATCAAAAGATCGGCTATTGTTATTGAAAATCTCCTCAGGGGGGGATACAACTAAGTTATCTATGGGAATTAGCACTCCTAGGGGAAAATGGGTGATGGCCCGAGCTGAGAGTTAGGTAGGTGTTCTTTTTGTTGAAGGAGAAAAGTTTTTTTGTTTTCTTACGGATCATCTTATCCGGTTCACTGCTGTCCTGTTTTTCTGCACCTACTACTTTCGTCTTCAACTTTTTTCTTGTTTCATGAACTTCTTTCTTTGCTAACTGTTTCGATGTACCTTGTGCATAGATTCCGCGTGTCCATGATTCCATACTAAATGGTGCTTTCAGCCTTCATCACTTTGAACATCTTTGACGTGGTAAAGAGAGGCTAAAACTACCTCATAATCAATCAATTTCCTTCCATAAATCATTAAATATTACCCATGCTACATTACATAAGTCTTACCTAAAATATGCTGAAGAAAATTATTGCTGGGTGCAGCTGCCGATTTTAGAAATCAAACGAAGTTGGTCGCAAATTATCATATATATATTTTACCGTGAACCCCAATCATCCACTAAAACGTGGAGTAAGTACGCAACAAAAAAAGTTTGGAAAACACTGCGTTAGAAGTAGACTTGGTCAGATAAATTTTGTAAGTGCATTTAGGGCGCAATCAAAACTTTACCGAGTCAGCCAAAAAACTGCTTTACTTGACAGCTAGAAAATGAAACAAATGCTTGATGTAACGAAAATAAGATTCTAATTTGTGTGCAGGGCAACGTCCGTGTCCTTTGCAGGGTGAGGCCAGCCTTCTCTCCGGCAAGGGAGAATCCTGTGCGAGTATTGTCAGCGATCGCTGTGGAGGTGCTGGAGGGAAGTGCTGGTAAGAACGCCGCGCGACAGGCTCTCAATACTGTGGAAATGTTGAGGTAAAACCTGCCAATGCAATGCCTCAGAAAATGCAACTATTGCATTTATGGGAATTAGCTCTCCTACGAGGAAAGGTTGAGGTCCTGAACTAAAAGTTATGTATGCTTTTTTGTTGCAATGAAATGTTTTTCTTGTATCAAGGACCATCGTTTTTCGGTTCTCTACTTTCTTGTTTTTCAGCACCTACGACTTTTTCTTCGACTTTTACCTTCTTTCAAGAACTTTTTTCTCAACTTCCTGTTTCCATGCCCTTTCTGCATAGATTTCGCGCTCCCTTAACTCTATACTACATGGTGCCTTCTTCCTATCTCTCTTTGGATCTACTTTGTTGCAGATAGGGAGGCGCAAACTAAAAAATAATCTAATGAAATTTATCAAT
This sequence comes from Morinoia aosen, assembly GCA_030386875.1. NCBI lineage: Eukaryota > Metazoa > Arthropoda > Malacostraca > Amphipoda > Talitridae > Morinoia > Morinoia aosen. The sequence continues at coordinate 44,421,903 of CM059561.1, read as the reverse complement.
TTTTTTGCATATAGGTTTGAAATGACATTTTTAACTCGTTAACCGCCATGGGTTAAAATAAAATTTAATGTTCAACTTGAACTTGAAGTCAATTGTAGCATGCCATTTTGAAAATAACAAACCTTAACTGGATCGTGCCTTCATTTAGCTTTGATCAAGTATTTTTGAAAATTGAGTTTGCAACTACTGTTCGATCAGTAGCATTATGAAGATTCCCTCTGTGTACCACCAGTGGTTCACACGGCGGTTAGCGTGTTAAAATATTACATAAGTGCATCATTATAGGAAGGGAGTGAGGAAACGAATGGATGATTATGCCATCCTATTGATTATACTGGATTGTAACTACGATTACTATCTAATGTCAGTGATGTTTCGATATGTTCAGCTTTCCCCCACGAGAGAGTGTTATTGTGTGTTATTTTGTGTGTTATTGCTGACAAGAAGTTAAAATTGTAATTAATTTATTTTGACTAGGTGCTGACTCGTGTGGGGCACGTGGCCACCAATTTATATTCGATAAGGTGTTTGGGCCAGAGGCCAGGCAAGAAGATGTGAGTACCTCATGCTTTAAAATAAAACATTTATTCTCATTATTTTGCATTGTCCGTTGAGGAAGAGAGGTTTACGTTACCTTAATGACGCTATCATATTTATGATACTGGTTATAGGTCAGGTAGCTCCGCATCAGGAAGTCTTCTGTCACTACCTGGCCCCAAAATATCTTGCTCAGCATTGTGTTGGTGCGCTACTGTCGTGGACATCGGCGTCTTGCTCCTCAAGAATAGGAACAGTTTGCGTTCAATGAATGCCAAGCTGCTGCTGGAACTCTGGATCACCATATAGCTATATAAACTTTAAATGAACTAAATTCAAATGCAGTGTGGAACGACTATGGAGAATTTAAACATTCCCCATTGCCCTGAGAGGCGCATTGGGGTTAGACCTTCACTTTCAGATCAACGTGGATTTAGGCAGGTGAGCTGAGAGCTAGCTACCTTAGCTGTTTTTCGGCATGATACTTTTTGAACCTTCTACGATTGCATACGCAATGTGTGCGTCATTGATTGTGAGCGATATTATAAAGGGTGGGACAGAAAAACCTATCCGATTTCAAATCCCTTTTTCTCAGAAGAGGGAGCAGGTAGAGTAGTGGGGTAAAAACCGTTAGAAAGCCGGTTTTATGCCATTTGTCAGTAGTCAACATGCCTTGGTCTGGTGAACATCGTGCTTTTGTTATTGAGCGGTTTATCGAATGCGGCGGTTCGATAATTGCTACACAACGTGCTTTTCGAATTCATTTCGGACTCGGGCGTCATGATCCTGTTCCACATCACGCTACGATTAAAGTGTGGGTGTCAAATTTTAGACAGACAAGTTCAGCATTGAAAAAGAAGTCGCCTGGACGTCCCAGGACAGCAACAGGACCTGAAAACGTGGCCAATGTGAGAGCCGCGATTGAACGTTCCCCGCGTCGTTCGGCGCGAAAACATTCGCTCGCTTTGGCGATTTACAACCGCAGTATTCGGCGCATTTTGCACCGGGACCTCAAAATGCATCCCTACAAAATGGTTGTTGCACAGGAATTAAGTGAAAGGGATTTTGAAACCTGTACGAACCTGTGTCGCGATCTCAGAGAACTCCCAAACGACGATGTTGTGCTCTTCACGGACGAAGCCCATTTTCACCTTTGTGGTGCCGTTAACAGGCAGAATTTTCGATGTTGGAGTGACGAAAATCCTCGAGAAATCCATCAGGAACCCCTCCATAGCCCAAAAGTGACTGTGTGGTGTGCTCTTTCCCGCCTAGGCGTCTGGGGGCCTTACTTTTTTGAAGAAAATGGGCAAACCGCAACAGTCAACAGCGAGCGCTATTGTTTCATGCTGGAAAATTTTCTTAGACCCAAAATGGAAGAAAATGGCGTGAAAAATGTGTGGTTTCAACAGGATGGTGCAACCGCCCACACATCGCGACGATCAATGGACATTCTCAGGGAACTGTTTCCCGGTCGCCTCATTTCCCTGAGAGGTGATCTTGGCTGGCCGCCGCGCTCACCGGATCTCACTCCATGTGACTTCTTCCTTTGGGGTTACCTCAAATCGAAGGTTTACCAGCATCGACCAAGGACCCTTCTTGCTTTACGAAGGGAAATTGCCCGGGCAATTGAAGAAATTCCTGTGGAAATGACGGTGAAAGTCATGGAAAGCTACCGCGAGCGCCTAAATCAGTGTATCCGCTCCCAAGGACGACATTTGAGTGATGTGCTTTTCAAAACCTAAATTTAAAAATGGCATAAAATTTGCGATATGCTAATAAAAAAATTTTTTTAACAACTTCAGTCGTTTTAATTTTATAACGTTTTGAAATCGGATAGGTTTTTCTGCTTCACCCTGTATAGGCGTCCCCACTTGTAACTGCCGCACTTTGTGCAAGGAGTGAGCTCTATCACGGAGCACTTGTGGGTTGCGAGAGGCTCTCGTTGACTTACCTGGCCGTCGTTCTGGTGGCGCTGGACCACCGGCTTCGCGCCTTCCTCCGTGCTTCCTCGCCCTCTTCCTATTCATAATTCTCTACCTGCTCAATTCTACTTGCCCATTTACTTGGTCGTTGCTGGCCGCCATTTTTGCCCTTAATTTACTATACCTATGTTACTTGCTCGATTAACTTATTTCTTGCCTTGCTGCTATTGTGTGAATGTGAGTGTGCGTGTTAATTTAACCTTATTACCTTCTTAACCTTGCTAAAGAGCCGATTTGCTTAACTTACTTTGAGTTTTCTCTTTAAATTAACTTACCTGGGGCCTGCTGGCTGACAGCTAGTAGGCTGTCTAGGGCTCTAGGTAAATCTTTACTTGAACATCTAACTCTTGATTCATCTGTTTCGGCTCTACATGAGCATTTTCTTTGCTTTGCTTCTTTACCCTTCTTCTTTCTGAACTCCGGAAGTGTCCATCACACTGAGGCACAACTTTAACTCAGGTTAGCATTGCAGTGTTTAATTGTGCTTTGTTTGAACCTCTATACTAAAGCTGAACCATAAAGGCCCAGCTGCTTTCCATTTTCTTTAACCAGTCTATCCTTCCTTGCAGTATCGTCATATATCATCATTAAAATCCGGGGGTGGGGACGCGGAGCATCGGGTCGCACGGGACGCCAGGTTTTTAATTCGACGCGTCTTACTGCTGCGAAGCCGTCACTTGGAAGTTCTACATCGTCTGATCTGAGACTGCTTGTCTGCCTACTGCTTAAGCTGTCTTAAAGATTCCTACGGCATACAACCACCTGCATCCACGCCGAGACCGGCTAGGACCAGGACCACTTTCTTTGATCCTGGAGGAGGATTCCCGCAGAAGTCCACTGCAATTTCCTGCAGAAGTCCACATTTCTCTCGTCGCTGCAGCGGTGACATAGCCAACGCCGTGCAAGGGGACGCCAATCGCCACCGTTTTAGGTTTTAACACTTGAAAGAATGAATTGCATAATTCCTATTCGCAACTATCTTCTTATTGTTAAGATTATCGTTAATTGTTGCGTGGAAAATTTAGTTAAATTAACCTTCCTTGTTCCGTTGAAGGTATTTTAATTGTTCAACTTGCAGGATAATAAAACCTTGCATGACCTTGTTGTATTAAACCTATTTGTGTGGGTTTCCAACACGACCTCAAATGCCCCACTGAAAGCATACGGAAAGATTCACGAACAAAGAAAGAAAGAAAGAAAGAAAGAAAGAAAGAAAAAAAAAATAGTTTATTTCCAATAGAGATAGTTCAAGACATCCTTGGTTTTTAAAATAGCTTAACCTAATTAAAATACACTTTACACTTAATCTAAGGAAAATATGAAACACACACATGTGTATTGTAATACCCATGACACTAGTCGAAAGAAATGATTGAGGGCAATGTATCCCTAGTGTTGCTTAATCTAGATTTGATGAAACATGTAACTACAAATATAAAAGAAAACACGATTCCCATCACAATGTATAGTTAAGAACACTCTTCTTGGTGCACACTCGGAGTGAAATACGTGCTCCGTGACTGGCGGTATAAGTAATTTGTTGAAAGTAAGAGGGTGGATGGAAAACATCCTGCGTCTAACAGAGCAAAGTTGACATCGGAATTATATTTTGCTCCTACGTATAGACTAGTACTCCAATCAAGGGACTCGGCAGAAATGTCTTCAATCACGCGACGGAATTATATATCAATCCCAATAATATTGCCGCAAAACAGTTATTAAGACATAACGGCTACCAAGACATGTGAGACATCATTGGGCTGATACGAGAAAGTGACCACCAAGATAAGGTTGTCATAACATTATCAAGAGCGTACATATAATGATTTGCGTCACATAAGACTAGCAAGAACATTTTAGGACGTGAATAATTGATAAACACGTTAATGTTCTATAAACTTACCAAATTAGAAAAAAATTACGTTAATGTCGAAACGTGATGCAAATTTCTTTTACTGAGAAACATAAATAGGTGCCACGACGGTCCAGTTTGATGCTTGTACGAAAACGGAGAGAAAAAGCGTAAAAATATATCCTATAGCTGCTTAATTGAAATTGAATAGTCTTTGTTAAATCATGAAAGCAATAAAGATGAGAACTATGTTGGGTGAAGACAACTGCGACATTTTACGCGTACATTGACATATCAGCTTTGGATTTCATAAAATAAGAGGATATTATAGTTTCTTGTTGTGGCAGAAATTCAATAATGAAGGATAAGGAAGATTATTCAGGAATGGAGATATTGATCGTGGGAGATTCGTAAATATTCATTCAGTATGTTCTGTAACTAAGAATTATTGTTGAGACGCAAGATGACGAGCTATTTTGGTCTGGAATTTTCTCAGTCTCTGAGGGATTTTGATACGCAAGGTAAGTTTGTTCCAATGTAAGGCGCCTGATATGGACAAAGGCTTCTGCCCTATGCGAGATGAACGATAGTTGACTAGACAAAGACATTATTGTTTCTGTTCGGCTTTAGGTATGATACAGTAGGTGGATGGAAACGCACTATCTCAGCATTGCTCTGAGGAAAATATAACGAGGAGAATATGTGTTGGTCACTTTGCATGAGGAGCCTCTTTTGAATAGGAGTCCAGCCAAGATTATTAAGGAGAGGGGTTACGTGATCACTTCTTTTGAAATTACAGTTACATACCACCTTGGCTGCGAAATTTATGTACTTTTGTAAATCCCTTGGAAAGTATTGAGGTAAGTCTCCACATACTAGGCTGCAGTAGTCAATGAGCGATAACACCAGGGATTGAATGACCAATAATCTGAATTTTTCGTCGAGTATACCCTTATGCGATGAAAATGCATCAAATTTCTGTAAATTTTGTTGCAAGCATTATAGAGAGTGAGCAACCAATAGGAAACACTCAAGAGGAACCCTCAGGGGGACACAACTATTGTATCTATGGGAATTAGCACTCCCAGGAGGGACTATGTGAGGGCCCGAGCTAAAGGTTAGGTAGGCTTCCTTTTTGTTTCAGCTTCCACTACTTTCTTCCTCAACTTTTTCTTGTTTCATGAACTTTATTCTTAGCTTACTGCTTCTGTGCACCTTGTGCATAGATTCCGCGTTCCCTCAACCTCATACTAAATGGTGCTTTCCTCATTCCTCTCCTAGAACATCTTTGTTGTGGTTAAGGGCGGTTAAAACTTTCTTATATAATAATAATAATAATAATAATAATAATAATTATAATAATAATAATAATAATAATAATAATGAAATAATAAAATAATAATAATAAAATAATTATAATAATAATAATAATAATAATAATGAAATAAGCCGGCGACACCGAACCGGAAACGGACGAGGCGGAACCCATCGTAGGGGAAGAACCTGTGGTGGACCGCCGAGACCTTCCGGGAGATGAAGAGACTCTGCTCAACGAGCTCCACAATACCTACTTAACGCTCCTTCACGAAACTCCAAAAGAACAACTACCGAACCTCAGACACGTCCCATCGGGGAAGATCCTAGCAGCTACTGCCAAGATTAATCATCTCATCGGCAGAATAAAGACCAGGAACATCACAGAAACTAACACCCTAATTCTGGCCGGAGCGTTCCTAGTCTCCAAAGAGCTTGCTCCTCCGCCGGCAACCAACCGGCCGAGAGGAAAGAAAGACCCCCCATGGAAACACCGAATCCAAAAAAGCATAGATGAGCTCCGGAAACATCTAAGCTGGATCTCGGAATGGAGACGTGGCAGACTGACCTGCAGAAACAAAATGGCGGAACTCGAGGGTATCTACCACTGCAGGGAGGCAGGACTACAACTGGTAGAAGAAACCCTCAAACAAAGACTATCGGCAAAACGAAGCAAAATCCTTAGATATGAGAACAGAATCGCTGGCTTTCAACAGAACAAAATGTTCGCGACCAACCAGTCACGATTCTACAAACAACTGCGCCACAGAAATGTCGAAATGGACGTTCCGGAAGCCGAAGGTACGCGGCGCTTCTGGAGCGGCATTTGGAGCCAAGAGGTCCAGCATAACGCCGAGGCTGAATGGCTCCAAGGCATCGCCAAAGACGTCAATCCGGACGAAGACCTCCGGATAACGGCGGCGCGATTACAAAAGCAAATAAGAAAAACGCAGAGCTGGAAGGCCCCCGGTCCAGACAAAGTCCAAGGCTACTGGATCAAGACCTTCACATCCCTCCATCCCAGGCTGGTAGAAAACCTGGACAGATGCTTAACATCAGGCACTGTGCCAGATTGGATGACAACTGGAAGGACGGTCCTGATACAGAAGCATAAGGAAAAAGGATCAGCGGTGAGCAATTACAGACCCATCACATGCCTCCCGGTCATGTGGAAGATCCTCACCGGCATGATCTACGAGAGCATGTATGAGCACCTAGTGAGCCGCGACTACTTTCCTAACGAGCAGAAGGGATGTAGACGGGGAACGAGAGGGACGAAAGACCATCTTCTGCTCGATAAGCTGATCATGACCCACGCCAAAGCTAAACACAAGAACCTTAGCATGGTGTGGATTGATTACAAAAAGGCCTTCGACATGGTCCCGCACTCATGGATCCTCGAATGTCTGGAGACATACGGAGTCGCAGGAAACGTCCGGCGGCTGATCGCAACTACCATGCCTAACTGGAAGGTCCAGCTCACGTGTGCAAACGCTGAGCTGGGAGAGGTGAACATCCGTCGAGGAATCTTTCAAGGCGACTCCCTATCTCCACTCTTGTTCGTACTGGCACTGGTCCCAATGACTCAGGTCCTCAACAACACGGGCCTGGGATTCAAGTACGACCGCAATAACAGCCTCAACCACCTACTCTACATGGACGATCTCAAGCTGTTCGCAAGATCCGCTAGTGAGATCGAAAGACTTGTGAAAGTTGTGCACGAATTCTCCCACGACACCGGAATGGAATTCGGAATAAGCAAGTGCGGCCTCATCAACATCGAGAAAGGCAAAGTCTCAGCAACTGAAGGTATCCATTTAGAGAACGAAACAATCGAACAGATCGAAGAAGAAGGGTACAAATACCTAGGAGTGCTTGAACACGACAACGTTCTGCACACCGAGATGAAGAAAAAGATCAGGAAAGAATACATCAGCAGAGTAAGGTTAATTTTGAAATCTAATCTCAACGGCGCAACATCATCAAAGCCATTAACACATGGGCCGTACCGGTCATCAGGTACACCGCCGGAATAGTTAAATGGACGAAGCTCAAACAAAAGCAGCTAGATACGAAGACCAGAAAGCTGATGACCATCTTCAGGGCACTCCACCCCCGATCATGCACTGACAGGCTATACATCAAGAGAAAGGAAGGAGGAAGAGGTCTGCTTGAAGTGGAAGAGTGCATCCAAAGTGAGATCAGAGCACTCGGCCAGTACACGAGAGAGCACCAGGATCCTTGGATGAAACTGGTGTGGACATCGAAGACCCTGAAAGAGGAAGAGACCTCAGACAGTTTCAAGGAGAGGAGAAGGGGAGAGCGACTCCAAAAGTGGGAGGGAATGGCACTCGCCGGCCAATACCCCCGACAAACTCGAGAAGCAAAACCCGAACTCACTTGGAACTGGCTGAATCGAGGTGAACTCAAGAAAGAAACTGAGGGCATGATCCTTGCCGCGCAAGAACAAGCCCTCAACACCAAAAACAGAGCAGCTAGAATCACGCACACAAGCAACGACCCAAAATGCCGGATGTGCAAAACCAAAGACGAAACCGTCAACCACCTGATCAGCGAGTGCTCGGCGCTGGCGCAGAGGGAATACAAGAGGAGGCACGACAAGGTAGCAAAAACTCTACATTGGAACCTGTGCAAGACTCACAACTTCCCCTGCGCTGACCGCTGGTACCAGCACGAGCCCAAGACTGTGATGGAAAACGACGACATCAAACTTCTCTACGACGTCCTCCACCAAACTGACAGGGCCATCACAGCCAGACGACCGGACATCGTCGTCATTAACAAGACCCAGAAACAGATCAAGATCATCGACGTGGCAGTTCCGTACGACTCAAGAATCGTCGAAAAGGAGGCTGAGAAAATCCTCAAGTATCAAGGCCTCCGGGTCGAGCTCGCCTCGACCCACGGTTGCCGCGCCGAGGTGGTTCCCATCGTGATTGGGACACTTGGGGCCTCAACCACCAATCTTGAAAGGCATCTGGGTAGCATCGGCTGTGATAAAATCCACCCTGGACTGCTGCAAAAGTCAGTTCTCCTGGGATCTGCCCACATTCTTCGCAAGGTGCTCGGATAACACCGGACACTGAGCTGAAGCCGAACCCACTCAGACGAACTGGATTCGAATATGGAGAAGAGAAGAAGGCGGTGATCCTCAGGGTGCGGGACGCACCCCGGAACGCTACGCCTAAAGGGACCGAAGGCTGCGAAGGAAGGAAGAAAGGAAGAGGAGCGTAAAACACTCGTTACACCACTTCTGACTGGAACAACCTGAAGACAACCCTACACCAGCCTTAACAACTTGGCTGTGGATCTGTTTCAATAATGAAATAATAAAATAATAATAATAAAATAATAATAATAAAATAATAATAATAATAATAACACTCAAGATGAAAGTAAGCCACCAATTACAGCACCTGGGGTTCCTGATACCAGTCAATGGGCTCGTCCTTCACAAAAATGGCCTCCAGGTCAGCGTCTGACACTCCACTTTTGATGTAATTTTTTCCTCGATGGATCATGGCTCCCAGAGCGCGACGCGTCACCTGCAAGTGACACAAGCTCATTGAGCATATTTTTTAATTCTTTTTTCACTTTGATCTGGTTTCATAACCTTCATTCTCAACTTACTGTTTCTCTGACCTTTCTGCATAGATTCAGCTCTCCTAAACTCAGTACCAAATGATGCTTTCCTCATTTTGGATCGCCTTAGTGGCGAATAGGGAGGATAACACGCTAACATCCTCATGCATTTTCCCCCAAGGAGTGCTGATTCCCATAGACACAATTTGGTTGAATCCCGCTATGGGGAGCCTCTTTATCAATTAAGGGCATTTTTATTAAAACATTTTGTAATCAAATATGTTGTTTACACCTCACGTATCACCTTGTTTGGCAATAAGCGATCATTCTTTCCTATTTACAATGAAGCTTTATAGCAGCACAAGTGATTATGAGTTTCATGTGTTCCGTAGGTTTTTGATGAGGTTCGCGACCTCGTCCAGTCTGCCCTGGACGGAGAGAAGACGTGCATTTTTGCCTATGGACAGACAGCGTCTGGCAAAACCCACACAATAGAGGGCGGCCCGGGGGCTGACGCCGGCATTATACCCAGGAGTATAGACTTCCTGATGGCAGAAGCCTCTAAATTAACTGATAAGGTAGTGAGGGTTGTAGAATTCCGGTGATCACTGATATGAAACTTCAAGGCATAAAACATGCTATGTAATGGACAAGGACGGAATAAACAAAGCTCGTTTGTAAATCTTGAGCTGCGTTTAATTAAGTGAATATGTAAACGATAAATCGTAGACGAAATCTTTGTTTTGTATGAAGAGGGATGAGGTTAACTACGAATGTTATGACGGCAGGGGGTGGAAAAACATGTGATATAGATATGGATAAGTATAAAATTCTGTAAATATGATTAAAAAAACATTTGATGGTGTTGATTTACTAGTAAGTAATTTCGACTTAATTAATCATAAAATTATTAGATATATGTCCATGCAACGTTGAAAATTTTTTTTTAAATGGTAAAAATTAATGGAGATTGTTAGGCAATGTACTACCTGACTAACAATTTGGCAAGTGTTAGGTATACTTAGAAAAGTCAAAGCTAATATGTGATGATTTTTATAATGCAGCTTTAATGTTTCTGTGCAAATTTAGCTCTTTTTCGGGGTTTGTAGTCGGTTAAACTTTCACTGTGTAAGATCAGATGGATGTTGCTGCATGTTGGAAGAGAGATGGTCGTCACATGTAATACATTGTTTGCTAATAAAAATAAAATGAAGTATAACGTGTGAGCCGAAAATTTGAGTTGATTTTAAACGGGTATGTTATTGCGAGCAGGGCTGGACTTACCAGATAGAGGCGAGTGCCGTTGAAATATACAACGAAACTCTGCGGGACCTGCTGTGCCCCCAGGCAGAAAAACAAAATCTTTTCATCAGGCTGAAGGGACCTTCGTCAAATGAAACTTGCGTGGCGAACCAGAAGGTGAGCAGCCTCTTATTACTTTCATGATTCTTCGAAGCTTAATTAATCGTTGACTCCACAGAAAGTTGCTTTAATTTCAGGTTCTGATTTGCATTCACGATATTATACTTGCTGTAAGTTACATGCCATACCTGCAACAAGGAGATTGCAACGTATCTGACTAAGTGCTGTCGGAATCAGCAGTATGCGTGTCTAAAAATAGCTGTCCTGACCATTCTATACAACGGTCTTTTACACCTAAAATATTCCTTGGTTTTTGAGCTACAGAGATGAGTTTTATATCAACTAAGCACGGGATTTAAAGGTTTTTCTAATTAGGAAATGAGCTACACATGTATTTTTGTACAAACTTGGGAATACAATTTTTTAGACTTTCTCTACTTTCTTAAAAAGTGTTTTAAAATTCCAAAGAACATTCATACATTTGTTAAGAATACAATACCACTTCTTTTTGGAAAATGGGAAAAGCACATGACTCTAACCTACTATTTTATCTAGTTTACGCATCTGTATCAAGTTTCATAAAGATCAGTCCAATACTAAAAAAAATTTGTATTGTGTTAAAAGGTATACAATTATACGCCTTACCCGGACAATTCCTGTTCAGCCCTTTGAGTACTGATGATTCTCCAGTGCCAAGATGACTAGTGCTTCTAGTTTAGGGCATTTAACAAAATTTTCAAGTAATTCAATTAGTGAGGGTATACTTCCAAGCAAATAACAAAATTAGCGGAATTGAAAGCACACATGAAACCTATTTCTTAGAAGTTCCAGAAGCCTGCTTGCGTGAATTACCCTTGATTACCTCAAGTTCACGTCACAGGATCCGTGTTACATATTCGATAACCTTTCTTTTTAACTCGAAAAAGTTTTTTTCTGAATTACGTTCGTTTCTGGTAAACTGGACAAATACTTTGAAATGGTTTCTTTGAAAATTCAGGAACTTTATTTTCAACTCCGAAAATTTTTCTCGCCTAGCATTAGAGCTTAAAAGATTCATAATTAAGCGGGCTATTCTCACACTAGGGCAGCTTTGTTGACATTCACGGCTACTGACAACTTCATCCCTGGAAAATTTTGAAGAAACCGTTTGATTTTTCGTAATAAACGGGGTTGAAAAAAGTACCTTCTGAAATTCTAGTGTAAGAAAGATGATCGTTTCAAGAAGTTGTAAAGCAAGGTAACCTTGGAATCTTGTAGAAATTTAGCTGTAATTTAAACAATTTATTTACCACAGGTGATACAGAGGTAGAATGTTTCTTAAGTCTAGTACAATGGTCAAACTAGGTTATAGCTACCGGTGGGCCCGAACAAGTTCAGCGACTTCTAGGGCTTCCTACCATCACATTATTCTAATGTGTACAATAATGTTTAAACTTATTCACTTGACCTAGTTTCGCATTAGACTGATCAATGAGATTATCAACTCGATATTTGATGCTGTGTTTTACAGTATAGGTAAAATCGGCTATATTTAACAATACATTTGATAAAACGACTTAAGAGCAGACTGAAGATCGGTTTTGTTACCCGTGACAAGTCACATTCTTTGGGCCAGACATGAAGGAGGCAAGATGCGAGTTGGTGATCTTACACGACTAGTATTCTGATAGAGAGTGAGACTCAAGATGTCTTTTGAATACCTAGTAAGAATTACTTTCACGGATCTCCGCAAGTATAGAGTTCCAAGTTTTAGTTCCAACGAAGAGGATACTGTGTTGCGGCCGGGACTTCAAATAAAAAGGAAGAATGAATTTACTTCTATTTCGGGTTAAATGGTCCTGATACCAGTTTGCGCAGTGAATAATTGTTTTTGGCTATATTCGCCATCATTTCTTAATGTTTTGTAAATGAAATTACGAATGGAGATGTTGTAGAGATCCGGAAGTTTAAGTATTTGTAAATTTTTAAATTAATCATTTGTGTGAGCATTATATTCTAGATTCTTTACCGCTCTGATGGCTCTTTTTTTGCAGAGTAAAAATTATATTGGTTGTATTTTTATCAGTTCCGTGCCATGCTTCTATTCCGTATTGCAAGTATGGAGAAATGAGCGTTCGGTAGAGCATTTGTAAAGCCGCTTCACGCAGGAAATTTTTAACATTATTTAGGATTCCGATGGATTTTGATAATTTAGAACTAATATGAGCGATGTGCTTTTTGATGGTCAGACGTTTATCTATTATGATGCCCAGAAACTTACATGAGTTGGTTTCTTCGATTTCACCTTTGCCAATTTTAATGCGTGGGAGAGATACATTTTCCTTATATGAAAATATAATATATTTCGTTTTATCGATATTAAGGTTTATTTTATTAGCTTTAAGCCTCAATGAAACTCTATGAAGTTCATTATTTATACTCTCCGAAATCATAGCTGAATTTTGGTTCGGAAGGGCCCAGAGCTGAGAGTTAGGTAGGCCTTCTTTTTGTTGAAATAAGAGGTTTTTGTTATGTTAAGGACCACCTTTCTTCGGTTCACTGCTGTCCTGTTTTTCAGCACCTTCCACTATCTTCTACAACTTTGATCTTGTTTCATAATCTTCCTTACCAACTTACTGTTTCTATGCCTTTCTGCGTAGATTCCGCGTTTCCTTAACACCATACTAAATGGTGACTTCCTCCTTCCTCTCTTTGGATCGCATTTAAATGCTGGGTAGGGAGGCTAAAACTAATGACTAATCTAATCCTTGGTTCGGAAGGACCGCAGAAAGCGTACTGTCATCGGCAAAAAGTATGAATTTGATGAATGATGTAGATTTAATAATATAATTTATAAAAATAAGAAATAGGAGAGGCCCAAGAACAGATCCTTGTGGAACTTTGTGGCTTATTGTCTGTAAGTCCGTTTTTGCGTTGTCGATGACAACGTATTGCTTCCGATTTGTTAGGTATGATCTGAACCAATCATGGGTAACCCCTCGAATGCCATAAGTGTAGTTTCGAGAGTAATATTTTATGGTTCAGACAATCGAATGCTTTTCGAAAGTCAAGAAATACAAAGAAAACATACTTTCTTTCATCTTTATTAGAATAAAAGAATTGTAAATGATTTATTATAGCCTGTGTTATTGATTTTTTAGAGCGAAAGCCGAATTGTTTATCGTAAAGAAATTATTTTTGTTCAGTTCACTGCTGTCCTGTTTTTCAGCACCTACTACTTTCTTCTTCAACTTTTTCTTGTTTCATGATCTTATTTCTTAGATTTCCGTTTCTGTACCCTTTTTGCACAGATTCCGCGTTTCCTTAACTCCGTACTAAATGGTGTCTTCTTCTTTCCTCTCTTTGGGTAGCCTTTGTTGCCGATAGGGAGGCTTAAACTAACTAATAATCTAATTTAATCTGATTTTTGTTCAAAATAAGAGTACACTTTTTATACACAATTTTTTCGAATATATTGCTAATAATTGGTAGTACGGAGGTTGGTCGATAATTGTTTACACAGGTTTTTTCGCCATTTTTAAAGATAGGGGTTACCCTAGCAACTTGAGGGAGTTCGGGAAAATGCCTAGTAAGAGAGACTGGTTAATAACATTGGATATAGGCGGGGCTACAATATTAGCAATAATTTTAAATATTTTTGTCGGAAACGTTTGTAACCCACTCGATTTATTTTTCAGGTTGTTTATGCACACAAATACATCGGAAAAGTTGGCAGGCGTATAGAAAAAGTAGTTGTGTTCTCGAATATGATCCATGTATTCCAGGTGATCAGTAGGTTCGCTTGGAATACCATCAGCTATTTTCCCTACGTTTACGAATAAGATGTTAAAGCGATTAGCAATTTCTTTCTTCTCATGGTATTTTACATTATCTTGAACAACATATTCAATTTTCTTTTTATCGGCGTTATTCGATTTACAGCAAGAGTTAAGAAGGCGCCAAGTGTTTTTAACGTCAGCTTTAAATTGAATAAACTTGTGCGTAATGTAGATCTTTTTTGATATCCTTATCTGATTTGTCACATTGTTTCTGAATCGATTACATGTTTCTCGAGATATTTTCCCTTCGTAAAGGAGTGCTAGGTACGATTGACGTTTCTTTATATTTATCACGATGTCTAAAGTAATCCAGGGCTTTTGTTTATTTTTAGGGGTAACCGTTCGAGTTGCAATTGGGCAACACATTGTATGCGACCATTATAGTTTCAGTCAACTTTACTACTGTTTCATCAATGCTCGTTGCATTATTGTGTTGAGAGATGTGCAATGTAGGTTTCGGTTCTTCTAGAACGGTGCGCATTTCTTCTAAATTTGATTCGTTTACTTTACGATATGAGTACGTTTCAGCCCGTGGCTTGGTGCAGGCAATATAGACATTTTTCTTAGCAAGAAAAAGTGAAAAATGATCTGATAAGTCAAAGTAATGATTCCAGAAAGAAAATCACTTGGGTCTGTAAAAAATATATTTTCAAGAAGCGTAGCAGACTCAGAGGTTATTTGTGTAGACTTTGTGATGATCGGAAGGAAAGATTGAGACTGAAAGGCTGCTAGGAAATTAGAGATTGGTTCATAGCTTTCATGTTGCAGTAGATCATAATTGAAGTCACGGCATATTAGTATGTCATTGTATAAGGACCTGTTGAATTGAGAAATAATACGATTTAGCTCATTCACGAAGGGTATAGGACAGGCTGTAGGAGGCCTATACACCTTTCCAAGCACAGAGCGTTTACCATCTCTAGACAGTTCTACGAAGAGTGATTCTTTATGATCCTGAATCATTGACGCACTTGCTATGATTCTTGAGTCTATGTGATTAGATATATATGTGCTGATGCCACCGCCTCGCTGGTTTTTTCGTAGCGAATGGTAGCTGTAATAATTTTCAAATCGAATCATGTCTGTGATCGAGTCATCTAGCCAGCTTTCGGTGAAGCTAATCACGTCTAGGTTATATTTAAGTTCAGTAATAGTACATTGTATCTTTTCCAATTTTGGATAGAGTGACCTACAGTTCCAACACAGGAGTGAGAAATCATAGCGAGTTATTCATATAGTTTCATTGAATTTTGATATATTAGTTTACCTACAGTCGTCAGAGTCGTTTAGGTTTGGATATATTCTGTTCAAATGATTGAGATCCGGGTCGATTTCACCGAATACATCAGCGTGATCAGTCATTTAAAGTTATTAAACAGTAAGAAGTGTGTAATTTATAACTTAAAACGAAATACAGAATCAAGCTTAAAGGGATATTCCTGTCTAAAAACTAGCTTATGAAGTACACGAGAATAGAGTGAAAAATTTAGCGCGATTTCGTGAGCACACACAAACTCGGTCCATGAGCGAATAATATTGGAGATTAATATCACAACACTGGTGCAAACAGATTGCTGAGGGCGTTTTCAACAGTTCACATACAATAGGTATTAAGTTTTAAAGATTATGACGACAATGATATAATTAGCTGGTAATGGTTTACGCGTAATATTAACTTCTGTGGAAAAAAGAAAATTTTTAGTAATGAAAGAAAGATCGAAAAATATCCCCTTCTTCGTCTTCAATTTCGTTTCATAACCTTTCTGCTCACCCTGAAGTTTCTATGCGCAGGGAATCTTGCCCGGAAACATAGCTAGGCATAGATTCCGCGCTCCCTTAACTCTAAACATAATGGTGCCATCATCCTTCCTCTCCTTGAAGCACCTGTGTTGGTGTTAGGGAGTCTGAAATTAAATTATAATCTAATGTAACCTGTCTGTTGAGGTTGTGACCGTGAGCGACCGCCATCAAGTCGCCGAGCTGCTACGCACCGCTAAACAGCATAGGGCGGTGGCGGCCACAGAAATAAACCGTGGCAGTTCACGGTCACATTCCGTATTCAGAATGGTGGTCACCGGAGAGAACAACAAAACGGGCACCACCACGAAAGGTATGTATGGCGAGTGTCCGTCGAATCAGATAGCTTCTCTTGCTTGCATGCACTTTGTGTGGCTTATCAAGGAGGCTATCCTGCTCTCAGGCAACCCCTCACGGGGATACAAATATTATATCTATGGGAATTATCACACTCAGGGAGACAATGTAAGGGCCCGAGCCAGGGTTGCGGAATCGGTGGAATAAATTTGCGACTCCGACTCCACCTTTCCAGAATTTGGCGACTCCGACTCCGACTCCACCTTTTCAGAATTTGGCGACTCCGACTCCGACTCCATTTCTCCAGAATTTGGCGACTCTAACACCGACTCCGCCTATTCACAATTTTGTGACTCCAACTTCACCTATTCATAATTTATAAGATTAATATTTTATTTCTTAACTAGTGTACACAGGCCGTCAAAAATGACAAGATTCAATACCTTTCTTCAACAAATTTTCGTTTGAGTGGAGTTTCCATGCTTTCAGCTTATTCCAAAGGTAACTTAATTATCTTATAAGAGTTATAAACACTCAGAACACAGCATTTTTGAGCCGCACGAGAAGTAGTTATAGCCATTCGTGTCGTATCCAAGATACAGAAATTCAGCATTACTGAAAGCAACTGCGAACTTGTGTATGTATAATGTAATTTGCAATACAGTACATTGTTATACAGTATATTGTAATATACAATACAGCATATTGTAATATGCAATACCCCGCCGAACTCGGTATTCACGATACAAACTCGAGTATATAAGGCTCTGGAACGCTCTAATTGTGATGAAAGTGACTTATTATAGAGCTATTGCACAACGAAAATGAGTGTATTAATTGACCGTGAACTGGAACCAAGACCGCCAGTGCTAATTTTTTCCTATCAATTATTCTTAACAGCATAACACAAAACGTATAAATAAACACACGACAGTCATTCTTAGCAGTAAACGGTTGCAGGTGTTGAAACCTGTGCATATGTTCATTATATTCTTTATTAGCGAACGACTTTTAAATTGACTACAGATTGTTAATAATCAAGATACTAGTGTACATGATTGGTCAAAAATGACGGGATCCAATGGTATCGTTTTCAAAAAATCTCAAGATAAAAATGGCAAACAAATATATCCACTGTAATAGTACCCGCGATTAAAATACAGTATTCTCGTACCTGTGCACTGGTAAAACTCGTATCACAGATACGGTCATTGAGCATCTTTAAAAACGTCACAAACGCACACAACATTATTATTATATTATATAGGAAAGTTTTAGCCTCCCTTAATTGCACGACAAAGATGTTCTAAGAGAGGAAGGAGGAACGCACCATTTAGTATGTAGTTGAGGGAACGCGGAATCTATGCACAAGGTGCACAGAAACAGTAAGCTAAGAAAGAAGTTCATGAAACAAGAAAAAGTTGAAGAAGAAAGTAGTAGGTGCTGAAAAACAGGACAGCAGTGAACCGAAAAAAGATGGTCAGTAACAAAACAAAAAGCTATTCTATTTCAACAAAAGGAAGCCTACCTATTTTTTAGCTCAGGCCCTCACATAGTCCCCCTGGGAGCCCTAATTTCCATAGTTACAATACCTGTATCCCCCTGAGGGGACGCACATAACAACCAAGCAAATTGTATAACATAATACCTACCTGAATTGTAATTTAAATTATTGTTCGTAAGAGGTTTTTAAAAAATTTGCCATACCTTTTAAGCATTTAAATGCCTTTGAAATTTAAATGCGATGAGCCGCATTTTCTCGAGAGTTGATTCGATTTTCACGCAATGTTTTTTACTTATAAACATAAGTGAGCAGATGCCTGGTTTTTCATATTTCGATGGTATTTATGATACTGTCCAAGCAAGCAGATTCCCATTGTAATTAGATAGGGGAAATTTCGCCCTAGAACATATACATATCATTGACGGACACCTGGCTTTTTATTATATCGGGTGTCCTATAAAAATGTCTTCGATTTTTAATGAATTATATCTCAGCTTTAAATTAAAATATTTGAATTGCCTTTTTTTCACAATGTAGTAAATTTTGTTTCCTTTTCGAATAATTTAGGTTTTTGAAAATCAGTTGAATAACCACTTTACAATGTCCAATTTACTGAAAGGAGCAGAAAAATTAATTGTTCAAAGGAAAAGTTTTTAAAACAATATTGATATTCTCCCTTATTTTTTAGTTTCCATAAAACTGAACACACAAAATTTTTAAGGAATAACAAATCATTACCTTATATAACGTTTAAATAAATAAAGTAATTTTAGTATCCAACGACATACCCTCCATTTCTCTCAAGGCAAGTATTACTTCTAGCCACCATTGAACGAAGAGTTTTACCCATTATTCCACCGTTTCTATCAGCCCTTGAAACACTATTATTGAGAACACTTGAAACTTGAACCCTCTCAGAGGGTTTAAATACTTAGTTGAATGTACGATACATCGTTATGAAATTATTCTCAACAGTAGGTATTGAGGAATGAAAAAGAACACCAGTGTTGTTTTTAAAACTTTCCCTTTGAACAATTTTTCTACCCCTCTCAGTAAATCGATCATCTTAAAGTTTATTCAACTGATTTTCAAAAACTTGAATTATTTCAAAAATAAACAAAATTGACTAAATTGTAAATAAAAGACAATTAAAATATGTTAATTTAAAGCGGAGATATTATCAATTAAAAAGTCCGGGACATTTTTGTGGGACTCGCAGTATAGTATTGATTGTTCTTATACAATAAATGGTCAAGTGTCTCCTTTGAACAAATTAATAAATCGGTTTAGCTATTTCGTAAGCGTTATCTAGAGGGGCAACTTAAGGGCAACTGCTCGAACATTTATTTCAAATACAGAAGAACTTCAAGGGAACAACAACAAGTCGTTTCCCGAGATGCGCAGAAAGAGAAACCGTACCCAAGTTAGGCGGATCTTGAGGATTCCAACAGTACGCTCAGCAGCGTCCTCTGTAATATTTTTATTATTAAATTCCTTTAAAATGGAGACCGAAGATCTTCTTTAACGTAAGGTTAGTTTTTAAAACGATACTCGCTAGAAATAGAAGACACCCAATGGACGCGGCCGGTCATCAGCACGGTACTCCGGGAGGAAATTTTAGAGGCGTTCTGAGTAGAGAGATACAGAGTTTTACGATGTCTGGTCGCCGACTAGGTGAATATGGCATCTTATTGTAAGATTGCATTTAGCACTAAGGTTTTAACAATTAATTGACAATTAATTACCTTGAATAATAAGTGCCTATTCAAGAGGCTGCAACAGCCGGGTCAAGGAGTTCAAGTAGCAGAAAGAGACTGCTTTTTACGCAAGAGAAATAAGTTAGAGGTACCAGACCCACTTATATTAAAAGGGCGACATGCTGCCCAAGCAGAGCAAGCTCAAAGATAATTTAATGAGTGAACGCCAAAGCGTCACAAGTAATGTTAATTAAAGCTATTTAAGGTTAATGCAGGTCTGCTAGAAGCGCAAACATGCTTAATTATAGAAAGTTTAATTTAAACACAAAAACCGAAAAGAAAAGGTGCGGCTGCAAAACAAAAAACAACAAACAAAAAGATCTAATTTCATCACTTTCAAATTCTTGTCTGTGAACTAAGAGAGGCCAACTGAAGAAAACTTTTTCTTCCACAAAGCCGCCATCAGAAATACGGAAAATATTCAACAGGAAATTTCATTGAACAAACAAAATTGGCTGTTCGTTTTTGTTGGTTGATCTGTCTCAATTTCACGCTCTTAAAGATGCTTAACTACTGTATCTGTGATGCGAGTTTCACCAATGCACCAGTATTAGAACATTTTAATCGCGGGTGCTACTAGGATGGAAAATATTTCTTTATGGTCCATATCTGGAAGATTTCTATACAGACAATATCGAATCCCGTCATTTATGACGAGTCATGTACACAATTACGTATACTGAGTGTTTCAGAACACGAGGTACAAAATTGCACATCAAGTAGAAAATGACCGAATAAACACTTTTTGTCCTATGAAATTTTCCCCAAAAAAATCGGGGTTGGGAGGTATTGGGTGTTTATTGTTTTTAAGGTTGAAATTTAATGGCACAATTACTCGTGATATTGATTCTGAATTTACTTTACAAAAATTGTTCAAAATGTGTTCCACCTACATCTATGCACTTTTCGAATGTTAGCCTTAACGGGTGCGGAATATTAGGAAACACGTCTGGCATTAAGGTATCTCACCTGTGTGGGGAAAATTCCCCACAGATTCGCTCGGAGTGTACTTCGATTTCTTTACTATTAACGCAAACGGCTGGTGCTGCGAGACAGGTGAGGTCGCGCAGCAGCAGCGCATAGTAAAGATAGGTCGTCGGTGGTAAATCAGGTCGGAAGGAGTGTAGGGAGCTGTGTCAGGTGTCAAGGTGTCAAGGTGTCAGGTCGGAAGGAGAAAGGTGTGTCAAGGTGTGTCCGGTTAACGAGAGGCCAGGCTGAGTCTCGGTCAAAGGCCTCTGTTACGTCGGCACGTCTGGAGTACGCTTGGCTCATGACGCGTAGGTGACGGTCGCCAGCCTGACTCTTCCATCCCTTCTTCCTGCATGTTCAATAAGTTCATGGTTTGATTGTGTGCGTGAAAGCGTTGACTTTAGGTTCTTTTTCCTTAATTAATTGCATGATTAAGGCGGGTTGCGAACCGCAATTAACTTTCTTCTAACTAGGCGTGTTCGCCGCTCTAAAAGGGGGCCAACCTTACCCTGTCGCAGTGAACCGCCGTCCTTATTAACTATTACTATTACTATTAACCATTACCTATTATCTATAAACTACTATTGGGCTTCTGCTTCCATTACTATTGACACTGAATTGCGACTTCTATATCGCCATTACTGCCATCGTCTAACAGTCGCTATGCGCACTGGAGGATAAATTCTTCAGGTTGGTAGTCGTGTGTCTAATATTTGCCGATTATTGAAACTTTATATCTCTGTTTACCTTTATCAACGAGATTGACTTTGGTCTTACCCGGTACCTGTATTTTCAGTATCTAGCTGGCACTTCGTCGCACTGCGCACTTCGTGCTTCACAACGTTGATAGCCAATTAAGCCAACTTGTGGGACAGCAGTAGCAGCAACTAGGTAATTACGTTGACCATTAATTATTTTGTTCATTCTAAATTCTTTGTATAGCGCTGTTTCATAATATTTGCTCAGTTAATTATTTTTCTTGTGTACATTTCTTCATCTTTATGTACAGCTGTGAAGGGACTGGAGGCATTGGTCAAGGTTTAGCTGCTCTGGCCCTGGTTGTGCCGCCGTCGCCGTGCCTGTTTCCTTCGTGTAGCGTCAGTTGGCGCCAACTTCGGTCTTCCTGAAGAGCTTGTAGCAAGCTAGCACGTTGAAGCACAGTCGATACCGCGTGACGTCCGTTTAAGCTGGCGCTGTTAGCCCTGAAACAGAGAGCCTATCCGGCCTCCTCGTGCCTGCGCCTGTAGTCTGTCATTACCTGAAACCCTAACTTCCGACCTTAAAATTATATGCGCATTTTTAACCTAAATAAATATAAATATATCAATAAATAAAGGAATAAATAAATGCGATACTTGAGGGCGAATTGTCCTTTAGTTTTTAACAATTAATACTTTGTAAATCGGCTACTTGCCGTATTGTTTGTTCAGTACTTGTTGCCTTGTTACTATTATGAATCTTCCTTGGCGTTTAGGCGACTGATTAAAAATATTAAATTTGGAAACTTTGTGTCCTTGGATTTATTAACCTTTGCAGCTTCGAAACGGCTGTTGAGTCAAATGTGCAGAGGTAGTTCCTCACACCTGCAGCCACTGCAATTCTGGCCACAAGATCTTCCTCAGACTCAATGGGTGTAGCATAGACAAGGCTCTTCACGTGTCCCCAAAAATTGAAATCGAGTGGAGTCATGTCAGGAGATCTAGGAGGTCATGCAACTAGCACATTTCGCCCGACCAACGTGAATTCAAAATAAATATTGCGAGTAGTTTATTCATTAAATTTCACCCTTTAAAACAATAAACTGCTAATATCTCAATGTCTCTTCCTTGGAAAATTTTATAGAAGAAAAAGTTTTTATTTGGATATCTTCTACTTGGTGTGCAATTTTTTGCCTCTTATTCTGAATCTGAAACACCCTGTATATTACTGACAAGTGTTTTCTGAGTAGGTAATGTAGGCATTGTCTACACTGAGATGCATAGATATGTATCAACAGTTTTTTATTACTAAGTATGCACTAATTCAGTGGAATTATAATTGTTAATTCAATGACTATACTTCAAATCCCCAAAATTATGATATACGTGTAGATAAGGTAGGCCAAATTTGCACACTGCCTTTTCTTCTTTGTATCTACACTATGCAGGGTAACAATGCAGAAAAGGTGTCATATTATTGCTCAACACTATGTTACATTTCGGCTATAATAAGCAAACGTTGTTCTCCTTTCATCGCAGGGGCCCGACGTTTTCGGAACGTTTTTTTTCCCAATAAAAGTCACTTCTAGCTTCTTTGCGTGTAATATGATACTATCTCTTATTTTCGTCTAACTTTTTACTTTGTATTGGACACTTTGTTATTTTAATACACGCCC
Source organism: Morinoia aosen (assembly GCA_030386875.1). Classification (NCBI taxonomy): domain Eukaryota; kingdom Metazoa; phylum Arthropoda; class Malacostraca; order Amphipoda; family Talitridae; genus Morinoia; species Morinoia aosen. The sequence continues at coordinate 44,398,737 of CM059561.1, read as the reverse complement.
AGGTTCTTCTCATTTCGTGTTTTTTGGAGCAATTTGAAACGTTTCCAGCAAGAGAACTTGTACTATCGCATAAATGCAAAAACCATTGCAGCTGAGATAGTGCATTGTTTTCAGTTACAATGTGTGTGTGACTGAGAGTGAAGTTTTTGCTGGTGTGTGTAATTATTTTCATTGCAGCTCGTTTACATCGTATTTTAATTTTTTTCAAGTGTCTCAATGCCGATATAGATAACCTTACAACATTTCCAAATCTTCCTTAACAAGAAGTAATTAATTATATAATGCTACAAAACGAATACTATTTCAGTTTTTAAAAATGTATCAACGTAATTATAAAATTCTCTATTTCAGCGTATACTTGCTTAGAAACAGGGGAGTGATAGGAAGATAAAAATTAAACATGGTGATGATACAGTGAAATACAATATAACTCTGAAAGAACCAAATTACATTCAAGGAATAACTTGAGAAATGAGCAGAAATTTTTATTATTAATACATGTTAACTTGACTTAAAAACACGGAATCCATATCAATTTTGATAACATGACTTGAAAACTAGAAGTCTTTGTGCACTAGACCATAGCTTCAGGTTTCGGCAAAGACTACTCATTGGCAATGAATCATAACCTAAAGACTAGAAATGTTTATGATCATTATCAATCAATGCATCATTTTGACCATTAAGAGTTACCACTCTTTATGTGAGTACAACGTATTGCATCAGCTGAAATGTTCTACAAGTAACTTGCAACACATTTACTACTATTTTCCAGTTCTTATGTATTAATTGAAGGAAAAATGAACAAAACAGAAATATACAGAATAAATTTGCGATGCTTTCAAATACTAATTCCTGCTTTTAACTAAAATTATACATTAATGCTGGGTACAAAATTATATTTCGCACTTGTGGGTTTCTCATATATATCTGTGTAAACCCTCAATGACTTGATAACATTACCTTATTAGGTGGTAGGAATAAATACGCTGTTTAAAACCTAGAACAAAACAATCAACAAAAACATTACGTGTTTTTTAGATTTTTCAGCAAAGCATTCTAACTCTGTTTCGGTTTATTTTTAGTTTTAAAGAATTTTAAATAATTTTTAGCAAAAATTAGAATCGAAGACACCAAAAAAAAGCGACTCCAACCACGACTCTACCACATCCGAATGAACGACTCCGACTCCACCACATCCGAATGAACGACTCCGACTCCACGACATCCGAATGAACGACTCCGACTCCACCACATCCGAATGAACGACTCCGACTCCACCACATCCGAATGAACGACTCCGACTCCACCACATCCGAATGAACGACTCCGACTCCACCACATCCGAATGAAGGACTCCAACTCCACCACATCCGAATGAACGACTCCAACTCCACCACATCCGAATGAACGACTCCGACTCCACCACATCCGAATGAACGACTCCGACTCCACCACATCCGAATGAACGACTCCGACTCCACCACACTTCAGAGTAGCGACTCCGACTCCACCACACTTCAGAGTAGCGACTCCGACTCCACCACACTTCAGAGTAGCGACTCCGACTCCACCATACTTCAGAGTAGCGACTCCGACTCCACCACACTTCAGAGTAGCGACTCCGACTCCACCACACTTCAGAGAAGCGACTCCGACTCCGACTCCACCACACTTGAGAGTAGCGACTCCGACTCCGACTCCACCACACTTCAGAGTAGCGACTCCGACTCCACCACACTTCAGAGTAGCGACTCCGACTCCACCACACTTCAGAGTAGCGACTCCGACTCCGGCGACTCCCGACTCCGGCGACTCCCGACTCCGCAACCCTGGCCCGAGCTGAGAGTTAATTAGGCCATCTTTTTGTTGAAATAAAATGCTTTATTATGTTACGAACCATCTTTTTTCGGTTCACTGCTGTCCTGTTTTTTTCAGCACCTACTACTTTCTTCTTCAACTTTGATCTTCCTTCATGAACTTCTTTCTCATCTTACTGTTTCTATGTCCTTTCTGCATAGATTTCGCGTTCCCTTAACTCCATACTAAATGGTGCCTTCTTCCTTCCTCTCTTTGGATCGTTTTGATGCGGATAAGGAGGCTTAAATTAACTAATAATCTAATAATCTGCTCTCAGGCAAGTGTGGCTCCGAGCCTCTTCTCTCAACGTTGACACTTGAGTCGGTCTTGTGAGCGATCACTGCTTATGTCCAGTCCAGCATGGCTCGGGGGAATTCACTCGGTAGATACAGCTCAATTTCGAAACTTACCAATGTCCACTGCGAGATAGCTTTATGAAATTCTGACGATTGACGATGAAGGGAACCTCCTACTCTAAAATTGACCTATTCGACCTAATTTTTCAAATTTCACTTTTCGCATTTCTATTGCAATTAGGGGAACGAAAACGCAATTAGATATTTAAAATTGAATTTCAAATACATTTACTTCTATAAAAAGTTTCTATTTTTGCAACATTAAAAAAACAATTGCGCGAACATGTAAAAATAAGACATAATATTTACTCATAACACTACCCCTTCTTCAATTTCCAACGTAGAAACGTGATTTTGGTTTCATTCGACACGGCAAGACAGTGGGAACAGCGGAGCGAAGCCGAATTCCCTTTGAACTCCACATTAGATTTTTATTACATGATTGGTGAGAGTAAAGGGCCGTTTACACTGGTCTACATTTTGCTGCAGGCTCACGTGTAGACGCCTCGTGTGGAGCTTCACATGAGACATGTGTGTTTAGACTAGACACCATTGGAGCGAGCCATGGAGCGCGCGCTGCTCAACAGGGCTGCCACTCTAGATATTATATAGCTAGATCTAGATGTTTTTTCTGAAGCCTAGACGTAAAATTTCGAACCTAGATATTAGCTACAATATCTATATAGTTTTTTCAGCGTGCTAGAAATTTTCTAGCTAGAATTACATTTAAGCTATGTATATGATAGATTACTGTAAATTCGAATTAGGATTTGCCATAATGGTTGGTTACTAATTCATTCTTATTATATTTGTTAATTCACTTAAGCAAATTGTCTGAATAGTGAAGCAACCAAATTCTGATCATGTTATGTTCAGATTATGAACGACACCAAGACGGCTATTTCACGGTTCATAAGCTAAAGCACATTATCTCCAATTGCAAAACTAGTGATGATATCAAAAAATCATGGAATAAAAGGCACATACATTATCAAGAATGTATTGTGGCCTTATTTTTACGAAAGACTGACCAATGATATTGGTAACAATGAGTTCAGTTTATTGTTGGATGGAAGCAATGATATTTCTATCATGAAACTACATGGTGTACCAGCTATATACTAAAGTAATGCATCTAATAAAGTAGAATCAACCTACTTAGTAATTGCAAAATTATTAAAAATGATGAAGGTAGCGGTGTGAAAGCCTTAAAACAATTGTTGATAAGTAGGAATCTGAGCATTGCTAATTGCAATGCCATAGAGACTGACCTTTCTACTCGCAACACGTGTGGAATTGAAGAATATTTGGATACCAAGCTTTATTAGGGTAAATATCAGGATACTAGATAATTTATATAAAGATAAATTGCCTAATATAAAGCAATTTATGATATAAATATTCTTATATGCTATTGTTCAACTAATTTATTATAGTAGATAATTAATTTATTTCTAGATAAATTTTTGCATGTTTTATTTTTAAATCTAGATGTTTATCTATATTTTTTGAGGTCACTAGATTTTTTGGTCAAACACAAGTGGCAGCCATGCAGCACAAAACCAGTCAGTGTGGCTTGCTGCTTTGAAATATGGATTGCTGTAGACGAGCTTGTGTGAATATTGTTGCTGCATCGTAGCTACGTAATCTCTTTTTTATTTGCATGAGTGTAATGTTACTATAATCGTTCATTTTCATTAAAATATAATGGAAAGCAGCCTCCTTATATTCACAGCTTTTAGTCTGCCAAAGGCATTGATGGGCTTAGTACATTTCAATTAGAAGCAGTGTAGTTTCTCGCGGCAGTGTTGAGTCAGCCCTTACGGGTGAGCGAGAGGCGCCACCTCCCTTGATGACTACTACTTGCACACTGACCGGTCTAGAGCAGCGCGGCCAGCGCCGCAGCGCCGCTCACACTTGCAGCCGCTCCACGGATTCAATCAAAGTGAATCGGGAACTTCGGGCTCGCACACACAAATATGAGCCTCAGTGTTGAGCTTCATCTACACGAGTCGCGCCTCACAGCCGAAATGTCCCCTAGTGTTAACACCCCTTAAATTTGATGCAGAGTGTGACTTGCAGGGACCTTGAGCCTCGTAGACCTCGCGGGATCTGAGCGGCTCAAGGATTCGGGGGCGCAGGGGGCGCGCCTCAAAGAAACAGCAAACGTCAATACAAGCCTCAGTAATTTAGCAGATGTTATCACAGCGCTCCGTGAAAAGGTAGGATGGTCGCGGGGGACTACTTTAAGATGGCATTCCTTTGTTGATCTCGGCCTTCAGACCTAATTTTTGTATTTCTCCTTCCTAATTGTGTTCCAATGTGTCCATAAGGTCTTCGATGTGCATTTGATCTTTTTCTCCTAACTGTCCCATTACTGATCATACAACCATGAAGTAAATTACCCTCCTAATCGTGCACCCAAAATTTATAATGAACAAAATCAAGTAAATTTCTGTAACGTTGTATGGATCGATACATGTAGTTCTATGAAATTTGGTATACGTGTGTATTTTTGGAGGTTAATAAGGAAAAACGACTCCCGACTCCACCGCGTGTGGAAAATCGACTCCGAGGACGTTGGCACAACAACAGTTAAACCGTCGCAATTTTCCCGAGCTGCATCAAAATGGAGATCATTGAAATAAAAAAACTTGCAACAGGCTCGTTGCCGAGCAAAGCGGCCGCCCATCGCGCCTTGGCGAAAGCCCTCAAAATTGCCCGCTTCCCAAGGCGCGGGGCATCTTCGACAGGCTGGAAAAAAATTATCATGAGTTCAAAGCAGAACTCCAGCGTGTTGTGATCGCACCTCGCGTGGGCGCTGCAGGCAAGAAGCTGCCTCCTGGAAGCAGCCTTGACGTCTGCGCTGGAGGTGCTGGTGCAGCTGGTGGTGCAGATGCTCCTGCTGCAGAGCAAACGTTCACCAACGAAGAGAACACTGAGCCAGAAGAAGGACCGAGTGACCGGGACCGGTCCTACAGGACCGGGTATCACTACAGGACCGTGCAACTGGAGGACCAGATAGAAACTCGCAACACTGGGACGCAAACCTACGAGTCTCCCTCCGACCTCGCCATGGAGAAAAAAAATCGGGACCTCGAGCGCGCACTTAGCCAGAGCTTCAAGGAGCAAGAGAAGCTTAGGGCCCAGCTCGATGATGCGCTCGCGCTTGTTGCTCAACAAAAAATAGAATTAGAAGATGGGGAGCTGGTCAGAAAGAAGCTGCGTCAGGAGCTGCAAGACCTGAAGGGCAACGTCCGTGTCCTTTGCAGGGTGAGGCCAGCCTTCTCTCCGGCAAGGGAGAATCCTGTGCGAGTATTGTCAGCGATCGCTGTGGAGGTGCTGGAGGGAAGTGCTGGTGCTGACTCGTGTGGGGCACGTGGCCACCAATTTATATTCGATAAGGTGTTTGGGCCAGAGGCCAGGCAAGATGTCTTTGATGAGGTTCGCGACCTCGTCCAGTCTGCCCTGGACGGAGAAAAGACGTGCATTTTTGCCTATGGACAGACAGCGTCTGGAAAAACCCACACAATGGAGGGCGGCCCGGGGGCTGACGCCGGCATTATACCCAGGAGTATAGACTTCCTGATGGCAGAAGCCTCTAAATTAACTGATAAGGGCTGGACTCACCAGATAGAGGCAAGTGCCGTTGAAATATACAACGAACTCTGCGAGACCTGCTGTGCCCCCAGGCAGAAAAACAAAATCTTTTCATCAGGCTGAAGGGACCTTCGTCAAATGAAACTTACGTGGCGAACCAGAAGGTTGTGACCGTGAGCGACCGCCATCAAGTCGCCGAGCTGCTATGCACCGCTAAGCAGCATAGGGCGGTGGCGGCCACAGAAATAAACCGTGGCAGTTCACGGTCACATTCAGTGTTCAGAATGGTGGTCACCGGAGAGAACAACAAAACGGGCACCACCACGAAAGGGACCTTGAGCCTCATAGACCTCGCGGGATCTGAGCGGCTCAAGGATTCGGGGGCGCAGGGGGCGCGCATCATAGAAACAGCAAACGTCAATACAAGCTTCAGTAATTTAGCAAATGTTATCACAGCGCTCCGTGATTCGGTAGGATGGTCGCGGGGGACTACTTTAAGATGGCATTCCTTTGTTGATCTTGTCATTCAGACCTAGTTTTTGTATTTCTCCTTCCTATTTGTGTTCCAATGTGTCCATAAGGTCTTCGATGTGCATTTTATCTTTTTCTCCTAACTGTCCGGCGATTATTGGACGAAACTGGTTTCCCCGCGATGCTAAACTGGTTTCCCCGGGATGCTAAACTGGTTTCCCCGGGATGCTAAACTGGTTTCCCCGGGATGCTAAACTGGTTTCCCCGGGATGCTAAACTGGTTTCCCCGGGATGCTAAACTGGTTTCCCCGGGATGCTAAACTGGTTTCCCCGGGATGCTAAACTGGTTTCCCCGGGATGCTAAACTGGTTTCCCCGGATGCTAAACTGGTTTCCCCGGATGCTAAACTGGTTTCCCCGGATGCTAAACTGGTTTCCCCGGATGCTAAACTGGTTTCCCCGGATGCTAAACTGGTTTCCCCGGATGCTAAATTGGTTTCCCCGGATGCTAAATTGGTTTCACCGGATGCTAAATTGGTTTCACCGGATGCTAAATTGGTTTCACCGGATGCTAAATTGGTTTCACCGGATGCTAAATTGGTTTCACCGGATGCTAAATTGGTTTCACCGGATACTAAATTGGTTTCACCGGATACTAAATTGGTTTCCCCGGATGCTAAAATGGTTTCCCCGGACGCTAAATTGGTTTCACTGGATACTAATTTAGTTTTCCTGAATACTACTAATTCTGATACTGGCACTTTTACAACAAAATCGAAACTTCTTCTGAAGAGCAATGTTAAAATGATCTTTATTTAGTTATTACTCTCTGTTTCGTTAAGAAGCAGACCATATTTTGCGTTTAGTAATTTCTCATTTTTCTTTTCGATTTTTGTAAATAATCCTATGCATTCTTCTTTTAAAAATTGAAATTATTGTCGTATATTAGAAATTTCGCGCGACCGGTTTCGCTCATCGTCGAGCATCTTCAGGCGGATAGAATTAGTTAAGACGTGATGTTAAAAAAGGGTATTTATTTTTCCTTTTCAGTGGCGATTAAATTTGACCCGTGTGGAGAGGTAGCTCGGAGGAGAATGAGCTAGGGGTGTGTGTACGTGAGGGTGGTTTCTGTACAGTTGTAGTGGAAAAATGCAGGTTGACATGGAGAGATGGAGAGGAAGAGTATGTGCTGTCCTGTACAGTTGACGCCGTAAACGAGGTCGGAGGATGTACAGTTGGTCATGTGTCATATAGGTCGTGAATTAATTTGAGAGTGCGAGTTGCTCCAGTGTTCTGTAGGTTGATCCTCTTGGTTTGTTTTTTTTTAATCAAGATTGCTTCGGTGAAGCTAAGTCTGTTCTGTTGCGTTTCTTTGCGTAATATTTTTGTATTTGCAACTAATAATTCACGGGTTAAATGGGTGTTATGCTTTTCGGTGGTGTGTTTTTAATTGCACCGGATGCCAGATGCATTGTTAACCTTCTTGAGATGGATGTGGTGGTCATGCCTATGTATGAAGACTGAAGGAGCTCACACTCTCCTATAGTACATTTGTATTCATACACTGCATTTGTTTGTTGGAGAACTGTGGGTTCGGGGGCTTGGTTATTGCGGCAGACCAGGTTGGTGACGGTGTTGATTTTGTAGTAAATTATGAGCTTTAGGGTTTCTTGTGCGTTGGTACAGTGGGTGTTGGTCTGTACTATTTCCTTAAGGATGCGTTCGTCAGTTTTATAGTTCGTTGAAAATTGATTACAGTAGTAGACTTTGTGGGTGGGCGAGGGGTCTGCTGCGTTTACAGCGTGTTGGACGGAGGAAATAAATTTGTTGAGAATATTGTCGAATTGTTTATTGGAGTAGCCATTGTTGATTAAGGTTTGTTTTAGTTGATTAATATTGTTGTGAAAGAGATTCCAGTTGGAGCATGTTTTGAAAGTGCGGTGAATTAATGCCTTTATTGTTCCGGTTTTATATCGTTGCGGGCATTCGCTTGCTGCATTGAGATATATACCTGTGTTCGTGGGCTTTTGTAAACGGAGGTTAGGTAGCTGGTTGGTAGCAGTGCTGCCAGCGAGATATTTTCCTTTCCCCCAGACGCGACCGAAAAATTCCCCCAGAATCAACTAAAATCCCCCAGAATATAAAACAAGAAAATTTATTTATATATATTTACTTACCAATGGTTATTAAATCTACACTCACTCCTCTTCTCCGGCCTCTAAAGTCACCGTCTCATTGGCGGCGTCTTCCAATCGTTTTGCATACTTAGAATAGGTTGTTCCATTTTCGATTTCACAAATCAACGCCTTGCTTGGCTCCCATTTGGTGCAGTCACAATCATTCTTCCTGATTGATTGTTTTGCCAAAATTCTGTCAGCCGTCGTTTTAGCCTTGAGTGAATTCGTCTTCTTGGTTTTGATGTTGTTGACTTGGGAGAATACGCGTTCAACCCAAGCTGAAGAATGCGGTAAACATGTTAAATTTAGCATAAACTGTGAAAGTAGTGCAAATTTGGAGTTTCCAAGACCATCTTTAATTGAACCTAAATCATACCAGTAGCGTGGTATGTTATCATTTGACACTTGAAGTGAGAGCTCTTTAGCTGTGAGCCGATAGCTTCTCCACTGATCGTCCAGTTCATTCACTTCTTCTGACTGTACTAAATTAGGAAACTTGCTAATAAGATGGGTTAAGAAGGCTGGCGATACACTTGTGTTAGAAGCAACAGCTGGATCCAGAACGTTCAACTTGGCAATTAAACTTTCTTCACTCAGTGAAAATCTTTTCTTCATTTGAACGCATAGTTCGACAAGAAATTTCAAACAATGATTCTTGAATCTCTGCAACACTTCGGTGGGCAATGGTTTATTTATCAAATGCATCATTGCTAGTCCTCCCAAGTAAATGTCATCCATTTTTTTGTGGTTGCATGCATTGATTGGGTCGATATCTGAAAGTTTGGCACACCGCATTATTTTCTCGGTGACAAAACAACTTAGGATGTTTCTATATTCTGTGGTTACCATCATATGTAAGCGGTGTAACCGAAAGTTTTCCGACTGGAATTCGACGTTGAGCGAATTCACTTTTCGCAAGATGTACTGCAGAAATAAAAGTAAAGGTTTCGTTCCTGAATTGTTCAACACCTCGTAAATTCGTTGAGCTCCATCAAATTTATCAACGGTTGTTTCACTCTGAAAATACAATAGTAGCGCGTCGTAGTTGTCAATAATAGCACTTATCACATTTTCTCGCGACAGCCATCTTGTTTGCGCTAATTTGGGAATTTGGTGTTTGGGCGCAGACACTGCTTCTTGAATCAGTTGAAAATCGTTCTTCCGTTTGCTACTGCGACTGAAGTAAGAGGTCAAATCCTTCAGAAATGCTTCAAAATAGGATGGCAATACGGTTACAGCATGACTGGCGCACAGAGCGAAGGAATGACACACGCATCCTATAACAAATACCGAAGGTATGTCATCTTTCAATAATTTCTGGAAGCCATTCTTTACTCCCATCATTGATGAGCAGTTATCCGCACCTAAGCCAATTATGTTTTGTATAGGTATTCCTCTGTTGTTAAATATTGCTTTAAGTGAAGCATAAAGACCTCGAGCGCTCCCGTCTTCAACGACCACTGTATCTAAGAGTCTGTCAACGACGTTTAACGGGTTTTTGTCGAAATACCGAACAACGACAGCTAGCACCTGTGTTACGGATATGTCGGTACTCTCATCTATTATTATAGAGAAATATTGCGCTTTACATATATCATCTTGGGATTGCCTTTCATGAGAAGCTATACCGTCCTGTATTATATACGTCAACTTTGTCCTTTTCATGGACAATTGTTGAACTATCTTGCTGTCGGGGAATGCTCTTTTACTCATAGAAAGGAAATGATCCACATTTGAGAGTGGTATGTCATGCTCAGCAAAATACGCAGCAATATAAAGTTCACTTTTTGCAATCTTTTCGCTTTCTTTTGGTTGTTGTTTCATCAAAAACTGCGAAATATCACAACTTTTTTTTGCGCATTCGTAATTTTTCCTGTGTTTCAAGGTATCACCATGCTTTTTTAACATTGATTTATTATAATTTTCGAGAGAAGTGTTGCAACAATTACAATAAGCAGAGTTAGGATCATTTGCATCACGCCTCAGCCATGTTTTCAATTCAGGAACATTGAGCCACTCTTCTTTAAATGATTGCTTGTACCACTTGTTTTTTTTTCGGAAGAGATTCCGCACCCTCACTCATCATGGGTGTTTAAATAAAGGCCCGTTATCACAAAAAAACGACAGAAGACCGCGTCGTATACGAACACAAATCAATGCCCGGCCACGCGCTCAACTATCGCTAAACTGAAGTTGGTTAGTTGCTCGTTACGAACCGTGCGCGCGTGATCTCAAATCGAACGACGACGAAACCCGTTTTTAACGCGTTCGAAATCACGCTGTAAGTATTCTCCCCAGTGTATAGTGAAGTACACTCGGTGTATTTTCTAGTTTTATACGTATGTGTCTTAGCCTCCATGGAACGTCAATATTTAATACAATTTTTTTAGCAGAATTTCAGTAATTTTTTCATAATGGTGATTGGGTATCGAAATTCCCCCAGAATATTGCAATTTTTTCAGAGAATCCCCCATTCCCCCAGACTACCGCACATTCCCCCAGATCTGGGGGAAATCCCCCAGGTCTGGCAGCACTGGTTGGTAGAGAGCCGTCTATTTTTACGTCTAGGAAGTTGAGTTGGTGGTTGGGGCCTAGCTCATGGGTAAAGGAGAGTACTGAATTTGATTGGAAGGCCTGTTTTAATTGTGATAAGGTTTCTTGAGATTCTGTGACTATGAGGCAGTCGTCAACATAATGACAGTAGACGGTGGGTTTGTAGTTGGGGGCGGAATCTAAGATCTTGTTTTCGAGATTGGTCATGTAGTAGTTTGCGAAGGTTACTCCTAGGGGTGAGCCCATACTGACGCCATCCTGTTGCAAGTACATTGAGCCGTCGACATGTGTGAATGGATTTTTGGTGGTGCAGGCTATGAGTAATTTACGTAAGAGATTTTGCTCGAAGGGAGGAGGGGGAAGTGTCGGGTGGTGATACACGGAATTGCAGATTAGGTCGATTGTGGTAAGAACAGGGACGTTGGTGAAAAGAAACTCGACATCTAATGCTAGTATACCTTGGGGCGTGGTGATCTTTAGAATTTGTAGGAATTCGTCGGTAGAGTTTATTTGGTATTTGGCCGGTAGATATGGGGTTATTATTTTGTGTAGCTGTTTTGCTGTGTCATAAGTGGGAGTTGTGACTTGGGATATTATGGGGCGGAGTGGGTGGTTAGGTTTATGAGTTTTGACTTTTCCGTATATGTCTCCGGGGCTGTATTCGCCTGTGATGGGAGTAAGAATTTGTTGTTGGTTACTATTATTAACAGCAGCTATAAGTTTATTTACGTCGGTCTTGAGTTGAGTTGTGGGGTTCCTTGTTATTTTTCTGAATTTGGATTCGTTACTGAGTATGAGGTCGAGTTTTCTTTTGTATTCCGTTTTGTCCATTACCACGAAACAATTGGATTTGTCGGCTTTTAGTACTGTTATGTCGGGGTGTTTTTTAAGTTCCTTAGTAGCCTTGTGAAGTTCTACGGATATATGGTGAAAATCTCTTTTTTTGGTGGCCTCTGATTTAAGTTGATGCTTTAGGTTAGGATTGATGGTGATTATATTCTGCGTTTGCAACTTGAGTAAAGATTCGTAGAGGATTTCCAATTCTAAGTGTTTTTTCAAAGGATCAAATTTGGGTTTGTAGTGGCATTTGGGGCCGAGTGATAACAACAGCTTTTGATCAAAGGTAAGTTCTGAAGATGAAAGGTTGATGAAAGAGTTTGAAGGGTTTTGGGTGAGTATGTATCCTCCATAAAGGTTATTTAATTTTCGAATTGTCCGAGATGAAATTAGATGTTCTTTATTGGATTTTAGTTCATCTAGTTAATTTCTGACTATGGTTAGGAGGTCAGAATTATCGACTTAGCTTTCGAGTGTCGATATTACTCTCTAAGAATGAATCATACTGTAGTTGTGGAAAAGTTTTAAAAGAGGAATTCAGATTCCTTGCTCACGTCTGTGATTACTGCACAGCAATATTTAGGAACGGGTAGAAATTAATTCGACTGCAAAAATAAACAAGTAGAGATCTAAAAGATGGGTATCCTCTTTACCATTCATTTCGAGTTCCATAAATTTAGATTAATTATTGTTATTCAAGTGACGTAACATATACCATGCGGACTCAGCAGTCGAAATGAGAGCAATGGGATTAATCCATCCCTTAGCTGTACCATGTAATCCTCTGTTCTGCTGGTTTTATTGCGGTTGGGCAGGCTTGCATCTAACCTTTGTTCAGCAGGTTTTGGTTTTCCGTCTTTAGATAAATTTGTGGGCGGTCATTGGGTAAAAATTTAATTGTAGAAATGCAGTGTTCTTCGTCTCGTCTAAACGAAAGAATGAGTGTCATCATTAAATGAGGAATAAATCAGTTATGTAACAGGGAGTAACGATAGTTGAGTGCGCACTCTCATTGAACTCGCAGCGAAATATGATAGTCTGCGCATGCCAGAACAAAAGACACTGGAGAGAATCATATCTCCCAGCTGTGCTTTGCTCCCTCGTCTTTTTTTTTTACTATGGCTGCTAACGTTCCATTCGACCAACCTATAGCTCGTTTGCTGTGTTTTTTTTTTGTCTCTGCTCATTTTCTCTGAATATGCGCATTGTTACGCTCCCTAATTGCTGTTTACGACTGGGGACAGTCTGTTTCTAAGAATAAAAGTTAAAGCAATTGGTAGACTACGATCTCATCGAGCAATTGTATTTTAATGGTGTTAGACCGTGGTCTTATCAATATGGGCTTGCCGCTGTGGGTAGACAGGTTCCTCAACGTCGGCCGGTCGTCTTGGATTTTTCAGTTTTATTTAAAAATCATATCTGTTTTTGCATGCTGCGCGTTCATATTATTCACTACTTTGTTTATTTTTGCTATTTTAGTGTAAGTGATACGAGTTCTGTATACTAGTATTAAACCTGATTTTCTAACTCCATGCCATACCGAGCATGATGCAGGTTATTTTTCCCCTCAAGCTAACTTTCTCCAAGCCCAATCAATGCTGTTGTATAACAGTAGGTTTTTTTTTTGTACATCTCATTGATGTGATGTTTATCCTAATTTTCAATGCTGTTGTACAACGATAGGTTTTATTTTCTTGTACAACTTATCGAAGTGATGCTTATCCTAATTTTTGACGTCTTCAGAGGCGGGAATTATTCGCTCACAAAAAGTAGTAGTGTCTGCCTTTACTTCTGAGTACGTTTTTTCATTGGTTGCAGTAAAGAAGAGCGAGGGATTATTCTTGAGTCCTTGAGAGCAATAATTCGATAATGGTTTTGGTCACGAGTAAGAAAGTTACCAAAAAAGATAATAAGGTAGGGCAGTTGCCAGCTACAAATACTTGAAAAATCCCTTATAAGGGTGGCAGAGAATCAAAAGATAGCCTTGGTTTTTTGGAGGGATTCTTGTTAGAATTGCGATGTCAACAGTACTTCCATGTGATGCGTATTCTATAAATACTCAGGAATTATTCGCACTTTGACGGTATTTGATTCGTTGAATACCTGCAAAGCATTAGGTGCAATTCTTTTTTGAGTAGCCATTCATATTTGGCAAAGAACATGCAGTTCTATTCCTATTCTGGAGTCCAAACACCAAGGAAAACTTTATAAGAAATAATAATTGATGAAAGCCTTTTTTGAAGACGCTAGAAATTGTAAAACATTTTATGTCTGTGTCTTTGCTCTTTGAATTTAGGAAAATCTAGTTCTAATTGTAAAATGTGCTCCTTAGACTTTGGTTTTAAACCGCCCTGTGCCAGTTTTGTAATGCTTTATTTAAAGGAATTATGGAACTGAAATCTTGCTACGTTTCGCTTGTGATGATCGTATTTATCAGCCTTTACTTGCACTGAATTTCCGGCGGCCCTGACGGACGATGACAGTTTTTGCCGTAGTTTATTTGGCCCTGACTTACGGTGACATTCTTTTGCCATAGTTTATTTGGTACTGACGTACGGTGACATTCTTTTGCCATAGTTTATTTGGCCCTGACGTTCGATGAATTTCGCTATCCACGGTTTAATTTGACCCAACTAACTAAAACCTTTTTCCATCCCTTTACGAAATGTTTTAGATTAGCTTGATTCTCTAATTGCCTCTCTAACTTGATTCCTGACTTCATTCTCACGTTTAAACGTTCATTCTTAGTGACATGTTGGATAGCGATTGCCAGAAAAATTATGTACCACTGTTTTTATTTCATTTCAACACACATGTGTTATTGGTGTTGAGGTTGTAGCACTGTGTTTGAAATTCAAAGATTGTGTCTTCAGCACTTTGAGTTTTCATTTCTATAGAATAAAATTGATGTACAATATCTCATTTTTCTCACAGCCCTTCAAATAAATTTCTGTGGTGAAGCTTGAACGGCTCTTTCGCTCATACACGTCGAATGCATACAACACTGATACTGCCGTGAAAATAATCGCCATTTTACTTAGTCACTGAATTCTTTTATGACCAATTTCGAAGAAACTGAAAGCGTAAGATTCATTGGTCATTTTGCGTGATGCAAACTGAATGGTTTATGTGGGGGGTGTGAAAATGTAATTCGATATTTTCTTTTTGGTGTTATTTGGTATGCAGGTAGTATTTTTTATTTTCATTGTCCGTGTTGCCATAGCTGACTTGTAAGCTAACTACGAGTAATCTGCAACTTCATTTTCTTTGTTCAAATGATGTTAGGGTTCTTTGGTTGTAATGTGTAGTTTAGAGGGACTTTACTCCAGTGTTACTAAAGATATAAATTCTAATCTAATCCTGTTGCTGTTTGCTTTCAGAATTGTTTGATCTTGTTGTTGAGAAAAATTTTATCGTCACAGCTATTTTATTCGTAATGTCTACTCGGAAAGCTAGATTCTAGAACAATATAATCATTCCGTTACCAACAAACTGATAACTTAAGAATCTCGTATTGTATGTGTTCTTGTTAATAATTGGCAGTTAATCTCGTAGATTTTAATGTTAACGGATTGCATAATTTTGTCCATTTTGACCTAACCATTTTTCGCAGTAGTTCTCTATATGTTCTCACATTGAGGTTTATTTCCTGTACCTGAGTTTTTTCGACGAGTGAAACCAAATTTCTTTGGGGGAATAATCTCACATAAGCGAGTGCTCTGATGAAAAGTGGCGAGTAAGCAGCGTACCTCGGTGAGCTCTTGCCACTACCGATGCTGCTAGTCTGTGGAACGGCCGCGCTGTGGGAAGTTTTTTCTGGGGATTGCTTATCACTGGAGGTTGTTGTCGGTTGTGTTGGGATAGGCCTTCTCGCTTCTCGTTTTCAGGTGTGTGTGTACTACACTAGTTTCTGTCTACTTAATTCTCGCATTACTCAGCGCGGTTCATACTTCGTTTTGCTGCAGTATCCGTGTCCAAACTGTACACCAACCATTTTCTTTGTTCAAATTTACACCCTATCTATATAAGTAGTGTGGGTAGAGTCTAAACCTAATAGGAGTTCTGCATGTCTACTCTACAGCGTGAGAGTTCACTGAGGATAATAATTATTAATTTTTTCATTTAATTTGAAAAGTAATTTTGGACAGCTAGATCGCTGATTAATACCGTTCGACGCTGCGTCGAAGTCACACAGTACAGTTTCGTTTCCTGTTCATCTGGTGGAGTTTTCTTCCTTGTATCGCTAGCATGTAGCTCATAAGAATCTTCCTGACAAGGTTACTGTTAGTGCGTGTTGGAGGTGTGAGTCTACTTGGTTTATTTTTCACTTCGAATTTCTGTGGTTGTGACACTAAGTGCACCAGTGTACGTACTGGCTAACTGACTTTGCTTTTGAAGGTCTTATATTCGTGCATGAGTATATGCGGACTACGCTGTACTTTTTCCTTGACTCACTTTGTTTTTTGTCGTAGCCTTTGTGGTGATTTACAAACGGAGCTTGTTCAGTTCTGCATCCTTAGTTTTCGGTGGAAATTTCCTGAAAGGCAACTGCCAAACGACTAATACTTTAAATAAATGATTATTTGGCTTTGATTTGGCGATATTAATTGGACTTTTGCGTTCTATCTAACCCTATATATTGAAGTCTTCTTTAATTTTACAGGTACACGAGTATATTTTTTTGTAATATGTTTCGTTTTCTGTGAAGTATGGAGCTTTTCCTGATTGCAAGAATAAATTTAATGAGTGATCAACGAGTTTCATTAATTCACTCCCGCAGTACAAGTATTTTTAGACTTCTTGTCCACCTCCTCAGGGGGATACGCTGACGAACATATTTCACTTCATCAGCGTATCTTGGGGACGTCGCGCTCCCCGGGGTTATCCCTAGCGGTTTTCTTAGGATCAGCTTTATTTTCGTTACATCTATTATGTTCTCACTTTAGTTTTCATTTCCCCTCATGTGTACTTGCGTGTGGGCAACCAATGCTGTGTTCTTCCTATAATATAATATTCTTGAGCATTTGTATCAGCTTCTTCTTGCGAGGGCCATTTTGTTTTCTTCTCATTTCACCTCGTGTGTACTACGGGAGTGACCAATGCTGAACTGCTCCTATCATTTTCTTACTTTCATTATATCTTCTTTAGTGTGGTTTTTCTCAAGGGCGTCTGCTGAAAGGGATTATCCTTCAGAGCAGTTTGTGAACCTAACGTTTCTAGGAGATAAGGATTCCTGAACTACAACCGGGAAAGGATGCTGGTGGTGTCTGTTCTCGTTAATGTACCTTGGGGAACTAGCGCTCCCTAGCCACCCTCCGTGACATCAGTAACTCTTGTTGCAAGAGGCCAGCGTACCGTGAAACAGATTTTTCGCACAAGTGTCTCCCTGTTATTAGTTGATGCTAATTCTTCTACATTTTTCGTATCATCGAGGAGTTTCCGGCTTCTTGTGCTTGCATAGCGGGCTGTGTCAACCGTGACACAGAAATTTGACGCTCTCGTCGGGTCACTTTCGAGTGAAAATTTCTAAATGGTTATCACTTGGCTCGTCTCAAACGAAGATTCAATTTAAAATACGTAAAATATCCCCTCTGGAGGCATAGGATATGTAATGAGCTTAGATTAGTTTTGTTTGTCTATCCTGAGCTGAGAGTTAGGTGGCCTTTTTTTGTTGAAATAAAAGTTTGTTTTTAAGTTGAGAACCACCTTTTTTCGGTTCACTGCTGTCCTGTTTTTCAGTACCTTTGACTTTCTTCGTTAACTTTTATCTTGTTTCATAAACTTCTCTCTCAACTTACTGTTTCTATGCCCCTTCTGCATAGATTCCTCATTCTCTTATCTCCATACTAAATATGCCTTCCTCTCTTCGATACGTTCTTTTTTGTAGCGGTTAGGAAGGCTTAAACTAGCTTATAATCTATTATCTAATGGGGACTGGCGAGGAAAAACGACTTTTGAGGAATAGGGAAAATGTCGGGGCTTTAGGTTTTAGCGACTTTCAATGACTAGGTAAGATTTCGGGGCTTTCTTAGGAACTTGAATTGTAGATTGGGTGTCGGGACCCATATTTTTCATGTCCACTTTTGTCCTTTCAGTTGCAATGCAATTTTCTCTTCTTTCTTTGTCTTTTTTTTCATCGCCTCTTTTTCCTCTTCCTTCCTAGTTCACTGTTTTTGCGCACGAACTATCCAGTGTGGGAACACACTTGGTATTGGGTTGGCCAAAAAAATTCTTTTTTCTAATATCGTCTTTCCGACCTTCTGAAGATCGATTTATGTTCTTATTCTCTAACTCCTGTATTCGGTACTACGAGCATGTTTATGTCAGTGTGCAGTAAGCCTCCAAGTAGAGAAGTTCTGACAATTTTGCTTACATTCGAGCCCATGAAATGGTGGACCAAGTAGAGCACTACTGATATCTAATGCTTTTTTACTTCACAGAAAGAAAAGAAAACAACGGTTACTTGCACCAATACATGCTATGTGTATGGGTAGTTTCTGTTGATTTCCTTTTTTAAAGTAAAATTCATTAGATGTTAGTAGCGCTCTGCCTTGGTCTACCATTTCAAGGGTTCGAATGCAAGCAAAAATGTTACAATTTCTCTACTGGGAGGCTTACTCGTATTACACACTGACGTAAGCATGCTCGATCTACCGAATACAGGATTTAGATGATAAGAATATCAAAATAATCTTTCGGAGGTTGGAAAGATGACATTTAAAGCACGAATTTTTAGGCCAACCCTATACATAATTTCCTACCATGTGTTCTCCATACGGAACAGTCCCTTCTCATCGTTCGCTTGAGATCGCTTTAGTTGTGACTAAAGTCTTAAAACTATGATAGGCTAAAAGACATAAAACGAATGTATGATAATAAATGAGAACTCATATTCATTTTTCGAAAAGCGGAGGTTAATAAAGCTGTTACTCTGTGTGCAGATGCACCAATAATTTATCGGTCGTAGCGTGGAGAGCAGAGCCATGGAAGAAGATGAAAGCGGCCCTATCGTGAGTTATTTTGTCATTCCGTTTCCATTCTAATATGGAGTTGCGTGATGACGTGATGTTTATAATTTACTGAATTAAATATCAGAATTACGTAACGAGCTCCGTGATAAACAATTTTCACTAAACAGCGAGCAATGGTATTATTTTTTTTGTTTCACTGCGAAATTTCGTCAAGGTTTCTTAGGAAATTAGAAACCTTGGGGAAGTATGTAAGATTCCGGACCTCGAGGCATTAGCCATCTTGGAGAAATAGACAAGAATTCTGAGCTTTTATTTTCCCTAACCAATGTCTACCTCTAGAATCGCAAGTAGCAATTGAAGCCATCGCTCTCTCGACCCTTTTATTTTCAAAAGGCTTAAAAAACTCTGAATCCAACCTGTATGCTGTTGACCGAGCTGTAGTTACAAACGCAATTTTAATAAATGCTTGAAAGTCAAATGAATGAACGATTCTGTTAAAGTTTGCTATTTTCAAAATTGCGTCCCACAGTTGATTTTAGATTTCAATTGAATATTGAACTTTAGTTTTACCCATCGCGTTCAACATGTTGACAGCTTTCGTTGAAATGCTCGCAGCAAAAATGTGTTTCCTCATATTGTGTTGCGTATGCTCAACAGAGCGTTTCGCTATTCGGACGGAAGCTCAGCGAGATTCCGTGCTACCGGTCCACATTTTTGACGAGCACGTTTTCCGGACTCGGAGGTACAATGGCATACTTCCTCTTCACGTCTAGAATGGAAAGAGCCGTCAAGTTTGGCTTGGGTGTCTTCACAGTCTTAACTCTTGGCTATTGGTGAGTTTTATTTTGCCTATAATATCCTTGGTGTGTTTATTCATTTGCATATTTGTTTGATGTCCATTTCTTAGGTCTCTCTCTCGCGCTCATAAGGATGTTTAATGATCTGTGAAAAGAGTTTTACCAGTGCTCAAGTACAAGAATATTTTAATTGCGGTTACTACTGAGATGGTTATATTTCTTTCCCATCCATTTCTGGAAAAAAATTTAAAGGAAAATATTTAATCCCGTCATTTTCGATGAGCGGTGTACACTAGTTGATTTTTATAAAAAGTGATGGGTTGTGATTTGTATTAGACAATAAGTGTCTAAAGTCCATCCTTAACGTCTTTGGTTTTGTGTAGTTGAGAGGCTTTTATGATGTTGATTTTGGGTACTTTTTATGCTTGGTAATATTAATATTAATGCGTGAAAGCATGTGTTGGCCATTCTTTGAGTGATATTTCCACTGCGAGTCAGGAATTCCCATTCACGGGCCAGAGCAATATTGGATTATTGGGGTGAAGTCGCCCTCTGTTGTGTTAGGCGCCAATCTTGGTGCTAACTCTGGTTTCTGGATCTGGGACTATGAAAGCGGGCGGTGACTGCATAACCGCAGAATGTATTCTCGAAGCGAATATTATTTTCATGTTAGTTTTGTTTTAAATGTTAGTTTTGTTTTAAATGTTGAATTTGAGGCTGACACAATGCTGCGTTCAAGTAGCTATGAGTGGACTAGTTAAAGAAATGAGATTAGCTTGCTGCTGTGAATTTGATGCGATATGTCCTCTGTTGTCAAAGCGCTAGTAACCTTTGTACTAACAGCAGGCATTGTCTTATTACGAACCCTCAATTGTGGTACCATATTACAACAAACTATCATTAATTGTGGCACTGTTCTAGTGCAAGCCATATCATTTGGATACAAATGAATATTAACTGTGTTACCATTTCCCTATAAATCATCTTCAGTTGTTACTTTTTCTCTACAAACCATCATTCATTGTATTATTTTCCTACAAACCGTCAATTGTGTTACCTTTTCTTTTCAAACCACCATTCACAGTGTTATCATTTTCCTACAAATCATCTTCAATTGTGTCAATTTTCCCCTTCAAACTATCACTCATTCTGTTACCATTTTCCAACAAACGAATATCAATCTATCACGTTGACTGCGATGGGTTAAACTGAAGTTCAGTATTTAACTCAAATTTAAAGTTCATTTTTGTAAGGAATTTTGAAAATAGCAAACATTACGTGGATCATGCCTTCATTTAGCTTTGATTTAGTATTTATAAAATTGATTTTGGGACTATTGGTCGGTCAGCAGCATCATGAAAATTCCCTCCGTGTACATCGGCGACTCACATCGCGACCACCGTGTTATTTCCCCCTACCATGTCGTGTTGGTAGCTCCGACTTGGGAAGGCGCTGGGACAGCGTGTAGCCTATCTTATTGCCATACCCAATCAGAAATTATTGTGGGCCTCATGTCAGATTATCTCAGACTATATTGGGCCTTCCCAGCATAATGAATTATGTGATGAAATACCCGCATAATCATCGAAGAATTTAGTGGGTATTACCGGTATATTTCTGAGCGGCAATGCGTACCATAATGGTCGAAGATTTTCGTAGGTGTATCTCCCATAATTAGGTAGGTAGTGGGCTCCGCAATAATCATCTATGTTTTACGTGGGTATACACTGCACATGTTTGTATACCCTGCACATGTTTGATTTTCGTGGGTATACCCTGCACATATTTGGCTTGATGATTTATGCCTGTGTTCAGCACCTACATGGTGGTAATATGTACAAAAGTTCAGTGAAATTTGATCACTTAACAAATAGCAAATTTACTCCTAAATTGGAAAGATCAAATCGATATAAAAGATTGATTAGCAGGTTTCTAAAAATTGTCTATTACAACCTGTTATTGAATTATCCATAAACGTCATAAAAAAATATCCTACCCTGTACTTTAAATGTATATGTATTCTCAGCAGGAAAATAATGCAGGTATATTCTCGTGACATATTATTTTACTCTCAAGAAGCGCTAAATCGTAAAAAATTGCGCTTATTCGATATATTTTGTGTACATGACACTGAAAACATCCTTGGTAATAACTTTTTTCCCCTTCTCTTAGATTAATGCGAAAATATTTCTCGTTGATCAGGCCTACTTGATAAATTTTCATTTCCATTTTAAGTACCATCAGAAAATTCATCACCAGCCATTATCTTCAGCGCTAGCCAATGAGCGCAGAACAGGCTGAGCAACCATTGGCTGCTGCCATGGGCGTGATCTGAAGTTGAAAATAAAAAATAAAGCAAGGGATCACGCGTGTTTTGATGTTTTACATTATAAATAAGCTAGTTTTCCAATATTTTTATGCGCATAAATGTTCTCATAATTTGTGGATTGTAATTTCTGAACACATAACTAATAATTTTATGCGTACGTATATAGATACTTTTAGCATGGGTTATCAGCAGAGCATGTTTGTATGCTTTATGCAACGGTTCTGCAGGAAGCAGTTGCCAAACCTGACGTAATCCACCACCTTGCGACCCGCGAAGTGTTTCTTGACTCGCCTGGTTTGTTTCTTTTTCCATCGATTATTGGAGAATGAATTTCACACGTAAATACAAGCCTTTTAAACTGTTGAGCAAGCGACAAAAGCAACGACGAATAAAAAATACGTGGAAATTTGTAAATGTAGGAGCAAGTGAATTAGATGATCCGTCAACTTCATGCGCAGCTGATCCTACTGCCTGCGGAAACAGTCCAGGGCGCCATGAAAATCATCCCTGTAGCACTGATTTAGATCGTGATAGTGTTGATGAAATAATTTCAAATAGTGATAGTTGCAATGATGGTGCGGATAAGTTGTTTCCTGTTGAGGAATAGAGGCCAGAAGGACAACAGTGTGCATTGAACAAATTCAATCGTAATTGTAGCAGTGATTGCAGTGAAAAACTTGCATGTATTATGGCAACATGGCTTAACAGAAAAAAGAGCAATAAACATGTGTGCATTGATAGGCTATTAAGTGATTTATCAGGAGCTTTTAATGTACCTAAATCCACTACAACACTTCTTGATAAAAATTCGCTCAATATTAAGACGATGGAAAAAGGTGAATATCTTCACTGCAGTGACTGGCTTCTGAATATTAAACATTACATTGAACTTGATTCTTATGATGAACCTGAAATTAGATTGATTGTCAATGTTGATGGGGTTAATTTGTACAATGCACTTTCTTCATCAAAATATTCTTCTTACCCCAATATTGGTTAAGGTTGAGAAAAAGGAAAAAATATTCTGTGGGGGAATTTATTGCTCAAATTCCTATGAATCAAAAGAAATGCCAAGCACAGGTGTGCTCCTCAAACAGTGAAGGTATTCTTGTGAATGGAAGTAAAATTGTTTTAAAAATTGGAGCTTTTGTATGTGATGCCCCAGTCAGGGCTGCTCTCAAAAATACAGTGCTTCATTCAGGCTATAGTAGCTGCAAAAGGTGTAAAGTTGTTGGAGAGTACCATAGCAGTACAGTTGTTTTTTTGACTACCAACAGCCTTGTGAGAACAGATGATACTTTTACAAGAAGAAAGGACAGCTCTCATCATAAATCACAAGATGCCAATGAATTAAAAATTCAAAAAATTCCTATGGTATCATCATTTGTTTTGGATATTATGCATCTGTGCTACCTTGGGGTAATGAAAAGATTCCTCAATTGTTGAATCTTAAATTGAAGGAAAAAAATTGTCATCTTGACTCCACATCTAGGAATCTATTTGATGAAAGGTTACTCTCATTTCAAGTTTATATCCCTTCTGAATTCCCTCGAAAACTTGAAGGGGGAATATCTACAATTCTCAAACGGAAAGCTAGCCAATATCGCTTATTTGCATTATATGTTGGCTTGGTTTTGCTTTTGTGGAAAAACATTGTTGTTTCTAACTAATATTCCACTTTTCTTAAATTTTCAATTGCACTGAGAGTGACTACTAAACACTGAAAATCAAGCCATTAATCTTACCTTCATCCAACATTTGCTTAATGACTTCAATGAAAATTGCAAAACAATATTTGGCAACTCATGTCATACAATGTGCACAGTCTCCAGCACATTCCACAAGATTATGCAAATTTTGGAGTTCTGGATAAAATATCTGCATTAAGCTTTGAATCATACCTAGGTTCCCATGTGAAAGGGGCTGTGCGTTCAGGTTACAAGCCTTTACAACAGATTGGACAACACATTCATTATATGAACTCTAAAAGTCATCCTGACGCATCATTGCCTCTCTTTAAAGTTACATTTTCTTGTTATGAATCACAGTGCACACATGGCTATGGAGGAAATTGTTTGAAAAAACTCAATTTCAAAAACAGTATCTTAAAGCCTCTTCACTCCAGCAAATGTGACTGTTATGTTCAACTCAAAAGTGGAGAGGTAGCTCAAATTAATTCTATCCACCACAATGATGGAACATACCTTTGTGAAGTTTTCATTTGCTCCAAAAAATTTTTTCCTTTTCTCCAATTGATTCCACGGAGCTGGGAGTAAATAAAGTAAAGTTTTCAACCCTAAGGAAACAAGTGATCAACATTTCTGATGTTTTTGCAAAAGTGATGGTATTGCCCCTGGAAAAAGAGCATCGTACTGTGGCACTCAATTACTTCATTTAAAAATTAGCTTGTGCTCTTTTTTTTTTAAATATATAAGAAAGTGATGTACAATACTATTTTATTTTTTCCAATATTAGGAGTGACTAGAAAATTTGTGTGATCATGATACAACATTTAAAACTCGATGAACTCAAGAAATATGTAGGAGTCAGATTTATTGGATATGGAAAATCCAATGATGTAATTCCCTCCGCGTGGATAGTCAGCTGGGATAAGAAACGCAAGAAATGCAGATACCCAACAAAAAACGCAAGATTACTTGCATCTTCCAATTACAAAGTCTGTGAAGAATGGAAAATCTACAAGATTTCACCTCTCTGTCATTCAAGTAAGTAGCATTCTTTAATCAGAATAAAGAATGTAGGGTTAACACATCCTTGAATAGCCCTTGGAAAAAAATTGTCTCCATGAATTTTTTTGCACTTACTTCTTGATCTAAGATTATATTTGAAGTTTGCAAAACAACATCAACAGTTATGCATTACAGAGTGCACTCATTTCATGGTTTCGTACTTATCAGTAAATGCTATATTAAGTGTTCCCAATAGCTATAGCTGTTACTTAAATTTAATATTGTAATTTTGTGATCTGTGTGTGACTGGTTATCATTCCTCATATATAAAACATCTTCATGTTCTATTTGAATCAGTATGTGGCTTCAATCTTTGGTTATTTAATGTTTTCTCCTGATATTGAATTATATTTGAGCACTTATTATATGCATCAATATTAATTTAACATGCTTGCCCATCTTCTTTAACTGCCAATTGGTGAAAAAAAAGTTAACATTCTTAAACATCATTTTTTTAGAGTAGAGTTGGCATAGTTAGAGTACCTACTTAAAACCAGATTTAGCTAATGTGGTTTTTTATTTTTACCTGAACACTTAGCTAATTAGCAGATATTGAAGTAAAATTTTGTGTAAAAAGCATACAATATTTTTCAAAATATTACTGGTAATAGTGTATGATATAATTAGACCAATATACATATGTTTGTCCTTGAGTTTTAGTCTGATATAGCTTAAATTGGCTGTGCACTGCATTCAGTTTGTGTGTGAACCCGGATGTGGTTATATAAAAAAATAAAAACTTTGAGAACACATTCTAGTACAAAATGCCAGAAGTTTAAAAAATTGTTTCAAAAAATTAACAACTGAAAAATTTCTTTCAGGTTCCTTTGAAAGGTGTGTCCGGAAGCTGTACTCCACCAATGAAGAATCGAATGTTGAAACTGAAGCAATTGAGGCAACCAGTTCAGGATCATCTATCACTGCCCGAACTGAAGAGGTTCCATGCTTTACGCCTAACATCATCGCTACAAAGAGCGCTTGGTAAGGAACATTCACATTCACAATGTATTCTATGACATTATAGCTTTCAAAAATAGCAGGATGAAAGAGACTGGTGAAAATGTATTACAGCTCTTGTTATATCTGAGCTTTTGACTTTTACTTTTTGTTATTTATGACCTAGATATTGCTCCAATTTGATGTTCTTGTATCAATTATCTAATATATATTTATGGCTAGCCTTGATGTATATTTTGAGGGGTATAAACTTTCGGCAATCTGCTTCTCACAAAAAAATACAGTAGTGTATAGTAGCTTTTTTTGTAGTAGGCATAAATCTGTTTATGCTGCCAACATAATTTTGACTCTTAATATGAAAAGAAAACATTTACAGCTGTGCCTCTGCTACACAACTGAAAATTCAAGCACTGGAGGACAGAGTGGAAGCTTTAAATGGACAAATGTCTACAATGCACAAGAAGGTGGACTTCATGATGCAGGCCATTCAGGAGAACAGTGGTACGGGCTCCCAATTTCCTCCTCCAGCATCGTCAATGGATGGACTCTGTGAACTTCTTGAGCACGAGTCTTTGGTATGTAAAATGAAAAGCTCAAGAAGTAATGATAGTTTATGGCTAGCATTGCTTCATACGTTACAGGGCAATGAGAAACAATTTTTACTTGGGATAGCTGTTGTCCAGGCCCTATCGGTCATAATATGCCAAAATACACTTCGAAAAATATGTACTCGTCTCTGAAGCGTTTAGTTTCAATCAAACGCTCAGCCACTCTAAAAAACCTCAAATGAGATGGCTTAGTATTGCTTGAGCCAAATTTGCAACCAGGACCACAAGAAATTGTATGAGGGGGAAATTTAAGATGAGCAATGCAGAATCAGTTGTGACATCAGTTTTCCTTTTTTTTGTTTTAAGATGCATTATTTCTGTAACCTAGGGTTTGTATACATGTTACTTACGGATGATTTCTGCACCTGTCGTTGTGGGGGATGTAACTCTTATTCTTTGGAAATTGCTCATAGTTAATACATCCAGGTTGATAATGGATTTTTTCACATTTGGAAACGGAAGAAAATGGTAGATGTGATCAATGAATTTTCTTTGTTTTGTAGATGTGAACCTGCTGTTAATGCAGATCTTCACATCAAGATGTCTTCTTGATGTGAACCTGCTGTGAACACATACGTGTGTACTGTGGCATGCTTATTGGGTCCTCGAACATCAATCAAACAAAATATGATATAAACATGTGATAAATGCTTTACAATTTTGACTTAGCTCCGTTCAGATTGAATGCCATATTCTTGGTGCGATGGTTGGATAGGCTTTTCTTTTCTTGCTGAAACAGATTAGGTTATTGATGAGTTAAGAACCAAATTTTTCGGCTCACTGCTATTCTTTTACTTAACACCCTCTACTCTCTACTTGAACTTTTTTCTTCAAACTTTTTTTCTGGCTTGCTGTGTGTATGCGCTTAGTGTCCTAAGTGGCAACACACTTGTGTTACTTCACAAGGATGTCCTGTGAAGGTTCACACCTCGTGCATACATAGATATCTCATTTACGGGTCCATGCTAAATAATCTCATCATCATTATTCTTCTTTGGATCACCTTTGTTGTGGATTGGTTGGCTCAAACACTAATATAACTAACTAGCTAACTCATGATGCGAGGACAACATAGCGAACATTGTCTTTGCATGGGCACTGTTTCTTTTTATAAACCCCTGCGAACAGCCCATATCATTTTGTATATTTTCATCAGAAGGTTTTCAATTTTCTTTTTCGTGTATTTGTGGAAAACAAAAAAGTTCATGCAAGCTAAAAGCAATACAATCTTAATTTCATTCCCCTCAGGGGGATACAATTATTGTATCTATGGGAACTAGCGCTCCCAGGGGGACAATGTGAGGGCCCGAGCTAAAGGTTAGGTAGGCTTTCTTTTGTTAAAATAGAATAGGTTTTGTTGTGTTACGGACCATCTCTTTTCGGTTCACTGCTGTCCTGTTTTTCACCGCCTACCACTTTCTTCTTCAACTTTTTCTTGTTTCATGAACTTCTTTCTTAGCTTTCTGTTTCTGTGCCCTTTCTGCATAGATTCCACGTTCCCTTAACTCCATACTAAATGGTGCCTTCTTCCTTCCTCTCTTTACATCTCATTGTTGAGGATAGGGAGACTTAAACTAACTAATAAACTAAACTAAACTTAATTTCATTTCTAAGATATTGACATGAAAAATTATCAGACACTTGTGTAGTGTGTATCATACTTATTTGCTGGAACATTTATGTTCAGTAAATTCCTTTCTATGATAACGTTGAAGTAGCTACCACATGTGTTAAGGTATGAGCTTCCCCTCAACTTGAAACTTTAGCGCAATGTACTTCACCGTTTCCTAGCAGCTTTCATGTAAGAACGCTATTTTTAATACATTATAGAAGAGTGACGTGAAATTAGCTCAAAATCACGAGCGGTGTACTAACCCAGCTGTGGCAAACTACAGTTTATATAGCAAACTCCCTAATTCGGCGATATAAGCAGTGCGCAATGCGTTCGAATCTCATCTGTGCGGAATGTTTTCAATGTTTTTAATTATTCCACACAGAAACCAACCCTAAACAGTGTGATCGGTGCTAAGCCAAGTGATACTGCCAGACTTATCATGAAAAGAATGATGACACGGGACTTGGCTGTTCAATTTTCCTTTTCTGGGCTTGGAGAGAAGAGGGCGCACACAAAGCATTCCTTCAAGACGCACGTTGTATGCAAACCAATTGTTGGTAAGTAATATTTTCCCATTTCTAAACGATAATTTGTTTTAGTTCTATCACTCTGTTGTGTTCAAGTGCAAGATTAATGTAACTTAGTTTTACGTGACCAATCGTAGAGTCACGCCTTTGCTACATGCATTCAAACCTTCGACTAAGGTAGATCTTATTAGAAGTTCTTGTTAAAATTTACGTAACATGTCAATTATTGAGCCCGTTTCAAAATTTAGTATTAACAACTTGCACTAGCAATTGGGTATAATTCGATTAAATAATTACTGGAGCATGGTTTGTAGCCGTTTAATGACCCCACCTCGATAATGATACGAAGGCTCCCCCACCACCTAACCAGCTCCCTTTGAGCAACCAATTGCCTGCCTCAACCGCCAAAGGACTTCGGGGACCGGGCTAGTTCACATCTCTGTGCCCTCGAATACGTGTACGGTGTCGTGTGTGTGATAGCGGTATTGTGGTGTCGTGCGGATTTCCGGCGAAATTTTCTGCAAGTATGCGTTCAAGAGTGGTGTCTTATTTGTGCGCAGTGTTCACTACCTCTGATGTGATGGCTACGTGCTTGAGATGGTTAAGGATTGAGCGTATATGTCACTCTTTGCAAATCCTGTTGGCTTGTCGTGTGCGCATCCAGTGATAACTGTTCGTGTGCGATTTAGTACGGTCTGCATTTCGTACGTTGGTTTTTTTGACGGAAGGGCTGATCATATTGCAAGGCTCTAAATAACGGAGGGATAGGGTTCCTCTTCAGTGAGGAGGGTTTATTCGTTCCACTTTGCATCACCATGGGATGGCACCTCCACCTCTTCCAAGTCGGTTCATTTGAGATTTGAAGCTTGGGACATGGCCATGTTTAGTGAAAGTATCACTATTTATATTTCCAAATAGCTATAGCTGATTTTTTTCATTTCAGATCGCATAACAAGTTTTCATAAAGTGACGACAGAAGAGGCGTTGGCAGCCTGCAAAACAGTGTTGCGAGGAACCCGTGACTGGGACGGCGGAAGGGCAAAGCGTCGTATTAAACCTGGTAATTATTTCCTATACTTTTTATCACGAAAACTATCTAGTTTTAAGCAGTTTTTCTCGGTATTTCTTCAAGTTAGCTTACGGGATAACTTATGTAATGAATTCAATCTACGAGACATAGAAAAACTCAGAACCCCCACTTAATTGAGCTTGTAAGTGATATTGAAGTGGACGTATATTATTTTAAGGGAGAACAAAGGTGGGATGGTGGGTGTAAGCTTGTTTTATAAGGTGAGAAATGAGGTCAGGTGGAGAGCAGGAGTGATTTGACTACTCGAAGAGCGAGTGGATAAGCACGTTAAGATGGTTGGGCATACGATAAGATTGGGGTTGGTAGGCTGGTGAAGAAGATTATGGCTTGAGGCTATGGGATGCAGAAGTAGGGGGAGACTGCCAACCGGATGTGTGAACTGTGTGAAAAGTTGTTTTAGTACTAGAGGAGTTGAAAAGTGGAGGATGCAAGAGTGTGCCCTTAATAGAGCAAGGTGGAGAGGAGTGTAGAAGGATGAATGTTTTTGACGCAGCTCTGGCTGGATTTTCCCCCCGCACTTGAGCTCAGCTCTGAGCTGCTGGAGAACGGGAGAAGGGGTCCACCGCGGTCCACCATGTTACGGCTTCGGCTGCAGAAGTCACAGGGAGATCCGTGTTGCTCTGACCCAAGCAGCACGGGAAACCGGAGAGGCCCCCTTCACCTCAGAGGGTTGATATGTGGATATAAGTGTGTGTGTGTGTGTGAGTGATATGTGGGGGAGATTGAATGGGCTCTGAGGTCGGCCACTCTCCTGTGGGGTAAAGGCCTATTGTATATTATTATTACTGTTATTTTAGGATTTTAGTTACTTAATGAGCCTCTCTTTCTTCATCAGGTCGTCGTACAATATCTGGCTCAATTGTGATGTAAAATATCGCAGTTAGTAGAGTATTGTTTTTCATACTGAGACCATGCGATGTTGCTATATCAGCTATTAAATTATCCACAGCGTACGAAAGTGTAATAATTAGTGTGATCTATAGGTTACATTAGGTATGTGTTCATCTGCCGCATGGTCATAATTTTTGCGCGTTACACACTCTTAGAATAAAAGTAATACATCGCACCTACTTGTCGTTTTTCACTTTGCTTTTTTATAGGATGGTTCTAGATAATTAAAATTCGGCAAACATGGTTCGTAGTGGTTGATATTATGCGTACGCTTCTGTATCATATTAGTTACGTTGTTGTATATAATGTATTTTATTTCCAGGTGCCAGCGTGATGGCCGACGCAACTGAAGATGCGCAGGAAGTATAGAGTAATAATATACCAATAAAGTAGTATACAAATTTTCATTTTCCTTGTATGGTTTGAAATACCGCCAAATCTCTTTATTTAGTGAGCAACTCAAAATAGACTGGACGAACAGGGAAAAGAATAGAAATTACCAATCATAACAGTGACCGAATATAGCAAGTGGGTTTACCCTACAATAATCGAACAAAAATTAGTACGGGAACATCCCACCAAAATCCCTGTTGTTTATCAGGTTTATTGAGGGAAATGGCCAAGATAATGCATGGGAGCTGCCCAGAATAATCGGCCTTGCGTGGGATTGTCCCTGTATATACAGTTATATATCATGGGCCATATTGTGGGAAGTATCCCTCAATAAACGCGACATAAGCCCAAGATAAGCCCACCATAATAAGTGGTTTTGTCCCACAATAATATGACGTAACATCGTGGGCCTTCCCATCATAATCATCGAAGATTCCCAAGATAATTTCTGATTGGGTATTGATACTCCGATCATTTATTGAGAAATTAGTCGTGTTCTGTTACAGAGCAATATAGCTTGTTATGAATAAGATTTAATTGTTAGGTAGAAAATTCCTCATTCAATTTTTTTTCTAGTTAAACTTGAATGGATTTGAGTAATGTGGTGACATGGACGCGTACGCTTGTGTTTCTGTCTTTAGAATTTAGCATTTTGAGATGTGCAGGAGGTTTATTGAAGTAGATTCTGACTTAAAATTTTTAATTTATTTGATTTGCGAAGTTCAAGTGTCACATTTGAGATGGTGTATTCCGTCATAACAAAGCAATGTGATGTAAAAATAATTCTGAGGGTGTGTACGACACTAATTATCGTTACCTGCTGTACTTCACCCTCAACGCAATAGCAGTGTTTCTGTGTGGGCTGATGATACATCCAACTCTACGTGATAAAATTAGCAGATCTCTGTAAAGTAGGTAAGGTGATGAACACAAACAACCCAAATAAAAGCAAAAATTTTACAGAGACGCGCCAGGCCCAACTAAATGTCTCTTTTGGAGAGTAACAAGGAAAATGTCCCTGAGGACGAAGAGTCCCCACTCAGTGTCACGAGCAGGAAACGAGAGAGTGATGAAGGTGAGATGATGAGTTTAATTGTAACTATTGTTTGTATTTTGTATTTTTACTGACGATTAGACCCAGGAAAATAGTTAATTTTTTAAACTTCAATAACAAAGTTTAATCTAACATGACCTTGCATCTATCCGTCCTATTCTAACTTATCCTAAGCTGACTTGACTATGAATTTTCATTTTACCTTACGATAGTTGGCGCGGTGACCACAGTGCCCTTCCTAATCACATAACCGTTACTTTAAAGCTCACATTGTCTCTCTAATTATTTCCTTTGTAATTAGTGACGGCGTAACATAGGAAGGAGCAGCGTTGCTAATGCTGTGGTTGATTTTTATCTAGCTCATTTAACTATCACAGCCATACAAGACAATGTCGGCTATGATTCGTGGTAATTACTACTTTTTTATTCTTCCTCTTTATTTGACGATGGGTCTCTTTTAATATTGGCCTTCATTACGTTTTCTATTTAAAACATTCCCCAGTTTCCATGTTCTGTCCATGTCTGCAGAGCGTTCTTCGAGGTTCCCGCAGTTAAACGACATGCTTGGAATTGCCTTGAGTGACCAACCATAGGATTGTTTTATCAATATTTATGGAAGTCCTTATTAGCTTTGTGCACTTTCAGTACTGCAATAAGAATTACCCTTGTAAGTTCCCGCGAAATGAGTGAGTTTGTTGGAACATCATTGTTGAGCAATAATAGGACCTGAAGATGGTCAGTGTCACTATCCACAGCAGATGAATGCAAACAGATAACCAATAGTAGACTGTTGAAATTAGTGGATAATGTTAGATAGATGACTTTTTTGATAATCCATTGGTGGTACAGTGTACGAACGTGCAATGTCATTTCGTGAGTTGGCTGCGTTTGAGTGATACCATCTCGTGAGTTAGCTGGTTTTACTGATATCATGTCGTGAGCTGGCTGGGCTCAAGTGATATGTCATCTCGTGAGTTAGCTGGTCTTTACTGATATCATGTCGAGAATTGGTTGAACTCAAGTGATGAGTCATGTGAGCTGGATGAACTCAAGCGATCCGTCCGTTGCAGGCATCCACTGCGGCTGCATGACGGTCTGCTCGAGCAAGCGCTGCAAGTGTAAGCGGCTCGACTCGTCCTGCTCCGCGGCGTGCAGGTGCAACGCCTTCAAGTGCGCCAACAAGTCCTCGCTGATGGCGCCCAACGCTTCTCCAGCAGGTGCGTCTTCCAGCGAGTTCCTCTTCGGCGAGTGCTGGGGTTTGTTGAAGTGTTTATTGCCCGTCCTGCGTGCGCTCCTATTTCCGTGTACTGAAGTACAGGTTCTTGATGTGAAGGCTCTGTTTTGCATTTGCTTTAAGATGGTGTTACCTTTATTCCAAATAGGTGCTGTGAAGACTGTTTTGCGCCCGCTGTAAGATATCATCTAAATATGTGCTGAGATCGTCACTTGGGTCGGTCAAATGTTCTACTTTTCTGCTTTATTGAACTTTAGGAAATTGTGAAGTCAACTGCGTGTCGTGGGGATACGAACTACCGTCACAGGTGCAAGTTATCCTGTATATAGTGAATGTTGAAATCTGTTTAGAATTCGTGGTGCTTTGAAATCCTTGCAACTGTGAGCGTTTAGTTCAGTTCAAAACTACGTCCACAGTGTGTAATTGTGATCGCAAAGTTGAGCAGGAGATGGAATGAAAATACTTCAATTTTAATTCTATTCAGCAGGAGTTTTAAATCTTAAGAGAAAGATTAACTCATCTATGGAACATAATATTTTTTTTTCTGGTCCGACTCGATTACTACATGTAATCTGAAGCAGCAAAACCACTTTTTTTTGAGCCGTGGGTGCATTTTGATGGACAATTTCTTATTTTTCCTTCATTTAACTGGAAAAT
This sequence comes from Morinoia aosen, assembly GCA_030386875.1. NCBI lineage: Eukaryota > Metazoa > Arthropoda > Malacostraca > Amphipoda > Talitridae > Morinoia > Morinoia aosen. The sequence goes on along the minus strand of CM059561.1, from coordinate 44,365,011 downwards.
ATTCACTCTCGTTAATATACTGCAATGAGTCGTCAAGGTACGAGTTCCTTAAGCGAGACGCAAGTAAAAGCCTCCATCGGCGTCATTTGAAAGAAATTCCGCCATTTTCACTTTCCGAGAAGCAGAAGATATCAAATTAGTGCAGATCAAATGGAATGCATTGGAATGGTGGAATGCATTCAAGTATTATGCTACAGGCAAGCTTGTGGACGGACAAAATTTTTTTGTTGATTCATGAGTTCCTTTTGATGGAATGCTCACATTAACGTATAACCGTGTTCGGTAATGCATCACTTATGCTAATCCTATCACTATAGCAGTGGAGCGTAGTCACGGGACATGAGAATTGAATTTCAATTTTGGGTTTTGGGTTAGCCGGCCGTAAACAACAAAGTGGGTGGGGCGTGGGCGGGTGATAGTCCTTACACTATAAATTTTGGGTTTTGGGTTAGCCGGCCGTTAGCAACAAAGTGGTTGGGGCATGGGCGGGTGATAGTCCTTACACTATAAATTTTGGCATAGTGGATGGCCTAAGTTAGCGAGCTGGAGGATGGATGTTCCCTCTGGGGGATACAACTATTGTAACTATGGGAAGTAGCGCTCCCAATTTGTGCTGAGAGTTAGGCAGGCCTTCTTTTTGTTGAACTAAAATGTTTTTTCTTGTTATATTAAGGACCACCTTTTTTCAGTTCACTACTGTCCTGTTTTTCAGCACCTATGACTTTTTATTCAAATTTTATCTTATTTAATGAACTTTTTTCTCAACTTACTGTTTTTATGCTCCTTCTGTATAGATTCCGCATTCTCTAATATCCATACTAAATGGTGCCTACGTCCTTCCTCTCTTCAATACGCTCTTTTTTTGAAGCGGTTAGGGAGGCTTAAAATAACTTATGAATTAATCTTACGGACGGATGAATCAAATTCTAGTATTGTACGAGTTTCTTAGAGGAATGCTCATATTGACATATAACTGTGTAATGAATAACTTATTATCACCTTATCACCAAATTAGGCTACCTTAGTCTTGAAGCTCAATAATTTTTCATTGGAGAGTTTTGTAAGGGAATTCAAATAACGTTTTGGTTTTACAGGACCCTATTAATTCAACCTTCGATATCAGCCCGAACCAAGGAGGTTTAAGAATGAAGACGGCATCAGCGCTCTAAAGTGAAGCCAATTTTCGGTAGCTGTAGGGTATACGGGCACACACACGGAGATGGGGCTCAGTGCGTGTCAGACACTCAGCGTGACAGGGCGCCGCTATCCACGCTGCGGTCAAGGACGAGTTTCCTCAATATGAGTTTCTTTATCATTCAGCGAGGACGCAATTGAAATATATGCCTAAGAAAAAAACGTATAGCACAGAGTAGCGCAAGTCTGCCATTTAACAGCGCGGTCTTCAGTCGCTGATGATGGAGGTGGTGCTACCCCTCCACTGCAACACCACCTCCACACAGGGACCTAATGCCGGGTGGGCGGGGCTTGGGACGGCAGAAGTGGCTTCACTCGCTTGACTGGCAAAAGATAGCGATGCCGGTTCCATGTCTCCAACTTCCTTGGCCCGAACTCTTCTAAGAGGCCGAAGTGAGTATGCTGTGTGGTTCTCGAATTACTCGCTTCTTGTCCTGTTGCTGGGAGACCTTGATGTTCTGCCATGCTTTGCAAGTTCTGTGCACCTTAAACATTTACGTGTGCTTCATATTTTGCTAACATAAGTTTTGTATAATAATCACGGGCTTGTGACCGCTTAGCTAGTTCTGTGCATAACAATAACATGGGCTTCAGATTTCGCTAACATAAGTTTTGATTAATGATCATGGTCTTGTGACTGCTTAGCTAGTTCTTTGTATAACATTAACATGGGCTTCATATCTCGCTAACATAAGTTTTGAATAATAATCACGGGCTTGTGACAGCTTAGCTAGTTCTGTGCTCACCAATTGCATGGGCTTCATAGGTCGCTGACTAGAGATTTGAATAACAAGCATGAGCTTCGTCGTTAGCTAACTTGAGTTTTGAATAATAAGCATAGGTTTGCTAACTCAAGTTTTGAATAATAGGTATGTTTTTCATGGTTAGTTAAATTTTGAATGATAGGCATGGATTTTATAGGTAGCTAACTGAAGATTTGAAAAACAAGCATGAGCTTTACATTGTTTTGACTTAATTTTTGATTAATAAGCATTGACTTTATAGTTTGCTGACCTGAGTTTTCGATGATAAGTATGGGCTTCTTAATTTCTTAATCGAATTTTAAGTGCTTCAAGTTGCGATGAAATAATTCTCTCCCTTCCCAACGTTTAGTGTGCTCTCCAATAGCACGTGTGCAAAGGGTTCTTCTTGAACTTGGTCATTGTTAAGTTTATATTCTTATGAAAAAAATTTCCACTATATAAACAGCTCCCCTCAGGGGGATACAGCTTTTGTCTCTATGGGAATTAGCGCTCCCAGGGGGACAATGTGAGTGCCCGAGCTTAGGTTAGGTAGGCTATCTTTTTGTTGAAATAGAATAGGTTTTTGTTTTGTTACGGACCATCTTTTTCGGTTCACTGCTGTCCTGTTTTCCAGCACCTACTACTTTCTTCTTCAACTTTGATCTTGTTTCATGATCTTTTGCAACTTTGTTTCTATGCCTTTCTGTGTATATTCCGCGTTCCCTTTACTCCACACTAAATGGTGCCTTCTTCCTTTCCTCTCTTTGGATCGCATTAGTTGCTGCGGGAAGGGAGGCTAAAACTAACGACTAATCTAATCCAACTCCATAAGCAGCTCGCTGTGAAATTGTGGCCAAATAATATTTCTACAGGCCTCCCATTTTTCTTCCGTAATGATTTTAAAATGCCATGTGCTGCTCTATCCTGATTATTCTGCTGGCCTCATTACTGCTTGTATCTCATTTGCTTGCTGAATATTAAAACGTTTGTTATGGTATCTTGTTCGTGTTTATAACCCACCAGAGGACGGAAAATAAACAATAGGTTAACTTCATTTAGGTTTATCTATTCTTATTGATGTTCACATAATAACCCCTCAGGAGAGGTGAAATAGACGATAGGTTAACATTAGCACATTCATTGCGGTATGACCCACCGGTGGGTCGTAGTTAGGTTTTTCCTGCTGCGAAACGACCCATCGATGGGTCGTTTTGAAAAATTCTAACAACCTTTCTAAATTAATGATGTTTAACAGGCCCAGTTAATGTTTGATATTTACAAATTTGCTTATCACTTTTGACTTAAAATTTAAGTTGAATGTTGAACTGTAATTTAAGTCATCGCAACTAACGTGTTAATTAGGTTTATCTCTTCTTGTTGATGTTATAACTCTTCAGGGGACGTAAAATAGACAATAGGTTAACGTTAGTTAGGTTTATCTATTCTTGTTGATGTTATAACACCTCGGGACGTAAAATAGACAATAGGTTAACGTTAATTAGGTTTATCTATTCTTGTTGATGTTATAAGCCCTCAGGGGACGTAAAATAGACAATAGGTTAATGTTAGTTAGGTTTATCTATTCAATGTTATGGGGACTGCCGTCCCCAGAGGAATACTGTCAGGTGATCTTAGCTATAGAGAGGTCTTCGGGATTTTTATTTTTCATGCCCGCTTTGAGCGACGTCTCTTTCTTTGACCTGGGAACACCGCCCTGTAAGCGACCTTCCGAGTATGTGATTCTGATCCAAAATCTGTTCAATTCGTTCATTATTAACGTATAACATCACATATAATATATATGTGGGGTTAGTTTATGTGGAATTCTAACTCATTATGTGGGATTGTATATGAACTGCCTGCGGTGATTAATCTGTACATCTTTTCCAAAAAAGGTATATATGACGTTTAAATTTGAAATGTTTAACTGTAGTTTAAATTCGAAAATGGTGACAGGGAAAAATATCTTATTGAATGTTGTCACGAACGTACTGCTCGTCATATCAGTTGCATGGTTCACCCTCGGTGTCAAGTTCAGCCTTGGTGATAGAATCCAATGGGAAGTGGTTTTGACGCACTATTTGTCATTTCAGTGGCAAGATTCATTTTTTGTATGAAGGTCAGGTGACTGAAAAGATAATTTCTAACTGTAGTCTATCTCTGCGCTCTCATTTATTCTCTTCTTCAGGTCTTCAGTAGCTCAATTTCGATTTAGGTCTCCTTTCATCCCAGCATTCCTGTATTTCTGAGGAGAAATAATCAATAGAACTCATGTGTGGCGAAGATGGAGTCTTCCGCGAACCATCGCATCGCTCAAGCTGCCAAAATATAAATGTTTATCTTCTAGTTCATTCTCCGTTTCGCAATGGGGCGTTATTAAACTCCAACTCCAAACTCCAACGATTGCTATTTAATAAAATTTTGTGCTGCAAGATTTTTTTGTCTAGGCATTAGGTTTTACTGTTATTGAACTTTTGATTTTGAATTAAGTGCATAAAGTCCTATCTCTCACGTGCTTATAAGATTAGTTCGAGTATATTAGCACATTCATTGCGGTATGACCCACCGGTGGGTCGTAGTTAGGTTTTTCCTGCTGCGAAACGACCCATCGATGGGTCGTTTTGAAAAATTCTAACAACCTTTCTAAATTAATGATGTTTAACAGGCCCAGTTAATGTTTGATATTTACAAATTTGCTTATCACTTTTGACTTTAAATTTAATTTGAATGTTGAACTGTAATTTAAGTCATCGCAACTAACGTGTTAGTATCCATATGGCTTCCGGTTTCTAAAATTGTTTTCATTAGAAATGGGTACTGTTCATCCGACTTTGAAATAAAATTACCAAACTTTTTAATCAAGAAAGTTGGTTCCCTAATTACATCTCGATCATTACCAACCTCTTTTTAGTGTCAACTACGTATGCTAGCTACTACAAGTTAGTACTGTTTTGACTTTGATCAACTACCGTAAAGGAATTTTCACTGTTCCCTTTACCAATTTCACTGGTGCCGAACTGTGTTGTCATCATTTGTATCGTAAAGGGAGCAGTCTATAGACAAGGATATTTGATAAGGATTACTTGTCCATAACAAGTATTCCAGCCCACCCACACCTTCCCGTGGTGGTACCGTTAATATACCCACTAGGAGTTGCAACTCATTACATATCGTTTATGTAAATTGGCAACATAGTGATCATAAGCTTATTTATACGAGTGTTGTCCGTGGGTAGAACCAACGTGGGGGGCGCCCACTAACATCTGGGTCTTTTATCTTTAGTTTTGTATGTTTATCCTGAACCTGTGTTTTGAGCATTGAATAAAACTCGCATATCGCGAGTAAAAAGGAAACATACACCCCTGGTCCCGGTGGCCTTGTGCCCCGAGGACCAGGCGATATGAGGAGGGGCGGTGGAGGCCCGCGGCCTAACCGGGGACGCACCGGGAAGGACCAGAAGCAGCGAGCGAAGGAGCCAACAAAAGTGACGACCCAGCCAAATGAAGTAAAATCTATCAGGACACCAATCGCCGAAATGACAGGCGAGCCAGCAAGTGTCCGTACAACTACGTGGGGATCTTCACTGATGGCAACGAACCATACAGCTCATAATGGAGAGCACCAAAAAAATATCACCGACCGCATCACCAACATAGAGAGGAACCTTAACCGGTTGGTTAGATCGATGAGCAGGGTGTTACCGGATCGTGACATCTCGAAACTGAATACTGAAGACAGTAACTCTGACATACCCCCAACCTGCATCGAGGAAAGAATTAAAAACCTGGAAAACACCGTCGAGGAAGTAACCCAAGCTCTATCAGCCCATTTGTCACCTCCGGAGGAACAAGGGAAGGTGACCCAGAGTGCGAGACATAGGAAGAAGAACAAATTTGTCCCTCTCAATGTTACCGAACAGCCACCACAGCGGAGCTTCACACGCTTCTTTACCATGAAGTTTACACCCGAAACAAAACGTAAGATAGACCCCTACCTGGTGAAAAACGTAATTCGCTCAGCCACCGGATCTCCGCCCAAATCCATCACCAACAGTGGAAGGGAGAGCTTCACACTCGAGGCCAGAGACAACAGGCAAGGCCAGGCACTGTTGACCATCACTAATATAAACGGAGTGCCATGTGAAGTCTTCGCCCACCCAAAACTCAATAAATCCAAGGGACTCATTTATATCAACGAATACAACATGGAGAACTTCAGCGAATTCGAAACTGGGCTCAAAGAAAACTATAACATCAGCGAAGTAATTGACGCCACCTTCATCAAGACAAGATACGAACAAACAAGCGCGATAATTCTAGAATTCAAATCAGAGTCTCCCCCCGATTTCATATACATTCCCGGCGAACGATCAGACACCCGAGTATACCCATATATCGACAAACCAATGCACTGCGCCAACTGCCAGATGTACGGACATACCAAAAAGCGTTGCAGCCGAGCCACAACCTGTGGAAGGTGCGGGGCAGTGGGGCACGGCAGCAGTCAGTGCCTTGCCTCTGAAGCCGAATGCATCCACTGTCACGGCCCTCACCAAGTTAAAGACAAAACCTGCCCAAAGCAAATCGAAGAGGAACAAGTACTTACAATCCAGAACAACCACAAGGTCGGGAAGCGCCGTGCTAGACAGATGCTGAACAGCCCTACTGAGTCAAATGAAAAACACGCCGCTCCCTACGCCACTCACTTCAAATGTACTTTGGACTCTAATGAAAAGCGCAAAATTTCACCCTGGGTGCTCGAGCGAAGCCTTCAACTTTAGTTGGGTGAAAAGCCAAAGAGAATTACATCACAGGATAAAGACTCATATATCATTGAAATTGCCACCAAAGAACAAAGTACCCTAATCCGTAATGTAAAAACCTTAAACAACATCCCTGTCTCCATAGCTTAACACCCTTACTTCAACTCAGTGAAAGGCCTCATATATCTTTATGAGTACGACCTCTCCAATTTCGAGTGCTTCCGGGACGGACTCATGGAAGACTACGGACTGAGTGATGCAGTGAGAGCTACCTGGATCAAACCGAAAAACCCTGTCTCCCAAGCAATCTTACTTACATTCAGGCAAAACCTCCCTAACTACATAACCATACCCGGAGAACAATCACTAACCAAGGTATTTCCATACGTGCCGCGCCCCATGTTCTGCAAGAAATGTCTGGAGTATAACCACACCCAGAAACGATGCACCAGGCCTGAAACGATATGCGCGAGATGCAACAATGTAAACCACGATTCCGGCGAATGCACGAGCATCAAGATAGAATGCCACAACTGCAGCAAAGACCACTTCGCAGGCTCCTATAAATGCATTGAATTCAAGTACCAACAGGAAATCCTTGCAATCCAGCACAAATACAAACTGAGCAGAGTGCAAGCAAGACAAAAGCTGGAGAGTGAACAACACCAATATCACAGGAACTACGCTTCTGCCGTAACATCTACCGCTGCACAAACACCCAGCCGACAACCTCCAACACCGATTAAACAAGTGGGGACAGCTCCTCCAGCTCTTCCACTAGGGCCCTCTCAGCTCTCAGACGGTACGCAAAGGAAAAGAAAAAACTCTGAAAGCAACGAAAAACCATCAGGAAAAAAGCAGGTAGCGGAAGCAGTCTACGCTGATCCAAGCACAGGAGAAATATTTTCTACCCCAGTACAAATTACACCAGATTACGACTCGGCAATGAGCGACAGCGAAATTACAAGTGAGAACAACCCGACCGTTAGAAGCGAAACCAGAAGAATTTATAACCAGTACCAAAAAGAAGTCAAAGGAAACCAAAATGAATAACGGAATCTGCATCCTACAGTGGAACTGCCAGGGTGTTCGAGCCAAAAAGAGCGAACTTTTAGAACTAATTAACTTGCATAACCCATATATTGTTGCTCTCCAAGAAACTAAACTCTGGCACAACTCAAATTTTTCCATACCCCATTACAATCTACTAACCAAACATGGCCACTTTAACGTCACGCCTCATGGAGGAGTCGGACTGCTTATTCATGAGTCAATTCCATTCCAAGAAGTCACCATAACTTCTGCCATCCAGGTCATCGCAGCCACTGCCCACATCACTCGACGGATAACATTTGCGTCGCTGTACACCTCAAGAAGCCACCCCATAACCCAGGAAATAATGAACGAACTAATAAATCAACTACCTCCGCCAATCATTTTGATGGGGGACTTCAACAGCTATAGTACAACTTGGGGTTGTGAAACGACAGATGCCCGTGGCCGGATAATAGAAGAATTTATAGACCAACATAACCTAACTCTCCTCAACACAGGAGCACACACACGAGTTTCTTACAACTCTGAGTCCGCCATTGACCTAACCCTGGCATCTCCTCGTCTGAGTGTGGACTTGGTATGGGAGACTTGTAGATCTCCGGAAGACAGTGACCATATTCCCATCATAGTACGACTGATTAATGCACAACGTAACGATCAGAAACGCTCAATGTGGAACAACAAAAAGGCAGACTGGACGTCTTACGAGGCGCACCAAAACTGGGAAAAACTTAAAATCTCTGACGAGCATACATGCTCTGAAGCTCTCGGCACCTTTATCGACACTTTAACAGCAGTTGCAAACGATTGTATTCCAACCATAGAACTCACAAAATTCTTTCCGAAGCCCTACTGGAGCGCGCAGCTGACACAAACACGCACCAACCGCGAACGCCTCTATCAAAAATTTAGGCAAACAAAATCTGCACAAAATGCCCTACGCTGGAAAAGAGCCAGGGCCATCCACAGAAACCTTCTGCGAGAGGAGAAGCGGAAGGCATGGACAGCATTCACCAGCACATTTACGAAGAACACGCCAATGACCCGTATTTATGAAAACATCAGAAAAATTAAAGGCAGACCTCAAAGACAGTTGTCAATATTACAAGAAAATAATATAAGCTACTCTACCGTTCTAGAAATAGCAAACAAATTAGCAGAAACATTTAGCTCAGTTAGCAGTGCGACGAATTACCCTCAGGAATTTTTACGAAGAAAACAACGTGCAGAAACTAACCAATTGGACTTCTCATCGGACAACAACGAAACATACAACATCGCATTCTCCCTCGCCGAACTGGATTCTGCCTTGGAGACTACGAAAAATACATCACCTGGTGCAGATGGAATTTCATACCAAATGCTTAAGCACTTTCCAGAAATTGGTAAACAAAACTTACTGTCTCTCTACAACAAATTATGGCTTCATTCGTATTACCCGCCTACCTGGAGAGAAGCAGTAATAATCCCTTTTCAAAAACCTGGAAAGACCCCACATTCGCCTCACAACTACAGGCCAATTGCGCTCACGAGCTGCATCGGGAAGGTTCTGGAACGCCTCATCAACAATAGACTCATCGACTATTGCGATATGCACGGCCACCTCAGCAATATCCAGTGCGGGGGTCGCCGGGACAGGTCCACCGTTGACCACCTAATCCGTCTCGAAACCATTATCAGAAACTCCTTTGTCCACAATGAACACTTCGTTAGTGTCTTCTTCGACCTCAAAAAGGCATATGATACCACCTGGAACTACGGCATTATGCAAGACCTCCATCATCTACATCTCCTGGGAAGACTGCCTCTATATATCCAAGAGTTTTTACGGGACCGTACTTTCAGGGTACGAGTAAATAACCACCTATCCAATCCATGCCCTCAGGAAGAAGGGGTCCCACAGGGTTCAGTTCTTTCCGTTACCCTCTTCATTATCAAAATCAACGAAATAGCTTCACAGATCCCTAAAGACCCACGTTTCCATGCATCACTATATGTAGACGATTTCCAACTTGGCTACCGACACAGTGACATCAGCTCATTGAAGCCAAACTTCAAGAATGCATCAACAGAGTGGCACTGTGGACGCAAAACAATGAATTTTCCTTCTCGATGGATAAATCTAAGGCTGTCCATTTTACCTCCCTTCCAGGCCTTCAAGTACCACCTACCCTGAAAATCAGCAACAAAACCATCGAATTTGTGGACGAAGTTAAGTTTCTTGGGCTCACGTGGGACCGAAAATTGACCTGGAAAACCCATATCAACAACATCAAATCAAGCTGCAAGAAGAACTTCAACATAATCAAATCAATCTCTTCCCACGACTGGGGTGGAGACCAGAACACTCTACTCCACTTGTACAGAGTATTCGTCCGATCTAAACTGGACTATGGCTGCATCGTGTACAGCTCCGCTGCAACATCAACACTCAAACTTCTGGACCCCATTGTAAACGACTGCCTACGATTTGCAACGGGAGCATTCAAATCAACACCTATTCCCAGTCTACAAGTCATCTCCGGCGAAATGCCCCTCCAGCTACGAAGAGAGCAACTTTCGCTGAAATACTACTTGAAAATAAGAAGCCACTTGTCCAACCCAGCCCGCAATTTGGCTATACCACCTACCAACAGGAGACTGTTTGTAAACAAGCAGCTCACGCCGTCTTTCGCTGTTCGCACCCACGAACTAATTGAAAACCTTCAGCTTGACCAACTGCGGATAAAGCCCTCGTTCTCGTACCGATTGCAAAACGTCGATGTACCCACATGGAATACTATCCCAGCAGACGTGAACCAGGACCTAACCTTCTACAAGAAAGAATTCACCCACCCAGCCTTATACGTCCAGGAATACCAGAGGCTGCGACGGGAGGAATACCGAGGATACATACCGATATTTACGGACGGCTCTAAAAACGACGATCGAGTCGGTGCTGCGGCGGAGTGTAGCGGAACAAGAAGGACAATATCTCTCCCCAGCGCTGCATCAATATTCACTGCGGAACTACACGCACTTGAACTGGCATTGAAAATCATTCGCGACCACAGTGGGGATGAGTTCGTTATCTATTCAGACTCTCTAAGCGCTCTGACATCACTGCGAAACGCACGCACGTCCCATCCTCTTGTACGAATCCTCAAACACCAAATTGATGACATATTCAAATACCGCAAAACTGTTAAATTGTGCTGGATTCCGAGTCATGTGGGTATAGACGGCAACGAGGTAGTCGACAAGCTTGCAAAAAGTGCCGCACTTCGCCCTGCGGAAAGTGTAATGCTCTTTTATCGAGACTGGTACCCAATTATCGCTTGCAAAATCAATACCCGGTGGAAAGAAAACTGGCAACAAGAGGGAAATTTTTTACTGAACATCCAACCTGACCCGTATCCCCACAAAAAGAACGAACTATCCCGAAAAAATGAAGTCATTCTTAACCGTCTCAGATGTGGCCATACACACCTTACCCATGGATACCTGATGAACAGCGCAGTACAAGAGCCTCCACCCGGCTGTCCTCTCTGCCTACGTTCCCGCCTTACCGTGCACCATGTAATTTTAGACTGCCCAGCCTTACATCACGCAAGACGTCGTTACATCAGCCTATTCGCGGATAACAGCAGCCCACCTCCTTCTATCAAGGACGTGTTGGGGTATGAAGCACCTATTGCTGAACTCCTAGAATATCTCCGGAAAATCAACGCATATGATCTCATATAAATCGTCCAACCAATCCCGTGGAAAGCATCTATGCCCTGAACCATCTGCCGTAATCAACTGTTACGCTCACCACAAACAGTATACTATGAAAAAGCACCCTGGAAGCCCTATAACCGACGTGTGTTCATGAAAGACCAGCTCCACAACAACAGAGAGTATTCCAAGTAAGCGGCCGGGCGTTCTGTGCTACCACTCTCATCTTATGAGGGGGTTCCAGCACGGGTAAGACGCTCGGCCAAAGAGAGGGAGGGCTGCTGGAACCCCCACTTGGGGGGTTCAGCTAGCTCAATCCATGATTACCTAGTGTAAGCTAGGGGGGTCCATAGTTGCAAATTGCTGGTGACCCTGGTGGAAACTCATCCCTAAATTTATTATTATTACCGTAAAATCGTTACCGATTTGTAATTTATTCCTGATGGGCATGCTAGTGTCATCTTATGAGTAGATTGCAGCTAAAGTTCCTCACTCTCACTCCCACCAAGGTTGCGTATTGTTCAATGCAAAGATATTCAATGAATTAAGCCCATTACTGAAAATACTCGTAATTAGCTGCCCACACTCAGTACCATCCAAATAATAAAACACGTCAATGAAACTTAGATGCCCCTGTGCATTATGAAGAGTAGTAGGCACGCATATAAAATGCTGTACTCACAACTGCATGTTCCCGCAATAAAATATTAAAATAAAAATTGATGTCTACAATGGAATATCCTTCAACGGTCTGACCCACTTGCATTAAGCTGAACTAGCTGCACGAAATACCACTGACCTGCACATCAGTACCACTGACCTGCTACGAAGCGGCCTTTGGGATTTACTCCTGTCAAAAAATAATATTAGAATGATTAGATGCTAGTTTAAGCTACCCTAACCAAAATAGAGGTTGTCCAAAAAGAGGAAAAGAGAAGGCAGCATTTAGTGGGCAGAACCTTGGACAAGGTTCATAGAAAAAGTTGAGAAAGAAGTTCATGAAACAAGGTTAAAGTTGAAGAAGAGAGTATAGTCATACCTCACCCTACGAAAGACCCAGCTAATGAATAATACAACTTCCGAAATGAATTTAGGTACAATTTTTGTCTCTGAATATGAAAGAAAATTCAAGTTATGAAAAGCAAAATTTCAAAATTCAAATACAGAGTGCTTGGCTTTGCAGACGCCCAAATCCCTGAAACGTAACTACACTTGTAGCATCCACTATTTTGTTTTTGAAAATATCGCGATAGTGTTGCTCTCCCATGACTTAGGAAGAAGATGCATTTCCATGAAACCCATGATGCTTTTAGTGTGCCTTCGACCTTCGTTTGTCACGGAGTTCCAACACGCGTGAAGGACAGAGTTACTGTTGTTTCGTGAGTTTTCGAAGGTGCTCATTGGAACTTTATTCTTCGTTATTCATCATGGGCCCCAAGAAAGTGATTCCCGGGGTCAGTGAAAAGAACGCTGTTATCAATAGAAGTAAAATAGGAGATGGCAGAAAATATGATAGGGGCATGCGGTTGAGTGATATCGCACAGAAATATGGCCGAAACCCTGTCTACCGTCATTACGAATCAGGCCTTCTACATGTGAACTGTGACTCTACTTTCGCAAAATCCCGTTCCGAAACCACTGTTGGAATTAATTAATTTCGTAAAGTGAGTTAGGACTCGCCTTACGTGAGGGTGATTGGAGGTGTGATAGGAGAGAGAACGCTGATGGATTATATTTTGATTAGCAGGGAAGTGATTGGTCGTTTGCTTGACGTGCAGGTAATACCGTGGTGAGTTGAATGGGATATCGGATCATTACTTGGTAGGAGGAAAGTTGAGAGTGTGTGGAGGTGCAAAAAGGAGTGGAAGGGAGGTGTTGAATGTAAACAAGTTGCATGAATCTGAGCGTGAATGTATCAGGAGAAAATGAAAGTAGAATATGGGAGGGTGAAGGTAAGAGAGGTTGGTGGCGTGGCGGGGGAATAAGTTATTCAAAGATGCAGTGATAAAATGTGCAAGGTAAGTGTGTGGGGTAAAGAAGGTTGGAGGGGGATTAGAAAGAGTGATTGGTGGAACGGAGATGTAAGAGCGGCTTTGAGAATAAAGCGGGGGCGTTTGAAAGGTGGCTGCAAAGGGGCAGCCAGCATAATTTCGAAGAGTATAGAGAAAGGAATAAATAAGTAATAAAAATGGTTAAGAAGGAGCAAAGGGGGCGGCTGATGATGAGTAGGGGAGGAAGTAAGGAGGGGACTTCATGGAGTGAAAAAAGATTTTATGGAAGAAGTGAAAAGAATTAGGAAAGGGCAGGTGGAGAGTGAGGCAAGAGTTTAGGATGCAAATGGAAGGCTGCTAGTGGAGGGTTGTGATGTGAAGAAGAGATGGGCGGAGTATTTTGAGGAACTGCTGAACGTGAAGGATGATAAGAGTTGCGAGAGTGGTAGCTGTTGGAAGTGATGTTAGAATGCCTGTGCTTGGAGAAGTGAATAGTAGTCGAATAAGAAGTGAAGGGTGCGTTGAATATGATGAAAAATGGGAAAGCTCCAGGTATAGATGGCTGCACGGTTGAATTTCTAAAGAAAGGAGGAAATCTGGTTGTAGAAAGGTTTATAAAACTATTTAATGTGTGTTTTGATGCTAGTAAGTGCCTGTAAATTGGAGTAGGTGTAGCGCATGAGTCGTTTCGTTGTATAAGGGGAAGGGTGACAGGTACGAGTGCAGTAATTTCAGAGGTATAAGTCTACTGAATGTCGTTGGGAAGCTGTATCGAAGAGTTTGAGTGATGACGAATGGTGTGCTAGCAGAATAACAATGAGGTTTTAGAAGTGGTAGAGGTTGCGTGGATCAAATGTTTGCTGTGAGACAGGTGAATGAGAAATACTCGGCCAAAAGCAAAGATGTGTGTAGGGGCGACGCTGCCGACCTTCCGCACTTCTTCCCGGTGACGTCGGAAGACATAGATTAGTCCTCTATTTAGCCTGCGATGCTTCACCGATTGGTACCTTTTTGTGATCATAGGAACCTACTGTAGTCTCCTTCTAACGTGTGATTATTACCTGTTTATTGTAGCTCACGTAGTTGAAGCCCTGTTGCTAATTTTGTTTCTTCCTTATTCTAGACTTGAACTATAGAACCCTGGTGAACTTAAATCTTCTAAGCATTAGATAGTGTCTCCATTTCTGACGAGTAAGTTGTTTACTTCTGTTTTTTGTGCTGTTAGAGCCCGAGCTGAAATTAGGTAGGCGTTCTTTGTGTTGAAATTAAGTATTGTAATGTTAAGTACTCTCTTTTCCGGTTCATTGTTCCGTTTTCAACACTTACTACTTTCTACCCCAATTTTATCGTATTTCATAATCTTCTTTCTCCATTAACTGTGTCTATGCTCTTCCTATATAGATTCTGCGTACCCGAAACTCTGTGCTAAGTGGTGCCCTTTTCCTTCCTCTCTTTGGAACGCCTTGTGCGAATCGATAGGCTTTGACTGGCTGTTAGTTTGAGTTAAATCTAACAAGTATTTATGCATTGTCTTGCTCATTGTATGATTACTGAAAATGAGTTGCTAGATACCTTATTTCCCGCTAGACCTGCTCGTGAGATTTTCTTTCGCCGTTAATTCAAGATTTGACCCTAGCAAGCCGCGAACAGTGTTAAAAGTGGTGTGTTTGTGCGCAGGCTGGACTTACCCTGTGCCACGGGAAGCCACGCTCGTGTCTGTTCATGTTTATTATTATTATTATTATATAAGAAAGTTTTAGCCTCCCTTAATTGCACGACAAAGATGTTCTAAGAGAGGAAGGAGGAAGGCACCATTTAGTATGGAGTTGAGGGAACGCGGAATCTATGCACAAGGTGCACAGAAACAGGAAGCTAAGAAAGAAGTTCATGAACCCAGAAAAAGTTGAAGAAGAAAGTAGTAAGTGCTGAAAAACAGGACAGCAGTGAACCGAAAAAAGATGGTCCGTAACAAAACAGAAACCTATTCTATTTCAACAAAAAAAAGCCTACCTAACTTTTAGCTCAGGCCCTCACATAGTCCCCCTGGGAGCGCTAATTCCCATAGATACAATACCTGTGTCCCCCTGAGGGGTGTCTGTTCATGTTCGTCCGTCTAGTCTACTAACTAGAGCTCACTCGCTGGCTTGTAGCCTAGTGCACCTGCGTGCCTCATCCTTGGTGCCTAATCCTGCACGGGTCCTTGGTGCCTTATCTTGCGCGGGTCCTTGGTGCCTCATCCTGCACGGGTCCTTGGTGCCTTATCCTGCACGGGTCCTTGGTGCCTTATCCTGGACGGGTCCTTGGTGCCTTATCCTGCACGAGGTCCTTGGTGCCCCATCCCCGCGTGTGTTCTGTGACCGCTGTTGTGCTCGCCCACCATCACGGTTCTCCACCTGCATTCTACCGTGCTAACTATAAGTTAAGATATATGTTTATATTTTTTTTCTTTATTTATGAAATCAATGAAACTATTGGTTGTTTCGTGTTTCAATTCCCGAGGTGGTTAGGGTGCCGAGAGAGTTTCGACCTGACATCCCCACTATTAGAGCTGTACTGAATTCTTCCGTCGCTTGGCCCTGACAATGTGTATTGGGCATTTATGGATCTGGAAAAGGCGTATGATAGGGTGAACTGTGAGGCATTATGGCAGGTTGTAGGCTTGTATGGAGTGGGTGGGAAATTGATGAATGCGATCGAGTTTCTTAATTGATAGCAGAGCGTGAGAGTAGGGAATGAGGTGAGTGACTGGTTCCCAGTTATAACAGGCGTGAGACAGGGATGTGTGATGTCACCGTGGTTGTTCATTTTTTTTATGGATGGTGTAGTGAGAGAAGTGGATGCGAGTGTGTTGGGAAAGGGTGCGCAGTTGGCGGGGCAATATGGTACAAATTAGAGGAAAGTGTGTCAGCTGTTGCTTGCAGATGATACAGCGCTTGTGGCTGATTCAGAGGAAAAACTGCTGAGACGGGTTGCAGTAGAGTGTGCGAAAGGCATAAGTTGAGAGTGAATATAAATAAAAGCAAGGTGAAGAGATGTTCAAGAGGTGGAGTGTTTGGAACATTGAATGTGAGGATGAATTGTGAAGTGCTAAGAGGAGGTAGAACATTTTAGCTACCTCGAGTCGGACGTGGTTGTGAATGATAGTGTGGAAGTAGAAGTGAGACATCGAGTGAGTGATGAGGGAAGTTTTTGAATGCAGGAGTAAGAGTATTATGAGTGCTAAAAGGGGACTGTTTGAAAGCTTAATCGTGCCAGTTTTGCTGTATGGAGCAGAGTCTTGGGGTTTGAGAGCAGCTGAGAGGAAGAAGCTGGATGTATTTGAGATGAAGTGTTTGAGGTGCTTGTATGGAGTAACAAAAAGAGATAGGATTAGAAATGGGTTGGTTAGGGAGCAGACGGTGTTAACAAAAAGATGAGATAGGCAGACGGATGAAAGAGTGCTTAGATGGTTTAAGCATGTTCAAAGAATGAGTGTTGAGCAGGTGGTAAAAAAATTTCTACGTCAGAGGTGAGCGGTCTTAGAGCACGATAAAGTCCACAAATGAGTTGGTTGGATGGATGGGGTGAAACGTGCTTTGTATCAGAGGGGTCTGACTGTGGACGTGGCGAGAGGGATGACTGCTGAAAGAAGCGAGTGGAAACAGTGTAGAAGGATTTAATTATTTGACGCGGTCACTGGAAGTCTGCCCGCGTGTGGGGTATTTTGTCCTGTCATGTGTGGGGGGAGGGGCTGCACACAAATGAAGCGGTCGGGGTAAACCGGCTATGGCTGTCGGGCCTGCCTATAGAAAAGTTGTGCTGAGCTGCTATTGATCCAGGCAGTTCTGGTGCTGCCTGTGCTGCCTTTCTTGCCTTCTAGTGACTAAGAATAAATGATTGTGGCTTGCTTTTGGCTACCCTGGTATATGGAAAAGGCTGGTATATTTATGCATGTAGTTATGACTGTAGTAGGTGGTGAAAACAGGACAGCAGCGAACTGAAAGAGATGGTTCGTAACAATAAAAACCTACTCTATTTCAACAAAAAGTGGGTCTAGCCAACCTTAAGCTTGGGTCTTCACATATTTTCCCTCGCAGCGCTAGTTCCCATAGATACAATAGTTGTATCTCAATAAAGAGATTCGAAGAGAGGATGGGTGAAAGTAATTTACCATTTACGGTGGTATAGAATTAGGAAAATGGAGTATCAATGATCAAAATGTGCTCCCACACAAGACCCCTTGTGCATGGAAACAGTGAGCCATGAAAAACTTCATGAAACAACATTAAAGTTGAAGATGAAATAAAAGGAGCATATATACAGGACAGCAATTAACTAAAAAATTTGGTTCATAACAAAACAAAGATCCATTCAGCTACAGCAAAAAAGAATTTCAGTCTAAATTTCCATTCAGAGATAAGTGATAAAAACGTAGCTAAGATGACAAAATGTTGTTTTGATCGCCGTGTTTTACGCATTTTTCCTAACCATGTCGCTTTTGTGCAGCTTTCAGGCCATATTGTATAAATTAAAAGACATTAAATTATACAAAGTAATTTTCAGAATAGCTGTGCCCCACGTCTTCGTTTTTGTGTAATGGTGATTAGTCGCCAGAAGGGAACCCCGAGTCAAGAGAACCCCATGTGTTCTCGTGTATATGTGCTCGGCATAAACATTTTAAACCTACCCGACCTTCCGTTCCTCGTGCTGACAACAGTGGACAACGCATCAGTGGTGTAGGGTCCTCAAGAACCGCAGGTGCTACCATGAATGACGATCACTACGCTTTCGTGTTGTGGGCGTGCTTTGCGGCGTTGTGAGTCACGACAATATTACAGGGTATCAATCAAGAAAAACCAAATGTTTATCATAGGATGTAAAAAGCTGATCGAGAGGCAGGAACTATTGACACGCAAAAATTTCAATGCAAAAATATAGAAACAACTTGATCGAATGTTACAAGACATCCTAAATACATAACACCTTGAATCTTGATCCAAGAACATTAAATACTTGGGCAAGAGAAATAAGACAGCGGTTCAAGGACTTTGGATAAAAAGCCAAGGTAACTGAATATAATCATGAGTTCTGGCTACAGTCACTGATTATTGGTTGCAATATCTCAGTCTAAGAAACAATCATAATTAATAAACGGTACACCATTATTCAATTTTTTGCTTCAAAAATCCACATATACTGATGTATCTAATTATTGATTATAAGAAAGTTTCAGTCGGACTACAACAAAAATGTTCAAGAGAGAAAGGATGGAGTTAAGGGAATGCAGAATCTATGCACAAGGCGCATAAAAATGGTAAGCTAAGAAAGAAGTTCATGAAACAAGATTAAAATTTGAAGAAGAAAGTACTAGGTGCTGAAAAACAAGACAGCAGTGAACAGAAAAAAGATGGTCCGAAACAAAAAAAAATATTTCATTTCAACAATAAAGCCTACCTAACTTTAAGCTCAGGACCTTGCATAATTCTCCCTTGGAATCACTAATTTCCATAGATACAATAGTTGTATCCCCTGAGGGGATACTGATGTGTCATGCACCACAGATGTATAATATAGAAGTTAGTCTTAAAACCATCTGTATGGGAAAACCTAAAGATATTAGGAAGCCACTCTATTACCTGTATCCGAGGTGTTTTCAAAGTTTGCTTGCAGGATCTTGTTGACTTCTATTAGAGCCGCTCCTGAGTCAAGTCTCAAGCCTAATTTGGACAGCTTCCCAAAACCAAGTAGGGTCCATGTGAAGCTGTCGCTGATGCGGCCATGAAACGAGACGAGGCACTTCCTGAAAACAACAGGAATTTTAATAGATCATTAAGAGATAGCCATTATGGTTATGAAATCCTTTGAGCTCACAGAGAGATATCTATGTACCGATTCAATCATGAAATCTACAAATTAATGTATGCCTCATTGAAAGGAAATGGCAACACGATTATGGAGAATTCTGACATTCCCCATTGCCCTGAGAGATACTTTGCAGTTTAAACTTTAGTACCTTTGCAACTTGGCTCAGGGCAGGTGAGGTGGGAGCTCTTTTACGGCGATTCAGTAGCTTCAGCTTCATTTTCATTTCCTATTGATATTTTGGGTTGACCCCTTTATGGCATTGGTACCCGTTTGGTATCGCTTGCTTTTTTTCGTTCTTTTATTTTAGTTGCGACTTCCTAGCTATGGTGGTGACCTCTACTCGCGATCTCAGCGGTTATTAATCCCGAGAGTAAAGGCGTCCCGTAGTCGTGGGTGCCGGCGCTCGGTGTTCATCCGTGGCACGTCATCAAGCGCGTGTCCCGGTGGATCGCTTCCTCACCTGCTCTCTCTATTTCCTAAAGCCATCTTTGCTTCTATTTTCTTCTGAATTATTCACCTTTGTCCTATTGCTCCATTAGATAACCTTGCCATTGTTAATTGTATGACTGTGAGTGTGCGTGAGCTTGTTAAGCTACCTAAAATTTCTTGAATTAATAAATACTTAAACATTAATATCTTCGATACCTTAATACTATGATATCTTGAATTCTTGTAACCTAAATCTATTTCGAGCTTGCTCGGAATGGGCCCTTAACTTTTTTCCTTAACTTAATTATCCTACCTGGAGCCTGACTGAAAGACGGCTTACCGGCTGTCTAACTCTCCGGGTAGTACTTGACTTTTAAACCTAATTCTATTTCCTAAACTTACTCTTTACTTGAGCCTTTTTCTTCACGTTTACCATCTTTCCAACTCTACGAGTAGCTTCCACACTGAGGCATAATTATTAATCTCAGGTTAGCCTTTGAAATAGTCCTGCTATAATAATCCTGTTTGCTGCAAATCAATATGAATAACTACTTGCTCCATTGATTTCTTCATTGCATTAATTCATATATTTTATTCTAGTATCTGCATCTTCGGGCTCCAAAAGCCCAGCTTGAGGCTGCTCCACCGGGAACGATGCGGGACAGCTGGTTTTAATTCTGCGCTTCGATCTCAGAGGAGGCTGTCATTTCGGTTGTGCAGTGCGGCTACCCTGACTGTTGATCGGCCTACTGAGTTGCGTAACGGCCAGTCCAGTGGGTTCCGCCGCAAGCTGATTAGGATCGCCGCTGAAGAGTGCATGGTTCTGCGCCCTCGTAGCGGAAACAGTGCTGCTGCGTTAGACACCATGCAAGGAGTCGCCATTTTTGTTAACTTATAGGGATCGCCTTTCTTTCATTTATCTAGGTTAACCCTAGAACCTTCGTTCCTGAACTTTGTTGTTGTTAATTAGAATTAATCTAGTTTTCTAATCTTATTCGCTGTGCCGGCATTACTCTTAAGATTTGTCCTAGTTGATTAATTCTTGTTCCTGGCTCGCGAACCTACGATCCTGATGTTCGGCCTTTTTGAATGGTTCGTTTCATCTAAATTTACTGCTACTTGCAGCGTTGAATAAACTTTTTTTGCTGTCGTTCCCTGTTTACCATTGAACCTATTTGTGTGGATTCTCCACACGATCAAGCCAAGTGGGTTGCTACAGAAGTCCCATACCAAACACATACAGGTAATGAAGTAGATGTAGAAGAAAGTAACCTTCACATTTTATCATCAAGTTCCATCTCCATGTTATAACTCTATTCATTTCAATACCATTTTGCAAATGTTTCATATATGGGTGGGTGGGTGTTTCAACTGGTGACAGAAAAGTTGGTATTCTGAATTCTTTGCAAGATAAAATAAAAAGGATATCAATCAAGGTTTTTTTTACTGAACCCTGGGTTTCAGTAGAAAATGTCAAGTGAGTTCTTTTTTATTTTAATACTGTACAGTGATCCCTCGTTTGTCGCGAATGATCGGTTCTACGACTGGCCGAGGCATCTACATTTCCATGAAGTAGGGACAAAATTTACTCAATTTAATAAACCTGTCTTTGGTTTGAAAACCCTCCCTGTTCTATTATTATTATTCTACAAGAAAGTTTTAGCCTCTCTTAACCACAACAGAGATGTTTTAAGAAAGGAAAGAGGAAAGCACCATTTAGTATGGAGTTGAGGGAACGCGGAATCTATGCACAAAGAGCACGGAAACAGAAAGCTAAGAAAGAAGTTCATGAAATAAGAAAAAGTTGAAGAAGAAAGTAGTAGGTGCTGAAAAACAGGACAGCAGTGAACCAAAAAAAGATGGTCCATAACAAAACAAAAACCTAGTCTGTAACAAAACAAAAAGGAAACCTACCTAACCTTTAGCTTGGGCCCTCACTTAGTCCCCCTGGGAGCGCTAATTCCCATAGATACAATAGTTGCACCCCACTGAGGGGCCCTCCCTGTTTTATTAACTGACCCTTTATAGTATAGTACTGTACTAACGGACTACTGTTAAGCAATATCACCAAGAAATGAGGATGAAGCTGAAGATGAATTTCTGCTGCGCAGCAGATGATGATGGCATTTGCTGCTAAAATTCCAGGAAATACTCTCCACATATGTTAGAGACCCACAAAGTTGTAAATCTGCGATAGTTAAACTGTGAAGTAGCGAGGGAACACTACATGAAATACTTCTCGGCTATTTTGTTTATTTGAGAAGATGGAAAAGAAACATTTAGTGCCTATTATTAAATCCGCTTCCTTGTTCAATTTCAACGATATGTACCTTAAGATCTATGGTTACTTAGCTAAAATAAAATGAGGTTGCTTTCATTGAATTTGAGGTCTTTACAGATCATTTCAAGATATATTCTCCGCATTGCTAATTTTATTAAAATCCTTCAGACAAGAGTTCCGTTGATTACTAGAATCACTTCCAATATCACTTGAAAACTTGCCAGATTCCTGACACTGATGTGGCCTGAACTGAAACTGAAATACTTCAATAATTTTTACCGCATTTTCAAATAAGACATTCCAAAAATATAAGAAACCGCTTTTTCCAAATATTTACTGTCTTAGCATATAGATGAAGTAGATTTATTAGAGTATTACTCTCAACTAACGGCAAGCCTTCGCAAAATTTTAAATGACAACTATCATAATCTCAAAAATTAAGTTATTATCATGTGTCAACTCAAAACTGACAGTGTGGTGGAGCAAGAGTATGTCCACAAAATATTTTGAAATAAACAAAACACAAGTACCAATAAAAAAACTAAAAAGAGCCTAACAAAATCGCAGAACAAAATTGTCCTAGTGCTTCTTAAGTCTTCCATCCAGTTTAGACATTAGTATGAGTCATAAATGAAAATTTTGTCTACAGCACAGATAAATTGGGAATAAAGAAACAAAAGATCTTAGACTATAAACTTTGTACAAGTAAGCTATCCTTTGGAAGTCCTGAAAGGTTAGGTTAAAGGTTAACATCGGCATCTTTGGGATGCTTTATTTCCAATCCAGCCTGATACATATGATCTAAGCATTGGTTTTTCAAATGTCTTATCACTAACCCTATATATAGGACACCATGACGGTTCCCCCGTAAAGCCGGTACCCATTTCCGACACCTGGGTTGAGTGGGGTATTGTGCTTGAGCTTTCCCTTATACCCAACGGGGAAAATCTCCGCGCCAGCGCCGGGATACGAACCCGCGACTCCAACATACGAGCCCGATCCCTTAACCACTGTACCACGGAGAGAAACCTACCAACCACTCACCCATGGTCAGAATTCATCAAGGGCTCCAGTCTGCATCTATCAATCCAGAAGGGGACTCCATGCCAGAATGAGTCCAGAAGCTGGAGATTGATGCTGCATTTCTTTTCACATAATTTGAAAAGAAGTTTATTCAAGTCAGCTAATGAGCTGCTAGAAGATGACTTGATAGTTACACACTTTGGTACAGAAATTTGGTTCATGAAATACAGTACCTCCATTTCTGCTTCAAAGTTAGAAAACTTAGTAGATGCCAGCTTGAATTGCCTTGATATTTCTGTCTGTCTGGTATCACACTGTGACATCAGTTTTGCAAGAATTTTCATTTCAACTTTCATGGAAGAATTACTTTCACTCTTGAAAGCCTGAAGACAAGAATTTGCATGTGCTGCCTGTGCTTGGAGATATTGCTTCCTAGCCTGAAGTTACAGCCCTAGGTCCTTGAATGACTTGATTAGTTCCAAACCTTGTTCACAAACAACAGTAGATTCTTTAATACCAGCCAAAATTTTAGACCCAATATCAGTTTGAAACTTCTGTTTCATGTCTGAAATGGGCACTTCATTATCAAAGAGGCTCTCAAAGACAATGTTGCCATGAGTATAATGCTGTTCAGAGATGCACTTCGTACTTCTTACATGTAGCCACCTGTCACTTGCAGCACCAATATTCAATGGGACTTGAGTGCCAGAAAGAAACATCATAGTTTTGTTTTGCCTCCTCCTTGATATGTTTCATTTCATTGTTGCTGCCAGGAATGAGCATGTAGGAGATAGGGAGCTTGCAAGCAGCACAATCCCAAGATTCTCTGCAGGCAGGGCAGAGTTTGTCTCCAGAAGTTTCAATGGCAGTCAGGCAGGCAAGGCAGTAGGTGTGCCCACATGGCAGCACCAGCGGCTTGCGACTCGCACAATTGAAGGATTCCTCACAAACATTACAACTTGCAGTCACATTCATTGTGGATGTTGTCTGAAAGAGAAAAGGAATTTAAATTAGTAGAATACTATCAATACCTTAATAGATAAATGTTTTCAACATTCCAAAGATTGAAACATGACAGTGTATAAATCTAAAATATTAAACAATCTTGAGCCAAAATTAGCTTGCTACACTTGTAACTAAGCATAGGATTTTCTTCAAAAATATTTAAAAATGATTGCAACATTGATGCACTAACATTGGCTAAGAAACTACTTATAGACATTCATCTTTACTTGACTCAGCTTGTCTAAAATCTTCCAGATTCTACACTTGATAATAACTATTTCTAGCACAAATTGAAAAAGTAAGAAACACATTTTATTTCAAAAACAAATGCATACCAATATGGTATCAAATTGTCAAAAACTCCTTAAAAAATTCAATGCACTACCTTGATTGGTCCTTTAGTGTGCAGAATCATACTCTTTTTTTTGCTTGTGATAACTTAGTTGGTGTCATGCAGTGCATATTAGATATATTGGTTTAAGCCTCCCTAACTGCAAAAAAATGCATTTCTAAGAAAGGAAAGAGACAAGCACCATCAAGTATGGATATGGGAACACAGAATCTATGCAGAAGGAGAATAGAAACATCAAGTTGAGAAAGAAGATTATGAAAGAAGATAAAGGTTGAAGAAGAGAGTAGAAGGTGCTGAAAAACGGGACAGCAGTTACCTGAAAAAAGGTAGCCTTAAGTGTTAATTTCACCTCATAGCGGCGCAGATGTCTTTCAGGCAGAGTGACCTAGTTCCTAGTTCAGTTCCTAGTTAGTAACTTGGCTAAGAAAAGCCAGTTTAGCAACCGTGCGATAAACACCGCACCTCTAACTTGGGTGCCCTATAATTCTGTGTTTTGCGGGTTAGGACAACCGGCGTGCCAAATTGCGACCAGTCGCGCGAACGGAAACTCGAACGCACTCTTTCTCCCTAAAAACAGGGTAAAGAAGACCGGCAGGCGGCAGCAGAGGGACTTCATAACGCCGTTAGGTACAGAATTTCTGGAGATTTCTTGAGTTCACCTCGTGCGACTTTACACTTAAGTTTACCCACTCGTAACTTTCGAACGGATGCACCCATCGACTTAAAATTACTCTCAAATGAAAGAGTGAAACATTTCCAGTAGTACGGTGTCCTACACATGACCACGGCCTCAACGGTTTTCGAAAAAATAGAGAAATTCTGCGTTGAGCCTATCCGACTCGCGCGCCCTCAGAAAACTTAAGTTTACCCACTCGTAACTTTCGAACGGATGCACCCATCGACTTAAAATTACTCTCAAATGAAAGAGTGAAACATTTCCAGTAGTACGGTGTCCTACACATGACCACGGCCTCAACGGTTTTCGAAAAAATAGAGAAATTCTGCGTTGAGCCTATCCGACTCGCGCGCCCTCAGAAAACTTAAGTTTACCCACTCGTAACTTTCGAACGGATGCACCCATCGACTTAAAATTACTCTCAAATGAAAGAGTGAAACATTTCCAGTAGTACGGTGTCCTACACATGACCACGGCCTCAACGGTTTTCGAAAAAATAGAGAAATTCTGCGTTGAGCCTATCCGACTCGCGCGCCCTCAGAAAACTTAAGTTTACCCACTCGTAACTTTCGAACGGATGCACCCATCGACTTAAAATTACTCTCAAATGAAAGAGTGAAACATTTCCAGTAGTACGGTGTCCTACACATGACCACGGCCTCAACGGTTTTCGAAAAAATAGAGAAATTCTGCGTTGAGCCTATCCGACTCGCGCGCCCTCAGAAAACTTAAGTTTACCCACTCGTAACTTTCGAACGGATGCACCCATCGACTTAAAATTACTCTCAAATGAAAGAGTGAAACATTTCCAGTAGTACGGTGTCCTACACATGACCACGGCCTCAACGGTTTTCGAAAAAATAGAGAAATTCTGCGTTGAGCCTATCCGACTCGCGCGCCCTCAGAAAACTTAAGTTTACCCACTCGTAACTTTCGAACGGATGCACCCATCGACTTAAAATTACTCTCAAATGAAAGAGTGAAACATTTCCAGTAGTACGGTGTCCTACACATGACCACGGCCTCAACGGTTTTCGAAAAAATAGAGAAATTCTGCGTTGAGCCTATCCGACTCGCGCGCCCTCAGAAAACTTAAGTTTACCCACTCGTAACTTTCGAACGGATGCACCCATCGACTTAAAATTACTCTCAAATGAAAGAGTGAAACATTTCCAGTAGTACGGTGTCCTACACATGACCACGGCCTCAACGGTTTTCGAAAAAATAGAGAAATTCTGCGTTGAGCCTATCCGACTCGCGCGCCCTCAGAAAACTTAAGTTTACCCACTCGTAACTTTCGAACGGATGCACCCATCGACTTAAAATTACTCTCAAATGAAAGAGTGAAACATTTCCAGTAGTACGGTGTCCTACACATGACCACGGCCTCAACGGTTTTCGAAAAAATAGAGAAATTCTGCGTTGAGCCTATCCGACTCGCGCGCCCTCAGAAAACTTAAGTTTACCCACTCGTAACTTTCGAACGGATGCACCCATCGACTTAAAATTACTCTCAAATGAAAGAGTGAAACATTTCCAGTAGTACGGTGTCCTACACATGACCACGGCCTCAACGGTTTTCGAAAAAATAGAGAAATTCTGCGTTGAGCCTATCCGACTCGCGCGCCCTCAGAAAACTTAAGTTTACCCACTCGTAACTTTCGAACGGATGCACCCATCGACTTAAAATTACTCTCAAATGAAAGAGTGAAACATTTCCAGTAGTACGGTGTCCTACACATGACCACGGCCTCAACGGTTTTCGAAAAAATAGAGAAATTCTGCGTTGAGCCTATCCGACTCGCGCGCCCTCAGAAAACTTAAGTTTACCCACTCGTAACTTTCGAACGGATGCACCCATCGACTTAAAATTACTCTCAAATGAAAGAGTGAAACATTTCCAGTAGTACGGTGTCCTACACATGACCACGGCCTCAACGGTTTTCGAAAAAATAGAGAAATTCTGCGTTGAGCCTATCCGACTCGCGCGCCCTCAGAAAACTTAAGTTTACCCACTCGTAACTTTCGAACGGATGCACCCATCGACTTAAAATTACTCTCAAATGAAAGAGTGAAACATTTTCAGTAATACGGTGTCCTACACACGACCACGGCCTCAACGGTTTTCGAGAAAATAGAGAAATTCTGCGTTGAGCCTATCCGACTCGCGCGCCCTCAGAAAACTTAAGTTTACCGACTCGTATCTCGCGCGTTGTCAAAACATCCTATCCTAAGAATTCGAAATAATAATATCCTCAACTTCACTTACAATGAACAGACCCTTTCATGACAAAAGAAGGCATGGGAAATTGAAAACAAATAAAATTAACCTCAGAGTCATATCATTTTCTATATCAATATTTCCCGAGAATAGAAGCTTACGTTTTTTTCTGTTCTATCGAGCTATATTTTGATCGCTATTCAAGCCTTTTTAATGGATATTTAATTTGTCCTGTGCTTATGCACTATCGTTAAACCCTAGAAAACCTATAACATAATTTCTACTTCTTTTTCAAGAATTTGTTGAACCCTGAACGCATTGTTTGTTTCTCCTCGCGGTTACTGTGTCGATATAAGTTGTGTAACCTTGTTTTTTCTTTTGTTTTCATTTTATTTGAAAGTTAAACCAATCAAATGGTCTTTCACAAAATTGGTTTGGTTTTTATATTTTCCAAAATTAGATTGAATGACTATTACGAGAAAATATTTATGATAAAGTAATTTATGGCAGTGCATAACAAATCATTATTGACTGCCTGTTTTTTTCATGTCTTTGAATCAGGTGATTTAGGCGTTTATGCATATGCATCCGCTACGATTTTTGTGTTTCGTTTTCCGTACAGGCTAATACGTTTCTTTTATTTACGTCATTCTTAACGTAACTGTTTCGCTACCTCCACGCCTTATTTGAGGATGTATGCTCAGGTATTTTTGGGGTACTTTTTCCAACATTTATTTCACTTCAACAGCCGTTTACGATGCGTCTAGTTCAATATTGACGGGTTTTTTGCATTTGTTATTACAAATTAATAGCTTTACGTAAGAAAATTTGGCCATTGTATTGTTTTTTAAAGAGTCAAATTGATGGATGAATGAAATAAAAAATTTCTGAACGTTTCAAGAATACATTCTTAGGAGGGAGAACCATGCTTTGAACCGCAAATTTTTACGAACCGCAAATTTTTACTGGCTCACTCGCCGTATGTATAAAACTGCCGAATTAATTTGTATGTTTTGAATAAATTTAGTTCAAATTCTACTCTAAGCACTTTAATGTACTATTCAATCTTTCTCACAGCCCAATGTCTAGATCCATCGTATCAGCATTTTGGAGATACAGATTTTTCAGTTTAACGTTTGCATTGGTATGGGTAAGTTTCGTTGAAGTTTTTAACTTTTAAGAAACAACGGATGGGTTACAGATTTCAGTTTTCGCATATGAAACTGTACAACTTATATTGGAAAGAAACAATTCTGTTCTTTACTTCATATTTAAAATGAGACTCTTAATCTGACTCAAAACAAATGTTTGTGAGTAGACGGCGTCTAGCTGTCCACTTTGCTGACACTACAAATGTCTGCTGACCAAGCCCCGAAATGTTTTTGAGACTCAGAGGCCTGCTCTCGGTTTGTTTTGAGATCCCTCCTGCATTTGCGCTTTGGATTACGATGTCTTCTTGCTCCATGCATACTGCGTTAGTTTTATGACTAGCGTTGTGGTGTCAGGTTGTCCTTTCCATTAGTGACAGCAGATCATCATCTAAAATTTGACTCATCAAAGATCAAAACTTGTGGGTATTAAGTAAATAGAAAAGTGTTCCTTGACATTTTGTGAATTATTTCTTTTCTAAAAATGGAGAGTGTTATCGAGCTCATGAAATCGTTTCCCAGCAAGAGCACGGACAGCAAACGAAAACTTTATAGAATTCTGTCTAGAAAGTTAGGAACTCATAGACATGAAAGATCAAGAAATCGTTTCAGAAAACTCGAATTGTCAAGTCCAGCGTTCAACTTCCAAGTGGCCAGAATAGTTAAGGTAAATTTATAAACTTAAATTAGTTTGTGCGAGTGTGACTCCGATTACATTTATGTTATTTTAATTCTTCTCGTGGGCTTTCGGACCGCCATAGCCGTGTGGCTTTCGGACCCGCCTCCGTGCGGGCAAACCCGGGTTCGAGTCCCGGCGGCGCTGGTGGCGATTTTCTCTGTTGGGTATAGGGGTACATAGGGGAAAGTCCTATCTTTAGTTCTCTAAGTGATTAATCATATTAAGCAGCAAGATTTTAAATTATTTTCTCGCTAATATCTTCAAATATATATGTTATGTCCCGGGAATTTCCGGGAAAGTAGGAATTCCCGGACAGGGAAATTTCAGCCAAAAATCATCCCGGATCTCGGGATCCCTGGATGCAAACCCTAGTGGTATCCTACTTTGAATTTTAATGTTTTTGAAGTCCCTGTAACTCGAAAGCTAAGTAGTTTTTGTCATTTTATCCTTCGCAAAAAACGATTTTTTTTACTTCATAGACTTATGGTTGAAATTTGTCCGTACAAAAAAACACCCTTTATAGTGTAGATTATTCTTATACAGTAAAATACAAAGTTCCTGCGCATAATTTTTCTTTCGTTATTACAATATTCAAGTTAGTATTGAAGAAATTCAATTGGTTGGTCTGTCTTTTTTGGTTGGTCTGTCTCCATTTCACGCCCTTGATAGGATAGTTAATGACCGTACCTGTGATACGAGTTTGACCAGTGCACAAGCACATTAATGTTTTAATCGCGTGTACTATTAGGATGGATATATTTGTTTGGCATCCACATCTGGAAGATTTCTATATTGACAATATCGAATCCCTTCATTTATGACGGGATTACCCAGGTGTCTTCTGAGTAGGCAAAGTAGGCAGCGCCTACCCTGCGAAGCATAGATCAGAATCAAATAAGTATGCACCAATTCAACGAAATTACAATGGTTGATTCAATTACTATGCTCCAAATCGCAAAATTATGATATACATGGAGATGAGGTAGGCAAAATTTGCACACTGCCTTTCTTACCTGCATCTCCACTATGCAGGGTAACAAGAAAAGAAAAAAGAAAAGAAAAACCGTATATTTCCAAAAAGGTTGGCATATGAGATACATGACAAACATATTGTATTTTAAAAATTTCTTAATAGAAGACGGCATTAGACAAACGTACTATACGAGGAGTACTAATAGACAGACTATACGTAGTCTTGTAATAGACAAACCATACGAGGTGTACTAATAGACAAACTATGCGAGGCGCACAAATAGGTAAGCCTTACTAGGCGTACTAATTAATAGAGACGCCAGACGTGGCTTGCAAAATAGATTAACCCTGCCATGGGCTATTTAATTCAAAAATATCATTTCACGGATATTTTATGTCCCAAGAGATGGCTGACAACTTATATATATTTTGAAATAATACTAGAGAATTCTTCGGAATTCCTAAATGATTTTTTGAACCAAAAGTAAAAAAAGACAAAAAACGCTATACCGAAGCTGCTCGAAACACACCGTTGTAAATGACTATCAAGTATTGAGAAAAAGTTAGTCACAAAGTAATTTCTAAAGCACATCACGCAACACAACACGCACATCTAGAGAAGAGACGCGTAAACAAACTTACACACAAAATGAAAATCATGGCTTGTTCAGCATACGTACAGAGAGCTGATAATTTTTCACGATTTTTCACGAGCGCTATTTAATTTGTCTGCCCATATTCTTCATTTGTTCTATTCAGAAACGCGTAAACAGACTTACACGCAAAAATGAAACTCTTGGCTTGTTCAGCATACGGACATAGGGATAAATTTTTCACGAGCGCTTTATTTCATTTGTGTGTTGATACTCTTAATTTTTTATATTAACAGAAATGCCCTTCGGGGTCGTGGTAGATCTATTTATGAATCCTCAAGCAAGCGCAATCAATTTATTTATTTCTGAAATTTGGTTCAGTGTTAACTGATCGCAGAGCTTTAGGTAAAATTTAATGTGTCTTGAGGTTTTGCTGTTACGCTAAAAATAGAAATAGAAACATATATATGCATATGTGTGTGTATATATAAATCAGCGAACGTGTACATGTGCACACAGATACATAGACATTCATATTTGCGTGCGCACACATGCAAACACATGCACACACGTACACACACATGATCATGATCCCAGCCTTATAACCTATGTCAAAGAGAAAATGAGAAGACACATCATCTTCTGCCTCGAGCAAAATGTTGTCATGGAATTTCCATCGTCAAAGAGAAAAGAGAACTTCACTGATGAAGAAGGAAAGCTCGTCGGACTCTACGGAGAAAGAATTTTCAAGATCGAAGAGATTCAGCTTGACTCTGATGAAATGGCTCCTGTACAACTTTCGTTTTAAAGTGTTCATTTAATTTTTACGTTTTTCGAAGTCTTCTTTCCTTTTAGTTATTTTGTCCGAATAATTTCTTACAATTACAGTGAGCTCGACTGTCATTTTCGATTTAGTAGATGGTAGGTTGTTTTCATCTTGTTATTATATGTACATATTTTATTTCTCTTATATTTCATTTTGAATAGGTATATGTAGATTAGTATGCGTGTGTACGTATGTAGGTATATGTATATCTACATAAATAGACATACATGTTTCTATTTAATTTCTTTACGTGAAAACCATCCGGTTAATTAATTTAATTGCACTAGCGAAAAAAATATAAAATAGATCTATCACTTCCCCAGCGGCGTTTTTGTGAATAGGAAAAAATTGAGAAATACAATTAGTGAAATAAAGCCAAATTCCAAGAGCCTAGGAATAGTAGTTAAATTTTCTTTCTGTCCGTATGTCGAACAAGCTATGAATTTTGATGTTGAGTAAATGTTTGTTTGTCTACGCATTTCTAAAGAAATTTCGTAGATTTCTGCTAATCATGAGTGATATCCCGCTTACACTGTATCTCCATTTTACCCCATGTACCCATGTCCGCATGATGTTGGAGAAAATATGAAATATGTTCTTTTGTTCTTGTTCCTTCAAAACTTGAGTTTTCTTAAAATTAATTTCCCGAAATTAAAAAGCATTTCATTTTTACGTTTTTCGAAATCTTTTATCATATTACTTATTCTTCCTCAGGTTATTTCTGACGATTACACAAAGTTTGACTCTCATTTTAGATGTATCAGGAGCAAGATTGTTTTTTGATGATTATTAGTATTTTTATTTTTCTTGCATTCATTTTCAATACGTATATATAAATGAATATGTGTGTGTAGGTGTGTGCATGTGTGTGTGCATGTGTGCGCACGCAAATATGAATGTCTATGTATCTGTGTGCACATGTACACGTTCGGATGTGTTTCATTGACGTTCATATCTCACCGATTGCAATTAGTTCCATGTGGAAGGTTTTGAAGCCTCCGGCCCGGCAGAAATATTCCAATAATCGACTTCTGTAGAATAATTTTGTATACGTTATGAATAATTGTGTATATGAATGAATAGTTTTTGTATATGAATAAAGGCTTCTTTATAGCCCAAATTATAGCCTCACTATAGCGGCAGACTGATTTTTGGCAGTTTTCCATTATAGTGGGGTTGTAATGAAAGGCATAAACATCTCGAAGAAAGCCTCGAAGACGGGAGCACTAAATGAGACCAATGGAGCTACTCAAGCCTTGGCATGTAGGATTCACCTACAGAAGAAAAAATGGGTCGTGGTCGTCGTCTTCGCTGTACGCTATCTCAAGAAAAGTTCCATGTGGAAGGTTTTGAAGCCTCCGGCCCGGCAGAAATATTCCAATAATCGACTTCTGTAGAATAATTTTGTATACGTTATGAATAATTTTGTATATGAATGAATAGTTTTTGTATATGAATAAAGGCTTCTTTATAGCCCAAATTATAGCCTCACTGTACGCTATCTCGAGAAAGCTGAGAAGGTAAGGTAGGAGCTAAAATAAATGTAAAGGATGTATTCAGTTTATGTGTAAAGAGTCCAGACCTTCAAACGATCATGTGCATGTTGAATTCATCCTAATTATGTTGTAATTTTCACAATATCTTCCCCCAATGACAGAGTCAAGTTGACAGTATTAGGCATCAAACTTATTCAGAAATTAACATGACTGCAAGTACAGAAAAAATGAGACTTACAGATACTAATATTAGCCCGTTTGAGAGTTATTTGAAGTCGATGGGTGCATTCTTTAAGAAATGACAAGTGGTCCAAGCCAAGTTTTTTTGAGGGCGCGCGAGTCGGATAGGCTCAACGCAGAATTTCTCTATTTTCTCGAAAACCGTTGAGGCCGTGGTCGTGTGTAGGACACCGTACTACTGGAAATGTTTCACTCTTTCATTTGAGAGTAATTTTAAGTCGATGGGTGCATCCGTTCGAAAGTTACGAGTGGGTAAACTTAAGTTTTCTGAGGGCGCGTGAGTCGGATAGGCTCAACGCAGAATTTCTCTATTTTTTCGAAAACCGTTGAGGCCGTGGTCATGTGTAGGACACCGTACTACTGGAAATGTTTCACTCTTTCATTTGAGAGTAATTTTAAGTCGATGGGTGCATCCGTTCGAAAGTTACGAGTGGGTAAACTTAAGTTTTCTGAGGGCGTGCGAGTCGGATAGGCTCAACGCAGAATTTCTCTATTTTTTCGAAAACCGTTGAGGCCGTGGTCATGTGTAGGACACCGTACTACTGGAAATGTTTCACTCTTTCATTTGAGAGTAATTTTAAGTCGATGGGTGCATCCGTTCGAAAGTTACGAGTGGGTAAACTTAAGTTTTCTGAGGGCGCGCGAGTCGGATAGGCTCAACGCAGAATTTCTCTATTTTTTCGAAAACCGTTGAGGCCGTGGTCATGTGTAGGACACCGTACTACTGGAAATGTTTCACTCTTTCATTTGAGAGTAATTTTAAGTCGATGGGTGCATCCGTTCGAAAGTTACGAGTGGGTAAACTTAAGTTTTCTGAGGGCGCGCGAGTCGGATAGGCTCAACGCAGAATTTCTCTATTTTTTCGAAAACCGTTGAGGCCGTGGTCATGTGTAGGACACCGTACTACTGGAAATGTTTCACTCTTTCATTTGAGAGTAATTTTAAGTCGATGGGTGCATCCGTTCGAAAGTTACGAGTGGGTAAACTTAAGTTTTCTGAGGGCGCGCGAGTCGGATAGGCTCAACGCAGAATTTCTCTATTTTTTCGAAAACCGTTGAGGCCGTGGTCATGTGTAGGACACCGTACTACTGGAAATGTTTCACTCTTTCATTTGAGAGTAATTTTAAGTCGATGGGTGCATCCGTTCGAAAGTTACGAGTGGGTAAACTTAAGTTTTCTGAGGGCGCGCGAGTCGGATAGGCTCAACGCAGAATTTCTCTATTTTTTCGAAAACCGTTGAGGCCGTGGTCATGTGTAGGACACCGTACTACTGGAAATGTTTCACTCTTTCATTTGAGAGTAATTTTAAGTCGATGGGTGCATCCGTTCGAAAGTTACGAGTGGGTAAACTTAAGTTTTCTGAGGGCGCGCGAGTCGGATAGGCTCAACGCAGAATTTCTCTATTTTTTCGAAAACCGTTGAGGCCGTGGTCATGTGTAGGACACCGTACTACTGGAAATGTTTCACTCTTTCATTTGAGAGTAATTTTAAGTCGATGGGTGCATCCGTTCGAAAGTTACGAGTGGGTAAACTTAAGTTTTCTGAGGGCGCGCGAGTCGGATAGGCTCAACGCAGAATTTCTCTATTTTTTCGAAAACCGTTGAGGCCGTGGTCATGTGTAGGACACCGTACTACTGGAAATGTTTCACTCTTTCATTTGAGAGTAATTTTAAGTCGATGGGTGCATCCGTTCGAAAGTTACGAGTGGGTAAACTTAAGTTTTCTGAGGGCGCGCGAGTCGGATAGGCTCAACGCAGAATTTCTCTATTTTTTCGAAAACCGTTGAGGCCGTGGTCATGTGTAGGACCCCGTACTACTGGAAATGTTTCACTCTTTCATTTGAGAGTAATTTTAAGTCGATGGGTGCATCCGTTCGAAAGTTACGAGTGGGTAAACTTAAGTTTTCTGAGGGCGCGCGAGTCGGATAGGCTCAACGCAGAATTTCTCTATTTTTTCGAAAACCGTTGAGGCCGTGGTCATGTGTAGGACACCGTACTACTGGAAATGTTTCACTCTTTCATTTGAGAGTAATTTTAAGTCGATGGGTGCATCCGTTCGAAAGTTACGAGTGGGTAAACTTAAGTTTTCTGAGGGCGCGCGAGTCGGATAGGCTCAACGCAGAATTTCTCTATTTTTTCGAAAACCGTTGAGGCCGTGGTCATGTGTAGGACACCGTACTACTGGAAATGTTTCACTCTTTCATTTGAGAGTAATTTTAAGTCGATGGGTGCATCCGTTCGAAAGTTACGAGTGGGTAAACTTAAGTGTAAAGTCGCACGAGGTGAACTCAAGAAATCTCCAGAAATTCTGTACCTAACGGCGTTATGAAGTCCCTCTGCTGCCGCCTGCCGGTCTTCTTTACCCTGTTTTTAGGGAGAAAGAGTGCGTTCGAGTTTCCGTTCGCGCGACTGGTCGCAATTTGGCACGCCGGTGTTAGGACACTTCATATTTGCCCTAAAATTAAAGCGCAAAACCTGCGCACAACTTTCAGCGCTACTTACCAAACCAGCTCAAAAACAACTTATTTTGGATGGAGGAGCAAGCAACACCGAGTGAAAAAATGAACACAATAAGCTAAAATGTTTCAAATTCTTGAATTTAAAATGCAAATAATGAATAAAATTGGAAGAAACTTTCTAGATTGAATATAATTTCAAGACGAATAGTTCTACAATCGGATTAGGTGACATTCAATAAATCTTTAGCTGAAAACAATGCAAAACTGTGAGTCTCTAAAGAAAAATTCATCTCCATAATCAAATGCGAGCGGCACCATTATATATCCAATAGATGAAATCGTGACGTTGCGGTGTAATCGATTGGTCATAATGACGGTGTTACACTTGGACATAATGTTACACTTTGTCATAATGTTTTAACACCGTAAACAGAACAGATAAATATTTCTCGTATTTAAAGAGCTGGATAACTTTAAAACTAGGTTCAGTTGATGAATCGAACATATTTTATTAATAATCGTTTTTTTTTCAAATATGAATGAACCATGAATCAGTATGAATCTCCATTTTATTTCAAAGAGGAGAGAAAAGTTCTTAGCTACAGCAAATTGTTCTACATGTCATTTACAGCTAACTTGTATCGATTATTTTCACTTACTGTAATATATTGGGTCTAGTAAACGCTTTTCCACGAACAAGGGTTTATCATTTCGAAATATTTGAACACTGCACACAATATTGATCTCATTATGATGCTTCTTGACGTAAAGAATTGATAAACCATTGGAATGATCCAATCCATGGTTCTGTTAAGTCTCACATGCATCAAAAAGCTAAACGTCAGAATTGTTTCTTTGAGAAGTTAGCGCTAAACACACCCGCATGTTAAGCCCGTTGTAGACACAGATGTAACCTGTTCGATACGTGGTTCAAGACGATGCCGTTGTTTGATCTAATTACCAAGTGTTTGAAAAGAAATAAAGAAATTACGATTCTATAAGTCTCAAGTGCCAGGTATATAAATTACAACAAGTATTTGGGTTATATCAGGCTTAATTGTTTTTTTATAACTTTGCTCTGGAACAAGGCAAAGGAAAAAACATCTATTCAATTAAGCTGCAACTTACCAAGGACACACAGCTGTGTACGTATTGTTCAGCAGCCTGCGTCTGTTCTTCGAGGTCGCTTTTTTTAATCTAGCTTTCCGTTTTTTCCTAGAAGTACGTAAAAGATAATCCCAAAACATACGTGAAACATCTGAATCTTCTCATAAAATTTATTAACCACTCCGCTAATGAAGTGAATATGCCATAAACAATTTAATTAAGAGGCTCTGACTCTGAAGTCAACAGAATTTCAAGACGCTTTCTTTATGTTCGATGAATAAGTTGGCTAAGTTTTCTTCTATCCAAGAAAATGTAACTGAATTACTCAACACCTAAGAAAATGAAGCTGTCAGCACTTTTAGGAAAAAATACTTTGAATATTTGTAGGTATTTAATTCCTCGTACCAACTATTATATTCTACTCGCGTGAAGGTATGATGGTATGGTGTAATAAAGAAATCGAAACAATTCAAAGTAAAATAAAATCTCGGTAGTGCCCTAAGACGCAATAAAAAACGGAACACAAATGGGGATTTTTTCTAAATTATATTTTGTGCCAGCCCTACATCGCAGAGTCATCTATGAGAACAGAGACTCAATAAATTTACTCCAAAATATTGTTCTAATTCCGACATCTTTTTCTCCTGAAGAAATCATTTAGATGCAGATGCGCCCTCGCTTATTATTTCACGTCTGAAAAAAACGACTCGGATGTTGTTAATAAAAGTAATAAAAAGCTATTCAATTCAACAGTAGCCGAATCCTTTGAAAATAATTGTTTTCTCAGAAAGCCCATCAGTTCATGATAAAAATATATTGCCTGCAACCTT
The DNA here is from genome assembly GCA_030386875.1 of Morinoia aosen. Taxonomy (NCBI): domain Eukaryota; kingdom Metazoa; phylum Arthropoda; class Malacostraca; order Amphipoda; family Talitridae; genus Morinoia; species Morinoia aosen. Next base: position 44,327,386 of record CM059561.1, on the reverse strand, counting down.
GCAGAGCTTAAACAAATACATGTAACTAAGGAGCATACCTATTTCCCTAAAAACTGTTGTTAGCTTATTATTTTCAATGGCCAAATTACTCTCGGAAATTGTTCTGATGCTGATTCTATTTTTGTCGCAGAACGCGGGATTTTTTTACATAGATAAAAATCATCAAATACGGATACACATGTAAACTCGACCTCATAGGTTCAACATACTGCACTCGACAGCGTGATTGCACAAGAATAATTAATGAAGAAGCGTAAAAATAATGGGGAGATCACACTCACAGCCATACCATAAAACGAGAGTTTGGTGACAACAGTCGAATTACGAAGAACGTACGCCAAACTGCGATGTGATCTGATTAAAGGCAATGGAACTCCACTTGTAATACGAAATACTACAAGCATTAATTGATGGACTAAGTGCCGTGAGTTGCTCAGAAAGGACACAAACTCTACCGTATTTTTAACACTCTTCCGTAGATCAACCTACGCAAGTGGCAACAACTGACTACATTGGGTGCAAATTTTAAATTTACTGCACGAAAATTAAATAATATTTTTGGAAAACTGCCAGCAATGTATCAAATTTATTATTAAATTAGTTCAAGATTCCCAAGCCACTACAGAGGCGATCTCAAGAGAGCGAAAAGAAGATACCATCGTGTATGGACCGTAGAAAACAGAGAATGTATGCGTAATCTCTGTTGTGACTGAGGAGATCCGGCTCACGGAAATAGAAAGTTAGGAAGATGAAGAAGAAGAGACAGGAAGGCAAGCGATGAAAGCATGAAAACTGAAAGGGGTAAAATGGGCACGAAAGATGAAAGTCCTGAAGGCCTTCCTCCGGCTGAGATAACCTAACAGTATCCTCCCTGGAGGTGTCAGTCCTCTTGTTTTAAAAATACTACAGGGTTCAGGTGATAAAAAGCTAAGCAATTTACCCATCGAAAAATTTTACTTCGATTCACAAATGGAACTTAATTAAATTTGATTGCGGATGGCAATGAAAAGGAATTTGACGATTAACCGTTTTTCAAAATCAGATATTTGAGCCAAACTGTCGCGTAAAACTCACACAATGGAAAGCTTGGGCGCGTCATATAGCTTGACTTTTTACAACAGAATTATGAGTGGTAGTGAAAACTAGCATTAGTTGCTGCACAAAATCTATAGCTATTAGTAGGTTATTTTCACTGTACTTTCGAAATGAATAATTTCATCGATTTATGTACTTTGCAAAATACGTATATCTAGATTTTGAAGAGAGCTCTACTAAATGTCCCTGAGAAAATTCCGTAGAAGAAAAAATGTTTATTGGGCCAATTTCAAATTGGTTTGCAATATTGTACCTCTTGTTCTGAAACACCCTGTATATTACTTTGTAACTCAATTTAGACTTGGAACTGTGTTTTAGGAACCTGGAACACGGTTTTGAACAATAAAAATCAAGTATGACACTCACCAAAACGCCAGCTTTGACAGCCATCCAGCAGTTGTTCTCGGGTTAGGTTTCAGTTTTTCTTTAAATTGATCCATGGTCTCAGTTCTCAACGTTCTCACAGAAGAACACACACTAGCTGAATCACCGTGAAACTACACCAAACCTCAACGACTCGTGTCGACTACTGAGACTGAGACCCATGGGGCCAAGGCATGAGCCAAGGCCAAGGGCAACCATGCCTAGAGCTCCCAGACTGAAATTTCAGATGAACTCAGATCGCACATGAAAAACACCTATCTTACAACCAAAAAATCAATAAATGTTATTTGATCACAGAATAATATATTTTACTTAGGTGATTCAAAATGATCGTAATTTTTATTTTTCTATTGATACTCTTCTCAATTATCTCCTGCGGTGAAAACATCAATATCGAAACCACTTTTCTGTTGTTCAAGACGTACATTTTGTTGGTTCTCTCCGTTCTCTCACTAACTTAGGTTTAGGTGTTCTCTCGTTACGGCTTTGAGCACGTCTTGAAAACGCTTGCTTTGCCGACAACCCATCTCCTACAGTCTCTGTTTTGAATGAGTTAGCTTTGTCTTGATGTGGTTTACAAATGAAAATATTCTTACCATTGATGTAGAAGAGTGTGGCAAATCGCTAGGGCTGGTCATAAAATCTGAGAGTATTCCGAGTTTAGTTGTCACAGCCGTCTTCGATGTTACGTAGAGAATGCCAAAAACCAGGTATTGATTTATTCGACGTTGTAATATCTTTTAACTGTCGAAATAGTTTCCTCTCATCATCCAAATAATCTAGTTGATGCTCGGGTACAACATGGGGGAAAAGCAGTGTCACATCCGTTAGTGAACTCGGAGACCTGGCAAGATCTTAAGCCACAGAGGGATCTAAAAATCTTAAGCTGGCAACAATTCCACCCTCACTCTAAGGGAAATCGTTTTTCATTTGAACACACAGGGAGACTAAAGGGCCGTTTACATTAGGGGACATTTCGGCCGTGAGGCGCGACACGTGTATACGAGGCTCACCATTCAGGCTCATATTTGTGTGTGTTTATACGAAGTTTCCAATTCGCTCTGATTAAATTCCTAATCCGCGACACTCGTGAGCCTCGTAACTACCATGGCGAATAGGGAACTTCGTTTAAACACACGCAAATATGAAACTCAGTGGTGAGCCTCGTATACACGTGTCGCGCCTCACTACCAAAATGTCCTCACTGCCAATTTTTCTGGTACATAATTAAAGAAGAAAGGCTTTTTGGAAGGAAGTGAAGAGAATTAGGAAAGGACAGGTGGAGAGTGAGGCAAGAGTGAAGGATGCAAATGGTAAGTTGCTAGTAAAGGGATCTGAAGTGCGGAATAGATGGGAGGAGTATTTTGAGGAATTGCTAAACGTGAAGGATGATGGGGGATGCGAGCGTGCTAGCTGTATGAAGTGATGTTAGATTGCCTGTGTTTGGAGAAGTGAATAGTAGTCGAATAATAAGTGAAGAAGTGAAAGGTGCGTAGAATACGAGGCCTGTCGAAAAAGTATCCGACCTTTGGCCAGAAAAAATACTTCAACAACCTGACGGGGTTGGGACCCTAATCCCCTTCAAAGTAGGCTCCTTGTGCTTCCACACACTTAGCCCACCGATCCTTCCACTGCCGGAAACACCTCTGGAAGTCTTCTTTTGGAATGGTGTTCAGCTCTGTCGTCGCGTTCCGCATTATCTCTTCTCTACTCTCAAAACGGGATCCTTTCAGTGGTGTCTTCAATTTTGGAAACAACCAGAAGTCGCAAGGAGCCAGGTCTGGAGAGTAGGGAGGTTGGCGAACGGTCGTAATTCCATGTTTGGCCAAGAAATTGCGGATCAAATGGGATGAATGTGCGGGCGCGTTGTCGTGATGCAAGTGCCAGTTGTTCGCAGTCCACATGTCTGGTCTTTTGCGCCGAACTGCATCACGAAGTCGCCGGAGAACATCCTGATAGTACTCCTTTGTCACTGTTTGTCCTTCCGGTGCGTATTCGTGATGCACAATTCCACGGACATCAAAGAAAACAGTCAGCATCACCTTGATTTTGCTTCGCACCTGCCGCGCTTTCTTCGGCCTTGGAGACTCGGGATGCTTCCATTGGGATGACTGTCTTTTTGTTTCTGGGTCGTACCCGTACACCCATGACTCATCTCCAGTTATCACGGTGTTCAGAAACCCAGGATCAGTGTTGGCGGTGTCCAGAAGGTCCTGTGCAACGTCACGACGGAGGTCTTTTTGTTCCGGCGACAACAACTTGGGCACGAATTTCGCAGCCACTCGGTTCATGTTCAAATCGTCACGCAAAATGGCATGTGCAGAATCTTTACTCACTCCAACCTCTTGGGCAATCTCCCGCACGGTCAAACGACGATCTGCCATCACCAAATTTCGCACCCTTTCAACAACAGCTGCACTCCGAGAAGTTTTGGGCCTGCCACAACGCTGCTCACTCTCCGCTGATGTGCGGCCATCTTTGAATCGGTTGAACCACTCCTTAATTTGTGTTACACCCATAGCATCTTCCCCAAACACCTGCTGAATCTTACGAATTGTTTCAATTTGAGAATCACCAAGCTTTTGACAAAATTTGATGCAGTGTCTTTGCTCAATTCGTTCAGTCATCTTGCAAGAAAACTAAATCCGACAAACACTTAGAACAGCACCTTACTTGGCGACCACCAGCCAGTGACTGGCCCAAGTGAATGCGGTGAAAAATGTCAAGCATGCGCATTAAGATTCCTCCTTCCACCGTGCACAGTGGCGCCGCCTTAGAATCACTACTTTGCGCGGGAAAAATTAAGGTCGGATACTTTTTCGACAGGCCTCGTATGATGAAAAATGGAAAAGCTCCAGGTATGGATTACTGAACGGTTGAATGTCTAAAGAAAGAAGGAAATGCGATTGTAGAATGGTTGATACGTCTGTTATATGATGCTAATAAAGTGCCTGTAGATTGGAGTAGCGTGTGTGTAGTTCCGTCGTATAACGAAAATGGTGACAGGTATGAGTACAGTAATTCCAGAGGATTGTTTTTCCGTAGGCGCTGATTTTTTGACAAACGTATCTAATTTTGTTGTTGATTTGGTAGCTTTCATGTTCTTTTCGTGTTTAGCTATTTTATTGTGCGATCACACCATCTATTTATTTACGTTTCTAATTTTGTTTCACAGAAAAAGCAGTAGCTGCATTCCCTTGTCATCCGGATCTTTCAGTCACTCTTTCACATTTTCATCGCTTAGCCATTCTTCTTTGAAAGATTGTTTATGCCACTTTTCCGACATTTGTAGGAAGGCTAGCCATGATATTAGTTCATCCAAAATATAACGAAAATATTTTTCGCACATTTTTACCAGTAATGAGAAATCAATGAATTGAAGTCTCAACATTACTTACGAAAGTTTACGCACGCCGCAGCACCGAGACATCATTGAACTCAGGGTCAATGCTCAGTGGTGCGAAATGAGGTGGGTGTGCAGCGCACCGAACACTCGTTTGATAATCGCATGAAATTTTTTAACACAATCTCCTCCCTTTGGCATGAGTCGTTTTGTATCAGGAATTCTTAACTACACGGTATGGAAAGCAATCTCATCCAAAGTATTCTATTTAGTGAGGTGAGCTGTGAAAAAACGTATTCTGCATATTTTCTAAAATTTACACTAGAAACCCAGGAGAGTGAAAAAACGAAGATCTATGTGGAAAAACCTCAGCGCCGGGAGCCCTGCTGAGACCGTAACATATGACTTGAGACTTGGATGAAGTTTGATGCGTGAGACGACAACGTGCTGTACAGCTGACCGGATGCAGCCAGCATCAGATCTCATATTGACACGTTCTTCAAAGTAAATTAATTGTGAAAGATATTAACGCAATGTAGAGAGTGTAACTTGGGTAGACTAGATAACTATTTAAATACAAAAGCAAATTAGATTACTAGTACAAATTAGGATATTCTGAACATGAATCAATTTATTTTGAATTGAATGTACTAAATTTCAGGGATAAGAAATTCCTCGACAGGATTGAGCAATTGAGCCTGTTGGTAACATTCACAGCTTGGGTTCGTTTTATTCACGCAGTTGTTGTAGCACTGTCACGATACTTGTACTTGACTGATATCTAGTTAATAATCTAAAAATTATCACTGTAGTATAGGATATTTTCATCATTAAAACATGAAGAAAGCATTAATTCAAATTTAATTAACTCAATACATTTGGGCACAGAAACATCAGAAGGAAAATTAAATGGCAGACAAATTTTGAAAACACACGATTGCCAAAACACGCTGAGTCGAGGTAAATCCTCCAAAGATTAACGAAATTATTCTAATATTTTCTTTACTACTACCAATAGGTTACAGAGAAGTTACAGGTAAACAGGTTCTGAACAGTTCCTTTTCATGAGCATTTTTAAAAAAAAATTAAGCAACAGAATGATTAAAGCTGGAAATAAGACAATTTTTAATTCACAGACGACCTGCGTTGCAGGCAGGGTTGCGGAGTCGGAGTCGGAGTCGGGAGTCGGAGTCGCCGGAGTCGGATGTTTTAGGGTGGAGTCGGAGTCGGAGTCGGAGTCGCTTCTCTGAAGTGTGGTGGAGTCGGAGTCGGAGTCGGAGTCGCTACTCTGAAGTGTGATGGAGTCGGAGTCGGAGTCGGAGTCGCTTTTCCGAATGTGGTGGAGTCGGAGTCGGAGTCGGAGTCGGAGTCGTTCATTCGGATGTGGAAGAGTCGTGGTTGAAGTCGCTATTTTTTGGTGTCTTCGATTCTAATTTTTACTAAAAATTATTTATTATTCTTTAAAACTAGAAGTAAACCAAAACAGAGTTAGAATGCTTTGCTGAAAAATCTAAAAAATACGCAATGTTTTCGTTGATTGTTTTGTTCGAAGTTTGAAACAGCGTATTTATTCCTATCACCTAATACAGTCATGATATCTAGTCATTGAGGGTTTGCACAGATATATATGAGAAACCTACGAGTGCGAAAAATAATTTTTGTACCCAGCATTAATGTATATTTTGTAGTTAAAAGCAGGAATTAGTAATTGAAAGCATCGCAAATTCATTCTGTATATTTCTGTTTCGTTCATTTTTCCTTCAATTAATACAAAGGAACTGGAAAATAGTAGTAAATGTGTTGCAAGTTACTTGCAGAACATTTCAGCTGATGCAATACATTGTACTCACATAAAGAGTGGTAACTCTGTATGCTTAAAATGATGCATTGATTGATAATGATCATAAAGATTTCTAGTCTTTTCGTTATGATTCATTGCCAATGAGTAGTCTTTGCCGAAACCTGAAGCTATGGTCTAGTGCACAAAGACTACTAGTTTTCAAGTCATGTTATCAAAATTGATATGGCTTCCGTGTTTTTAAGTCAAGTTAACATGTATTAATAATAAAAATTTCTTCTCATTTCTCAAGTTATTCCTTGAATGTAATTTGGTTCTGTCAGAGTTATATTGTTTTTCACTATATCATCATCATGTTTAATTTTTATCTTCGTATCACTCCCCAGTTTCTAAGCTAGTATACGCTGAAATGCAGAATTTTATAATTATGTTGATACATTTTAAAAAACTGAAATAGTATTTGTTTTGTAGCATTATGGAATTAATTACTTCTTGTTAAGGAAGATTTGGAAATGTTGTAAGGTTATCTATATCGGCATTGAGACACTTGAAAAAAATTAAAAATACGATGTAAACGAGCTGCAATGAAAATAATTACACACACCAGCAAAAACTTCACTTACAGTCACACACACATTGTAACTGAAAACAGTGCACTATCTCAGCTGCAATGGTTTTTGCATTTATGCGATAGTACAAATTCTCTTGCTGGAAACGTTTCAAATTGCTCCAAAAAACATGAAATGAGAAGAACCTGGGCGTTCATTAAATTAACAAAGTGTCCAATACAAAGTAAAAAGTTAGACGAAAATAAGAGATAGTATCATAATACACGCAAAGAAGCTAGAAGTGACTTTTATTCGTAAAAAAAACTTTCCGAAAACGTCAGGCTTCTGTAATGAAAGCAGAACAACTTATGCTCATTATAGCCGAAATGTAACATAGTGTTGAGCAATAATATGACACCTTTTCTGCATTGTTACCCTGCATAGTGTAGATACAAAGAAGAAAAGGCAGTGTGCAAATCTTACCTACCTTATCTACACGTATATCATAATTTTAGGGATTTGAAGCATAGTCATTGAATTAACTACAATAATTTCACTGAATTAGTGCATACTTAGTAATAAAAAACTGTTGATGCATATCTATGCTTCTCAGTGTAGACAATGCCTACATTACCTACTCAGAAAACACTTGTCAGTAATATACAGGGTGTTTCAGATTCAGAATAAGAGGCAAAAAATTGCATACCAAGTAGAAGATATCCAAATAAAAACTTTTTCTTCTATAAAATTTTCCGAAGAAAGAGACATTGAGATATTAGCAGTTTATTGTTTTAAAGGGTGAAATTTAATGAATAAACTACTCGCAATATTTATTTTGAATTTACGTTGATCGGGCGAAATGTGCTAGTTGCAAGACTTCCTAGATCTCCTGACATGACTCCACTCGATTTCAATTTTTGGGGACACGTGAAGAGCATTGTTTATGCTACACCCATTGGGTCTGAGGAAGATCTTGTGGCCAGAATTGCAGTGGCTGCAGATGAGATACCTTAATGCCAGACGTGTTTCCTAATATTCGGCAGCCGTTAAGACTAACATTCGAAAAGTGCATAGATGTAGGTGGAACACATTTTGAACAATATTTGTAAAGTAAATTTAGAATCAATACCGCGAGTAATTGTGCCATTAAATTTAAACCTTAAAAACAATAAACACCTGATGCCTCCCAGCCCCGATTTTTTGGGTGAAAATTTCATAGGACAAAAAGTGTTTATTTGGCCATTTTCTACTAAATGTGCAATTTTGTACCTCGTTTTCTGAAACACTCAGTATACATAATTGTGTACACGACGCGTCAAATGACAGGATTCGATATTGTCTGTATTGAAATCTTCCAGATGTGGACCATAAAGAAATATTTTCATCCTAATAGCACTCGCGATTAAAATATTCTAATACTTGTGCACTGGTGAAACTCGCATCACAGATACAGTAGTTAAGTATCTCTAAGAGCGTGAAAGGGAGACAGCTCAACCAACAAACACGAACAGCCAATTTTGTTTGTTCAATGAAATTTCCTGTTGAATATTTTCCGTATTTCTGATGGCGGCTTTGTGGAAGAAAAAGTTTTCTTCAGTTGGCCTCTCTTAGTTCACAGACAAGAATTTGAAACTGATGAAATTAGATCTTTTTGTTCGTTGTTTTTTGTTTTGCAGCTGCATATTTTTTCCGGTTTTTGTTTTCAAATTTAACTTTCTATAAATAAGCAAATTTGCGCTTCTAGCAGACTGCATTAACCTTAAATAGCTTTAATTAACATTACTTGTGACGCTTTGGCGTTCACTCATTAAATTATCTTTGAGCTTGCTCTGCTTGGGCAGCATGTCGTCCTTTTAATAAAAGTGGGTCTGGTACCTTTAACTTATTTCTCTTGCGTAAAAAGCAGTCTCTTTCTGCGACTTGAACTCCTCGACCCGGCTTTTGCAGCCTCTTGAATAGGCACTTACTATTCAAGGTAATTTATTGTCAATTAAGTGTTAACATCTTAGTGCTATATGTAATCTTACAATAAGATACGATATTCACCTAGTCGGCGACCGGACATCTTAAAACTCTGTATCTCTCTACTCAGAACGCCTCTAAAATTTCCTACCGGAGTACCGTGCTGATGACCGGCCGCGTCCATTGGGTGTCTTCTATTTTTAGCGAGTATCGTTTTAAAAATTAACCTTACGTTAAAGAAGATTTTCGGTCTTCATTTTAAAGGAATTCAATAATAAAAATTTCACAGAGGACGCTCCTGTGCTTACTGTTGGAATCCTCAAGATCCGCCTAACTTGGGTACCGGTTTCTCTTTTTGCGCATCTCGGGAAACGACTTGCTGTTGTTCCCTTGAAGTTCTTCTGTATTTGAAATAAATGTTCGACCAATTGCTCTTAAGTTTTAAATCCTAAAACTTCATTGTACTAACATAGGAGAGATTACGCTCACGAAATAGCTAAACCTATATATTAATTTGTTCAAAGGAGACACTTGACCATTTATTGTATAAGAACAATCAATACTATACTGCGTGTCCCACAAAAATGTCCCGGACTTTTTAATTGATAATATCTCCGCTTAAATTAACATATTTTACTTGTCTTTTATTTACAATTTATTCAATTTTTTTCCTTTTGAAATAATATAAGTTTTTGAAAATCAGTTGAATAAACTTCAAGATGATCGATTTACTGAAAGGGGTAGAAAAACTGTTCAAAGGGAAAGTTTTAAAACCAACACTGGTGTTCTTCTTCATTCCTCAATACCTACTGTTGAGAATAATTTCATAACGATGTATCGTACATACAACTAAGTATTTAAACCTTCTGAGAGGTTTCAAGTTTCAAGTGTTCTCAATAATAGTGTTTCAAGGACTGATAGAAAACGGTGGAATAATGGGTAAAAGTCTTCGTTCAATGGTGGCTAGAAGTAATACTTGCCTTGAGAGAAATGGAGGGTATGTCGTTGGATACTAAAATTACTTTATTTATTTAAACGTTATATAAGGTAATGATTTGTTACTCCTTAAAATTTTCGTGTGTTCAGTTTTATGGAAACTACAAAATAAGAAAGAATATCAATATTGTTCTAAACTTTTCATTTGAACAATTAAATTTTCTACTCCTTTCAGTAAATTGGACATTATAAAGTGGTTGTTCAACCGATTTTCGATAACATAAATTATTCGAAAAGGAAACAAAATTTACTACATTGTGAACAAAGGCAATTCAAATATGTTGATTTAAAGCTGAGATATAATTAATTAAAAATCGGGGACATTTTTACAGTACACCCGATATAATAAGAAACCAGGTGTCCGTCAATGATAAGTATATGTTCTCGTGCGTAATTTCCCCTATCTCATTACAATGGGAATCTGCTTGCTTGGACAGTATCATAAATACATACATACATACATATACCGGGCTAATCCTCCCTATGGGAGGGTAGCCGACAGCAGGCCACAATCCCCACACTTAGTCACTAGGAGGCGAGAGAGGCAGCACTGGCCGCACCTTAACTGCCAGGATCAGCAGCAGCCCAGCACAACCACCTCCCACAGTCAGGCCCGACAGCCACAGCTGGTTTACCCCGACCGCTTCATTGAGTGCAGCCCCTCCCCCCGCATATGACAGGTCAACCCCATCACACGCGGGCAGCTTCCAGTAACGCGTCATAAATAAAATTACCTCCTTATACACTGCCCCCACTCACTTCTGTCCGCAGCCATCCCTCTCGCCACGTCCACAGTCAGACCCCTCTCATACAAAGCACGTCTCACCCCATCCATCCAACTCATCCGTGGTCTACCTCGCGCTCGAAGACCACTCACGTCCGACATATATATCTTTTTCACCAGCCGTTCAACATTCATTCTTTCAACATGCCCAAACCATGCAAGCACTCTTTCATCCAATCGCCTGCTCAACTTTTTGATAACACCAGTCTGCCCCCTAACCAACTCATTCCTGATCCTATCTCTTCTAGTTACTCCATACGTGCTCCTCAAACACTTCATCTCAAACACATCCAACTTCCTCCTCTCAGCTGCTCTCAACCCCCAGGACTCTGCTCCATACAACAAAACTGGCACAATCAAACTTTCATACAGTCCCCTCTTAACATTCATACTCAAACTCCTGCATTCAAAAACTTTCCTCATTGCACCCAATGTCTTACAACCTTCACTCACTCGATGCTTCACTTCTACTTCCATACTATCCTTAACAGTCACATCCGACCCGAGGTACCTAAAATGCTCTACCTTCTCTAAAACTTCCCCATTCAACCTCACATCCAAAGTTCCAAACACTCCACCTCTTGAACATCTCATCACCTTACTTTTATTCACATTTACCCTCAATTTCTGCCTTTCGCACACTCTACCTAACTCTGTAACCAGTCTCCAAACTCAGTATCATAAGTACCATCGAAATATGAAAAACCAGGCATCTGCTCACTTATGTTTATAAGTAAATACCATTGCGTGAAAATCGAATCAACTGTCAAGAAAATGCGGCTCATCGCATTTAAATTTCAAAGGCATTTAAATGCTTAAAAGGTATGGCAAATTTTTTAAAAACCTCTTGCGAACAATAATTTAAATTACAATTCAGATAGGTATTATGTTATACAATTTGCTTGGTTGTTGTGTGCGTTTGTGACGTTTTTAAATATGCTTAATGACCGTATCTGTGATACGAGTTTTACCAGTCACAAGTATGAGAATACTGTATTTTAATCGCGGGTACTATTACAATGGATATAGTTGTTTGCCATTTTTATCTTGAGATTTTTTTAAAACGATACCATTGGATCCCGTCATTTTTGACCAATCATGTACACTAGTATCTTGATTATTAACAATCTGTAGTCAATTTAAAAGTCGTTCGATAATAAAGAATATAATGAATATATGCACAGGTTTCAACATCTGCAACCGTTTACTACTAAGAATGACTGTCGTGTGTTTATTTATACGTTTTGTGTCACGCTGTTAAGAATAATTGATAGGAAAAAATTTGCACTGGCGGTCTTGGTTCCAGTTCACGGTCAATTAATACACTCATTTTCGTTGTGCAATAGCTCTATAATAAGTCACTTTCATCACAATTAGAGCGATCCATAGCCTTATATACTCAAGTTTGTATCGTGAATATCGAGTTCGGCGGGGTATTGCATATTACAATATGCTGTATTGTATATTGCAATATACTGTATTGCAATGTACTGTATTGCATATTAAATTATACATACACAAGTTCGCAGTTGCTTTCAGTAATGCTGAATTTCTGTATCTTGGATACGACACGAATGGCTATAACTTCTTCTCTTGCGGCTCAAAAATGCTGTGTTCTGAGTGTTTATTACTCCTATAAGAAATTTAAGTTACCTTTGGAATAAGCTGAAAGCATGGAAACTCCACTCAAACGAAAATTTGTTGAAGAAAGGTATTGAATCTCGTCATTTTTGACGGTGTGTGTACATTAGTTAAGAAATAAAATATTCATCTTATAAATTATGAATAGGTGAAGTTGGAGCCAGAAAATTGTGAATGGGTAGAGTCGGTGTTGGAGTCACCAAATTCTGGAGAAATGGAGTCGGAGTCGGAGTCGCCAAATTCTGAAAAGGTGGAGTCGGAGTCGGAGTCGGAGTCGCCAAATTCTGAAAAGGTGGAGTCGGAGTCGGAGTCGGAGTCGCCAAATTCTGAAAAGGTGGAGTCGGAGTCGGAGTCGGAGTCGCCAAATTCTGGAAAGGTGGAGTCGGAGTCGGAGTCGGAGTCGCAAATTGATTCCACCGACTCCGCAACCCTGGTTGCAGGCGTGATGATTCGAGGGTTAGTTTATACTCATCCTACTCGTATTCTCACATAGGATACAATAAACCAAAATAAATAGAAACTAATTCCATTCTTATACAGTCGTCTGAAATTTTCGTGCACTCATTCAATAATGAAATGAAGACTTAATAGAGAAGCTATTTTGTCGTTTTGATACGCTGAGTGGCCGAAATTCAGGAAAAACTTCGAGAGTATTTTCGTATTACAGTAAAATTAAGCAGTAGGACTATTCGACACGAGTTATTCATTCAATCACTATGCAGTAACATGTCGAAGATTAGGGTACACTGCTTTGATGCTTTGAATTGAATATAGGTCATTTCAGATCAACAATGGTACTTAAACCCTACAAAAACATAACATTCCTCCAACATAAATAAAAGAGCGTGAGGTAGGCATGTTGCCGAATCTTAGTATTTTTAGGAATCAGTTCATTGAATAAGTCAAAGTTTCAAATGAGAAGTTCTAGCTATGACCATTGAAAATATAAACTGAAGTAGATACCTATTGAAACGATGTGCCTCTGTATGGAATAACTGAATAATTAATACCTCCTTCATTTTTTCCTCCAAAGCAAGAGAGCCGTTCGAAAGAATTCAGCAATGAAATTATTGATATTGTTATCAGAGAATCACATATAATGCTTCTGAGAAAAATCCTCAAATAATTTTATTTCAACTCTGATTTTCAGCCGTAACTCGGCCAAGAAATTAGAGCTCTCGGTATTCATGCACATGTAGAAATAATGTCCTTCAGTAAAATGATCTTGCCTAGAGATGAGACAACATCAGAGCAAGTTTTTTGAGTTCAGTACTACCATTCACGATTTTAATTGATCAAAATGCAGCACCGTCATCCACAACTCATTATTAGGAAAAACATGTCAGTTATGCATGTTATTAAACCATATGAAAACGGATGGCTCCTTGACATAGTTTGTTTTCGAGTTCTAGAACTTAGTGAGTTCTTCAATAGAATCACAGAAAGAGGAATCGTAATTCTCCAATTTCATCGTAACAATGCTATTTTCTGAACTTGACTTTCCACATTCACTGTCCGACTTCGACTCAACAGGATGTTCGTCCCGACTCAGCACCACATCAGAGTCCTTTCCTTCACTCTTTGGCTCCAAATCGCAACTGTTCGGGGCAATCTTTGGATTAGCACTTTTCCCATTGTTCGTCGATGATGGATCCAAGTCCTTCCCTCGTAGCTTCGGCGTAGAGTTCTCGTCATCTTTTCGAGAGGAGATTTCTTCAGATGCCAAGTTGTAGGGGAGAGATTCAGGTGACATGGAGCTGTCTTTGCTTATGTCGGACGATAGGACGACGCTCGGATGACTTTTGCCTGAGAAGAAACTGCTTGATACCTTCTTGTCTGCGTTACCGTTTCTCGACTGTGTGAAGGCCGATAGCGCCAAATTGCGCAAATGAGAGGCTGTCGCTGCCCCTGACTGCTGCACCAATTCAGAAAACAAGGAGTTCTTGTCTTTCAGCAGCACGTACGGCGCATTAAATTCCTGAAGAAAGACGTGAGTCATTGAATTATACCAGGAATAACAAATATGGGAGAAATATTTCGCATAGAAGTCTCACAGAGGGTTTGTACTTGCTGTGAAATAAGTATAGTTACCATAATATTAAGGCTTTGCCCTTTAGCAATATAGAAACAGTATCATAGCAGTGAAAAAATAATTTACTCGATTCGACAAATTTAAGTTATTTGTAAAACACTTGACAGTGGTCAGATTGAATACGAAAAGCTGTTTGAGCCACCCTGACTGCAACAAGGGCGTTCCAAAGAGAGGAAGTTGGAAAGCAACGTTTACAATAGTGTGGAATTTAGAGAACGCAAAATCTACGCATAAGGTGCATAGAAACAGTAAATTGGGAAAAAAGTTAATAAAACAAGATAGAAATAGAAGAAGTAAGTAGTATGTACTTGAAACAGGACAGCCGTGAATCGAAAAGTATGACATATGAAAAAACCAAAAACCTGTTTTATTTTAGCAAAAAGGAAAATCTACCTTACCTTCAGCTCGGGACCTCATCTATTACCCTTTGGAGCGTTAATTCCCTTGAGTACAACAGTTTCATAGCCCTAGGAGGCTTGGGAATGGTTATGCACAGTGAAAATGGCAAAATAAAATAAGATCAATCCGCTACCTTCATCACTTCACTAAACATGACTAACTATGAGGCGGCCGGCGCTGAGCACCATGACTCTGGTGCTGTCCATGATGGTGTGGAGCCTGTGGGCGACCGTGAGTACGGTGCAGGTCACGAACTTCTGGCGAATTGTGCGTTGGATCAGCTCGTCCGTCCTGCCAGAGAGCATGCAATTAGGAATGATCTAATTTGTTATATGCTTTGGCAAGGCAGGCAGGTGTACCTTCAAAAAACTTTTAGAATATCATTCCAATGAATGCGCTTGAAGGTGTGAGCGGTAGCGCATTTGCAATTTAATCAATTACAACAGTATCATTGAAGAACAATGGATAGAATCACTGCTACCGCACGCTCAAATAACATGAGCGTAGTATCAGTGTAGGGCAGCCCCATGGCGCGCTCGACAAGACTACACTGATAAATGTCTCCAAATTTTTGTGTTTATATTATGTACTGAAAGAAACAGAGTGGTTTCGAAAGATTAAATTCATCAATTCAAAATTTCATTTAACACCTATTCAGCAACTCCAGTTTCATCAGATCTTCAGATAGAATGAGAGTACGTGACCTACGACAACACCAAAGCCATAATTTCATGTCTACATCCAGCTGGTGATCACACGGCCTCACTTGGGGTCGACGTTGGCTGTGGCCTCATCCATGAGAAGAATGGGGTTGTCGGAGAGAATAGCCCTGGCGAGACACACGAGCTGCCGCTGCCCCACGCTCAGGTTGCTGCCCCCTTCAGACACCACGTGCTCCAGCCCCCCGGGGCTCTCTTGCACCGCGTCCTTCAGCTGCACCTGCGGGCCGAGAGCTCACATCTCACACTCATGAACGGCCATCGCCTCGAGAACAGCGTGAGGGTCATCAGCGGCGCTTGCAGTATACTTCAAAATGAATATACAACATGGACCTGATAAATGTTATACATAAAATGCAAAATCTATACTATAATAAGAACCGCGTCCGTCCGTTCGTCCGTCGTATGTGTGTCACATTCTTCTAATCGATAGCTTTGATAGCAACAAGGATAAAGTTTAAAGAAATACAATAAATTCTTCTATTCTAATTCTTCAACATAAGCTGTACTATTCTCGGGCCTGAGTGATTCAAGTAGGATTACAGTGAAGATCCATAACTCAAAGACGGGATAGAGCCAGCAGCTCTTGATGAAAAATAACACTGATAGTCGACAGAGAGAATGTGTAGAAAATAGTTATTAAATATGGTTGAGCAAGAATAAATCACGAATCAAAATGAGTCAGGAGACTCAAGCTAATGATTTTACAGCAGAAAACTTAGCAGGTCTCTCTCACCTCCTCCAGTGCTTGCCACAGTTGTTCATCCGAGTGCTCGGCAAACGGATCCAAGTTCTTGCGCAACGTGTCGTTGAAGAGCGTTGGGTCCTGCGATGAAGTTAAAGACAAAATGAAAAGTGGCCATTACGCGCAGACCTTATTTGTGAGATGGCACTCGAAGAAAACATTTATACGACCCTTCTTTGATTATAATGTTTGAGTTTAATGTTGTTGCAAAAATTATGAATCAGTGTAAGTTTCTTTAACCACAGAAAGTGTTTACAAGAAAAGAAAGAGGAAAGTTTTATTTAGTTTGAAATTGAGGGAACGGGCAATCAAGTCATAAGGTGTATCCACCACATTTATCGCAAAAAAATGGCAAGATTGAAAATTTTTTATGAAATTAAAAAAAATTTATGAAAGAAGATAGGCACTAAAAAAATGTAACATCAAAGAACGGAAAATATAGCTAGCAGCTCAACGATATTTTTCTAATTTAACAGGAAGGAGGCACACCTAACCATCAACCTCACATATTTCCTAGGAGCATTCTCAAAGAGATACTAGTTGTATCCCCCCGAGCGCTAAGTAGTTTAAAACTTCTAAGATCCTACATTTTTTATTTCCAGAGACTCGAGTTCTCCGCCTCTTTTCGGTGGATGAGGCAATTTCTGGCGACAGTTATTTGTCTCCTTTTCTTGTATTTTCTTCCAAAGATTTATCGATATACGTTCAATAACTTCAATTGTGAGACCCAAATAGACCTAGTTTAAGTTCACAAGAGGGCTGTCGTCGGCAGCAGTCACCAGAGAAACCACAACAGATTAGATTAGTCGTGAGTTTTAGCCTCCCTACCCGTAGCAACAAATGCGATCCAAAGAGAGGAAGGAAGAAGGCACCATTTAGTTAGGAGTTAAGGAAACGCGGAATCTTTGCAGAAAGGGCATAGAAACAGTAAGTTGGGAAAGAAGATTATGAAACAAGATCAAAGTTGAAGAAGGAATTAGTAGGTGCTGAAAAACAGGACAGCAGTGAACCGAAAAAAGGGTGGTCCGTAACAATACAAAATCCTATTCTATTTTAACAAAAAGTAGGCCTACCTAACCATTAGCTCGGGCCCTCCCTCGGGTCCCCTGGGAGCGCCAATTCCCATAGATATAATAGTTGTATCCCCCTGAGGGGAGAAACCACAACAATGTGCTCTATCTGCCTAAGAGAGGTGTTAATCTCCATCCCTCGCCCAGCAAAGCTTCGCTCACACATTCCCAGCACATCAGCACAACACCCTCACACAGGATAAGCACAAACACACCACTTTACAAACGACCGACACAAAAGCACATGGCTCACACTATACATGCATCCTGACACGATTGCCGACACAAACGACCATTACACAAAAAGATCATCACATAACAAAAATTTTTATGATCTAATTTATTTGCGCAAGATTCGTTACATCTGTTCATATCTGGTTCTGTTGAAGATTACATCAATCACTTTCACAATGAAAACACAACCACTTGCAATGAATTCAGTCCAGTCTCGAATTCATTGATATTTTTCTTGTTATATTCGTTAACGTAGATTAGTCCATTTAATACATTTAGGTTCGAATGAGGGAAAACTTCCCACGGCGCTCCATTTACGTTAGCGATAATCAACAGTGTGCGGCCTTGTCATCTCTTAAGTATGAAGCTCTTCTGGCTGAAAGTTGGGATGGACTTGGTAGTAATTTTGTTGATGTGGTTATGAATTTCTTTATAGAGTTAGGGTCGATTGCACGTTTTGTTTCTGGTGTGAATATAATGCTATAAAAACGTGCAAATTTCGGCTGTTGTGGCTATTTAGCAATATCCAGAAGAATGAACTTGTTCTTCCCTTTATGTCTCGGTGACCGGACGAACTTCATGAGTCTCTCCGCTGAGAAGAAAAGAGCGGGTAATGTTGGTGCAACTTTGCAATAGTATTTTCAATTTTTTTATTCTTTCCTCGTTGGAGGTTGAAAGTGTGCCAGAGCTACAGTTCAAAGTACTCAACTTGCAGACATTATGCTCCGCTCAAACACTTCACCAGCTGGTCAACGTTGTACTCAATATTGCTGATGCGGTCAGACATGCTTCTGCTGGCCCTTTCGTTCATTTGTTAATGGTTGGTGCTTGCTACTTAAGGTCCAGAGGTAGTTGTGCAGCTGCTCGTCAGCTTGCTTGAATGTTTTGTCACAGGTGTCCGGATTGATTTTACATCACTAGGTAGGGCGGTCGACTACTTCAACTCCTTCACAAGTTGCTTCTAGTTTCTTGCTGTGCGTCTTCGGTTAGACCGCGAGTCTCCTCCGCCCCTCGTTATTTTTACGGGCTCTCCGAGCACAGGATAATTGACTTGATAATCTTGCTTTATTGATACACTCAACACGCTTGCCAAAAAATAATTGTATGATCACGATGACCGAAATGAATCATTGAATAACATTATTCATCAAATTAATTGTATAATCATTAAAGAGTGGTGGCGTATACTGAGTATATCATTGAAATGTTTCTAAGAAAATCGTAATTAGGGCCGTGCACTGAATGAACGCAGCTGTGGCAAAAAAAAACTAGAAAATAAGGACCTTTTCACTCTCCATCATATTAATGTTGAAAAAACTCTTACGTTGAGATAGCGCTACGATTTTTTTTCTTTTCTAAGACGAATTTCTATAAACAGGATTTTTTCTACACGTGTCGAAACAAATTACAAACTTGTGGAATGCTGGAGATTTTCTTCCGAAGCGTGTGCAGGCCAAGTTTGCCGATGTCAGCACCGTCGATGCTGATCGTGCCCTTAGGTTCCTTCAGGCGAAATAGACACGAAATCAGCGAAGACTTTCCGGCGCCTGTTCGGCCCACGATACCAATCTGGACATGAAAGGAAGGAAACAAGAAGTAGAGTCTCCTTGTGTAGCGTTGATTTATAAATGTTTTATAGCTAGAGTCATAAATACCAAACGTTATTACAACTGAGGCAATGAGAGAGAAAAAAGAGTCTGTACGAATACAGGCTGAAATGAAAAGGAGTTTTTAAAATAAAAAAATAGTGAAGAAAAACGAGAGGGAACTGGAAAGAGAGGGACCACTTTGAAAAAGAGGCGGTTGGAAACAGCGGAATAGAAGAGCTGTAAAATGAGAGGGGAGCAGAAATGGTAGGCCAGCAGAAATGGGAGGCCAGCAGAAATAGGAGGCCAGCAGAAATGGAAGGGCAGTCAAAATGTAAGAACACTTAAATAGAAGAACCGTCGAAATAGAGAAGCAGTAGAAATGGAAATGAAGCAAAAGGGAAGAACAGTACCATAAAGAGCAGCGCATGAAGCAGTAACTACGACTACAGTCACCTTCTCTCCCGACGCCACAGAGAAGTTGAGGTTCCTCAACACGGGCGGCTTGGCGTCATCGTAATGCAGACTCACGTCCTTGAACTCAACACTGCCACAGCGCGGCCATTTCGGCGGCAGTTTTTCGTCTGATAAAAAAAGCTATTCTGAATACCTTAGTTTCAAAATTAAAGAAATAATTCGCACTCGATCACTGGACAGTAACTCGATGGCTCAATCTTGTTCTTTTGTTGTATAAAGCACAATGAATTGATTATGCAGAGTTTTATTATTAAAAATAAAAAATATAGTCCCACTGAGCTCTTTCGAATTTTTTCAAAGCCATTGTTTTCAAGATCAACGAAATAATTTTTTTCACAAGAAATATTTTGTAGTAAACTTTTTCATTAAAGTTTTGATGAAGCACTTTGACTAAAACTTACAGCTTCGATTTTATTGAACTATAATGCAATTTCAGGCTCACACACAAAGGAAACAAATATGCCATGACAATACCATTTGTTATAACTATTTATCCAACATTTGTTCAGAAGCTGTGCATTAGTGAAATACGAATTCCGCTTGGATCTCAATCGGTAGATGTATGGTTTTCAGAAAATTGCAGCGTCAGGAGGTTTTGGATTTTATGCTGTAGTGAAATTGAGCTGCTCAAAATGTCTCGTAAAATGTATCTGTATCTATACAGGGTGTTAATTTTCAACAGGTACAAACTTTCACGGGTGATAAGAATGCTAAAAACAAGCTCTTTTTCATGAATACAAAAAATTACAAAACTCTTTAGTTTTCAAGATATTGAGCTTAATAGTTTCAAATTTGGTATTGTGTGCGCAGTTGTCTGTGCATATGTTAGTACGTATGCTAGTGCAACGCCCTGGTGCGGTTGTCGCATTGCGTATGCGTGGTCAGCAGAATTGAGAAGGTATATATGGACGTGCCCGGCTTGTAAAGTCGCATTTGGTCCGTGCTCCACCCTGTACAACATCACTACCAGTAAACGTCGCAGTTAACCAGCGTATCTCTACCCTTTGGCCTTCATACTGGTGGCCAGAGAGTTGACGGACCCACGAATTTATGAAGATATAATTGAGAAGTCAAGAAGATATAGTATTCGACGAGAAACCTACAGAAGTTTGAGAAGCAGATCCAGCGACTTCAGCAAATCAACACGGCGGAGATAACTACAGAGAAATCAAAAGAACTACCGTGAAGATCGTCTGGTGACAGAGAAATCAAGAGAACTACCGTGAAGATCGTCTGATGACGAGAATTATTGTAATGTCTGAGAAGAGGATCTGCAGAGACAGTCAGAGCAACGAGAAATCGATTATAAAGACAGCATCTACAGACAGAGATCTACAGAGATCTACGGAAAGAGTGACTCCAGACCCAAAACCTACATCTACGTGGTGATTCATCTGACTACAGTTACGTTATCTTCGTAGAGCGGTAACGGTGCATCGCTTCCAATGACTGCAGAGATCGCGACATCGTTCGACAACGACAACTAAACCTACAATTCAAGATAAGTAACGCAGCAACAATTAATTGTTATAATTGTTACAGTCCCGCTGCAGCCTAGTTATTCATTGCGCGTGAGGCAGACGGCAGACCGCGTGCAGCAGCAGAGGTAGAATTTTTTCAAGGCCAAACAAAGGCCGCATTTGCAGAGTGCAAGCAGTGTGTTCAATAACCCCTAGACGTGAGCTGTTTTCAAGGTGTTAAGAGAGCTGATTTTTTGAAGCGAGTGGCGCTATTTTCTCGAAGTGTTGCTATAAGTGTTTTTAAGTAATTTTGTTTTGTTTTAGTTGTGTAAATTTACGCTTGAGAAACCGTTAAACTCAATTGAGCAGTGATGTTATTTGTGTAATACCTAGACCTAAAACTAGTAACGTAAATATGCCTGAAATTTCAGTAACCAGTGCACTTAAAACTAGTACAATGACTACCACAGTTTTTTTTCTCGCGTGGATATATTGGCGACAGAGAGATAAGTATCCTTAAATGCCTTCTGTAGCCTGTGCAACATGTAGGTCATGTAATGCTACCTGTAATTTGAGCGAGGCGGTCAGTTGCAAACCATGCTTTTTACAAGTAGTCCCTGCTTGTTTTAGGGCAGGAAGGACATTTTTTGGGTCACTATATTTTGGACATTTAATGTGTCATTTTTTAAAAAATCAAATTTGAGTTTTTTCGCTGGAAGCGTCTGGTAGGATGTTACGATGGGGGAGGTGCGTTCCAATTTGCCCAAAGGTAATGCTGAAGACCTTTGTAAAACTCAACGTTCAAGCAGTAGCGAATAATGAGAGAATTGTTTGCAAAAGAATCATTGCATCATGATTTCGAGGAAGTACTACTGATCAAAGGATCAATTATTCAAAGAACAATTCGCTGTATTAAGAGGACAGGAATTGATTGAAAGATGATGTAAAAGTAATACAATGCATTGAAATGATGTAATAATGATGAAATATGTACTGAGAAATGCAATGTGATTTCGAGAATTAAATATATATTAAAGTAGGAAGAAGTAAAGACACTCTTCCAAGTGAAGGGAATAATAGTGGATGTTCTGACGATACATACCCGATATCATTGCTCTGAGTATGAAAGAAGAAATATTTGAGAATAATAGAAAGCAAAAAGAGCAGATACCGCGGCAGAGTGAATGTCCTTGAGAGAATAAAAATAAAGAAGAGAAAGACTCTTCTAGTGTACGTAAATGGTAAACCCAGAGAGGTAAATGATACCGACAGGGCTGTGGATATATCTGGTAAAATGGTTTAAGGTTACCAGGCAAATTTACGAGCGAGGTCGAGTGATACTGTTGAGGAACAGTGTTGAATTATTGCGCGCAGACAAATCAATAAGCTTTAAGAGAAGCTGTTACCGTTGATTACTCTGACTTTAGTCCATAATTTCATGTGGTGGAAATAATACCATTGATACCATGACGGTCAGAGTTTAGCATTGTAGTTTGCGGTTGTCATTGTGCTGGCGAACAGAAGTACCATACGAGAGTAATAATGAGAGGCGATAGAAGCCCAGTAATTAACCACACGTGGTGGTCTGGGAATTAGTTAAGAGTAACGAGTAATAGAGTGTAGAGTGTGCAGAGCAGCACGCATAATTTCATGTGCAGTACGAGTGAGTAGCTTATTCTTTTTGCATTGGCTCAAGGCCGCGAGTAGCGCATGCTGTACCAACAAGGCAATGAACTCTACCACCAAGGCGATACATATGCCAGACAGTGAGGCGCCGTATTTCCGGTGGCTCTGTATAGCAACAGTTGACAACCGAGGTACGATGGCGTGGCTATGAATATGACTGGTGAATAGTCATGAATTAGATGTGTTTTGGATAATAACCGAATAATTGAATAGTGGAAACTAATTAAAAGTAAGAGCAAAATTTAATTCATTTCTCAGTTATTTGTTAACCGAGAGTGGCTGTTTTTAATGTTTTTTGAGCACGTTTACGATCTAGTGCGCCATACAGTCATTTTACAAGCCTACTCGAATTTCATAATCAGTAAAGTTTTATGCTATGTAATTTGAAATGAAGGGAAGCATTTTGGTTTTTTTGGGGGGCATCTGCAATCTAAAAGTCGATTCTCCAGATTTTTTTTATTGCTTTAAATGAGTTTGAGATATGTCCCCGAATGTCTGTAAAAATATCAGGAACGTATCCCAGAGCTAACGTCTCCCCCGGGAGGGGGAGAGAATCCCCCTTACGGACCTTTTTTCTTC
Organism: Morinoia aosen; assembly: GCA_030386875.1. NCBI lineage: Eukaryota > Metazoa > Arthropoda > Malacostraca > Amphipoda > Talitridae > Morinoia > Morinoia aosen. Next base: position 44,303,788 of record CM059561.1, on the reverse strand, counting down.
ATTTTTGAACCTAGAGCACTGAAATTTGGTATACTGATAGGAAATGCAATTTATAATCATTTATCATTTATGAAAAAATGCGATTTTCTTGAAAAGAAGATGAGAAATCATAGAAAACATTTTTGGGGGGGTTTTCTAAATTCTTCTCTTCCTACAGTTTTTGAGCTACAGTGATGATTTTGGTATCATTGGATGCAGAATAACGTGGACATTAAAAAAATCTCAAATTTTCAATTTTATTTTTTTTTTCAATATATATATTTCATCATTCATATTCCTCAAGGTAAGCATCCCCCATCGGAATATTTTTTTATTATTGGATTCAGAGCAATGAAATTTGGTATACTGATAGGAAATGCAATTTATAATCATTTATCATTCATGACAAAATGCGATTTTCTTGAAAAGAAAATAGGAAATCATAGAAAACGACATTTGGGGGGGGGGGGTTCTAAATGCTTTTTCTCTAATAGTTTTTGAGCTACAGTAATGATTTTGGTATCATTGGATGCAGAATAACGTGGACATTCCAAAAACTTGAATGCTTTTCCTCAAATGTCCAATATAAAAATTTAAAAAATTAAAAAGAAAAAAACCAAAATATTCTCAAGAAAATTCAAATTTATGACGTCATAACTTTGAAACAAGAATGAATTTTGAAAAACTTCTCAATACATTGTAAAGCCCTTGTTTTTCTGCATCCAATGATACCAAAATCATCACTGTAGCTCAAAAACTGTAGTAGGAGAAACATTTTTTTCTAAAAAATAGGTTTTTAAAAAAAAGTAAGTTATCAAGACGTTTGTCGTTATAACTCCGAAGTTTACAAAGCTAGAGCAATGCAGTTTATTGCATTTGAAAGTGACATGTTTGCTCTATCTAATTTATTGGGGCATTTTCAAAATTTTTTCTGTTGAGATTTCCGTAGACTTTTTTACACTAAAATTATAACTTTTGCTCTGACCCTTACAAATAAAAATTCATAAAAATTCTGAATGAAATAAATCAAAAAATGCCCCAATAAATTAGATAGAACACACGTTTGACTTTCAAATGCAACAAACCGCATTGCTCTAGCTTTGTAAATTTCGAATTTATAATGAATAATATATGTATATAATTTGTTTTTTCTAAATAATTAATTTTCTATGGCCTTATGAAAAATTTTTCTTAAACAAAAGTTGTTACAAATGTGGAGATCTAGTAGTCTGCAAATTTTCATAGACGTACGTCCAATAGAACAAAAGTCGACCAGTTTTTCAAAATGCTCCCCTTAATCAGACGTAAAATAATTCAAAATTTATCGTCAAGTCTCCCAAAGTTTCTACGGGATAATTAACAACTGATTGAACGATTAAAATTTAGAGTGTTTAACGTCAATATTGATTTTTAACTTGACAACCTTTCGTATTCGTACCGTAAAAAGTATGTTCTTATGTATTCAATTGTGTCTTTTTGTTGTATTTGCTTATGCTTCATGTTAACCTTGTATATGCTCTAGTATTTAACTTTTTTGTTTAACCTTAACGTGATATGTGAAATGTAAAGTAACCGTTCACAGTATAAAATTATAACATGGACAGAATAACAATGTTCTTAAGTTCTTATGTTCGTGTGTAAAAGACGCACGTGATTGTTGGCATGTGTTGCAAGAATTGACGACTTTGCACATATTTGTTTTTTTTTTTGCCATGCATTGTCTGGGAACGTTTCAAGTGCCCACTCTCATGTCTCAATGAGAATTAATATGCTGAATTCACACTTTAAATACAGATTCGAAAATTCTAGAGACATCCGGTTGCTGATGCCAAGATTTTAACACGGCGATAGTGTTTTCGAATTAAATGCCTATTCGGAATTGAGCTGATCTTTTTTGAGTCAACATTCATTTTCTGAGAACACTTAAATGATTATGGGAGACATGTTCTTGCTGGACATTTAAATAATTGACTCAAGTTTAGAGAAAGTTTATTCGTCATCAACTAAATAGTGAGATTCGTTGAGGATCACTCTGACACTAAAGGTGTTTCCCATTTTACTTTATTCAATCATTCATGTACTAAATTTTGCGCTTTAGCCATGCTAATCTTCTTGTTTTCTCCAATTTCAGTTCGCACGGGTGCGAGCGGTAACACAACATCTTGTAACACGGTAACATGGTACATGTACATGGCATCGCGTGGGTGTACGACAGCATGGCGCCAGAGCGCTTGTCAACAACTGAGGCGGCCTTGACGGCAGCTAAGCTTTGCACGCAGCCAAGAGATTAATGAAATTCACCTTCGCGCGCAGTGATTTATACCTTACCATGGACTTAGTGTTGAAAACGTGGTTTAATAAATTTAGTAACTTGAAATGTGGTAATTATAATTTCAGTCGTTCAAAAATTATGACTTTGTTTACATTTTATAACGATTTAGTGATTATTCTTATATTTTTGCCGGGTGCGAAACCCGATTTTCATATTCACACATGATGTTCTAAACTAGCGTGTGTTCGATTTTGTTACGTATTATCTTATATCTTACTCCACGTTCTATATCGTTATGTTACCGATAGAATTGAGTTTTACGAGTCTACGGCACTCTGTTTATTCTGATTGGTTGTTTTACTAATAGTGGAAAAGTTCCGTTCTAATTTGTGCGATGTTTGGCTATAGCATTATCTAACTTCTATTTTTAAGTCTACGGTAACGCAGGCGATGTTTTGAATCTTTCTTTTTGGTGAAAACTTCATTGATTCTTTAATTTGATGTCCACCTAATTTCATTACTTTTTCTGAAACAGTTTTCATTACCTACAAGGCAATAGTTTTGATTCTTATAAAATTTTCCGAAATTGCCTTGCCGATGAACTCGTGTTTTGCTCGGAGTTATTATAATCTTATAATCCCTAGGTTTATTTTGTTTGCTTTGTTTAGTTATAATTCTTATGTTTATGCGCGATATTGCATACGTCAAGTAACGATGTTCAAGCAAATTGATGATGTTTGCTGTAGAGGTATTTGCTGTGGCCACGATTTCGAAATTATCCTTGTGATTACTTGATGTCTAAATTGCTTTTATTTACAATTGTTGCGACGAGTAATAACTTTTTATTGCGAAGGAAATGAAATTATTTGGGTTAATGCGAATCGAAATTGTGTTTTTTATTAATGAGATTATCTGGCGTTTCATTTACTTCCCTTTGCTGTGTCTTGTTGACGTAAGTAGGTATATTGTAAGTTCAATAGTTGTGCTGTTGTTTTTTTTGTAGCAGCTATTGTTTTATTTCTCATCATGTTGAGGATAAAGGCATTATGTTATATCGCTTCAGCGCCTTTATACTCCCAGCTCGTGTTGCGGTTTGTGTTGATACTTCTTGAGCTAAGTACTGTTACTAAATTTGACCAACTTTATTCGTATTGATCTTTTAAGGGTGAAGGAAACCAATCAATTCGGTACCAGTGTATTTCCGAGTTAATAGAATTACTTTTGAGCAGTACACACATGTAAGGCGGATTTGGTTTTTAAATTTGGCGTTCGTGTTTTTCTTTCCGATGCTTTTTGTCGAGTTTAACTAGACGCGTTTGTTTTTACTGTTTAATGGCAGTTGTTTTGCCACGAAAGTGTTGTTTTTATTTTTGGCTTTCAAAAGCTGGGTGCCTTTACCCTGCGGTGTTGTTTTTATGATTCCTAATCTTTGCTTCATTTATTTTTGTGCTTGGTGCTCACTCCTACGGGGGGGGGGGGGGGGGGGGGGGAAGGGGTAGGTGGGTCGCATTTGGTCGTGTGTTACCTCTCTACCCAAGTAAACTCAGAAGCTCTCCCGGACTTTCTATATCCTTGGTCGTGATAGTATGCGCCAATTCTAATTATTGTAATATTGAGTTACGATTTGGTAACCCTCTGTGTTAACGAACCATTTCACTACAGCACGTCGTTCTGGTAACATGGAGCCGCATTTGTCAAGTGAATAGCTGGCTGACGTGCATTTGATTTATGGTGCAGTGGATGGGAATGCTAGGGAGGCTGCTAGATTATACCAAGAGCGCTTCCCAAATAGATATCTGGCTGGACAACGAATGTTTACGCCATACACCGTCGCCTACGTGAACATAGTACTTTCAATGTGAACAGGAGAGCTTATGACCGGCCCTGGCGTGAGGTTGTTGAAGATGTGTTGCACTACTACCGTAACAGGCCTTGTGCAGGTACTAGAGCTGCAGCACGTGACTTAATTAGCAATCCTCAACCATGTGGATGTGTGAAATGTTCTGCGCGACAACAATTTACATCCTTACCATTTCCAGCGAGTGCTAGATCTGCTTCCAAATGACCACATCTGAAGAGTTAACTTTGCACGTTGGTACCTGACGCCGGTGGAGAATGATGAACTGTTCTTCAAGCGTGTTCTGTTCACAGACGAAGCAGTTTTCACACGATCTGAACTGTTTAACACGCACAATATGCACAGATGGCAGGAGGAGGACCCTCATGAACTGCATCGCTTCCGCTACCAAAATAGGTTTAGTGTGAATGTATGGGCCGGTATTGTCGGTGAATAGCTCATTGGCCCATATCTGATACTATCTTCTTTAAATGGACAAAAGTATCTCACTTTTCATAGGGAAACATTACCATCACTGCTGGAAGATGTGCCTAAGGTCTTCGCAGCAACATGTGGTTCCAGCACGACGGAGCTCCTACTCATAATGATGGAAATACTCGCCAATACCTCAACGAAACGTTTGGGAAGTGGTGGATAAGACGCAATGGGCCTGTGGTATGGCCTGCAGGATCTCCAGACTAAAACCCTTAAGACTTTTTTCTATGGGGGCCCCATGAAGACATTGATCCCCGAAACACCATTTGAGTCTGAAATGGATCTTGTTGCAAGAGTAGTGGCTGCAGCAGGCGATATTGCTCAAGATCAAAGTATGTTGTCTCGTGTGCAGCAGTCTTTTCAGAGAGGTGTCAGGTCTGCATTGAAGCAGGAGGCAGAATCTTTCAACAATTATTGTAGATATTGGTCGAAAGCACACCTGTTTGCGCAATATTTGTATTATTTTCTATTCTCATTTGTTAGAAACATAAATTACTTGTTAAATACGTCACATTCTAAACTTTAGAGTTCAATACCTCGAAAACTAAAGTTTTCTAATTTTTGATATTCATGAAAAAGGGTTTATTTAAGTATTCCTATCACCTGTGAAAGTTTGTACCTGTCGAAAATTAACACCCTGTATAAGAACACTAATTCCTTGCAAAAGAGAAGCAGGAAAGGTACATCATGAAACGTAAACCTAATTTCTAACATTTGCATAGCATCAAACTCATGGGAGGTACAGTAGATACGGCCAATCCTATCCCGCTAAGTACTGAGCAGCGTACAATTTAGACCGGTTTCAAGTCAGGTCACTTTTCAAGTGAAACAGCTCATATGAAACAACTGCAATTGCCACTACTACTGCAACCATTAGTGCTGCGCTGAGCTGCAAATACTCCACGTGGCGTTCCATTCAAGACACTTGGTGTGTAACATATCACCGAACGCTTATCAAATCTTAGCATCGCTATGTTAACTTCTTCAATTGTTTCTGAGTGACAGGGATGCTCGAAATTTTGGATAGTATGCTACCGAGTTCATTTGAAGTAATCGCTGTTTCATTTTACCGCGATAAACGTAGTTGAAGAGGCTTTGGCCTGCTTATCCGACACTCAATTCAACAAACACTCACACACGTAATAGCACCATACTCCTTATTTTTGTATGTCTACCAACTGAAAATGTCTTCATTGAGATAGACATGAAATCCAATCTTGACTTATATTCCATCATATGCATCAAGTTCAAAGGACACAGTGTTTTTCTATGTCGTAATGTCCCACTTAATACGTACCATCATCGGTAGTAAGAGGCGCTTCGGGCTCCAACTTGCTGAACTCTATCACTCGCTCTACGGAGGTCATGTAGTTTTCCACTTCGGCAGACTGCTTCACTCCCCACTGGAATATTCCCGATATGCCTATCGCCGAAGAGATGGCCAAGCCAACGTCGCCACCCAGGAAACCTGTCAATGGTGTTCTTAGACGTTGAGTTCAGTTTCGTTTTGACATTAAAAAATGATTGAATTTCAGAAATTGCATTTTCAATGAGAAAAGTACACAATGCTTCGAAGTAATAAAATATTAGCTAATTGATGATGTGAGCTAAATGAATCTGTGCTGTAATAGGTTCACAACATGCGGTTTAAATGAGTAATATGCAGGTATTTTCCCCCATGGAGTCCCGAGCATAATTCTATACGGTAGACGTTCAATGAGTTGGAGTACAGACTTCTAAAATTAACTTAAAAAATAAAATAGTGTGGTACAACGATCAAAAACAAAACTGTTGATGCAGATAATTCCAAGTCTCAAAAGTAAATTTAAGAATTGGTAGATAAAGATGGCTTTCAGTTAATCAAGTGACAAAATTTATGAATGGCAAATTCATGCGTGAAAAGCGCACAGTTGCACTTACATACTCAGGACTTGTACTACTACGCGAATTTTTGAAGAAATTTTCACGAGGAGGAAATGTGTGCGCAACCTTTGTCCGGCTAAACTATCAACTGTATCGAAATAACATCTGAAAGTATAAATTCATCTAACGCTATGGGGATGCATCGACAACCCCAACTCGATAGACTCACAGAGTTAAATATGTTAAAAATAAGTTTGAAAAACTGCATAACATCTGCAACGGTAGCGAGTACAACATTTAGGAGGCTATAAAGACCAGTGTTTGCGAAGAAGCTGTAGGTAACGATGGCGACGTAGAGAGCCGACATGAAGTCCAAGTAGATGCCGAACCAGCGCGAGGTGCACAAGAACAGGAACCAAGCTGACGTGTGCACGTCCTGTGGACGAACAAACTTTATGATGCATTAGAATTGCGTTTTGACGTGTTCCAACCGTCGGACACGTCAACACCTTGACACCGCGCGCATTTTAACACATCTTATCCCGACACACGTGAACATCCCATTATCGTTGGGCACACCAGCATAGCGCGGATGATGGTACATGATGGTACCAAGCACGCGAATGAATTTTGATCCTGTGAGTACGACTACCTCCACGCACCTGGAAGTCATCGAAGTCCCGCACGAAGGACTCTTGGGCGCGAAATGCTCTAATCGTCGTCAGGCCGCGCAGGGACGTGCTCAAGTGAGAGAACACTGGGCTTCGAGCTGCAAAATAATTCAGAAATTCATAACCGATAGAAATATTCAGATTTCATAATTGTTTTCACAAATACTGCACCTGTAGCTATCAGCATCCGCAAAAAGCGGTACGTGTGAAAAATATCAAAAGTAATTCAAAAAATTGTTTGAATAGAAAGTCCAGCAATACCACAGTCAATGATACACGGTCTCACTCTCTCATGTATCTGAGGACACTTATATTTTTGTAATTTATCCTAACCTGATAGGTCTACGGTATCGTTCATTTCTCGAGCGCTGTAGAGAGCAAGCAATAAATGTTAGGTACAGTTTCTCCATTTAGGGAGAAAAATAAACAACAATAAAAATGTAATTGAAGCTGAATTCGTAAACTTATCTGAGAACATATAAAGGAACTACATCACTTCCCATCTTATCATGCATGAACTGCTCATTTCCCATGTAATCCAAAACAGCTACTATTCGTATCAGTTGCTAATATTCAACTGGTTCAATTTTACTGTCGCTTATCCATAACTCAGAACAAGAGAGAACAACACGAACGATGAGAGCAAAACATTTCATTAAAACTTAGCTTCACACCGAGAACATCCTCCAATAAGCTCAGGGAAATGACTACAACCAGTGCCTAGATGATCATCTTCCGTCTCAATTCTTCAACACGGAAGGATATTTGAACCTGAATTTTTTACTTATTGATCATTTCTGGTCTTAATATGTCGTTAACGTACAACTAAAACTGAAACGTATTTGCTGATAGTATTTTTATTCACATGCACTTGAATTTTTAGTGATTTCTCAACGTGCGCTTTAATAAATTGTGACCGATTTTTACTGGAATCAGATACCATAACCCATGAGCTAAGTGCGTCTGCAAGCCTATACCGGGCCTAAATTCAATTTTAAAATGAAATCGCCTATAAAAGTTCATTTTTCGTATTAATAAAGTTCTTGCAGAAAAGCATGCATTAGAGTTTAGTTACAGTAATATTTTTGTCCAATGAAAAATAGCCAAAAAGAAAGACGAAGGATGAAAGGCACATGCGAGGAAGGATTCCATCATAAATATCGTAATACAGACTAATGTCAAAACTTTATTTTGAGATCCGAGTAGAAAATCACCAATATTAATGCGATAACAAAAAAACTGTTTTTAAATCGAGATCATGGCAAAACAAGAACTTACTGATGCCCTCCAGCCTTTTGATGTCTCTAGCAGAGCCGAGATAAAACTTGCGCAGGGAAAAGAAGAAGTATGCCAGCATTACGGTCGGGATCAGCAGGTACGGGTTCACCACCGAGATGACCGCGATGATGCCCAGGACATTCAGCGAGATCTGCCATCGTAGCGTAATATGAGATGAACGAGAGTTTGGCAAACGAACGAAGTCTTGACGGTTGATCCGATCTCAACTTTACTCGAATTTAATTAATGTGGCTTCAACGACTTCTAAAATTATCCAGAAAGAGATGAGACACCTGTTCACTGTTGTCCTTTTTTAGCAACTATACTTTTTTCAACTTTTACCTTGTTTCATAAGCATATTTCTTAACTTACTCTACCTATGCGTAGGGAACTTTGCGAGAAAACACTCTTCTTGTGTAGATTTCGTGCTCCCTTAGCGCTACACAAAATGATGTTTTCATCCGTCTTCCCTTTTGAACACCTCTGTTGTAGTTAGGAGGCTTAAACTAATATCTTATATAAACTCACGAATGAAGTTTACCTTTACACCGAGATAGATTGGAAGCTATTTTCAAAGTCAAATTTCTTGTTAACTGTCGGAATTTCTGTTTCAATTGTTTGGCTGTTGTAACTGAGTTATCTTCTACAGATGTGAATCGTTTGAACTTAGCATTTATTGCTGATACAGAAACAATGCTATTCAAGTTGGGGTATATCTAAGTGAATTTAAGGTCTACAGGCTGCAAAAAATTGTGAAAATATCAGGCGTTACACTTACAAACTCTGCAATTACGTGAAACAATTACATTGTGAAAGGAAATCCCCAAAAAAACTCGTGCACACACAAATGCAAGGTGAAACGTTAAAAAATTCTTTGCCAAATTCTTGAGAAAAACCTACGAAAAATACGCAGTTATACGATGGTAATAAGTAGGATGAAATAAGAACGGTTCTAGTCTTGTCAATGATTGGCGTTATATAACCTATGTAAAAATACACGAACCCAGCAAAAAAAACACGGAATTACCAGCAGAAATGTGCAATTCATCCATAGATAACCCAACAAATATAAGCAACAAAAACCAGCAAGAAAAGATAGAAAAATCAAAATCAGGGTCCCTGAGCACTCCTACACTACAAAAAACAATCGGTTCTGAAGCATTTCGTTGATTCTTACTTCAATGGTATCCCAAAAACAAGGGGGCAACATCTCGTCAATTTGGCCGAGGTCCTTGCTAAATCTGTTCAACACTTGTCCTGAAAAAGAGTTAATCAAACTATCGTGAGCATCCAAAACACACTCGCGCACTCCTGGACATTACAGAGTGAAATCAGAAAGGATTACTAGAATGGTACATCAGGTTACATATATTATGTTAAATAAATATACAAATATCTTTTCCACGTATATCTTTACTTTTCCGTATATAGTACCGATTGGCAAACACCGTGCATGGCGTAATAACTGTAGGAGACTTTGCTTAGTAATATTAACTCAATATTTTTAATTAAGAATGGAGTAACATCAGAACCAAAAAACAGACAGACTTTTAATGTAAAACCAAAAGAGCAACGAATTTTCAACGATTATATATCTATAGACTTAGCGCAGGTCGTTATAAACGTTTTGTACGAAACAAAAAAAAATTTTATTTGATCTCTGCGCAATGCAATAGTTACATTTACTTTCAAACGCTTGAGAAACTCTACGGTAATTAACGAAAAAATAGCGAACAGTTTGGGCATTAGTTAGAGCGAAAGAATTAAAGTTCTCTTAGCATGATGGATGGCCTTCGAAGTTACTCTATTAAAAAGTCCTCATTGGAGATATAGGCCAACCCGCTATAAGTAAAGCAAAAATGATCTAAATTCACTGTTGACAGAATGAGCATGGTTTTAAATTGGATGTAGCAATACAGCCAGCATATTTTGAAAAGTAAAATCACGTAAGTAAAATGAGATAATCGTATTTATGGATGTGTTGTAGGTCATAAAAATTAAACAAAACCTTTATTGCAGAACAAATCATTCAATGAAAAATTCAAGTTAGCCAGCACCAAGGAGAAATCGGAAGATATTCATTAGAAATGCGCCCAATGTATATGAATCTCTCGTTTGTTGTGCTACATCTACATCTACATCTTTGCATATTACACAACACATCTTTGCGTGTTACTACATCTTTGCATATTACACAACACAGCTGACAATTAGCTCTATACGCGGTTCTCTGTGTATCAATCACATTGTTGATTTTTTTTCCGCTCCGTCAAATCACCAATGAATTTGCAAAGAATTACGGGCACTCACAATATACTCATCGCGCACTTTGTGTAATCACTTAGTTTGAAACAAGCCATCTCGAAACACTTCCAAAAACTATTTTCTGGTTCCATAGTTTCATCATCCAGTAACGGTCAACCTGCTTATTGGAATCCCTTTATTTTGCTCGACTAAAACCGTTATACAGGGTGTTATAAAAATTGTTGGCACAAATTTCTGCTACTAAGAAAGAACGTTGATATAAGCATTATTTCATAAATGAAAAAGTTCAAAAAACGCTTCGTCTTTGAGATACCCTGATATGGCACTGATTATTACCTACACTGTTAATTAACACACAAGAGGCTAATTCAAAAACCATTAAACAACAGATAATTTATCAGCAGCGAGGGCCTCACTACAGTAATTGTTCAAAATGCCTACCATTAGCGTCGATAAAAGCACGACACCTGCGTCGGAGGGAGTTGCGTACGTTGCCAAAGACTCCATGCATCTCAGCAATATCTCTAGCAGGCAGCTGCGACTGCAAATTTGGCAAAAGATTTCCTTCCGGGTCGGCAGGTGTTTCATGAACAAGTCTTTTCATGTGCCCCCCCCCCCAAAAAAAAAAAAAATCTTACGGAGTCAGATCAGGATATCTTGGCACCTAAGACATATATAGTACCATTACGGCCAATCTATCGATTTGGAAACATGGTGAAGAAAACGTCTCACATTCGCAACAAAATGAGCCGGAGCTCCATCATGCTGAAACCGCTTTTTTCTACTAGTATCCAATGAAACATCGGCCAATGAATTCAGATGGACGTCTTTAAGAAATATTTTGTAAATGCTCCCTGCGAGACGCTCTGGCAGAATGTATGGGCCAATGATTTGATTATGAACGATACCTGCCCAAACATTGACAGTGTAGTGATGTTGGTATCTATGTTCATGGATGACATGAGGGTTGTTCGTTTGCCATTCGTGAAAATTAAGGAAATTGCACATCCCATCACGGTTGAAGGTAGCCTCAACCGTAAACAACACGTCCTCTGCGAAATCGGCATCTTCTAACTCCTAATTCAAAAACCACTGTGCGAATCGTTCGTGAGGAGCATAATCTGCAGGAAGTAGTCATTGGACTCTTTGGAAGAAATACGGATGATAATTATTCCGATTCAATATCCGCCACACTGCAGTGTGATCTTGAATTCCCATAGATACTGCTGCGGCACGAGTGCCCGTACGTGGGTTTTGACCGCAATGTTCCAACACACCTTCCTCATGACCCAGATCACGCTGTCTTGGGCAACCAGCATTCGCTCTGTTTACACTGAAACTTCAGTTTTCACACAATCTTCGGTGAAAAGCAGTGAACAATCGATGAACAGACACCTGTCTATTGGGGTAACGTTCTTGGTTCATTCTTGCGGCCCATCTTGCATTGTCATCAGCAGAACCTTAGACGAAATGCAAATCAGCCATTTCTGAATTGGTTAGGCGGTTCATCTTACCAGTACAGTGTCATGATGCTAACTGACAGATGATTGTGGCTCAAACTAGAGGTTACTAACGTTGACTTGCAAGTTCTCAAAATTTCCTCAAGGTGGAAATCTTTTACCATTTGTGAATTATAAGTTTTTAGACATTTTACAAATAAGGATATATGGGTATGGGGCCAATCCTGCCTAAATTTGTCAATTCTAATTTTCCTTATTGCTCTGTTCCTGTTTCTTGACGAATTCGCCGTCGTGCTGCAAAAAGTTAGCAATATAAGTTTATAAGCATAATATCTTATCAACGAAGAGTTTTTTGAACTTTGTTCATTGATGAAATAGTGCTATATCAATTTTTTCCATAGGTAGCTGAAATTTATACCAACAACTTTGCAACACTCTGTATTTGTTCAATTAACTATCAGCCAACGAATGTTGCTTACCAGAAGTTTTATTACAGATGATCGTTGAGTCTGATTTGCAGTGAAACCAAAGTTTAAAATTTTATACTGCCGCTATTTTAGATTCGTGAAAGAGCAGCCTCACCGATGGGGTGGGTTTCGAAGTACTGGATAGGGACCCTTATGACAGCGGAGAACATGTTGTCGTGCAGGCGGCGGGTGGAGCGCATGCACATCACGAAGAAGAGCACCGTGCGGCTCAGCGACAGCAGGAATAGGCTGGCCACCAAAGCTGCATACAGTCGTCGAAGCAAACACAGGCTTTCATTTTCATATAATGAACTAATTAAGCATGTATCAATCAAGCAACATCAAAATAACGTAGAGATGGTACACCGGGAGAAATTTTGTCAATGTCGGTGCATTGGATGGATTTGTTGCATTTCAAAATTATCTCAATAAATTTCAGCATTAAGTCTTACCATAATATCAATATACAGTAAATATTGCCGGTTAGGGCACAGTTCACCATAATTTCCTTACAAAAAATTATAACTGATAAAATCTGAGGAAATTTATTTTTATCGACTATTTCTTGATGCTTTTTATAGCTAGAAAATTTTTACACAAACGATGAACTCATTATTAAACATAAATTTTAATTTTCTCAATCTGCTTACAAAATATTCATCAATGGAATTTATTTCTATTAATTTTTCTGTTTTAAAATATTTTTATAGAAGCCATCACCAGTTTTTACATATATTTCAATTTCTTTATCAAAGGAAGGAAACGGTTAACAGTAATATGTTTAAGAATAATTCCATCCTTTGAAGTTTTTTATGGAATATATAAATTATCGAAGTTTTTAATATACCTACATTGTAGTAGATGTCTGTCTTTAATATAACAATAAAAACATATAGTTCTTTGTAAGTTTCAGAACATAACTCTTTAAAGTCTTCAAAAAGCCCGTCCTGAGCTATAATATATGTATAAATGTTCTTCATGTCAGTTAAGTCTAACCCCCCCCCCCAAAAAAAATAGAACGTTAGCATTTCTACTACAGTGGTACCTCGGTACTCGACCGCCTCTATACTCGACCAAATCGGTTCTCGACCAAAAAATTCGAGTAGAAAATGCTTCGGATCTCGAACAGATTTTCGGTACTCGACTAGCCGAGTCGACCCGAACGCGCTCCTCGGCCCTTCTCGGCCAGAGGGCAAGCGTCAGTTCGACTTTGACCGTGAGCGGAATAAGACGTACGCAGTTTGTTCGAGTACTGTATTTCTTTCCAGATTTAAACTTTTTCGTGTAGCTCTAGCCCTTAATTATGGGTCCAAAGAAAGACAGTGATAAGGGGAAGGCCAAGAGAAAAATAGTGAGGACCACTATTGAACTGAAAAGGGAAATTATTGCAAAATATGAAAGTCGTGTACGAGTGTCCGACCTCGCGTCGCAGTACGAAATGGCGAAATCAACCATTTCCACTATCTTGAAGCATAAGGAAGTGTTGAAGAAAGCTGATGTTGCGATGGGAGTGACAGGAATTAGTAAGCAAAGGCCTCAGATAATGGAATAAATGGAGTAAGTAAATGATACAAAATGGGTTATAATGCTTTATTTATCGTTATCATGTACTGCTTGTGCACATTTACGTCTTCATTGTTGTTTAGATACACGTTCTTATAATATTTTAGGTATTTTTCTTATTGTAAGAACGGATTAAATTACTTTCCATTATTTCTTATGGGAAAATTGGTTTCGGTGTTCGAACAAATCGGTTTTTGACCACCACCTCAGAACGGATTATGGTCGAGTACCGAGGTACCACTGTAGTTGTTTGTCTCGGTCACAAATAATAATTTTAAGATAAGTAAATTGAACTACAGTTATTACATCTTCCTCTTGTATAAAAGCTATCTACTGGACTATGATCTCTTTCAGTTGCTATATCACAAATGAAAAGGTTTTTCTTTTTTGAATCTGCGTCACCTGGATCGGGAATAGGAGTTGTATTTTGAAAATATTCAATTATAGATTTTGAATTACGTTTAAAAGGTAAATTTTCAAGGAAATCGTCAATTTCACCATTACCCTTTTCGAACAATTAAATTATTTCAAATTGATTATAGCCTTTATAAAAAGCAATTTTTAACAGTTATATTCTGGTTGATGTATTGATTTACTGTACAGAAGAAGATGACTAAAATTAACAAAATTTTTTCAACAAAAGCTTTAGTCATAAAGTTTTACCCCAGTTAAACCTCCTAGCGATGTGACATCTCAAACTAAGAGAATGAAAAATAAAATGATTCTTTTGATTATTTTTTTCTGTCTTTCCACATGTACACCATTCTATTTAGCTAATGATATATAACTCTTCTTCTATAATTTTATATTCTGTTTGTAACAAATGCATTGATTGAAAACGTTGCTTTCAATCTGCTATATCATTAGCGTTTCTTTATAACGTTTCAAGTTGAATAATATCTGATTGTAGTTGATTTGTGTGTGCATTATTGAATTCGATATCAGTTTGAATTTGATTAATATCTAGTTGCAATTAATTCATATTTGCAGTATTGAAAACATACCTTTGAATATCTTTAAAAATATTTTCCATTTTATTAAGCTTAGTATTTAATGTATTTTTTCATTTTAGTGATTGTCTCGTTAGGCAATTATGAGAGAAGGAGCTACCTTTGGGGAAAAATATTTTGTTTCCATTATATATTAAATAGTTGGGAGTAAATCTGTTTGGTACAAGGAATAATTCCACAGGCATTTCTAAAGTAAGATGTCCTCCATGTATTGGCTTCAGATATCTAGATGACGAACAGAATTTTTATTTGGATAATAGAAGATTGGCAAGTATTTCTTTTCTAATCGAATAATTTGAAACTGCGAATAAGAAACGTGTTGACGAAGTTTTAGAAAATTTGTGACTCCATCTAAGAAATTAAAAAGAGGGAAGAGAAAATCTCATCAATGAAAATCTTCAGTTCAGAAACGATGCTATCCAGGCCATACATGATGAGAATACCACAATTATACTAGAAAAACTCAATGAAACTAGGTAAAATCTCGATGAACACAATAGAATATCAGAAAAAATAGAGGTTATTCGGACGGGCACTTTAGAACACATAGGGTTCTTGAAAAATGAAATTAAGGGATTAAAGATGAGGTGATAAACAGTGTGAAGTTCGATTATGCTAATGTGAAGCGAGTGTTTAATGATGTAAGTTCATATTTTAAAAACTTTAAAAATAATCTACATCAACAAGATGAAGAAAGGATTATAAATGTTGATGATTTAGAAAATTTGAAGAAGTTAGTGCAGAAACTGGAAGATGATAATGCTGATATGAAACAAAGATTAGGATGGAGATTACGGTGAGAAGGGAAACTGTTGAACCGTTGAACTAAAAACAAATACTGTGTATAGAGGCAAGAAAACGTGAGAGCAAAAAAGGGCAAAACTACCCCGAACTACTGGGCGTTCGATTGGATCTCATCAAGTCTTCGCACTTGAAGATCAATAAGCTCTTTACGTGGAACTATCCCCTGAAGTCCATACCGCTTTGTGCATTGGCGTCATAATCTCATTTTTGCCTCAGTCGAAGCATTTCGCATAATTCATACAGACTCCTGTTTGGGGTTGTTTCTCTTGAACTTCACGCGTCTTTCAGATTATGGCCACTCATCATAACTCACAGATACGCTTCGTTTCGGAGATCTACGCGTGGAACAGGCGAGCCACCAAGAGCAATGCAAAGCTTATACTGTTACGTAGCCCCGAAACTATGAAAATACCTTACGGTACGCTCAGGATTCGAACCCTCGGCTACAATGTTTGTAGAAACGTAAACAAGAATTGCCCGCGCAAAATGCAGAATTCTGGGCTATTTTATCTTACTTTTTCTGAATGCAGAAGAAAAATGCTTCCATTTCATTAATTTTTACATTTCTTACCCATATTAATTCCATTCGATGAAGAGCAAAACGTAAATATACAGGATTTAGATATTCCCCTACGTAACATTTAATATTTACCATCAGTAAGTATTCTTCAACCAGTTTCTTTCAGTTGGGAAAATGAACACAATATGCGGAATTCGATTCAATGAGTTCCGTGTGCATTGCTCGTGTAGCCACGTCTTACAACACACAGCCACCGAGACGTGTTGTTGGAGAAAGTTTTCATCCAAACACTTTTACCTACCAACAATTTTTGCCATTATTGTTAGAATTTTAAATTCAATTTTGCTTGTTTTCATATGTTTTTGCACAATAATTTATAAGTAGATGATATACAATCAAACTTTGACAAGTCTACTGTAAAGTCTACTCACCTGTGGTAAATAAATTGTTTGAATTGTTTAAATTGATTAAAATTGTTCTCATTTTCTGTTCGCTTTCTACGTTCTAAACAAATAGGTAAATGGAAAACTAATATAAATATTATTCTGAGGAGTTTTTGTATAAAGATAAAAATGACTAGAAATATTTTTAATGCAGAAAAGTCTTTAGAGTAGAGTAAGAAAATTGAAATTCATATCTAAAAATGAGTTGATCGTTTGTGAGAGTATTTTTAGTTGTAAAAGGTAACAAAAATTAGTTTATAAAGCTAAATTTCATCACATTTTATTAATTAATATTTTTATTAGGTAATTGTGGTGAACTGAACCCTAACCCGCAATATGTACTCTACTCATAATGTCATTACATTTCCTCTCATTCGAGATGACATGCAATCAAAAATTAGTAGAGGTCAAATAATAAACATCATTTCAAACTGAGGCTATGTCAGTTCGTACTGCTTTACCACCATACCGTTCACTGTCATGATCTATTGAGTGTGATCAGTAGGAAATTATACCTAAACCGTGATATCGGACGTAAAAAGTGCAGTGCTGTGACTCGGCTAAGTTTTTCATCCCACGCATTCCAGACATTTTTGCTTTTTCCGAAATCTTTTTTTAACGAAATCATCTTTTGCATCATAGATCATGTCCTTAATTAACTGCAGTTAAAGATTCCGGAATATTTTTGCACACTACCGTTATTTTTATTCCAAAGCGTACGGATCATCTCAATGAAGCGTTCGTGTAAATTGCCGTTCGCTTTGCAATCTAACTCATTCCAAGTTAGAGCGCGTAACCAATTTCTGAGTTTTACGTTAGTGTATTCATTTGAGGATTCACGTGGTTTCCCAGATATTTCAAAAATACGAGGAGCCTATAACTCAAGCTTGTCAATACATCACAACTGACCCGCATAGACGATGACATAGGTGGTGGTGTCCAGGTAGCCTTGCGGCAGAGTGGCGTCTGGCGGAAACTCTGTTGAGTTGTACATCACGTTGACGTCGATATCGTTATTTGTGCCTCGCATCTGTTCGCCATTAGTCCTGCAAAAACGAACGCATCAATACACAATTGTTTGAAAAAGAAGTTAGTTGATGCTTATTTGTGCGTCACTGATAAAATTAAACTCAAATTATCAGTTGATTTAAGCTTCTTTAACCAACAGAAAACAAAATGGCACAATTTTGTCTGAAATCAGGAGAACGGGGAATCTATGCACACAGCGTGCCTCCATTCCCTGTGCATCAAAACAGCATGACAGGAAAAAGTTCCCACACTAGATTAAATGTTGAAGAAGGAAGGGGACCATGTGGGAGGAGGACCATGATTTGGATTGTGATCTCTTCTGGTTTTTATTTTTGAAAGGTTTAAGTTGGTTGTGGGTGTATGATACTTTTGGTTTTTTGCATGATAAAATTACATTTGCTTGTTCCATCTTCTTCGTCTTCGAAATCTTCGGTTGCAGTTTTGATATCAATGCTGGGATAGTGTAGGGCTGGTTTTAAGACACGGTATCTCTTTTTCAGGAGTTTCATTATCAGGTTGTGGGGTCAATGGAAATCTGGAAATTGAGTTATAGTCATAAGAACCGATGTGGAAGCAGTAGTATCTCATGTGTTACTGGAATACGGGTACTCGCACTTTGTTCGATAGTTATTTGGTTATTGCTAGTTGCTCTAAAAGGTTGAGATAACGATACTGTAACTGATTCATTGTTTCGGTATCTAGTTATTTTTGTAGAGCTCTACTCGTATTAGGGAATCGTTTGCAGTGTATAATAAGTATTTATTCTCTTGAGGCACTGTTGCGGACGAATACTGATGATTTCTTGTTGTATTTTCTGTGTTGGGCGTTTTCGGCCTCAAATTCTGTGGCTATATCCATAATGATAGCATTTCTAATTATTTTCTGTACAATTAGTCGCTTTGCCAACTCTAGCTGAGCATTTTCCGCGCCCAAACCCAGCTCAGTTTTACCCAATAATAAGGATGTAGAAAAATATTTAAAGTTTTTATCTTTCAAAGGAAAATTTAAATTTAAAGAAAATAATAATTTACCATTGCAACGGTACCACAATGAACAGGTGCCGGGACAACTGAATGTTTGCTCGTAAGCTTGTAGTTCTTTACAAATTCTCTCAGAGATTCAGACCTACCCGGTAAAATGGTATAGAACCGAGGTACGTCTGTTATTTAGGATGAGTAGGCTATTCAGTTAGTTGTTTTCGCTAGCGGCATTTGGTGTCTTTCTCTGCGAGTCAGTGGACCACTTGGCGGACTGCCTGGCGACCATGGATGATGGAGCCACTGTTCTGTGATGGAGCTCCATGCTGGCGACTCAGTGTTGTTTGAGATGCCAAAGGTTGATTTTGTCGAGGTTTGCTCCTGACCATTGTGCACAGGATTTTGGAACTACAGTTTTTTGGCAATGATTGGCCTCCAATGTTTTAAACACGGTTTACAAATAGCCAGGAAATAGTCCTGACCTCAATCCGATTGAGAACTGTTGGCATGTAAGGAAAAAGAAATAGCCATTCTTGCGTGATCTAACTGATGCAATTAAGAAAGTGTGGTGCACTGGAATATGAGAGGGTTACTAAAGCAAATTGAGTGACAGCATGCCAATGACAAGGGGAACATGACTAAATGCTAAAAGTGTTTAGATACGTAATATGCCCATTTTTACTGTGTTATCCTTGTACGTGACTGCCGATTTTGCTTATAGATCGGGTAGGTCCGATTTTTTTTGCGGTCACTGTAGTTTTATTAGTACAAGTGGTAAGAGTTTATATATCATCAACGGGGCCATTTCGACAGGTGTGATAGTAACGAATGATTCGACCTTTCAGGGCGCTCTCTATGTAGATAGAATCTCAATTAGAGTGTGGCATCTTAGGAGATCAGCGAGGCCATGTCATTTGCGAACGAAATGGGTGATGACCAACTAATGATGGACATGTCTGGTGAGCCGTAATTAAGAGTGGGACATTCTATTTTAACTCTGAAACTCGTTCGGGAACACACCAATATCGAGGGCATAACTTACTGTGGCCGAATTATTTTGTGGTCGTCGAATAGCATTTTCCTGATACTTTACTATGTTAAAATGTACGAATACAGACTGAGAAAAAATGAAAAAAATTTCCTTCTATCGAAGAAAAGGTGAATGCGCGATTGAACTGGCAGTATGCATCTCTGGATTTCCAACCCCAGCTGATGGATAACATATTATTGTTATTGATTACAGAAGTCCAGTCACAAAATTTTAGAAAAATTATTGTATCAAAACATTGTATGTAGAAAGATACCTACCAGTACGAGAGCCAGTAGTCAGTGCCCGAGAAAAGTACTTGTGTGAAAATGATGGAGACGGCGAGGATCACGCAGAAGATCCAGTGGCCTCCACTCAAAAAATACTTGAGGTAAATTTTACCCGAAATAACTCCCGTGGAACGCAGTTCATTATACTTCTTGTCGGTTGTAATCTTCTCATTCAAATTTTTTTCCGTTTCTAGCTTCTTTTCCTCTACTTCGTCTTCAAAGTCAATATCGTTAACCTATGGGAGGAGGAGAAATTCATGAAGTTGCACAGGTTTTAATATGCTACCAAGCAACTACACGTTTTTACTGAAATAAATATTTATTAGATAGGCGATGCACCCACTGTCATTATTACCAGACGGATATGAAACTTTCAGTAATACTGTAGGTGCCAGCTGCCGATGACAGAGCTATGGTGTTGCGACTGTTTTCCATTGGCAAGTAAATGAAATCATAATTCATGTAGGTAATATTTCATTAGTTATACATTTATATAGGGCTAAGCAACGGCTGGTTTACGATTTAGAACAATATACTCTATATAATTCGAGAGATACCTGGCGCAGGTTTTGACACTTGTGTTGCCAAAATTGCATACGTACACACTAGGAAAACATGAAAGATGCAGGTGTGAGCACACACCAACAATAATTCAGAGCCAAAAATGGGTAACTATAATTATCATCATCACATTAGTAAGTTTAAAAGTCTCTCGATATAACAAATTCGATTTCGAAACAGCGAATAGATGCATGGGATCAGTTAATATCGACTAGAAAATGAAGAGTCAATGTACAACGTGTGTTTGTGGAGAGGATGCTCGACGCATAGAAACAGTATGTTAGAAAAGCTAGAGAAAAAAACTTAAAAACTAAAAGAATCAAAGAGAGCCAGGGAGACAAAGTCCCAAAGGTTTATGAGAAAATCAGACGATATCCTCCTGGGAGCACCAGTCCCTGGGAGTATAAAATACATAAACTGACCTAAAGTCTATTGCCTATCCTATACCTCCTGAGGGGACCTTTGAATAACATAAAAATTTCCGAATATTTCAAGATGCTCATGGAATACAGATTCAGGGACAAATTTTCGATAACGTTCTCATCCACTCATATATCGTCATTCGTGTCCGTTGCAGCCATCCGTATAATTTGTGCTATCAACAAGCACTGGCTTTGGACTATGATCGCTCACTGCTTTGGGCTTCAACTTGACAAATGTACTAACATTTGAGAAACAGGAAATACATTAGACTTCACCGTAGCAACGGGCGAGTAGAATTATTGTAGGAAATTTTTACAGAGATAATTCGCTTTTGCTTAGAGTGTGACGGCATAAATTGGATTAAAATTTTGTTGGAAATCAGAATGAACATAATCTGTGTTTAATAAATTGAGGAGCCTTGCGAGTACGTATGTTATATCAAAAGAAAAACAACATTCTAACACATGGAGAAAATTTGACAATTTTTCTATAACTATGACGTCTAACACGATTCAATATAAGCTCTGAACAAAAGTTTAAAAAAGAATTCAATAAAAAGAATACCGGAAGAACATATTTTACTATCGGACCAAAATAGTTACATTACACGAAGAATGGAAAAAAAAGCAACAGTGAACTCCAAGGCTCAAACACATCAACTACAAGGGCTAGACAAAATAATGGAAACACCTTGGAAAATAAACATAATATATTTCAATATGGTGATGGTCCACCTTTTGAGGTCATTACAGCCTCAGTTCTCCGAGGTATTGATTCATCCAAGTTGTGAATTGTTTTCAAATTAATTTTAGCCTATTCTTCAGTTAAAACACACTACAGCTCTTTTTGAGACGATGGCGGTGGAAATCGACTTGTTCCTTCAATCTTTAAATGCTCAATAATGTTGAGGCCTGGGGATTGTGGTGGCCAGATGAGACGCTCAGCTTCATAAGAATGTTTCTCGTGCCATTCTTTAACAATTCTAGCTGTATGGATTGGGACATTATCACCATGAAAAAACAGTAAAACAGCATAGTGCTTGAATCACAGAACGACCTTGGTTGCCCAAAATTCCTGAGAAGTCTCGGCTGTTAATTCCACCATGAAGATAAATCATTGACCCGGCGTATTTCCTAGAAATAGCACCCCAGATCATCATGGAACCCTCGCCATGTTTTACGGTTGGGAGAAGGCAGTCTGGATGAAAGCCTTCTTTGGGCTGCCTCCGAACGCTAACTCAGCCGGAGGTCGGAATAAGGTAAATGATGATTTGTCAGAGAAAATCTCATTTTTCCACTACTCGATGGACCAATTCTGTTAGTTTCTACACCACTCTAAGCGCTGTGAAACATTATTATTTGAGAGGAGACGTTTTCTAAGTGCAGCATTTTTGTGAAATTCAGATTTTTGCAGCTCTTTCGTGGAATTCAGATTTTTGCAACTCCCAACAAACAGTTTTTGTGAAAACCTGGTTCTGTAGGCGTTCATTGAGCTTTGCAGTCATTTCAGGAACCGTGATCTTGCGATCCTTTTTAACAATTCGATTTAGAGTCCGACGGTCCCTCTCAGACAACTTCACCTTTCTGCCGGACTTGTGCTTTGCTGATGACGTTTTTCCTTCTCTTTGAAAGGCAGTCATTACTTATGAGACAGCCTCTTTTGAACTCCAAGCATTCAGGCAGTTTCTGTTATACTAGCGCTAGCAGTACGAGCACCAACAATACAATAGGGCCTCTTTGAAATTCCAAGAGGTCTGCCATTTTATAAATTATAACCAACGTTTTTTTTAAATACATGTAAAAGACAATTATTATTAAATAACAATGCCAAATAAAAAATCATCAAAAAACATCCAAACATGTCACGTTTTGATTGTACAAAACAAGTTCAAAGCCATGATGCCAAAATGTTAGGCTTTTCCATTATTTTGTCAAATCCCCTGTACTTGAGAACTATGCAATGCATCCCTTCACGACTCTGCACCCACGCCTTTTATAAAAATGTCCTCATTTGTAGTAGGTTAAGTTCTCAGCAGGTTTAAAAAAAGTGTTGGTATCTCATAGGCATGGTAGGACTATCTTGAATAAAAAAATAAAGGGCGACAATGTTCGTATTTGTGGTTGACTGCACTTTCCTCACGACAGAGGTTGAGGAACTTGAAAAGAAGAGAAGAGGACGCTAAACAACTAGCAGTAGTCAGTATCGAACTTCAAATCGGCTTGTGCAACAAAAGTATATGAATTTACGGTTCATAACAAATGGCAGCCTTCGCAAAATGAAGAGTCCGAGTAACACTAATACATGAATACACTACACACTAACCAACAGATGCCCATAAAAATTGTGTTTTTTTGGAGACGAACTTTTATGCATTTGAAGTACGACATAAGCAAACGCCTGCATTACCTAAGATAGTTTGTATACGCATCATTCTTGCCTTATGCACCCTTTGCAAAATGTCGAGCGAAATCGTATGCGGTGCAACACGAGGCGATAAATTGACATGGTCGGGGCTTGAACTCGAATTTAATACGTTACGAGCAAAACGACCCACTGATGGGTCGTGCTACAGTTTTTCCTGCTGCGGAACGACCCTTCGATGGGTTGTTTGAAAAAATTAAACAATATTTCATAATCAGTGGTATTTAATGAACCCCGTCAATGTTTGGTATTTATAAAGTTGCTAACAACTTCTGACTTTAAATTTGAGTTGAATATTGAACTTCAATTTAACCCATCGCTGTCAATGTGTTAAACGTTAAGTATCACCTTTTTTGGACATACTGCAGACGCACTCAATAATCTGCACTGCAGTAGTCGAAAGCATTTGTCTCATCGAAGCAAGAAATAACTCAGGGAAAATATTTACCGTGAAAAACGACAGAAGAAGTGGTGAATTTTTAGGAACGACTTGACTAAGTTTTCTTACAATAGCTAACGATACTTCGAAAATTTGAAAAACCAATTGTTGCGACTAATACGTTTACCATCACTCACAGCCCTATTCAACGTTTCCGTATGTCGTCTCACTAGAAGATGAGAAAACTGCAATCGTAACGAGTGGATTGTTATATTGAGTAAATCATTGAAACATTTCAGTACCCTAGAGTGGAAGACTTACATTGACGGGCTGCATGTAGTCGACAGACTCGCTCAACGGAGCATCGTCCTCGTGTCGTCTCCGGGATCCGTCTCCTTTGGGCATTAAGCTGCTTTCATGGTTCTCATTGGAGCCTCCTGCAAGAAAAACGGAACTATTACCTTATAGAAATTCAGTCCAGTGTTGCACTTACAGCGAGTAAAAACTATGTCCGTTACGGTAGGTACTTTTGCATGCCTGCTGTTCTCTTGGGGCATGCCATAGCCTTATTAACTTCATAGGGTGACAAGTTTACATAAAAGTGAAAATAATAATCGTCTTCACTTACAGTAGAGTATTCAACGATCTATCTCTAAACACACGTAAAGTTATAATTTTACGTCTTTTTTCAATTTGCATTCCACAGAAGTTTCCCTGTGGGAGCATTGTGACCGACATGATTGGAGATTTGACCATGTGAGTATAATTTGGAGATTTGATCATGTGAGTAACTCCCGGCAAGACTGCCGATATAGAACATTAATAGAAAGAAAACTATTATTCCAACAGAAAATTTTATAAAAAAGATAAACATTCCACAAGATTGAATAGAATTTTAGGACAGAAAATTTTGGTCTTAAAAAGAAATATTGAAAGGAATTTTTGTCCGAGCCGAAAAGAATCGCTGTATGCAACTGCACCCACGAGTATTACCGGAATGTCTTCATATTCGGGTTCATCGGGCTCACAGTGATGCCGCAGCACCACGTTACAGAGTGCTGTCAAGTGTCGTCGTATATACAATACACATCAAAAGATATCACATTACGAGAAGTTCAGACCAAAAGCAACTAGCAGCCAACAGACAGGCAGCAAAAACATTGTGCAAGTAAAGCAGGGAAGATGACACAACCCACGGCGGATGCATTCGGCGATGCTTTCGTTTGTGACGCGAACTGGAGGAAGCGTAATGGAGTCTGCCTGTGATGCGCCTTCTTTCTCCTTCTGCAGTAGCGACGTGAAGTTCAGACCTTTGTTGACCAGCTGGTTGTAACTGCCCAACGCCTCACAACGTCCCTGCGAAGATGCGAACACGGTATCTCAATACTTCTTGATTTGCTTATTAAAACTGCTTGGCAACGAATAGCGGGACTGAAATTTATGAATTTTTAATATTCTTATAGATTCATCATATGTTGTTAGCGGACACCGGTGCCTATGAAAAAATTGACTCAGTCAAGAATACCGAGTAAAACGCCTGGGCCCTGACTTTCAGTGTGAGGCCAAACTCTTTCCCAAGATCCCAATGTTGGTATACCTCTTTCAGGACGAGGATATTGTCGGCAGCGCGGATGTACTGGAGCTGGTGGGTGACGAGGATGACGGCCTTTGAGCGCAAGTGGGTTTGAATGCAGCGTCGGAACAAGTGGCGGCCCACGACCGTGTCCACGGCACTCAGGGGGTCGTCCAGCAGCAGCACGTCGCCATCCATGTACACAGCCCTGATATCCGCAGCAAAATGGCAACATAAGAATATTTTTGGTGTACACTAACAGTTCGTCAAGCTTTTACTCTCCTAGAACAGCAGAGATATTTTTTCAGGAAAATAGGTATTACCACCGCAATTGATAAATATTTACGAGATCTCTACAGACGATGTCGTATATAAAAGAAAACCAATCAGATTAAAGAAAAAACAGATTTGTACATTAATAAACATTAATGAATAGGTTCGATAAGTTAAACGAACATGGTACAACGAAAAATTTTACTTGATGAGATCTGCAAAGTAAATTTCGGTAAGAAAAGTTTATAAAGTTTTCATCTGATGAGGGCAAAATTTGAAGAGGAAGATTATCATATCACAGTTGGCCTCAAGACACATATTACCCGTCAACGGAGGATTTGCCGCTAAGAAAATATAACTTGACCAAATATGTTACTTTCTAATCCGTGATGAAAATTATTTGATCACTACCGGTTCCTTAGGTACAAACGTAACCTTTAGCTATGGATCCGTGCCGTGCTGCTCCGGCTACTGCGATGAGTGGATGTATTGAGTGCGCTTGGTACCTGAGTTCACTTTTTTAGCTTTAAATTTTATATATGCAATATTTAGGTTATGGACTTGAAACGGTATTTTGATGGATTGTTTTACAGATTTATTTCTCAATTAATTCGTAACTGAAAATATAAAAAAGGAGTGGTGCAAACTAAAACGAAAACATAAATCGGCGAGGATGCTTGCATATATACTCAACCTAAGTTCAATCTTTGGAAGGTAAATTCCACGTAACCAGCAGAAAAGATTACGCAAAAAAGGGAAAACTACATGCAAATATTATTATAGTTTTGAAGTAGGTGACCAAGATAAGTGCTGGGCACCTCACAAATCTCATACATCGGGTCATGCGGGCCTCACACAGAGGAGAATGCTTACGGGGTGGTATGTCTTTTGCTGCGCCAATGTTGAGTCGCGAGAGAATGAAGCATGTTTCTCATTATTGGTTACATATGAGAAATAGTATGGAATTATTTAATAAAAAACGTCACATTTAATGAATCCAGGCTGTGAGTCAGCTTTCAACCTAGTCTCCAGGAACATTGAGACATAAATCCCACAACCTCAATGCGCTACCGTACATCCAGGGGATTCATCGCCACAAAGGAGAAATAACAATGAAAATGAAAATTTTGAGGATGTCTATAGGAAAGAGAATTCAACAGGTGAATGAAAAGAGGTGAATTATTTATGAAAATTGACATTGTCAAATGAGAATGCAATGTAAAACAGGTGCGGAAATTGTCGTGGTAGAGGCAAGTTGAACAATTACCGGCTTGCATCTCGAGAAAGTAGAGAAAAAATTAAGTGAAACGACAGGACCTTACAACTACATTTATAAAACATTGTTGTTACATGCATTGCTGAGTAACTGGACGGCTCGTGTAACGACTACTATTTAAATGTATTCAAAATATACTGCATAGTTGCGCAGGTATGAAAAGAAAAGATCAGAACACCGGCTTTCAACGCAACCCTGAAGTGGAGTTGATAGCTGTGCCGAATCTTAATCATTCCATGGGGCCACACAATATTTCAATATTTGGAAATATGCCACAAGGTCGATGATATTATAGAGTACATCATAGCATTTTGTTTTTTGCTTACATTTTTTACATAAGATTCGATTTTTATGGAAAGGTTATTTTTTCCCGACCTATTTACCCCCTTCCCTAATAGAGCCAACTAAACGTTTGAATCTGAGTTAACCAACAAAAATAACGCCAGAAATTAGAAACAAACATTCATGTTTTGGCTTAGCTGCTCCCGTATTCTCATGAGGTTCAACATTTTTATAATACAATTAACTTAGTATTTCGAGTTCGGCTTATCAAATGGATACACTAATATATGGGAAAAAACAGCCGAGTTGCTCACAATCGGATTGCAACGAAATTTCCGTGATAGTGATATTGTTTCCCAAGGAAACACCCACTTTCATTCTTCCTAGTAACAAAGCCACCGTCAAAAAACAATCCCCTCATTTCAAAGGTATTTCGCATTGTGCGTCGTACTAATACCGTTAGAAGTTCTATTTTCCACGTTGAGGATCTCGCCTACTGGTTTTTCACGTTATACGTGATATTTATACCATTGGAAGTTCCGTTTTCGAGTTACGGGTCTGGCCTGAGCTATCAGAAATAAGAAAGGATGTATCAGACCAACTGAACTGAGATGTACAACCGCGAGCGGCGAACTGACCTGGCGAGGGTGACGCGCGCCTGCTGACCGCCGCTGAGTGAAATGCCGCGCTCGCCCACCAGTGAACGGTCGCCATCGGCCAGCATTTCCAGATCAGCCTCCAGCCCGCACACTGCAACACGTGTACTGTGTACTGCTACATCACGTGTACTGTGAGCTGCTACAACACACTTACTGCGTACTAGTGCACTGCACTGTGTACTTCAGGATCACGTCTGCCGAGAACTGTTCCATCCCTTGCATGGAGAACCGTCGCATCATGTATTTCTGTGCAATGGACTTACTTTAAGTGACACTAAATAACCTCATTTTACACAGCACTATTATAAACCAAATTTGAACAGCTCTAAAAATACATCATTCTAAAGGGCACTAAAATTAACTCACTGAAAACGGTGCTGAAATGAAGTTCTAAAAAAACAAAGAATGATGACGACTCAGTTCGGACCTTTAATGATCTCCCAGTACTTCATCGCTTCGTAGTCCCTGCCGAAGAGAATATTCTGCCTGATGGAGCCGGAAAAGATCCAGGGCTCTTGCGAGGCGTAGGCGACCTTGCCCCTGACCACCACGCTGCCGCTCTGAGCCGGCAACTCCCCCAAGATGCAGTGCAGCAAAGAGCCCTGAAAGCGTGCCACACATGTCCAGTTATCGAGGGAAAATGTTGAGTTGGAGCTTGGTTGGAACTCTTTGATCATGGTTGAAGGATGTACGAGACAGGAAATGTTATAAATGTAGTACTCGAGTTGAAAATTTTAATGAAATCTAGATGAAGATTTGCAGTATGGAGTCATTTCAAAACATGCAGTTGAAAAGAAAATTTTTCTAAAACATACAACACGCGTTATTGTAGTAGACAGCATCAGATTTTGCAGATCATAAGTTAGTTCAAGCCTCCTTAATCCTAATAAAGATGTTTCCAAGAGAGGCAATAGGAAGGCTTATTAAGGAAATCCAGGAACGAGGAATCCATTCACAAGGTCTCACGAGACGTGTTTAGCGCTACGCTCCTCTGACGTCCACGTTAGAGGAGTTTAAATTCCCTTAACAGTGGGAGAGGAAAGCGGAAAAATAAGAGATGAAAGGTACACAGCAAGAGGAATTAAAAGACAGATGAAAATACCTCTAGAAACAGGGGGTGTTGTACGTACTCTGTGGTGTGCTGAACGTGGAATAATAATGACCACTAAAAAATTACAAATATTTATTTAAATCAAACTACGTACGTAAGCAATACGAACGATTTCACACAAAATTATAATTCAAGTGTTCCAGACTCGAAAATGAACGGAACATGACACAATTTAAAAGACATTTGCTAACCTCCGTACTCCTCATTTTCTAATGCTTGTACAGACCCGACACTTATTCAAGATTGAACACATCAAAGAGTACCAAATAATAATTTAGTAAGCGAATAGTTCTGTTAAAAAATAATCCCAAAAATATACCCACGATGGGAATCGCAAGTTCTAAACAATACATGCAGACTTCGCGTTGCACTTCTTTTCTGCGGAAGCTCTTATGACAAACAGCACACTCACTAGTTACACAGTAAAAAGAACTGTGCTATGAATTCAATTCAAACTACTTTTTCATTTGCATCTGTCTGTCCCTATTCGCATCTTGTAAGTAAGTCGTCGTTGGAAGTGAAGTGCCGCTCTGCTGCGGACTTTTCTTCTCGCTGCAGCGCTGTGCTGGACTGATACCAGAAAAGCGGTGGCTCTGAGTCATGCAGGAAAGCGTACCGACTCCAACTCCGATAACTTGTTATTATGGAACGTGTAGGATCGCTACCGGACTCGGCTATAATTCAACGCTGGTATTGGGTACTCCATTGGTAATGCTGAACTTTAGCTAATGCAGCCTCTGATTCGTCAATTTCGTAGTGTTTGTATGTTCACTGACGGACTCGACTAAGGTGCTACGCTGGTGTCTATGGTGCGTTGGTTCAGGTATCTGATACCCTTGGTGTGTAGGTTCTGGTGATGATGGCTATAATAGACTAAGTCTAATGATGATGGCTATAATAACGGTAATATAAGTAGAAGAATGCGGACGTTAAAGATATAAATGTTCCTTCAACAGGTGAGTTTTCATACTTTATGCATAGAAACAGCGTGATCGCAAGAAATTCGTGAAACAAGATAAAAAACGAAGAAGAAAGTAATAGATGTTGAAAAAAGAGCCGTGATGCGAAAAAAGTTAGTCTGTGACCAAACAAAATTATTTTCTTGAAAAAAGAACATTCAGCAATATATGTATCACGTCAGAGAAACAAGTAATCATTACTATGCATGTAAACACGAGCACGAGAATAAAGGTATTTCATTCTCCGAAATGACAAAACTAGCACACAAAAATTCAATGATTTTTGCCAGATATTTTCGATGAGACTAGATTGCACAACCAGTGCCATGACTAGTCTATAAGCAACGAAAAAATAAAATTTAGTCGTTGGGAGTTGAAAATCCCATCGAATTGCTTCAACAGTAGCTCTGTTACTTGCTCGTTGTTCAGCTGAGGCGCATTGTCTGCGTAGTTTTACAGCATTGAAAAAGTATACAGGTAAATTTTTCTGATAATAAAACATATAGTGAACATTTGTAGACATAGGAAAGAAGACTGTAAAAAACAGAAAAGAAAGATTTGGAAGAGCGAGAACAAATAAACAAGGTACGAAAGTGGATGGACAGCTGGAGGATCTCCACCGCACGCCTGGAGCTTGAAAAGATGTAAACGACTGATGCTATCATTGTAGTGGGTGATGCTAATAACTTTCGTAATTCTCAATATGTGAAAAAAACGAGTTAGATACAAAATCTCTTCTCCAGTGCCACAACGGAAAATCCCGGAATAAATTTTTTTTAACGTCTTTCTCAAACTAACATAAATTAAAACGATTGGCGAGTAACTCAAAGGATTTACAAAGGAGAGCAAAGACCAAATCGTCTCGCATTTTTAAAACGCTTGAGATAAAGAAGAATGGCCGATCAAATTTTTGCTTCCATTTCAGCACTGCATCTTCTTTGTAAAATATATCCCTACTGCGCTATGTGGTAAAATAGAATAAATAAGACATATATATTTGGCAAAATCACATCAAATTTTATTTTTGGGCTAAATTTTGTGAAGCTATAACATTTTAAAAGAAGGGTAAACATTCTGCGGGGCTACAAACATTGGAATGTGTTGTGTGTCGTGTCGGCGAGGGTCGGTTCTTTGTGCAAGCGCTCTCAAGTGCTTGAAACAGGATGTCATATATCAAGGTGTCACAAGGCGGTTGGCGCTTCGTCCAAACTTCTACGGTTCAGGCGTCCACAAAACACAAACACACAGTCTGAGACACGAACACAAATCTCAGGCCAACACAACAAGACGCACACACAACACACATACGCAGGCCGTGAAGATATTCACGGTCGAGAACAGTGCTCCCAATAGGCGTGGCTACGGGTCAAAACAACCAGTCGTGAAGCGGGAAGGAAGTAAACTCGAAACTGCCCACGATACTAGCCAATGAAAGCAACGAGGGGAACGCGGACACAAAGAAACAGCCAATACCACTTCTAGATGTCGAAGTAAGCGAGTCTCCAACCAATAAAAATTGAGATGCTGTGTCAAAACGGCGAAGAATCGGGATTTTTCGAGAAGGAATGAGGCGACGCGGATAAAAAGAATTCACGACAAGAATTGGGAGGATTCTGGTCTCAGCCACGCGAAACGATACACGTCAGGCTTTGGAGTGCAAAAACCGGGAAATTTCGGCGATAGGCCGACATTTCCCGGGCTAGTGTTAAGTCAGGGTTGACTTCACTCGAAAAATCGAAGCCGACATTTAACTCCTTCAATAACGACAAGATTGTGCAACGAACACCCGCTCGAAGCGTGTGCGGATAATCTCTCCGAACGCCCAAGGAGACTGCAACTGTATCGTCGAAGTATTGCCCTGCAATGAGCACTCGCTCGAAGAATTACGGCCTGAGCATATCAACAATTCAACGTGAAGTGAAACACCCATGGAGAATCTCTGCGCTAATTATAAGCTCATAGACAACCACAGCATTAAAATCTGGAGTCACGCGTTCACCAACAAAACGGAAGGAAACAATAAAAGATATACAGTTTGCCAGCACGCCAACGCAGCCAAAGCGCAGATGTGGGGAGCATGAATGTGCTAAGAATGGACAGCAGCAGCGCCTTCCTGTTTGGAGCATGAGTATCACCGCCGCAGTGATGAACTCTGAGAACTCTGTTGAAGTTCCCGCAAAGTTGGAAAGAGTTTACACCGAACATTCAGCGACCGCGCCTCACGGAAGTGTTAAATTTTTGTGGTATCGAGTATTTGAACAGTGCTTTAAAGTGTATTAGTGCAAGTCAAAGTGGTACGCTGCAGTAAAAGGGACGGGCCGTGTAATGATTTTGTGTCTTAGGTCTACGCGATAACATGCGAAGCATTCATATATTTTGGGTGCCTTGTTGCGAGTCAAGGTTAAATTGTAATTTGTCAACCTCGTAATTTCTGTGCTTTGAGTTGCATGCGGTGACCATAATTTGTGTGTTCGTAAATTGTTGGCAGCGCGGAAGTATTGGTAACTTGAATTCTCGGTAAGCATCACATTATATCATGTCATGTTTAGAGTCTTATAACGGTAGAAATGTGTGTGCCTTTCATTAATGCAGTTGTGCCCTTTCAAATTATTTCGTTTCAATGCCTTGTGTGATTTATCCACGTGTTTCCCAATAAATTCGTGTTAATCTTGCTAACTCTTTTATTCTCCAAGTCTGGTATGCAGGTGTACGCAAGCATGAAGGATAATACTATAACATGTTTGGGGGTTGAGACTCCCCCTGCGTGCGTGATTAGTAACCCTTTTCACGTATCGCGACAGCTAGGTTCCGTACCGAATTAAGTTCTCAAACTATTTTTCTGTATTCAATTAAACAATTTTGTGTAACTTCTACTACCCTCACTTCATAGAATTCAGATGAAGCCCATTTCAGCTCGACCTCGGTTTAACATCTTCGATCTCGCTTTTAATACATATTTTAGACAACACCAAAATCGGCACACATGATACCAACCTTGCCGGCGCCGACGGGTCCAACGACAGCAAGCAGCTCACCGGCCCGCACAGCAGCCGTGATGTTGCTCAGCGTCGGCACCGTGCCCTCCTCCGTCCACTTGGCTGTCAGATTGCGGATCTCTACGTAAGCAATCTAAATAGGGGAGAAAAAGATCATGCTCAAATGCATGGACAAATGGAGCGTTAAAAAAATGCAAAAAATACAATTGACCGACTTTCAAACCTTACAACTCGTCTTTAATCGCTGTGAACCCGGAAAATAAAGTTTGCTTGCTGTACAAAATAAATAGCAAATAGGAAGTGTTTGATCCAGAAGAACACTGTGGGTTACATAGTTCGTTTCAAAGTTAAGTTCTTTACTGCCGTTTTTAATGAAGTTGCAGACTGGGGAGGAGCATGCGCTCAACTGAACAAAATTGTGGTGAAACGAAAGCGTGAAAGTGAGAGAACTTCAGGTGCAGTTCATGGAGCCGAATAAGAATTGCAACAATGGTGTAACGAATGCCCTAACCAAAAGGAAATAAAAATACAGCATGCAAATCTCACGAAATGAGCATGCTATCTTGTACTGTACATACAATAGACTGCTTGTTAGAGACTCTATTCATCATGCTCTGAAGGCTCACTGACGGGTATAGGTGAATACAACATGGCAAGTCCTGACGGAGGCAGCGAGCTAAGATGAACGTAACGAAAATGGCTCCAATATTTCTAAAGCAGCGAAGAATCCCATCTCAGTCACCACACCAAAACTCTTTCCAAACACCAAGGACGGAAAAATAGAATACGTATGCATTATTCTTATGGTTATCGTCAGTGC
The DNA here is from genome assembly GCA_030386875.1 of Morinoia aosen. Taxonomy (NCBI): domain Eukaryota; kingdom Metazoa; phylum Arthropoda; class Malacostraca; order Amphipoda; family Talitridae; genus Morinoia; species Morinoia aosen. Next base: position 44,269,805 of record CM059561.1, on the reverse strand, counting down.
TGCGTGTCACAAGAATAAAACTGTACTGCACATTCAATTGAGATAATTCCACTCATTTGCAAGAACTCGTGTTTTGTACGACAGATTCTGAAGATTGGAGAATTTGCAGTTGAATGAAGTGCTTCATCAACGATTCCCAGTCAGAGCTCGATAATACAAAATAATACTGTATGGCAAAAACTGTACTAAACAGACAATTTGGGAGTAAAAAACGACTTTTATCCGATACTGCATCTACATGTATGATAGAAGTACGCAAGGCGGCCCATACAAGTTGCTTGGTATTATTTATAGCAAAAGCTAAAGAAAAATTACCCTGAATTCATGCTGCACGTACCTCATTGGGCCCGATGTCCTCCACGTGGTCGATACTGTGGTTGTCACAAATTTCCTCCAGCTCAAAGAACTTCTGCAATAAGAAATGACTTGGTAGCACACAGAAAACAAACTCGAATATTAGAATGAAATGCAATTTGTACTGCCCCCAGGATAAAACAAAACACTAGACAGCACAGCAGTACTCTCACAATGAATTCAGAATGTCAAGCGTTGGTATCCGTAATATTTTCAAGAATTATATTGAATATTGTAAAAAAATAAACTATTAAATCCTTTCATAAAATGATCTTAAGAACCATGGAATCCAGCACAGAAGTGATAAAATATGAAAATTAGGTGAAAAAATTGAACTCATATCATGCCAACTTTGAGCTTCACGAATATGTGAAATAATGACTGTGTGTTGGAATCCCAACCTAACCGCGAGTAAATAACCCAGACTCATGGCCCTCTGTTATGGCAAATGAAACAGAGATTAAAATAAGAGATTCAGAAACAACCCCCGACCACCTTGAGGCATGAGAAGATTACAACCACTATTTAAATTTTTTAAATGCTATCTACTCTTTCGTGAGAGAAACGCTCATCCAAGTCAATCAATCAGCGCCATCATTCAACTTTGTTACTCACTTGTTCAAACAGACAAACTTTATGCAAAGAGAAGAAATACATACTGTATCTAACGCCTCAACTTGATTTTGCCAACATCGATTCTTGAGCAGCTCCCTTTACTTCGCTACAACACCAAATATCACCCAGATACAAATTCAATGATCTGTCTCCTTACCTCAAAGTTCACGCGTAAAGCGAAACCAAATGATAATAAATGAATTATATTTTTATCTTCCTCAGAAGATTTCAGGAAACTTGAAATATTCTGAACTTATGTCGAAGTAATCAGCATTTACCCATGAATTGCAAGCACTAGTTTCACATTTGTAGGTGCGTAACTGTAGATTTGAAGAGCGAAATAGAATACAGTACTGAGCTGAAGAGCGCGTACATAGTTGAGAACAAGCAGCAGAACGAAATAGTACCTGCAACCGCTGACACGATATCAACATCTCTGACCCCATCGCGATTCCCATGGGGTATAAGTACGTCATGACAAAGCGTACGTTGCTGATCAGGGCGCTGGTGACGAATACCTGTAAATATTTCGGTTAGATAAAGCGTCGGATGGACTATAGTTTCAGGGATAGAGGCAAACATTCGGGTCCAAAAATACGCTAACGGCATGCGGACGCTGAGGTCAGTCGCCAAGTAGTATCTACGTGCATAAGTTTAGAACGCGTGCAGAGTCGGAAGTTTTAATTACGATGCTTCCTATTAGGATGACAGATGACGGGCATATATACGCGTAGGATTAAAACGTTGACCAAAATCAGATTTAAATATGTATGATAAGCCCTTTACCTAAAATTTAGAAATTATCAAGAATATTGAACAAATATTAGCCAGCAAGAAGAAGAGTCAATCGAAATCCTCTCATCTTATTCGAATAATGTAATTTTACACGGATGTGAAAATGAGAGAGTTTTTGATTATCTCGAAATTCATCTTAACTAAAATATCTGTTGAAAGAAGAAGTTCTATTGAATAAAACGTATGGCCTAAACAAACTTTTGATGAATGAATTCAAACCTTCGATGAATGAACAAGTCACTATTCAAACCCAGGGAAGGACGAACGAAACAAAAAACGCAGAGTCCCGAAATAATCCTCGTGCATGCAAAGATACTCTGGATCTCCTTCACAGCAAAGGTGCAATCAATGCGGGTTATCCGAAAATTCATAAATGCACGAAAATTTCTATTTTGACAGGTGAGACGCTTTCGTTACATGCTTCACTGAGGACGTCGCACACTCGTTGGAAGTGGTAATGCGCACTAGTAAACTTAAGTAATCCTTCTTCTAGGAAATTCATGGGAATCCTCATTCAAAAGAAGAAACAATGTGCGTATGAGAGATAGAACTCATTCTCACATATTAATAATATTCAACATTTCATTTGCACGAGTTTAGTAACATTGATGCATGAGTAACAATATATGTTTGTTTTTGACGAGAAATGCACCATTTACTCACAGAACTCTAATTATTTATGCCCATTAATCTGAAGCCTTATTTATAAAGACTACATAATCTCTCGACGCTTTAATCTGCAACAGTTGATCATTTCCTAGTCTTTATCGTTCATGAATAAAAAATGGAAGGTTAGATAGTGAAATAATTTAAGTCTCCTTAACCACATGAAAAGTGTTACTAGGAGGAAAAGTGAAGGAACAGTTTAGTATGCAGTTAAGGGAATGCGGAATCTACGCAGGTGCATTTCCATTCAAGATCTTCTGCGCATCCAAACAGTAAGATAAGAAGACAGTTTATGAAACAGGGTAAAAGTAGGTTAGAAAAAGATAACATCAGTGAACCGGAAAACATGGTCCATAACGAAACAAAAACTCTTTTCTATTCTAACAAAAAAGGCTACCTAACCCTCGGCTTACGGCCTCTCATTTTCTCTCATGGAGTACTAACGTGAAAAATGGGAACAAATGTTAAGATTTCATGCTCAACATGCATCCAATAAGTAATCCGCTCGTTGAAATTTTGAAAATGTATTGGGTAATGGCTTCGTAAGAAATATCCAAAACTTTAAAAAGGTTATATCGCATGTAACTGTTCTATATCACATCTGATATACAACGCTACGATGAAAACTGCGTTTAATCAACGACTTTCATCTTAATGCCTCAAAAAAAGAAAAATCTTCGTAAAAGATATGTTCTTCTGGATAAATCTAGCATTCGTATAACTCTTCGATCCTAGCCCAATACCGTGAGAGATCACATATAATGATCACGAAAATTGGAGTTTCCTTCTCGTGGTTTATAGCCTTCACTTTATTGCAAAATTACTTTTGAAAGGGACAACGATAGCAATTGATTCTAAGGAATCAGTAGTTTCATCTTGCTCCAATTAATTCTCATGAAGTAGACCGCGAAATGATCAACCTTCTCTCATACCTGGCCGAAGGTATGAGAATTAAAAACTCCTAGAAAATCCTTGGGAATTCCTTAATTATTAGCTGAAACGAAATCAGAAAAGACAAAAAACGCTTTACCTAGAATAATAGTTTGGCATCGGTTCAATCAAACATACCCCTAACAAAAAGAGCATCTGAATTCATCACGAAAGTGAAACGCACGACGCAACGAACACGCGACGAACTTGATACTTGATACTCGACTCTCGCACACAACAAGACAGGCATGCAGCAGCATAGCCACCTTTTCAGCAGTGAGGACGCTGCCAGTAAGCACGTAGGTGAGCAGGGCGAGGAACACCACCAGCTTCCCAGATATGAAGAACAAAGACAAGTTCACCGCCTGGCAGTAATTGGTGCGCATTACCACGTCTATCTCCGACCTGCGCAGTTCGGTTAGCAAGAAATTAATGGCATCACCAGATATTTGAAAAGTTCAGAGGGCTTTGTATGTCCCAGAAACGTGTTCTATTATATCGAAACAGACAGTTCTAGTTAAGCAACTATTCGCGTCACTTTCCTTCTATCTAGTGCGCAATGTCAGAGAGCAATAATGCCCAGTTGACCAACTACCGTTGATAACGTCATTTTTTAGTTTTTAAATTTTATTTAGTTTCATCAAAGATATTTTCTAGGTTTTTTCACAGATTTGTTAAAGATTTATTCATAGAGTAAAATTATTGTTGAAATATTGAAAAGGAAATACACATTTGAGATTATTTGAATCCTATTGTTCGTGACTGTCTATTAGGACACAATAATCCCAATACACATAAGCTAGCATGTCTGGTGTGACACTAGTGTGCAAATGCTATTATTCTTATAATATATCTAATATAAATTATATTTTACCCAATCAGTTTTCATACGGGTAATGGAGCTAAAGAATGTTTGTTTACCTGTCTAAGTCAATTCCGTGAAAGCAGACTCGCAAGGATCAAGTGATTACAAAAAAACAGGATTTACACATTCGTAGCGATACAACAGGCTGTATTTTTTCTTCTGTCGGTTTGTCTTTGCTGCCTGTTGTTACCCTGGCAAAAATTTCAAAGTTTAAGATTTTAAGATCCACAGGCAGCGAAATTTTCGATACCAGCTTTATTTCTCCAACGGCGTGGGATCAACTAATTGTTCTTAATTTGCGCCTAAATGAAGGCTTAACTATTCCTCACTGTCTCTCGGAAAAGTGAGTTTGGCAGCCTGGTTCATATAGTAGGAGATAGCAGGCCCGAATATTAAACAAAGTTTTGTGAAATCAAAACATATTGATCAGTACTTGATACATTCAGAAGAAAATCGTGGTGTGTTTGTGTGTGACGATTGATACAATTGCTAAAGCCGCAGCAATTGCTCTCACACTATGCAAAGCTCGGACTGACTGCCGAGGAGGAGCGATAGGAATCGCAGAGTTCAGAGACTTCAATTGTTAAAGGATAGATGGTAATTCCGATTTAAATTTCAAATCAGTTGAAAAACACTTCACAAACTTTATACTAGCAACACAAAGACAATGACTTGGAAACTAAAATATTGAAGAGATACGGTCTGTGAGGAAAATTACATTAGACTATAAATTAGTTTAGGCATCCCTAACGACAAGGTACTCGGAATACAGGAAGGAAGAGGGTATCATTTAGCAGGAAATTAAGGAAACAGGAAATATCTACTCAAGGTGAGTCCTTACGCTCCACACAAAAGAACAGCAAGATTGGATAAGATTTAAAAGCAATAAAAAACTTGACAAATAAAATTAAAGACGCTGAATAAAGGACAAGAGTGAACCTATTAAAAGGGTCAGAAACAACACAAGAAACCTATTTTAATTTAATGAAAGAGATGCGTAGCTAACATTCAGATCGTGATCTTACATTGACCTCATGGGAGCGCTCATTTCCACGGATACAATAATTATATCTGTTTGAGTAACATTGAGTTTTTAAAAAATTGCAGCACCACAAAATAAATTAGAACTCACCGTAAGTATCTGAGCTCACACGCTCAACAAAAACGTAACCATTTATGCACCTTTTAGGGTCACCACACAGGAAACCTCTTTGACATAATTGTTAACGAGCATGAAACTTCATATTTATAAGATTCCATGAAGTAAAAATTAAAAGAATCTAAGAAAGATTCATTATTCACAGTAAATTCCATTACCATGCTCGACTGAGAGTGCAGGACAGAAATTAAAGTTGCTTAATGACCGAGACGGAACAAAGAACTATGCGAAACACACGACAAGAGTTCCAATCAGCATCACAGTAGGCGAAGAATGGATGTGAAATCTATAAAATACACCTGTTAGGCCTATGTTCATTTCTTATATACTTGTAAAATGAGCAATCGATTTCTTTAATTTAAGCTGCTTCAAGGCTAAAGAAGCTGCTGAAGTAACCATTTCCTAAAATCGAGGTTTGGTTGAATTAAAATGAAGTAAATCCCTCACGTCACACGTTATGAGACACAGAAGACCTACCTCATAAACTGTGAAGAGCCGACTTAATATTTACAAAAACGGGATTACCAGGCATGATTTCGTTGATTTAATAAATAAATGAGCCTCTCTTATTTCACTTTTTATTCTATTCAGGATTCTGATGACCTAAGTTGTAACCGGAGCCATTATCCGTACTTAAACATCACCTAACAAAACCAAGAGGGATGAACAACAGTAACAGCATTTGAGCCAGAGATCGATGTTACGACAACTTCAAGCCGTATATAAGATATGTAGAAGAAAATTTACGTTTAAACACATGTGAAATTTTTTACGGAAAATTCACTGAGTACAGAAAACACACACAACAGTTTTAAAATATCGTTAAATGAGGTAAACAAAATCGCACTTCATTAAAAAGCTAAGGTATTCAAAGTTTTCAAAAGCAAGCACAAAAACTATCGAAGAAAGATCCATTTTCTGCTTTGGAACGGTAATTTAGTGTTGATAAATAATGCCCGAAAACATAAGTGGTCACTGAAAAATTAATCCCAACAATAATGAACTTGGCAAAAATTCCAGTAGGACACGCATTCAATGTGTACTACCAGCTAACGATGTCTCTTCTGAGTTCGCTATTTTAAATGGAATGTTAAAAACCCAAGTTATCCCAAGAAGTCCACGCTAGCTTTGGTGTGAAATAAAAAATAAGCAGGATGGTTGATCTTCGATATACGTCATCGGATGCGGACCTCAATTTAAAGGCGTAAAAATTGTCTTAGCTATTGAGGTAATCCAATGGTTGATAGAAGTGGCAAAAAACTAGAAATGATTCTCATCCGTACTAATTGAGGTCCTGTATCCTGATATCGTGTAACTCTAGGTTCAACGGCAGTTCAAAGGACTCACTTCCTGTACTTCTTCACAAGTTCGGCGAAGGGATACTCCCAGGCATACATTTTGATGACCCGTATCGCATTCACGATCTCGTTCATTAACCGCACTCGGGAGTCTGTCCGCTTCGCTGTCTGTGAGCGCAGGTGTGAGAAGACCTTGCCCACGAGGCCTGGAAGTAGAGTAAAACTTCGGTGAAGAATATATTGCAACCAAAATAACGTGAAAGTTGAGTACATATATAGTTAAACGTTAAAATAGTTCATAACCCTTGTGGAAATCACTGACATGGTTTCCAAAATCTGTGCCAAAGTTATTTTAGTTTAAATTAAATAATTGCAGAATAAGATTATTTTAATTTACACCAGAACATATCTACGCTCTGATTTGAGTTGACCCTCACTCTGAGCAAGTTTTTGTGGCTGTCGCAGCAGTCAATAGATATGAAAGATATTAATTTGCAGTGACATGAAAGAACATCAGGGTGATGCAATAATACTCAACCCCGATTGATGAGAGTGTGCTGCATTCCCCGAGCGTCATTATTCAACCATAACATGCTAGGAAAAACTGCGATATTGGTTGGATTATTTCAGGGCAGTTCATACGTCCCCTGCATCAGCAGTTACTTCCAGCAGTTGGGAATGACGTACGGTAGTACAAATCGGTTGATTTTCCACTACCTTTTATTAGCTATACTTATACATGCATGTACAGCTGGGGCAAAATAACACAGCATTTTGATTGAATCTCCAGATTCCACATTTCTAGGCTACGTACAATTACTAAAACTGGACTATATTTAAACATTAGCATAAAAAGGTTTATTATATATCTAAGACTCACAAATACTTAATAGAAAAAATGTATAGCAACATGTAAAATAAATACGTGTACAAAAGTTTACAGTACCCGACCCGACTCGATATTATATATTAAAATAGTTGTTTGTTCATTCCAGAGTATTTAATACATCCTGCTATTTAGCAACCGAAATTTCGTCACTATTCATCTCCATGCTGTTAGATATTATTGAACATAAATATATTGCTTATATTCGCTATAGCTTCATTTGAATCGATACAATTCTTGAATAAAATTCACAGTTAGAAGTGGATAATATTTTCAAACTAATATTCACTTCGACAACCAATTTTATACAGCTGTTGAAGCGTAACCAAACAGCCCCGACTCAAACCTAATATTGGCTTAGGTTGGAGTTTTTCATTTTCGGGTACATAAAACTTAAAGTAAATAAATTATCCAATCAAATTGAAATCCACTAGTAAAATTTAATTTCAAAGTCTGCAAATATCAACCATCACTTTTTTGTAATGGTATTAAATTAATGTTGATTTACGAACAGGCTGAATGGTGCACGAACTACCGATAAGTGTCACACAGAAATTCAATTCTTTCAGCGTGCTTTGCTCAAATCTCACACCAATCAAAGCCAAAATTGAGACAGATTCTTACAAACTTTGATGCAAATCTAACTGTTTTCAATCTATAAGTACTAATAAATTAATTGGAGACTCTCTTTTCTGCTACTAAGGCGATGTCAAGGGAGCGAAGAGAAGGGACCATTTACAGAGTATGAAATATAGGAAATGGGTAAATTATGTACAAGGTGAATTCCTACACAGACTACCCTGAGCGTTGAAACAGCAAGTTAGGAAGGATCAAGAAAAAGTATAACGAGCTAACAAAGAAGGCATGAAAACTGGAAGAAGTAAAGTGGGAACAAAAAACTAAAAAACTCCAGAGGCTGAGGTGAGTAAAAAATCCTATCAATGGCTGAGGGAATCTAACAGTTTTTCCTTGGCGCAGAGAACATTTTCAAGCATCAATATTCAATTTCATTTGGCAATTTTATGTCTAATTTGAAAGCAAGATATTCTGACCCACATTATGAAATTATTGCCTGAAAGAAAAGAAACTCGATATTACCTAATGCACTAAAGATGCGCCAACCACATGAAACATAAACCAACCATATAAAAAATATTCCCACATGTCAAAGAGAATCGCATGCGTGAATAAGAGGCATGAATAGTGCTCATATGAAAACACGAATATAATGGAACTTAGCTTTGCTCGTAGGTTCCTGCTTGGCGGGCATGCACTGACGCTGAACATCCAGGCATGTTAATGGATCGTTTTACTATTGACTGTTTGAAGAAAAGAGTGATTTGGAGTTTGAGAATACTGCATAGTAATGATAATTCAAATAGGTTTGAATTCAGATAGCTCTTAGCTGTGCCAGGACGGCTTGCAAAACGGTAGCAAAACCTTCGTGACTCGCACCATCAAGGAGGGCGTTCCCCTCATGGACTTCTTTATTATTGAACCTAGACCAATGAAATTTGGTGCACTGATTGCAAATGCATTGTGGAATCGTTCATCTTTCGTGAAAAAATGCGATTTTTTTACAAAAACGAGATATTCATAGAAAACGGACTTTTGGGGTTTACAAAATGTAACTCCTCCCACAGTTTTTACGCTACAGTGATGATTTTGGTGTCATTGGATGCGGAATATCGTGTAAATTATAGGAAGTAAACAGAAAATCTTTAGTCATAATTAAAATTTAAATAAAATTTTTTCGAGGGGCTATCTTTTTTTGGGCAAAAATTTTCCTTTGCGACGTCACAACTTTTGATCGTGACAAATGTAGAAGAAACCCTTTACTTCCCATAATTTACACGCTTTTCCGCATCTAGTGATACCAAAATCATCACTGTAGCTTCGAAACTGTAGAAGAAGATGCATTTTGAAACCCCACATTCCGAAACTCTCAAAATAGGCAAAACAGGTAAACATAAACGATCTCAACTTGTCTTCGTTATTATTTATGGGGTCAGTTAGGACCGTGGAGATCATTATACAGTAATAAATTGACATAGAAGATAACATAGCAACGTCGCGCCGTGAAGAAAGTGCCAAGGGGGAGGTGTAACATGATAAAACACCACTTCTACCCCCCCCCCCCCCCCCAATCTTCAAACCCCCGTAGCGGGCGAGTAGTAGTAGTAGTAGTAGTAGTAGTATCAGCATCGATTTGCTAGCGCTTCAGTAATTCGTACTATATCGCGCCGTAGATCTCACAGTTTAAAATACAGAATTCACATCGTTACACAAAAGCACACTATATAAATGTTGTTCAAAGTTTGTCACAAACACCATCATGGAAACACAACAGCAGCCATCACAAAGACCGCTTCAATTGCCACCCACATCATTGTCATTTTATAAGAGTCCTAGTTGATCTTTGAAGAGATCATCTACAGAGCGACGCACAATCCGCGAACACAGGACAGCCAAAAACCCCGTAGGGGATTTCAGCTGCTCACCCATTTATGACTGGGCGCCTTACCCACGCTGAAATCCCCAGAGGCATCTACGCAGCGCACCCGGCCATATTGTAGTTTTGTCATCCACATCTCAGACGTGAAAAAGTTCCTTGATTACGCTGTTCCTTTCCTGGCTAAATTTGAGACATCAAGTTGCACTTCTCTAGAAACATTTTAAGCGCCGTCACACTGAAAGCTGAACGCTCGATTTCCTTGAGCATTCCGATCATTACATCCTCATCAGGACCTCGCAGTCTCGGGAAACACACATTCCTGGCAGCAGCATACCGGGGGCACTCAACAAGAAAGTGTTTGACAGTTAGAGGAACGCGGCACCGCTCACATCGAGGCTGCGGCTGTCGCTCCATCAAGCGCCCGTGCGTCAAACGAGTATTGCCAATACGAAGGCGGCAGAGTATCACCTCCATCCGACAAGGGCGACAACTAGACGATGTCCACTCACGTACGGTGGGTTTTATAATTCTTAATTTATTGTTGATTGTTCTATCCCACTCCTGTTGCCACAAGCTTCTCACTGCAGCCTTTATCCGAGGGTAGTAGTCTCGGAAAGGGACCATCAAGTTCAGCGTCTCCTCGTTTGTCTCCGCAGCCCGTTTAGCCTCATGGTCAGCTCGCTCATTGCCTGATACTCCCACATGTCCGGGTACCCAGGACAGCATGACACTCTTGCGTCTACTCGCAAAGTTAATTAACATCACGACATTTTCAGCAGTGAGCGGGTGTTTACTATTATACATCTGTATGGCATCAATTACGCTTTTTGAGGCAACGAAAATAGTGAAGGACCCACATGGATACTCCTCAACCAGTTTCAGCACCTCCATCACACCGTACAATTCCGCTGTGAAAATTGATGAATCTGGGAGCAGCTTCCTTGCACTGACCCTTTCCCCTGACACAGCAGCACATCCTACAGCATCTCCCGTTTTAGATCCATCAGTGTAGAACTTCTCAGACTTAGCGTGCTTTTCCATTACATGGTCCATAAAAATTCCCTTCAGGATGTTGTCTGGCACGGATTCCTTCTTGGGCATTCGGCATCCGGGGCAAAAACTATCTATAGGGACGCGCCACGTCGCAGTATTTTCTAAGAATACTGGAAGTATTTGCATGGGTCTCAATTGCATAGCAGCCGTAATCGCAGGGTAGTCCACAGACGAAGGTATGAAATAAGGAAAAGGCAGGTGTCGTCCAAGGGGCGCGTTCACACTAGCCCATGCAGGAGACAAAGGGACTTGTTCCAGCCTGGCTAGGTACTGCAAGGTTAGTTGCACACGTCGAAGCCGCAGAGGAGGCTTTCCGCTCTCCACGCACAGGCTGTAAGAGGGTGAGGATCGAAAAGCACCAGTGCTTAGCCTGATAGCTGCATGGTGCACTGGGTTCAGTTTAGCCAGTGTGGATTCTTTTGCATATTGATATACTATGCAGCCGTAGTCTATTTTACTCCTGATAAGAGTTCTATATAGTCGCAACAGCGTCATTCGGTCTGCTCCCCACGCTACTCCGGATAAACACTTAAGGAGGTTCATTCTCCGAGCATACCATACTGTCCGAGCACACTCAACCTCCTTAAGTGTTGAGTGTTGAGCGAGCGAGTAAACGTAGCGGGCGAGCTAGTTAACGTACGAGTCTCATTTTTTCACAGGATGTACCTGACCCCTTACACTTCCTATAGATTCCTATAGCAGCAGAAGTCTCCAGATCTCCAAACCATGTATCTCTATGGGGAACGCTTTCCTTAATAGTAATGTTTGAACTCAGACACCTGGTGGCAGTGCGTCCTCAATACAGGCCGTGATGAAACGGTTATGATCGATTATGTTCGACCTCTTGAGCAGACGTCGTCGTTTGAAAAGTATGCATTGAAGCCATATTTTCTGTAGCGACATGATAATTAGGTTAAGTGAGATGCTAATGACATGTTACTTAATGTTCCTTAGGAATAAATGAAATAATGATTGAAAAAGAATATTACGAATGGAATGTCTTTAAGCATGGAAACCTGGCATATACTAAAGGGTGGTGGGTCTTCGTTGTAGAGTCATTGGGTCCGTAGTTGAGAATTAAGGCTTGAGTAGGAATTAATGAGAATTAATGCCCCGTAACAGTGCGGAGTATCAGCAGTCGGGTAGAGATAGCTGGAGCGTCATTTACAGGCACATTTTAATACAATACTTTTCGAGTTGAATGTGTAGAGCGTTTTAAAATGACTCCTAACACTTACCTTACTTGTACAAATATTGGCAACATTTTGTGAGCGCAGTTTTGCGTACGTAGGTTAGTACGTATGCCAGTGCAACGCCCTGGTGGGTTGTCGCATTGCGTATGCGTGGTCAGCAAAATCGAGAAGGTACATATGGATGTGCCCGGCTGGTAAATTCGCATTTGGTCGTGTGTACCTCTCTACCCAAGTATACTCAGAAGCTCTCCCGGACTTTTAAAACCCTTTGGCCTTGACACTGGTGGCCAGGAAAGTGACGGACCCACGTAGTTCAGAAGCTATACTTTGAGGGGTCAAGAAGATATCGCATTCGTCGAGAAACCTACGGAAGTTTGAAACGAAGTGCCAGTGACTTCAGCACCTTAACACGACGGAGAAGATAACTGATAACTACAAAGATAGAAAGAGACCGTCGGTGAGGACCGTCTGGTGACGAGAATAATTGTAACTTCTAAGAAAGAAGGTCTGCGCATCTCTCAGTGACAAGAGGATCAGTTTTGCAATAACAACAATATACGATGGAGAACGGGTCCATCACCGGAAGGGAAGTCCGCGAAGCGTATCCTAACGTGTTCCGCTTTGTCCTGCGATGTGTTTCAGAAGAACGTCTGCGGGATCCATACGATCTGGAGTTCTACGTCCCACTTGGTGAGGCCTACAAGTTAAATCTGTCTTTGCGCAAGGAAGGCGAATTCTTCAACGTTATACTCTGCGTCAACTTCCACCGAGATCGGCAGTGGGAGTGCCGTGGCAGTCTGCGAGGTTCGTTTCATCAGTGCAAGTGTGGTTGGACTTTCTACATAAGACCGTGATGCGTATTGCACAGTGAATCTTGAACAGTGTTGGTATAAAAGATTTATTGAACAGTGAGCGTTGTTGGTAACGTGAAGTGTGGGACTTCGAACGAACATAGACTCTGCGCGTTCAGTCAAGTGCAAGCGTTGCTGCTCGACCGTCTCCAAGCGCTACAGCGTGTGACCTTGGCATCAGCAGTTGCGTCAATTGGGCGGCAGTGGCAGTGCGCGCTACAGCGCGTGACCTTGGCGTCAGCTGTGTCGTCAACTGAGCTGCAGCGGCTGTGCGTGCTGCTAAGACCTGAGTTGAGTACCGAACATTTTCAGAGTTTGGTTGTTTTTTTATATCTCAAGGTCGGATTCTCTGCAGCTGTGCTCTGAGTCACTTTCCAATCTTTGTGATCGGTATAGTTTTATTCTTGTTCAGATTTCATAGCACTTTCTTCTATTTGTTGATCGATTTGGCTAGTGTTAATTTCTGTGTCAGTAGGATGGTTTTAGTCTTTAAATAATTACCTAATTTTTTATATTGATTTCTAACGTGTCATTATTTTTATTTTTGTGAGGTGACATTTTGGCGGTGTAACACTTTTTCTTGTTGTGGCATGCGATGTCAGATTCTGATTCCGAGAGTGAGTTTATTCGTTCTGCTGCAACTACGACTTGTAGCGGGCGTGTATCCGTGCCGAGATTTAGTACTACGATTTCTATTACGACAGATATGTCAGGACCGGTGCCTACCACAGTTGTGTCTAACGTCATGACAACTCAAACTGTAACGTTCAGTACACCGAGTGTAACTACAATGACTACTACTAGTGGTCATACTGTTAGTGGTGGAGTAACCACGACGTTGCAAAGGGGCAGTACCATACTGTCAAGCGCCGAACTACCGTTGTTTCGAGGCCGAAAACGCAGTGAAGATCCAGACTTTTGTGAAACTAAAACATTTCGTACTCACGTTGCGAACCTAACGGCGTACATGTCTTTACTTCCCGACATCACGTCCGACGCAGCTAAGAAGGAATTGCTCGTACGAAGCGCACACAAAAGTGTAGGTGATTTCAACGGTGTAGTTACTAAACTAGTGCATCCTGATGTTAACTATTCTTTCGACGAGGTTGTGGAGATTCTGGGAGATATTTATATCTCAGAGGGCGAGCGATCCGTACATGCGCTAGCTTGTGATTTAAATCAGCTCCGGCTCTTACGAAATGAAAGATTAGCTGCTCAATTAGTGACTGCGTTGGCTAAGATCCGGAAATTGAGCGACCATATTTTAACTAGTCCAGACGTAGCGTTACAAAGACATCCCTTTGTCGTTGCTAGTGCGAATGCAAATGAATTAAACAAGTTTGCAGGAGATTTGGTTCTTTTCAGTTTAGCTACAGCAATTTTAGCTTCATTGTTGGAGGAAAATATTTCCCAGAAAAATCTTTTCGCGGCCATTTTTAACGTCTGAAGAGCTATTAGCTCGTATTGTCTCCGCTGTGCGGAGTCATCCTGAAAGTAAACCAATCATTGCGCACAAGCTTAGTGCACAGTACTCGTACCCGACTAGAGACACTTACCTAGTGGCCGTGCCTGACGAGACCGTGTGTGACGAGCAGGAATCGTTTTCCGACATTTTCTATAACTCACAACACATAAATCGACGTTTTCAGGGACGGAGACCATTCCTACGACCAGGTTGGAGACCTGCGAGGTTTTCGCGGGGAAGACAGCATGCCTATATTGGCGATAGAGCTTTAGGTTCAATGGAGTGTAACGAGGCGTTCGTGGAGAATCCACAACAGATTACTAGTGAACGGACAAAACAACAACAGCCCTTCTGCTCACTATGTAATACCCCTGGTCACGTACAAAAGATGCGTGTGAAACAGCGAGGTCAGGGTAAACCGAGTTTCCGAGGTACTACTTGCTATAGGTGTGGTAAGTTAGGGCACGTTGCTCGTGAATGTCATTCACGTGGTAGAGGCCGCGGAAGGGGAGAAGCGTATTACGCTGCAGCTCCTGAGAGTGATGATTTTTTAGAATAAAATCAGACGTAATGGAGAGTGTTGGTGTAGAGAGGGAGTATTTACCAGTGCCCGGGTGTCAGTCCACAGCTCCCGTTACCAATGATGTGGTGGTTTTGAAGCCAGATTCTATAATTAAGTCGACCGAAGTAGTGGATCCGTTGTTCCAGTATATAATTATGATTGTTTCATTTTTGTTTTTCGGTAACTCAATTCATGCGAATATTTTGCGATGCGATTTTTTTTTAGTTTTTGTTGCGTTATAATTTCAACTGTTTTCACCAAAAATGTTAAAGTTAATTGTGATGTTCATGGTTGGTATTGATGTTAGCGAATTTTGTTTTGGATATAACTTCAGTATATGGCTGGAAAGTAAGTTAAATCCTGGTTGTTGGAACCGTGGAGTTTCATCGACTTCATGTTTTTCGATGCTTATTTTGATGTAATAAGCGTTCGTGTTTTTCTTTGCGATGCTTTTTGTCAAGTTTAACTGGACACGTTTGTTTTTACTTTTTAATGGCGGTTGTTTTGCCACGAAAGGGTTATTATTATTTTTGGCTTTCATGAGCTGGGCGCCTTTACCTTGCGGTGTTAATTTTTTTTTATATTTCCTAATCTTTGCTTCATTCATTTTTGTGCTTGGTCCTCGACCCTACGAAGGGGGAAGGTGTGTGTGCGCAGTTTTGCGTACGTAGGTTAGTACGTATGCCAGTGCAACGCCCTGGTGGGTTGTCGCATTGCGTATGCGTGGTCAGCAAAATCGAGTAGGTATATATGGATGTGCCCTGCTGGTAAAGTCGCATTTGGCCGTGTGTACCTCTCTACCCAAGTATACTCAGAAGCTCTCCCGGACTTTCAATACCCTTTGGCCTTGACAATTTTAAGTGTGGGAAACCAGGATTTCGTATTCATTGCAGCTAATTGAAAGTCTAATTTCCATTTAGGAAACACTAAAAATTGGTATAATAAACTGACGCCCAATTTTTCAAAAAAAGATGAAAAAAAAATTAGGGCACAAATTATATACATTTACAAAGAAAAATACACTGAAAACTACTAAATTAAGAAAAAAACTCACTCTTAAAAAGGGATGAAAAGAAAGTAAACAAAACTTGTGAGATCTCTAATTCAAATGCAACTGCAAAGAAATGAATCAAAATTCGCAAAATTAAAAAAAAACTCACTTTGGAACGGGATGAAGAGCACGATGACGACCAGCCCCGCGAAGCAGGCAACACCCAGCATATACCACATGATCCCCGCCACCATTGCCAGCTGAGACAAGGAAGCGGTCATCAGTGTCACAGGATGGTGTTTTTGCACGAATGTGTCAGATGTCGAAGTAAACAAGAATAATGGGCCAAACAATTTACATGTCGTGCACGATGTTGAGTAAACCTCAACTTACAGGAATTTGAGATTAAACACAAAAATACTATGGCGTTGTACTTTAATCTTCTGGAGGCTGTGGAACCTCTCGGCACCTTTTTTTCTCGAAGACCCAGTGCTGGTCACTAAAAAAGCCTTCTTGCACCTGGGGCAGCATTTGTATAGCAGATATTTTTATTAAGCTAACTGTTTGTTGCATAAAAATTCTCAGGATGCGTCGCTTTAAAGATGTTTGAGGTAAGAGGTTAAAGAAAACTCAAGTGTAACTTGCAGTCAAATGAAATTTATGAAATCACGACCATTGGCAATGCTAGGGAGGACCGAATTTAGTCCCAAACGACTGTGACCCTGAATCCAAGCAAAACTTTTGTTCCTCCTTTAGCAATCGCATGTCTCAGAACTTATTTCGAGACGAGTAAGTACAGTGCTAAAGAGTGAGATGGATTAAATTAAATTGCTAATTGTGGTTCAAATATTCCTAAATATAACACAGGAGTTCCCAGGAGAGGAAGGCACCATGTGATATTGATTTGAGGAAACAGGATATCTAAGCACAGTGTGTTATGATTCATGATAACCAGCACCTATTCTTAAATATTTCTGAGTTATGGAAAAATTGTTGCGAAAAGCCTGAGTATTTTTTCAAATTTTTCAATGAGAACTGTAACGTCCTTACTTGAAAATTTCATAGAGTATTTCTGAAGTTTTCCCTTAACGAGACGGTCTACCCAAGCAAAAAAGTCCGGGATTTACGAATCGATTTCTCTGAAATTTTCCCAGTAGGTGTGAAATGCTCAAAATATTATTTCACTATTGATGTATTTTTTTCTATCTGCACAAATTTTTTTATATATGAAAAAATCTGGGTTTTTGAAAATTTTATCTACTTCTACAATTTTGAAGTTACAGAACTGGAAATTCGTTTCTATATAGTGTTATGTACTCGAGTACAAAACCGCGAACTACGGAGTCTCACCACCAAGAAGAATGAAGAACGGTTGGACCGCATGCCCTGACTCGGAATACATCGCGATAACAAAATCAGCGAGTTCAGCAAAACCTCAGTAGAAAGCTGTGTTGCATCAAGCGGAACGGCTCTACGACCGTTGGAAACTTAACTGCTTCCCAGCGAGCGAGACAGAGGCAGGCAGCAACAGTAGAAAACGTTCTGGGTAGCTGCAGCAGCAGCAGCAGCAAACGTTAAAGTCTTTGGCAGCAGAGGTGGCGACGAGAGCTTAGCAGCAGCAGCAAAGGCGAATTCCAACGGCCGAGGGTAGCTGCGGTAGTGGCTTCTACATAAGCTCGTACCGAGAGTTAGGAATATTCATTTTTGTATCAGAATTAGTCTCAGAAGGGTCTCTTCGGTGCCACCTATTCTTTTAACTCTAATATGAACTCAGTTGGCACACTGAGGTTATTGTTGTATAAATTACCATTGTGACTTCAAACCTCAGACCGACGAATCCAATATAACGTAAAATACGAGACCTTTTATGTATCGTCATCATCACCGCTGCTTTCTCCAAGTTATGTGGACGGTATTGTAAATTAATTTATCATCATTAGCATTTCCTGGTTCTAATCTATTTCTCGTCATATGTGGTGTTCATCATTCATTATAACAGTCAATGTATGGCCATGCATAATGAGTGTTTCAAAACCTGCTATAGATAAATCTTAATTTGAAGGTCGATCATGAAAATTACCCATAAAGTAGGACAATCAATATATTCGATCAGAAAAGAAACGACGACTATAACAATAGCTTATATATATGTATGTATGTATATATATATATATATATATATATATATATATATATATATATATATATATATATATATATATATATATATATATATATATATATATATATGTATATATATAAAACTATAAGGAATAGGGAATTTTGATAACTTTATTTTTGAACTTTTAGGATGTTTCCTAAAAATATAACTTGTTATTTTTCTTTTCTTCATGGCGTGTAATTTTTCAAATAATCAATGTTTCAAAAAATTGTATTCTTTATAAATAGAGCTTGCTAAACTCTATCGAATGGCATACATCCCATTCTTGTACCCCTAATATTGTGGAAGAAGATACATTTGAAGAAACCAATTAGAAAGTGTCCAGAAAACGTGTTTTTCTCAAAAAATGTTTTTGTTTTTCCTCCTAACTTTTGAACTAAGCGTTTTTTACAATGAACTCTTAATATTTTGTTGCGCTTTTTAAGCCCTTCCGATTGATACATTTGCCATTGCTGTAGCTTTGGAACTCTGGGGAAAATTTACATCAAAAGATTATAAGTGTAAGTGTTCAAAACATCCATTTTTCTAAACATTTTGTCTTTTTTTTATCAAAATACATTTAAAAATCAACTCCTCCGCCTTGTAACTCTTTTTATGCCCTTTTGATTGGTGTGCTTGCCATAGCCGTAGCTATAATACTGCGACTGTCGTCGAGCTATGAATGAAAGTGTGTGTACACAGAACAGCTATATTCTTAATCGTCAAAAATTATTACTCAGCGTTAGAATGTTCATTTGAAAATAAAAAAACTTTGAGTAGCCCATGAACGAACTCTATTGCCATTGCCGCAAAGAAACACGCCCAATTGACTCCCAATTATAAGGGGTGGAAGAGTAGCCCAGCGTCAAGATCATGCCACCCCCTAACTCTCCCCTCTCTGGGAGGCGTACCAATCGGAGTAGACGCGAGTGAGTGGTACCAATGGAAACGCAAGAAAATCCTCTGTAAGATGCATTTAAAACAAAAATCGACGATTCTTCCGACTTCCACCTAGCTCAGGAACTTTATCACGAACGTGTTACATGTTCGTTCTCAATCCGCTCTAACAAGTCAGACAACAATAACTTTTATTAATAAATCCATTGGCTAAATTGACTTATTTTGTCACCGCTTTTGCATTAATTAAGTTTCCCACGTCTTAGAGACACCTTTAATTAAGCCTCATTTTCCTCAATATTTCTCTTTAGAATTTTTTCATTAAGAAGGATTTCATTATAATAATTTATTTATAGGATATTTATTTATTCAAGTACGTTTCCATGTACGCTAGATTGATTTTTACATTTTTTCAAGCTTTGAGAAGAGAAAATAACTCCAGGCGCTTCACCCTCGTGACATAAGATGAGGCACAAAACTTTGTAACTAATTTACTATATCTAAAAAAAAAATAATGAGTAGTTCCCGGCATCTTGAGGAAGTATTAATAGTTCCTACAAGCGATGCCGTCATGAAGTGTTAAGCGGTTATCAGCAAGTCTTATAATAAGTGCTCGACGTATCAAATCCGCATCAAACCAGGGATGGAAAAAACCCAGGGTTTTTAAAAAAAACCCAACCCACCTGGGTTTTTTTGGGTTAAATTGGGTTTTATGGGTTTTATTGTTTTTTTGGGGCTTTAATGGGTTTTTGTAATACCTGTTTTTGTAAGAGTTATTCACACAACTCCCGTTGCCCCTATTTCAGATTTATATACATAC
Organism: Morinoia aosen; assembly: GCA_030386875.1. NCBI lineage: Eukaryota > Metazoa > Arthropoda > Malacostraca > Amphipoda > Talitridae > Morinoia > Morinoia aosen. The sequence goes on along the minus strand of CM059561.1, from coordinate 44,249,789 downwards.
ACTTATTGAGTAAATATTGTTATTTGATTACTTTATTTCCAACATTATATTACATTATTATATGAATTACTACATTATATGAAAAATATATGAATTAAGTTTGTCCATCACAATTACCCTTTACCTATTGCCATATACATAGAGACATAACTCTGCAGTCTGTAAAGATATAAGATGTCCAAAGGGAATTGCTATGCTTGTCAATTCATAGTAAGTTGTTTCAGCAGCAGACAGGCACAAGTCATGTGAGAGGGAAGCACCATGCAGATCATAATAACCACCACAACTTGAAGCAAGACAGCTGCACATCACTTAACAGTCATGCTGTTAACAACTTAACATGTGTATTGTGTGAGCTGGAGGGCTTAGCAGCGCAAGCCAAGTCAGTCAATCACACTGTTACATGTTGCAACATGTAGTGACATGCCAATTTTTTTTAAATTTGCCAAAAAATTCACTTTTCGCAGTACAGGATAGCAACAAACACTAAAATGATTGAAAGTAAATGCTCTAACAGATTCTATCGTCAAATTTGTTCCAGTGCAGTAGTTTCTTTACTTTCTCACCCCATGATGGCTGCGGTTGTCTTGCCCCATCTGACTATAATTGTTAGACTTATTTCAATTTAAACAATTTATTTACCACAGGTGATACAGAGGTAGAATGTTTCTTAAGTCTAATACAATGGTCAAATTTGAGTATAGCTACCTGTGGGCCCGAATAAGTTCAGCGACTTCTAGGGCATCCTACCATTACAATATTCTAAGGTGCACAATAATGCTTAACCTAATTCACTTAGCCTAGTTTCACATTAGACTGATCAACAAGATAATGAACTCGATATTGATATTTCATTTTACAACATTTAAGACAAAGCTCTCACAGGAGACTGATATTGAAGAGTGGTTGGCTGAGTACAATCCGGAGTTCATCGGTGCGCTTTACTCCTATAAATTGAAGGACTCCAACATCTTCCCAAAACACATGTTCAATGAGAATATCACTAAGATAATGACTCTTTGTTGATGGGGGGATATTCAAGATATGAAACAGCAGAAAATGCAGATTCATGAAAAAACACTGCAAGTTTATAAGCAATCTTCATTCTTGCCCCGCAAGTTCAGGAGCCATTGAGAGAATTTTCTCAACATTTGGAATTGTGTGGAATAAATTGAAAAATAGATTAGGATCAGAACGCGCACAGAAATTGTCTCAGTATATCGCCCCCTCACAAATGATCATGATGTGGATGACAACGATGAAATGGCAGGGGATGTAGAAAGAGAAACACAGTAGTATTGTAGTAGCAGTCTAGTCTAGAAGACAGGAAAAATTCAGAAGTCTCTATATTAAGTAGTCAAACTGCATTTGTTTCTAAATTTTTGTTTTTTTACTTTGGAAATGGAATTCATTAAAATATATTTTTCCTTCGAGTTTTTTGTGATTAAGGTTTTTCTAATTTGATTTGTATAGGGTTGGTGTTCTGTTTTTCAATGTTTTTTTGTCATAGTCATGCACATGACTTAGATACTTATTTTGACAAGATAAATTTTTAGCTCATTTTGATTCTATAAGGTTGAAAACAAATAAAATTTACATAACAATAATAAAACCCCCCAAAAAAAACAAAAAACCCACTATTTAGTGGGTTTTTTAGTGTGGGTTTTTTTGGTCTTTTTTGTGTGGGTTTTTTTGGGTGGGTTTTTTATGTGCCAACCCTGCATCAAACGCGTTCAATTGTAGTTTTGAACAAAAGTTGTGCTCAAAATATGCTAAAAATGTGTTTTTCTATGTAAAAAAACATGCTAGATTCCAAATGAGTAAATTTGGATGCTAAGCAGCTCAAAAAGATGCTAAATTGGCAATGTTCGATTGATATCTGCGCTAAGACTGTAGCTATGATACTGAGGCAGAGATAAGCCACGAGTTACTGCGCATGGACGCAGAGCAGCCGGATTCAGAGCAAACGCTCATTTATTTCGTCATAATTTACCCCTCAGCGTTAGAATGTTTCGTTCGAATATGAAAGCACTTTGAGCTAGCCCATGAACGAACTCTACTACCATTCCCGCAAAGAAAAGTTTACAAGCGACCTACAATCATGGAGGGAAAGGAGAGATCACCCTGCCATTGGCATGCGCCAGGATCACGCCACTCCACTCCCTCTCCCGTCTGGGAGGCTTACTAATATGCGTACACGCGAGCCAGTGGTATCGTTGGAACCGTTAGGAAATGATTTTAAAAATAATTTAAAAACCGAAAATCACCAACTTTTCCGCCCTTGACCAAGAATGTTTCCTTAAAAGAAGAACAGCGGTGAACCGAAAGATCTGTACCCGAACAAAACACCTATTTCAACAAAAAGATATCAAACCGCCATCAGTTATGGACCTTTTATTTGCGCCTGGGAGTTGTTTCAATTATAACTCACAACTTGCTTAGCCACTGCAAATCCGCACTTAGTTTTACAGTCGCAGTTCCAGCACGAGCTCCATTCGCGAACGACTTCAGTGTAGTTCTACCATAAACATCGCGTCAGCGTAATCTGTAGCTTCATGTTGCAAGCCATGCGCCTTGTGTTTAATTCAGAACAGACGCTCAAAGCTCTTCACACTCTGATATTTCACTTAAATAACTTATGAGTATCTGACAACTTTTAATTGATGACTGATTAATGTATGTAGAAGACCCAGTCCCTCATACCACAGTCAGGAAAGAAGACCTAACATTCATTCAGGAACTCGGGTTAAAAAAAAAATGATCAGACTTGAGACTGAGCCTAATTCTAAGTTTCTACGATGGTCAATGTTTTCGAATCGTTCTCAGCCCGGCCATCATTTCGACGACATTACGTCTCTTTAGTAACGAGCTTCTTCATATTATTATTTTCATGTAGTTCGTGGGACTTCTTAGGGTTTCACTAGTTTTTCATTTTTCATGTGATTACAGCTTCAATTTTTTATGTGGACTTTTCAATTAAAAATAACCCATGCTTTCATAATTCTATTGCCTGATTGCTTCGATAGTGATCGATCTAATTCTTTTGGAAAATCTATGAACACAAATCACGTGGAAAATTTGGCCACTCACCTGCAGTAAAAGAGTCAACTCTGAGGTGTATGAAGAAAACGCACCTTCAAACTTGCAAGGGGCAACCCTGATGCAGAAAAACCCACCATACTTCCTGCAGAGGGCCGGCACGGAGATGGTCGAAGGAAACCACTCCCTTACTTGTGAAAGGCTGACCTAGAGGTAGTCCATGATTTGCGCACTCATCAGCAAAGGGCCTATTTAGAGAGATGAGTGGAAAGCCTACCCATTTATCTGCAACGGACATATCCAGAGGTAGAAGAGGAAAGTCTGCTCACTCACCTGGATAGGGCCAACCCAGAGGTAGTTGAGGAAAACGACGGATCTGTCGAACCTATTGACGTCGTTGGAAAGGAGGTTGACCATCTGCCCCACAGTGGTGTTGCTCAGCGCGGACTTATTCAGCCGCATGGCCTGTAATCATGAGCAGTTTCAAAAAACTACTTCCAATCCAAAGGCGCGCCACAATCAGCACTATAAAAGCACCACAATAAGCACTCTAGGCAAACGTGTAAAGGAAGTCATTTTTCCTAATGAGATCAATGTAAGGTTTAAAGTTGCATATAAATATTCTGAACGTTGAAGCCTTTAGAAAATATCACTTTTATATTTTGGAAAATGTCATATCATACATAATTTCCGAGACGCAAATATTTAACCAAAATACTTTCACGTCACATTGAAATGTTCGAGAACAAGATTGAGCAAAATTATATTTTTCAAGTTGAAAAATGAATTTCAAATAAAATATTCGACAATAGAGAAATGAGTCACAGCCACAAACTAATGAAAATGAAGAATTAATTCTGTAGCTGAAGGATATAATTGAGTTCAACAAAAAGTCTATAGCTAGAAACTAAACACGACGCTGACCTCTTGATGTTCGAACAAAATAGTTGCATTACTTTAAATATAACCCAAGTTTGAAGTCAAAATATTACGATTAAATTTTATCATAAAGAAGAGTGAAAAAATGGTTCACGAATAATAACGATGGTTTCGTTCCACCTGGGAGGTTCGGACAAATCGAGATAAAAGATACTAAATTCCGGCCATAGCTGTTCGAAAAGCTTAGATCATTAGGACAGGGAGGAAAAATTCATAGCCAACTGGTCTTTCATCAGGAAGAAAATAAGGAGTCAAACCAGGTGTACCGAATAAAATTATAGGTAACAGCCTAGTAAATAAACCACTAACAAGAAAACTTTGAATTTGATAGATGAAAATGGCAATTTCAAAATTATTTTGAGTAACCATAACACTAGCATGCACAAAATTAAACATGTACTTGAGCAACATCAAAAGAATATGATACACACCTCATCAGACCAATGCTAATGGTCAACTTGGCGCAGGCTGGCACGACTCAGGACTCCCTAGCTCTCCTAAACAAAGGACCTGACCGAAGAGTTGTTTAGCACAAAAAAGGAGCACTAAAGAATACCTTTCTAAAGAGCATTGCGCAGCTACCGATGCGAATCTGCATGCCGATGCGTTGGGTACCAAAGAACGATGGATGACGAAGGAAGACGTTGATGACGGAACACAATACGATGCCCGTCGCAAACGTCCAAGCCATCCAGAGTTCATCCAGGCCAGGGTAGCCGCTCAGGTTAAGTATGAGGAACCCAAGCAAGACTGGTTGCGCGACCCTGAAAATGGATTTTTTAATCGTTTGCATAAGGGAGGTTAGGTTACAGCAAAACGACGAAGAAATAAAAAACCTATCTCTATGCAAGGACAAAACATGGCCGCATCATGACACGAAACATAATATAAGGTAATTATTTGGAATCGCATCAAGATATTTCATTTTGTTGGACAATTCCAGGCACAAAGAAAAGAAAAGACTATGTTGCGTCATTAACGCCATTCAACATACTCCCAGTCACTTCAGTCGTACGAAAAGTTTCCATTAATTGCGTTAGATGCTTAGACAACTATGTAACATAAATATCGATCAATGCTTTTTATGATGCTATCTGGTTCATGAAAAAACAAATTCATTGATACTGAGGAACAAGAAAAATATTAAAAACAAACACAAAATTACGTTTAGTCATTAAAAAACGTCTAAATTCAACACGAGGAAGGAAATGACTTTAGTGCAAAAACATTTCAAATAGTTATAAAGTGAACCTTTCTTATTAAAAAAAGAGACAAATTATAGTTATACGAGTACTTTCTCCCACTGTTCATAAATCCTAGTTTAAGAGCGGTAAGAGAAGCATTAACAGAGAATAATTCATCACAAGAGATGACAAGGTTAGAAGAGGTACAATACGATTTTCTTTCGAGTATCTTCACTGGCCTGAACACAATCGTCAGTTGCGATAATATGTTTTAGATTGAAATATATTTGAAAGTGTAGGTATGCCGCGTGAACGTCAGATGCACGACCACGTGACAATATTTATGAAATTCGTTATCGTCAAACGTTTCACAGTCAAACGTTTCAGACTCGCTTGTTGTTGATCGGAGAAAATAACTTCTTCATGCGTCAATGAAAATAACAAGATAGGCTGCACAACAGTAATGTTTTCAAGAGTTCAAAAACAAAATAAACGTGGGGGTTTTGCCGGAGGACTGTTCTTGGCTGAGTAAAATGGATTGGATGATTTTTAAAATGAAACGATATAAATACCTGTTCTTCGCTCTTGGTTCGTGCTGCAGAGCTCAACACGCAGATAAGCTGTGCAAAATGCCTCGTACGATTCATCGAAGACGTGCGTTCAGCAAAAATTAACAACGTTCATTCTGGGAGCTTGAATGGCAAAATTTGTTCAATTTTCATCCAACAATCATTCAACGATTTTGTTCTGCTCCGTTATGTTATTTAGTTAGCAGATGAAGCATTGCATGAGAGAAATACGCTTGTTAATTTATTTGCGTGAGGGAAATAAACCTTTAATACTTTAAATAATTAAATCTAGAACAATTCAAACTTAGAACAATTAAATAAATTGATACTTAAGTTATCACATTATGAGTTTCTTTCCTTACACTATAAACTGGGGATGGTTTTATATTTCGCTTTTCTAAACGCTTGAACCTACTGTAAGGCACATGAATTCCTTCACGTACGTTTTCATCACTTCCAGTTTTTACTGCCAGAAATTTTGCACCTGGAAAATATGTTGGAACATGAAATAAGGCCTAGATAAAACAATTATTGTATAACTTGTAAGGTTTGTGCTTAGGAACTACATAATTCAAATTCTGCGCTATAAGAAAAATAAAGAAAAATTTGACGACACTTGAACGGTGTTGTTTCAGTGTACTTTGTGTCGTGAAATTGTTGCGAAGACAAATTCTGTTAGAAATTTTTAGAATTGTAGACTAACATGCTAACGAACATAAGTGGGTTAACGAAGCAGAATTTAGTCCAGAAGAAGTAAAGATCGTTAACCTTTATTAAAATGACACAAACAGTAAGTGAAAAAATCAAGAACACATCGTAAGAAGTCAGGAAGAGAGCCATGAATTCAATTTTATGAAACATAGAGGTAAAAAATTAGGTTGATACGAAGGATTGGCCAGATTGGTTACCGAGCGGCGTAAACTCGCAGTCCACCGGACAGGAGGACGCTGAGAATTTCTGCTGAAAGAAGAAAAAGTACAGCAATTGTGCTGAATCTCCATTGAGACATTCTCTCGTTAGCATCGAAGCATTCCCCTCAGGAACGGCATGAACACCGCTCAGGTTAGTTGATTTATGAGTCGTAGCTATTAACATCCCGCTGACACCTTATAAACCAAGTGCAATTTATGAGAGAACGCGGTACTGTAATTTAGAAGCAGCATTACACAGGCCCAGCAAGCTCTCCTGGATTTTACACACATTCGCTACTCCGGCAGATGAACTGGGACAAAATTTTTCACAAATTCACCTGCATTCAGAAAAGCCTTTTACAGACGCTTATGATCGGTTAGAACAGTTTCTATTTACAGTTACTCAGCTAAGCGGGTCTCATCGATTAATTTCAGTCTTACATTTAATCAATCAAAATGAAATGAATCGCGAAGTTCAGTTGAGCTCTGAAGGTATGGTATCGTACCAGGAAAATCTCAAGTCTTTTCATAAATTATTGTTGAGAAAAAGTTTCGGCCCATTGTAAAAATGAAAATAAAACTTTTTCAAACAAGTACTAGTATAGTGATAAAAGTACGGGACTGGTCGAATATTAGGTTCTTCATTTCACTCCAATAGTAAATGAACTCAAAATATCACCAATAGTCATTTTAAAAGATTGGGTACATGTTTAATATAGTCTAGCTTTAGCCTTTAGCAGTTTTTGCATATAAATCAAATAAAACCCTTAACACTTTGACCGAAATTTGTTAAACTGAAACTCAATATTCAACTTATAATTAAAGTCAACTGTAGTATGCAATTTTGAAAATAGCTAACAGTAACTGGGTCGCACTATAATTTAGCTTTAATTAGGTATAAGGGAAAATTGAGTTTGTGACTACTGGTAGGTCAGCAGCATTTTGAAAATCCTCTCTGCGGCTACCGGTGGCTCACGTTGCGGGCAAAGTGTTTAAATGCCACGCAAAGTCTCCTATTCACTCAAAATCGTTAACCGTTAACTTATATTTTTTTAGTGATTATTTTATTTTTTAATATTTGAGTTTCTTTGCCTACGTAATACTCTCCTCCATTTCAATATGCTCTCTTTAATTGCTTTTAATTTTTACATTCTTAGGAAAGCAGTCGTTCTTTGTGAGCAACTTGTCCCTATGTGTGACATTTTTTCTGTAAATACCTTCGTTGCATATTGTTTTGTGTGTCTCATCAAGTTTCAAGAATATTTGGTGTTTCAGTCGACTTAAAATTTAAAATTCCAAGATATGAATCGGTGTTAAATGTCATTTTGTGTTTTTACACGATTTTTTGAAAATGAGCCTAGGCCAGAAACGTTCGAACTGTTTATTTACAAGATATCTTTTATGTATCTTTCCGAAGTGTACCTTATCTTGTTGGAGAATATTTACCTTGAAAAATTGAAGTTCAGTAGAAGCTTCTATGTTTTTTATTGTGGCCGTATCTTATACCACAATCCACGAACAGCATCAGAGCAAGTGTCGACATTGGTCCTAGAATATTGCTCGAACACGCGAGATATGACTTGAAACATCTTGATAGTTCATTAAATAATAAATAATTCTGCGTTTGGGGAGGACTTAGGTCAATATTTACTTTATTGTTGTCAACTATTTTCATAATTTCGTTGCAAAGAGTCAATAAAGGAACACATTTAAGAATGTTTTACATGAATGACATTCTGCTCGCTGATGCGTTATTTTCGAATTATTCAACTTTGAAGTTGGCTTGTGGGCGCCAGGGAAGCGCGCGCGCCAAGCGTAATTCAATTAATAACGGAAGCTAACCCCCTATTACAAACGTAAAGAGGTTGGGTCGTGAGGGGTAGCCACAGTTCTTCTAGTGAAAATTATAAATATAGGTTTCTAGTGACGTCCGTTTACATCATCTCCATTGGCGCCACCCGTTACCCAAGATGGCGGCCACCATCTTGGACTCGATGTAAACGGACGTCACTAGAAACCTTTGTTTATAATTTTCACTAGAAGAACTGTGGCTACCCCTCACGACCCAACCTCTTTACGTTTGTAATAGGGGATTAGCTTCCATTTCTATTGCAAGAACAATGACTGCTTTTGCACGAAAGAGGCCATTCAGGAGCGCCGTTCGTATAACTTCAAACTTAAATAACTCGAAAACTAAGCATTTGCGAGCACATTGTCATTCGTGTAAAACGCCTTTAAATCGACTATATTATCTATCTATGGCAACGAAATTATGAAAATCGTTGACAACATTAAAGTAAATATTGACCCGGACATAAGCTCACAATATAATGCAGGGAGTGTTCGTTTTGTTTCAGACGTATTACCGAGTATTGTGAGACAGCTGAATTGAATAAAAGCTACTTTCAGTGTTTCAATTTAGGATCATGATAGGATAACTGCACATAATTCAAATCTGCGAGGAATGAATCGAAGTCAAGACTAACCCTCAGGAGAACAAAATTTGTACTCAGTAATACCCCATTCAGCCAAATCGACGGTTTATACACGCTTTTGCACGCTGGAAACGGCGCAGATAACTATAATCGTTCCTAACTACTGCGCGTATTTTTTGATACCCTCAAGCGCTGTGACACAGTCGTATGCCTTCCCACAAGCTTTGACCTTAACTAATTTATAACAAAAATTAGTAATCCAACGGGTTTAGGTCAAGCAAGTTGGATGGCCAAAGCCCTTCCAAAATTGCACACCGGAAGTTTGGAGCAAGTGAACGGTTTCACTAGCTTGAAGAGCCTAGTCTTGTTGGAGCATGAACGTCTTGTTTGAACCTTGGTCTACATCCACGGAATAATTTATGTTCGCAAGGCGTTGAACTAGGATTCGGTGTAATTTTTTCGTAGTCGATGAAGAAATTGGTAGAGGCGTCACCCTTTATCGAAGCCATGCAGAGGTTCATGACGCAATCTAGTGTCTTCGTGGTCGCCGTGGGTTGAACGTCAGTGTTCAAAGAGGCAAAGCAGCGTTTTTACGTCTGTCACTACGGGGGTTCTCAAAGTGGGGTCCGTGGCGCTTTGACAAGGGGTCCGCAAAATTTAACGAATTTAACAGTTGATGCAAATGCAGGGGTTGGACAAAATAATTGGAAGAATACACTTTTTTAGTTATTTACCTTAAAAATCCGGTTTTATCCAAATAATTGATCCGAGTTATCATGCTGGTATATATTCACTGTGATAAGGTTGTTCTTGCTACTCAATTCTATATTTTTCATTGTATTTCAGATTTATTTTACATTTAAGTTAAATACATGACCCAACTTATTTTGAAAATTGGCAAATTGTTGGTGCTCGAATGGCAGGAGGTCCATGTCTAATGTAGTAGGTTTATCTTTGGTACAATACGCCTGTCTTTGATGGGCAAGGTAATTTCTGAATTCTTTCTTTTTAGGTAGTAAAGCCTCAATGGGGTACGGGTTTGCTTACTTCCATTTTAAGCATAGAGTTGCAAGTTGTTGCTGAAGATGATGATACACATGTAATCCCACGCTACCTTAAATAATATGAAATACCTTGAAACTTTGGAGCCTTGCACATATATAAATCATTTCAAATGATACATTCGATTTGAAGAACAGTTGACTTATCTACTTTATGAATGATAGATGGAAAATATTGAAGTAACAAGAAAAAGGTCACTATTACGAAGATTAAAACACGATGATGAGGAAACGAACAGAGCGTACCGCGTTGCATACATTCTTGAAATAATGTCACGAGAAAATCTGAAGTAGATCCCTTACAACTGGTGACATCCACCAGTAGGAATCAACATCAGTTGTAAATCATCCTAGATAGGGACATAACATCTGGCGGCCCAAAAACCACGACAAATGGTGCCACAGCGACGGGATTGGAATTCAACCTGTTAAGATCTCCACCACACCTGTGCGATCAAGAGCGCTACAACTACAATAAAGACTACGAACAACAAATGCAATCCCATACTGATAAAATAAAAGTTTTTACAATCTGCTAGATTACATTTGAAATTTATTATTCAACATCAATTTTGAGCACGAAACTCATCTTACCGATTACAGAACTTTTGTAGGTGACCCACAAAACAATGACCGACAATACGAGCGACACACTCGTATAGTGACACAATTTAGGGAATATAGCATGAGTTGGGAGGAAAATATAACGGGTGTAAATAATTTGAGAAAAGAGAGGTCGTACCTGAAGATGCACTCCTCCGCGGCGGCCAGCAAGCCCAAGGCGAAGCAGCGGCAGCCAAAACAGCGCACCAACGCCCAAGCGTAACTCGGCTTGGCGCCCTTCTTCGCCGCACGCGCGCGCTCCTCGTTCCAATACCTGCGGTGGGAGGGCGATGGGAGAGATGTAACAGCTGAGCCCTCCTTATGAGTTCAACTGAACAGCAATGACTCAGATAAAGTATGCCGTAGAAATAGTCACAGGTCAAAACGCATGCGAATACTCATGTAAAACGACACGTGTACCAGGGATGCTTGCAGAAAAACATAAAAGAATAGGGTGCAAAATCTGTTCATTTACATTGGAGTATTTTTTGCGTAGGTACAGCTCTTGCGTTATACCCTATCGAATTAATATCATTAGGTCTACAGAGATCTAGACTCCTTTGAAATATTTTCCTGACGACGCTCACGTCCTCTTTGAAGTTTCACCAGGCTTTATTCTTCATTTATTCACACTTTATTTAATTCTGTGGCCCCGGTGAGGGGTGGCTGCGGTTTGGGTAGTAAAAGATGTCTCCGATCGTCACGTTCGCTCAGTTTCGACGGCTTGTAGGCGGGTGGTCTGCTGTGTTTGACGTGGGGAGGAGCGGCTCCAAATACAACTGCGCATGAGTGACAAGGGCTTATATGTGCACACACCTTCCCCTCCCCAAAAATTTTCGCCTAAAAATAATTTCATCAATTGAACATTGTGGTAACTACAAATTAAACTATAGCATTGCACTCACGACTAAACTTCGCTATTAAATTTTTTTTTTAATATTGCAGAGATAAAGTAACTGAAAACATGCCGTCAAATTAAAGTAAGGCGGAGAGTATTCGCCAGAAGCTTACCTATGTCTAAATTTACTGTGAATATTCTCTGCCAAGCGCCGGCACAGAGTCATTTACAAGTATTCATTCGAAATACCAATTTGTGATGCCACCCATATAACTTTGTTCCACGTGTTATATAGAAGCATGATTTATAATTCAGAAATTTGCTGCAGCGCAAGAGCATGAAGCTGCCGAACAACAAAAAATAAGAAAAAGTGGCTTACTATTTTGACTATTCCGCCGAAATGATCAGACATCCGAATGGAAAGCATATAGCAGAAATGTTCTTCTCATAGAATGTATCTTTTATGATTTTGCTGAAAGATTTCAAAACAACAATATAGCATATTAATTCCAATGTGTACGCTGTGTAACCCATCCAAGGATGTTCTAATTATACAGACTCGTTGAGGTTTTTTAGAAACCCCAACAGTTTTTTGTGACTTCCTGAAATAAAAACAAATACCATGCACGATATTGAACACGCACACATGGATGAAAGCAGGAAAGAATGCACGACTTCATCGACCGTCACATAGGGTTTCTGAAGGGTCCCACTCACCTCTCTATCTTGTCACAGAGAGCAGCGGAAGCATCACTCGTCTCCACCTCATACAGGTCATTTGTGGTCAGGTCCTCTTTGCTGCCTTTCTTCAGCAGCGGCATAAGCCACCTGCACAAACAAATGCGCCCGTTATTACTAATTTGACTGGCATGCTAGATTCCAGGTACACTGCAAGGGTCCAGATGTTTAGTATAACAGTTTACTTATCAGCAGCAAACTCCCCTTCACAACACAGTGTCGTAACCCGATTTAATTTGTATTTTTAGAGAACGTCTCGTAAATCCCAATGAAGGAATGCTTTAAACTCTAGCATTGTCTGAATTATACAAGCCATAGAATTAAGCCTACGCTGAAATTTCTAATACAGTCCAGATTATTCGAAAGTGTGCAATTGCTCTCTCATCATCAACTCTTTCGCGAGTATCTAGGCAGTGAAGTAAGAATCAAAGAATCCTCGAAGTACACTGCATACATTAGGACAATAATTCATTCATGAAAACTTTCAAGGAGAGCTGTTAAAGTACGTATCCTCTCAACTTCCGATGGATTTATAGTTATGATTAGGTAACTTTTGAATGAATATTGATCCCCATAAAAGAATTGCAGGTGAAATGAGGAAATTTTTCACCACTATGTGGTTTTCATAGGAATTCATTTCATAGTCTGTAAGTGAGAAGGAAAAGACCAATAGGAAACCCATAAACTGTTCATCGTTAATGTAAGAGGGATTGTTGATAAGCGTAACGGACACTTTTCCTATTCACAGCAATCAAGCTGGGGATAGATATTCAGTAGAGCAGGGAGAGAAAATATCATTTTATGTCAAATTCTAAACTTGCATCTGGTGATCCAATTTAAAGCACCGGCATATAAAATTATCGAATAACGCAACCCTGGAAACGCATGAACCAAAAAACACCTAATCGAGTACCACACAAAAAAACCTAACCAAACACTCGATAAAAAGCCCCTTTGTGCATCTAACCAAACAATGCAGCAAGAGTTCACTCATCAATGAAATTTAATTACTCAACGTCTCTCAAATACTGATGAGAATTACTCATGACAAGGATAGCCGCTACTCATCAAAGCGTGATCAAAAATTTGAATTGCAATTGGTCTAGGGGTCTTTTATGAAGACACAATATTTTTATTCAACCGAAATAAAACTCTTTAACTATTCACGAAAATACGACCGAGTGATGACCGATCAACTAGTGAATATGGGCATAACAAAATTAAGGTATTTAGAAAAGAAAATATTACAAAAGAAACAAAGAAAGATGGCAAAATCAAAAACAGAATCACAGTCGCCGTTAATATATACACAATAACGAGAAATCGTCTCTTTGTTAAATTCAGTCGCATGGCTGCAACATCAATCGAATCAACTTTTCATAGTACGGATTCTCTGAAACTTAAATTCGATTGTTGGTGTAAACTTCCTCAACCACGACAACGACGTTCCCTAGGGAGGAAGGAGGGAGGCACCATTTAGTAGGAAATTAAGGGAAATGGGAACAGAGGCAAATGTATGTCCCCACACTCTGTGTAAAGAGACAAAACCGAAAACAGCATCTGAAACAAGATAAAAGTATAAAAAAATTCGCAGGTCTTGGAAAAAGGAATCGGTAAGCCGAATAAGATACCCCATAACAAAACAAGAAGAAAAATATTAGATTTTAGGTTATGAATCCTTAACAAAAATAAACGCGTTCCAAAGAGAGAAAGGAAGAAGGCACCAAGGGAACGCGGAATCGATGCATAAGGGGCATAGAAACAGAAAATTGAGAAAAAAGTTGATGAAACAAGATAAAAGTTGAAGACGAAAGAAGTAGGTACTAAGAAACAGGAGAGCAGTGAACCGAGAAGAGGCCTCAACCAAATAAACCTCATGTTTATTCTCAGGGCCTACCTAGCTCTCAGCTCAGGACCCCACATATTTCTCCTGGGAGTGATAATTCACATTGATACAACAGTTGAATCTCCTTGAAAGAAGCGGGGGGAAATCGAAAAGCAGAGCGTGATAGCAAGAAACGAGACACAAAGGTTCTGCACGGTTAACCGAATGTCCGTTTTGGTGCCTTAGATGGCATCATCGAAGGCACAACTATTAACTGCATGCATGAATAGCAATAAAAGCTATCAAACATGAGAAGCAAAAAAACTGAATGGTAAATGATTGAGGACAGGTTAAGCACAGGTTAACAGGTTTCATTGTTTGAGGGATTTCGTTACTCTGCAGAAGTCTGTTCCGCAGTAAGGCGCATCATGAAGGTTGATATTTTACTCTCTTCAATAGAACCAGATGAGATGACGTAACTACTCAATCAAAAGCCGTCATTCTCGCAATAGAACACTAAAGTTCACACTCTAAGACCAGGGCTAAAATTTTATTATTGTGACTGCTACACGCTAATATTTTTCTAAACTGCAAAAACATATTTAATTTCTTAATACACGATCCAATAACTAACTTTATGTTATTTTCTCATTGAAACGAAAGAGCTGAACTCAGCCTCGATGCGATAATTTTAACAGGAACAAATTTTATCATTTAGAATTGGATTCGAAGCTGCCACTGCAGTCTGCAGTATTTCTCTTATGCTCCGCCAGAGGTATACAGTACAACGTAAAATATAACCTTATGTACTCCTTCTGTCATGTATAGAATTCTCCGACTTTTGTGAACACTTGAATTGTCAGGTGGTCGAACATTTGCAGCTGTACAGTATTTGAAGTATGTGAAGCTTGTGTTTCTATTTCCAGGTGCTGATAACACGACGGTAGAGTCCCAATTTTCTATCAGATTAAATAGGACAAGAGCACTCCATGTCAATTTCATTGTACGCTAACGTCGTTCTCAAAAACGTGTATTAGAATTATTTTTTTCCCTTTGAAAATTCAGATGAAATGCTCACATTTCTAGTTCGACTGCATTTTTTACAGGAGCAATTTAATTGCACTGTCTGAACACGAATGTACAGTAGGGTTCGAGAATAACTTGAACTTATATCACGTGAGTCGTGAGTCGTTTTCGTTGGTCAAATATCAGTTTTATTATATTCTTAACGCTTGATTTCAAGCCTCGAATGAAATTTGAACAGATAGGTACATTTGTTTTTGTTGAAAAATTCAAAGAAAGATCGATACATCTCATGATCTCTAAATCCTGACAATCCAAAGGTAGATTCTATGACTACTTAGCACCGCTTATTGATTACGCCAGCATCGGGTCAATCGGTTATACAGCTCCATGCAGACTTGAGAACTGCATGAGAATGTTGTTTTGTACTTTTAATCAATAATGTTTTAATATTTCAACCAATATTATATCAGCGAATTCAAAGAAAGAATACACGTATACGAGTGCAAATATATTCATCTTTCAGATAAAGTCGATCGATGACGTTAAATACTGCAGGATCTTGATTTTCTGCTTATATGACAAGTTGTAAATCAGTGTCTTTGCCACAGATTAAGAAACACTTCATAAGGTTAAGAATTGTAAACGCTCAGGATGCCAACAGAGTCCAAAATGCTTCGACTCAAATTATGACATCACAAGCAACAATGTACTGATAAAACCTTGTCTTAGGCGGCCTATAGACGATCAATTTAATTGTCAATATCATTGACTCAATAAATTGATGAATTTTTTTGCCCACTAAGGCAATTAATTGACGGTCGCCAATCAAGCACACAGACGATCAATGAAATTGTCAATATTCATCATTGTCAATTATATTGACAATAAAATTGATCGTCTATGGGCCGCTTTAGAATGAATATCTTTTACCTCTGCCATGTATTTGCATAGAGCATTCGAGGGGAAATATCGACGTTTATGATCGATTCCTCAAGAAAAGCATTGACTCAAAAAGTAATGAAGGATCGTATATAGAGGATCTTATTCTTTGCCATAAGTGGCGACTTGAATCATTTCGGAATAGCTCATTACAGGTGGTCATTGTTATGTGCAACAAGCCTCTTGATTTTGTTCTCACTAAAATAGAAACAATAAATTTTAAATTATAAACAGAGATAATGTTAACTGTTGAATAATTAACTGTATGTTAAGGGTTTCCATCACAGGGAATGAACTGCAAAAGCCAAACAACTACAGAAAATTACCCTTCTTGGAACTTCACTTAACCACATCGGGAACTGCTCATCGATTGAACTGGTCATCGTTTTTCCAGATGTCACATTGGGAGGTTTTATTTATCCGTAGATATGATACCGGATGCCTGGATGCCTGGGTCAAGTACGTATGTTGCTGTCTGAGTCCGATTCATTGACAGGTTCCTCGGGGCATTTCGTTGACTCGTTGAAATGCCTTTGAAATGCCTTACGACTCGTTGAAATGCCTTTTGGTTTGGAACCTTACGAGGATTTTTCGGATAGAACTCTGTTCCAAAAACCCGCTTCACTGCTGCAGTGTACCGTACTTGACTTCTCCATACTTCACAATGATGAAATTGGATTCTTCGGCAGAGAAGGGAAAATATTTCCTGCAGCTGAAATTCTGGTGTGCAAGGCAGCCATTTTCATAGTCGAGTTATTGACACAAAGACAGCAACATATATTCAGGCATCCGGTATCATATCTACGGAATAATAAAATCGCCCTATGCGGAGAGCTGGAAAAACGTTGGTGATGTTTTTTTTGTTTAGTTAATCAAATTTAGAAGAAATGCGCACCGTTCTAGAAGATTTAATGCCAACATTGCACATCACCCAACAAAACAATAATGCAAGGAGCATTGATGAATCAGTAGTAAAGTTGACTGAAACTATAATGAACGCATACAATCAGTGTTGCCCAATTGTAACTCGTACAGTTACCCCGAAAAATAAACAAAAGCCCTGGATTACTAGAGACATCGTGATAAATATAAAGAAACGCCAAGCGTACCTAGCCCTCCTTTGCGAAGGGCGAATATCTAGAGAAACATATAACCGATTCAGAAACTATGTGACAAACCAGATAAGAACATCAAAAAAGAGCTACTTTACCCTCAAGTTTACTCAATTCAAAGCTGACGTTAAAAAGACTTGGCGCCTCCTTAACTCTTGTTATAAACCGAATAACGCTGAAAAAAAGAAAATTGGATATATCACTCAAGATAATGTAAAATACCATGAGAAGAATGAAATTGCTAATATCTTCAACAACTCCTTTGTAAACGTAGGGAAAACTATAGCCAATGGTATTCCAAGTGAACCTACTGATCACCTGGAATTTATGGATCATATTCGAGAACACAACTCCTTTTTCTTTACGCCTACAAACTCCTCCGATGTAATTGCGTGCATAAACAACATGAAAAATAAATCGAGTGGGTTACAAACGTTTCCAACCAAAATACTTAAAATAATTGCTGATATTGTGGCCCCGCTGATATCCAATATTATTAACCAGTCTCTCTTACTAGGCACTTTCCCGAACTCCCTCAAAGTTGCTAGAGTAACCCCTATCTTTAAAAATGGTGAAAAAACCTGTGTAAATAATTATCGACCTATTTCCATGTTACCAATTATTAGCAAGGTATTCGAGAAAATTGTGTATAAAAAAGTGTACTCTTATTTTGAACAAAAATCATTTCTCTATGATAAACAATACGGCTTTCGCTGTAAAAAATCAACATCACAGGCAATATTAAATCATTTACAATTCCTTTATTCTAATATAGATAACGGAAAGACTGTCTTCTCTGTATTTCTTGACTTTCGAAAGGCATTCGATTGTGTGGACCATAACGTATTACTCTCGAAACTTCATTGTTATGGCATTCGTGGGGTTGCCCATGATTGGTTCAGATCATACCTAACAAATCGGAAGCAATACGTTGTCATTGACGACGCAAAATCGGACCCACAGAAAATTAGCCATGGAGTTCCACAAGGATCTGTTCTTGGGCCTCTCCTTTTT
The DNA here is from genome assembly GCA_030386875.1 of Morinoia aosen. NCBI lineage: Eukaryota > Metazoa > Arthropoda > Malacostraca > Amphipoda > Talitridae > Morinoia > Morinoia aosen. The sequence continues at coordinate 44,231,556 of CM059561.1, read as the reverse complement.
CTGATTTTTATCAATGATATTATTAAATCTACATCATTTTTTAAATTCATACTTTTTGCCGATGACAGTACGCTTTCTGCGGTCCTTCCGAACGAAAATCCCACTACGATTGCGGAGAGTATAAATAATGAACTCCATAAGGTTTCACTGTGGCTTAAAGCTAATAAAATAAGCCTCAATATCGATAAAACAAATTATATTACGTTCTCATACAATAAAAATATATCTCTACCATCCATTAAAATTGGCGAAGGTGAAATCAAAGAAACCAACTCATGTAAATTTCTGGGCATCATAATAGATAAACATCTGACCTTCAAAGAGCACATCACTCATATTAGTTCTAAATTATCAAAATCCATCGGAATCCTGAATAAAGTTAAAAATTTCCTGCCTGAAACAGCCTTACTAATGCTTTATCGAACGCTCATTTCACCATACCTGCAATACGGAATAGAAGCATGGCATGGAACTGATAAAAATAAAACCAATATAATTTTTACTCTGCAAAAAAAGCCATCAGAGCGGTAAAGAACCTAGAATATAATGCTCACACAAATGATTCATTCAAAAATTTACAAATACTTAAACTCTCGGATCTCTACAAAATCTCCATCTGCAATTTCATCTACAAAACATTAGCTAATGATGGCGACAATAGCCTTCAACAGTTATTTACTGCGCAAACTGGTCATCACGACCATTTAACACGAAATAAAAGTAAATTCATGCTTCCTTATTATTCAAAGGCCCGCTCGCAACATAGTATACTATTCGTTGAACTAAAACCTGGAACTCAATACCTGCGGAGATCCGTGAAAGTAATTCTTACAAGGTATTTAAAAGAAATCTTGAGTCTCACTTCTTATCAGAATACTAGTCGTGTAAGATCACCAAGTCAAATCCTGCCTCCTACATGTCTGGTCCTAATAATGCAATTTGCCATGAGTAATATCGCCGATTTTCAGTCTGCTCCCAAATCGTTATCGAATATACTGTTAAATATTGTCCATATGACCTATATTGTAAAATTAAACATCAATATCGAGTTCATTATCCTGTTGATCAGTCTAATGCGAAACTAGGCTAAGTGAATTAGGTTAAACATTATTGTACGCCCTAGAATAATGTAATGGTAGGATGCCCTAGAAGTCGCTGAACTTATTCGGGCTCACAGGTAGCTATACTCAACTCTGACCATTGTATTAGACTTAAGAAACATTGTACCTCTGTATCTCCTGTGGTAAATAAATTGTTTAAAATTGTTTAAATTGTTTAAATTTTGCACTATTCAAAATATTGTCACTCATGTTTGGTCACCCTGTAGCGTGGCAATTTATCACCATTGCATCAGAAGCCAATAGAAATGAGTACCAGGGAGCTAGGGAGTTCCTGATTAGCTTTCTCATGCAAAGCATCGTATTGTTTTCCCTTTCTTTAGCGATTTTGCTATACTGTATGTAGTGCTGAAAAATTCGATATTAAATTTGACCGACTAGAGAAAAACGCCCAGTTCAATCGATGTGCAGTTCCTGATGTCAAATAAGGGTTATTTTCTGTATTTGTTTGGCTTTTGCAGGTCATTACCTGCGATGGAAACCATTAACATACTGTTAATTGTTCAACAATTAACATTATCTCTGTTTATGATTTAAAATTTATTGTTTCTACTTTAGTGAGAACAAAATTAAGAGATTTGTTGCACATAACAATGACCACCTGTAATGAGCTGTTCCGAAATGATTCAAGTCGCCACTTATGGCAAAGAATAAGATCTTCTATTTACGATCCTACCTTCCTTTTTGAATCTGTGCTTTTCTTAAGGAATCGATCACAATTTTTTTCCATGCTGAGGTTTGTTCCAAATTTCTCAGCAACAACACGCAAAACATCTCAATTGAATGGGGATTGATCATTGAATAAGTCACTTGGAAGAAGCATTTATTCTATGAGTAAACCGGCAGGAATCTCCAATGTTTCGTACTCTAATTGCAAGCGGGTTTTTTATTAAACGCGGAAGTGGTAAATTTTCTCCTAAAACCGCAAACCATGGGTTGAGAAAATGATTCCCCAAAAACATTTTGACCGCAATTGGCTAAAACTGAAGTTCAATATTCAGCTGAAATTGAAAGTCAAGTGTGATAAACAATTTTGAAAGAGGAAACATTAACGGGATCGTGCCTTCATTTGACTTCAATTCAATATTTATGAAAATAGAATTATGTTTACTGGTCGGTCAGCAGCGTTATAAAAATCCCCCTCCGTGCCACCGCTGGCTCACGTTGCGGTCAAAGTTTTGAGAGCATATAAAAGCAAAAATCATCAGCGAACAATTCATCCTAGTCAATGTAAGCACGACCGCTGTGTTCAACATTACGTAGCTTATTTAATTTTCTCAAGAAATAAATTAATTTTTCAGGCACACATTTAAGACGTTAAATTATTTTCAATGAACCTGGCTCTGAAAAAATTACGCCTTTATGATCGCGTCTGATACTCACCAAAACGAAAACTTCGACAGCCATCCAGCAGTTACTCTCGGGTTAGGTTTCAATATTTCCTTGAATTGATCCATCATATCAGCTTATAGCACTCACACAGAAACTGAACGCTAGCTGTATCACCGTGAATTGCCTACCAAACCTTACCGACTCACGTCGACCACTGAGACCGTAGAATAATTATAACCGGACTCATGATATAATTTCGATGCGTGAGACAACCATCGGTACGGCTGACCGGATACTGCTAGCTCAAGAAGTAGTGTTGCCACGTCCTTTATGGCAAATTAATTATGAAGCAAATCAATATTATGCAGAAAGAGTGGCGTAGGTCGACTGAACAATGACTACAATACGAAGATGAAGTTAATAACTTGTCTGAATTGGAAAATTTCGATCAAAAATCAACATTTTTTATACCGAACGAAGCTACAATTTAAAGACAAGATTTTTCTGGACAAGATTTAGCCCGATGGCAACATTCACTACTAGGCTTTATTAATGAAAGAACACAGCTGTTATGCTGTCCCAACATTTGTTGTTATTTTCTGATAACTGGTTAGCTAGGGGAAAATTGTCGCCGATTTAGGAGACAAATTAAAGTAAGTTTGTTTGAAATTTTTTGAGCGCTTTCTGCTGATCTTGTGTTCAGCAGAGAGCGGTCCTATGGCTGCAAATTGGAAAGCATAAAAATTTCGGAAACGTATTATGAGCCTTACGATCGACAAAGCACGCTGCATCAAAATAAGTTGCTCGTGGTTTCACGAGAGCGTTCTAGTATTTTGGTAATAACCAAATATGAACTTCACTTTCAATTCCTTAAAATGAAATATTCAACACTTGCGTCTTCTCCAAACTAATGATGGAAATTCCAGCATACAACATCAAATTTTTTCTATCTCAAATTATCTACTGTTAAAATTTATAGGTTTTGAATGTTTCCTTTCCACAAAAATATTAAAATATTACTGATAAATAATTAATGTCATTAAGCCCGTGAAATGGATATTTGCCAATATAAATATATATATATATATATATATATATTGCAAATACACTTCGTTAAAAGTTAGATGGCACATATCCTTTATTCTCTTGATCATTAGTTTTTCAAGAGCGCGGAATTTTAAAAATTTAGAAGCTGGTACTATTCTTAAGATACATTTCGAAAGCCATAAAGATGCAACAAAAATTGGAGTCATGACGAATTTCTTCAAATTTAAAATCGTACGAGTTGAAAGGACAACGTTTCGGATGTCACGCACCCATAATCATGCCTAAATAGAACTAGTCTGAACAAGCAGGTCGCTGATATATATATATATATATATATATATATATATATATATATATAAATATATATATCTATATATGTATTAAAATTATTACTTTCCCCACAAATTGGGCCACATGTGTACAACAGGTAAATTGCCCTTATACGAACCAGTTTAAATACACGCTAGTTTATGGTTCGTGACTGTAAAAAAAACATTACACGAGGAAAAATGATTTCGTACGATTATAATTGACGTATTTATTAGGAATAATGAAAATTTACTTCTATCACTGCAGCCGACTTCCCTATTCTGCTATTTAAAACCTAACCACACTAATCGTTAACAGCCGCGGAAACGCGGTAAATGTATTAACGTTAAACCACCCATGTAGTGTAAACTAGATATGCCCTCCGAAAATAACAGACATTTTAGATACTGCAAGAACGAAGGCCTTTGTTGACGAATATATTGTCTGGTTTGTAGTAAACTCCGATTTGAAATATGACTGCTAATTTTTAGGATAACTCGTTAGATCTCTAAAACATATCGCAGTCCCAGACATAGACAATATTTCAAAGTGCATTTAGGTTGATGTCTGGAAATAAAGGACGCCTTTCATTCTCATTCTAATTTGAAACACTTCTTACCTCACCTCTATCTCTAACCGAATGTGTAAACAGGAACAAACACCATCTCAAAAACGTTTATTCTTAAAAGCGGTCGCCGTAGATCTCTACTAGCATTATTATCACATACTTTTTATTATTATAATTCTTGATGCACTGTCACATTGACAAGCATTGAGGAAAAAAAATTCAGCAAAGAACAAATGAAAATGTTCAAAAAGCAGAAATATCCATGGGAATTTAAGCAGCGTAAGTCAAGACTAATATAGAAATCAAACACGACAATTCCATGCTAATGCTAATACAAATGCTCCAATTAACATGTTAATACTAGTACAAAAAATTTGCAGTATTTTTCCTAGAAAAGCCTATCGCACAATGTGTGATTAATTGTAGAATACTCTCAGTATTTTTCATCTTTGAGTGAAACTATCAAAATGATGGATAGATTAGATTAAAACTTTGGCTAACGTGCACCACCGGTGGCCACGGAGGGGATTTCCATAATGCTGCTGACCGACCAGTAGTAGCAAACTCAATGTTCATAAATACTTAATTAAAGCTAAATAAAGGCACAAACAAGTTAATGTTGGCTATTTTCAAAATTTCTCTCTACAATTCAGTATAATTTGAGTTGAAATTCTATCTTCAGTGCTGAAAGACATACAAAGAGATCAAGAATATCAAAATGCAGAAAATTTCATCACGTACGAAAAATGAGTAAACAAACATCTATAAAACTTAAACCCTATTTCTCATTCAACTGCAGTAAAAACGATCATTCTTATTGGCTGAGTAAATGTTATAGTTTTTCTTACTTCAATTAATTAAGACTAGGCAAAGGGAACCACGAAAATTCCCGGAACCAGAAAATAACAATAAATGCGTCCATTACTTCAAAGAAAGAAATAGAACGATTGAAGATGAAAATAAGACAATTTTCACTTCACGCATGATTTCCGTTGCCGACCCGTCTGGTGATTCGAAAGTCAGTTTATTCTCATCCTACTCGTATTCTCTCATGAATGACAACAGATCTAGACCAAAAATAAAAAAATTAATTCCATTCTTCCACAGTTGTCCGGGATTCTCGTGTACTCATTCAATAATGAGATTGGAGGCTCGAAATTTGAGTTTAGCCTTCATTGGTTTTTGGCCAATAATTTGATGCTAGTGTCTGTGAGCCAAGATTCCTTCCTTTACGAAGTCTAGTCGTGAATGACGAATCAAACACGCGAAGTTTCGAGTTCAAGGTTCACAGGGTATTTTATTGGTCCAATAGCCCCATGATTATTTTCATTGTACGTATAACTACTACACGTTACTAGTTTCAAATTATTGTGGGAATTTTCTGCAATAAGGAAAAGGTATAACAGATTTAGTTAGAAGTAAATGCGAAGTATTTCAGAGTAATGACACAAAAATTCAATAGGAATGGCTATTACAAAATATTACAATTGCTTTAACAATAGTTTGGGAAGACCGTGACGCGGTCTTCCATCGACTGGATCGCAGTGAACGCATCAGAGGCAATGAACCAACTCAATTCTACGGAAGCAACACTAACTCTAAGAAACATGGAGCGCAGTAACAGAGATGAAGACTTAATAGTGAAGCAATTTTCTCGTTTTGTTACTCTGAGTGGCGGAAAATCAGAAAAAACTTCGATAGCATTCTGAATTCAAGGTAAAATTAAGCAGTTCGACTATTTGGCACGAGTAATTAGTTCAACTACTATACTTTAACATGTCGAGGATGATGGTTCACTGCTATGAATTGAAGATAGCTCATTTCAGGTCATCATTGGTAACTTTCTATAGAATTGAACTTATCATTCCTCCAACACAAATGAAATAGCGTGAAGTAGGTATGTTACTGGATCTCAGTAATTTTAGTGGTCAGATTACTGAATGACTCGAATTTTCAAGAGAGAAGTTCTAGCTTTGAACAATGAGAATATGAATTGCGAAAATATGAATTGCATGGAATAACTTGGTAGTTATTATCCCTTACATTTTTACTCGAAAACAAGAGAGCCGTTCGAGAGAACTGAGCGATGAAATCATTGATATCCTCATCAAGGAAGTACATTTAATGTTTCTGAGAAAGACCCTCAACCAATTAAATTTTGACTCAGATTTGCAGCCATAACTTGGCAAAAAAGTTAAGAGTTCGTAGTGTAGTGATCATGCCCAGGTAGAAACAATTTCTTTCAATACAGTAACCTTACCTACAGCTGAGGCAACATCACCGCAAATTTTTCGAGTTCATCACCGCCATACATTATCTCAATTGGTCAAAATTCATTATTAAGAAAAACATGACGATTTTATGTGTCTTAAAACCATTCAAAAATTAAATGGCCCCTCGACATAATTCGATTTCGAGTTCCAGAATTTAGTGAGTTCTTCAATGGATTCACAGCTAGAAAAATAGTCAGTCTCCAATTTTTCTGTGCAAGCATCAAACTAGACCGTCATGGTACCTATGTGTGTGTGTGTGTTGATCAATTACAGACATTCTGCACCATATTACAAAGATAATGTAATTTTTCCAATATGAAATTGTAAAGCATCCATGTAAAAAAAATAAATTCGTTGTGTGATCATCCATTTATACTGCAGTTATATACTTATTCGGCTTATAGTTATATGCTTATAATAATGTGATACCTATGTTTGTTTATCAATTGACGACAATTTGCGCCATATTTCAAAGTTAATGTGATTTTTTTTTCTAATATGAAACCTTTATAGGACATTAATGTTTTCTTTCTTATTCACGTCCCACAATCGTTTTCATGTTTCTGACTTAAGTAGACTGTTTTGTGCCAATATTTTCAGTACGAAATTTTATGAAATTCATGCTATAATAAAAGATATTTTCTCCGTTTCCCTCGATTGGAATTCTGGTTTATACTGACTAGTTTACGCTGATATTTGCGCACATGCTTACTTGTGTAAATATGTACGTGTCCACGCTATGCGTATGACACTCTGTAGAATGCGTATGTATTGCCTCGATGCATAGAAATGCATTTGTGTATGCTTACGAGTTAGGTGTAAATATGTGCGTGGGTATATGTGTGCATGTGTATGTGTAAATATTTACATGTATACGTGCACATATGTGTGTACTAGACTGACAACTAGCATTTTACTAGAGATAATGGTCTTTTTTCTGTGCACTCTCAACTTGTAACATTACCTAACTCGTCATATCTTTAGTATTGTAAAGCATTCATGTAAAAACTATACATTTGTTGTGCGATCATCCATTTATATTTAAATAAAATGCTTGTTAACTAATGACCGTTATGTTAAAATTATTGAATCAGAAATACAAAACCTATAATCTTCTTGGTCCTCATGCTTATATGTACACATATGTATATATGTGTGTGTGTGTGTGTGTGAGTGTGTGTATGGATATACACACACATGCATACGTATGTGTATATATGTGTGTATATGGATATATATTTATATATATATGTATATTTTTCTTTTTTTTTCATGCTTCCTTAAAATGACACATGTGAACATTGACCGAAACAAGCGATTTCATATATTATTTCCTGGCGTCAAGAATTGCGAAGTTTTATGTCATGTACATGTAAACTGTCAAAAGTGTTTTCACCCCACAATGAAAATGCATCGTCCATGAAATTGTGTTATCTCTTACAACTATCATTACATGTATTATCAAATGTAGATTAAGCTAGATTAGGAGTTCATTGCCCTCAATCATTTCTTTTGACTAGTGGCACGAGTTTTTCAATACTCGTGTGTGTGTATCATCTAAGTGTATTAATTTAAAGATATTTTAAAAACCAATGATGGAACTTTTGTACCATCTCTATTGGAAATAAACCGTTTTTCTTTCTTTTTTCTTTTCTTTTGTCGTAACAGTGTTATTTTCTGAATTCGATTTCACGCGTTTACCCTCCGATCTCGACTGAAAAGGACGTTCTTCACGACTCAGTACATCAGAGTTCATTCCTTCACTCTTTGATTCTATATCGCACGTATTTCGGTCACCTCTTGAATTAGTATTTTTTCCACAGTTCGTCGATGACAGATCAGAGTTCTTTTCTTAGAGCATTGGCGTCTAGTTGCTACCATTCTCTTGTGCAGAGATATTTTCAGATGCCAGATCGGGAGTGAGAGGCTCAGGTGATGTGGCGTGATCTTTGCTGAAGTCTGACTATAGGACCACGTTTGGGAGACTTTTGTCTGAGAAGATACTGCTCGATATCTTCTTGTCGGCGGTACCGTTCCTCGACTTTGTGAAGGCTGATAGCGCCAAATTGCGCAAATGAGAGGCTGTCGCTGCCCCTGACTGGTCCACCAACTCAGAAAACAAGGAGTTCTTGTCCTTCAGCAGCCAGTACGGGACATCAAATTCCTGAACAGAGGCATAAATCATTCAATAATACCAGAAATAATAAATATGGGGGAAATATTTCGCATAGAAGCCTCACAGAGCACGTGTACTTGATGCGAAAGTAAGTATTCTTACCATAATACTCAAGGCTTTGCACTTCAACAATATAAAAACGGTTGCATGACAGTGAATAAATAATTTACTCGACTAGACATATTTTAACTATTTAAAAAATCTGACAGTGGTTAGAATAAGAAAGATTATTTGCTTAAGCATCCCTGGCCGCAACAAAGGCGTTCCAAAGAGAGGAAGTGAGAAAGCAACATTTAATGTGGAGGTTATTGAACGCAAAATCTATGCACAAGGTGCATAAAAACAGTAAATTGAGAAAAAGTTAATGAAACGTGATATAAGTCGTCGAAGGAGAAAGTGGTAGGTGCTTAAAAACAGGACAGCAGTGAACCGAAAAATATGGTCTGTAACGAAACAAAAAATCTATTTTATTTTATCAAAAAGGAAGACCTACCTTGCTTTTAGCTCGAGATCACTTATTATCCCCGGAAGCACTAATTCCCATGGATACAATAATTGTTTCCCCCTGAAACGCTTGAGGACGGTTCTGTACAGTGAAGATGGCAAAATAAAATAAGCTCAATCCACTACCTTCATCACTACACTTGGCATAACTAACTTTGAGGCGGCCGGCGCTGAGCACCATGAGTCTGGTGCTGTCTATGATGGTGTGGAGCCTGTGGGCGACCGTGAGTACGGTGCAGGTCACGAACTTCTGGCGAATCGTACGTTGGATCAGCTCGTCCGTCCTGCCAGAGACCATGCAATAATGAATGAGAAAATCCGGTTACATATGCTGAGTCAGGGAAGGCATGTGCGCATGCAGGAAACATTCAGAAGGTTATTGCAATGAATACGTTTGCTAGTGGAAACGTAGACGTAATTGAAATTTAATAAATTACAACTACTTCATTTAATACAGCCTGCCTAAATTACCTGAGTGTTACTCTCAGTGTACTGCAGCCCCATGGCTCGCTCGACATAATAAATGTTTCCCTATTTTTGCGTTTATATACAGGAGTTGAACGAAAGAATGGTAACACCTTGGAAAATCAACAGAACATATTTTCATATGGTGTAGGTCTGCAATTACGGCCTCAATTCTCCTAGGTATTGATTGACACAAATTGCTAATTGTTTCCAAATGAATTTAAGCTCATTCTTCAGATTAAACTCCCTCCAGTTCTTCAAGGAATGATGGCGACGGAAATCGATTTCTTACTTGAATCTCTAAAAGATAGGGCATTATCTTATAAATGCTCAATAATGTTGAGGCTTGGGGATTGTGGTGGCCAGATGAGATGCTCGACTTCATTAGAATATTCCTCGAGCCATCCTTTAACAATTATAGCTTTATGGATTTGGGTATTATTACCTTGAAAGATGCCGTTCCGCTCTGGAAACAGTGATTGAACAATAGGATGAACATGGTCGCCTAAATTTCTTGAATAGTGTCGGCTATTAATTCTTCCATGAAGGGAAATTATTGGGCAGGCAGATTTCCGAGAAATAGCCCTCAAATTCATCACAGAACCCCCACCATTTTTTACGGTTGGGAGAAGGCAGTCTGGATTGAAGGCTTCTTTCGGCTGTTTCCAAACAAATGTACACTCGGCCGAATGTCGGAAATAAGATAAACGATGACTCGTCAGAGAAAATCACATTTTTCCACTGCTCGACGGACCAAGTCTGGTGTTTTCTACAGCACTCTAAACGCTTCAAAATATTTTTCCTTGAGAGCAGAGGTTTTCTAATTGCAGCTATTCTATAGAATTCAGAAGTGAGCAGCTCCCGACGAACAGTTTTTGTGGAAATTGAGTTTTGTAGGTGACAACTTCGACTTTAGGTAAAGGGACGTTTGCTGCTTTACTGGGGACGTTTTTATTTATCTTTCAAAGACAGTCATTACTTTTGAGACAGTACCTCTTGAAACGTTTAGCATTCGGTCAGTTTCTGTTACACGAGCACCAACAATTTGACCTCTTTGAAAGTCAGAGGGGTCTGCCATTTTCATAGGGTTATAACAAAATTTATCTCTTAGATGTAAGTTAAAAGCAGTCAACCTAAATGAAATGTCAGATAGCTTCAATAATAAACAATAAAATATTAAATTATGCCAAGTGCTAAATATTAAAATATGCAAAATATTGCTTATAGCATGTTCAGAGATTATGATTCCGAAATATGCGGCGTTTCGACTATTTTGTCCAACCCTTGTATGTACTAAAAGAAACAAAGTGGGAACGAAAGAGGGAAGTCTCGTAACCCTTTCTATGCTGTGGTAACGAAGAGTATCTCCTATGGACGGACCAGTCTTATGGCAAAGAATAGGAAAACCTAACTAACCTAAGCCTATTGCTTGAACGATGTATCCACAGAATGTAAAGGAAAATATGCAAGATTTTCTTAAGTTAAATTACAAGGAAATATATTCATCTGGATGCCAAAATATATTACATGGATTTAGAACGACGGAGAATTTAAGAACAAAATCTTGAATCCTGGGTTAGAATAAAGTTTTTGCACCAAAATTTTACGTAACATTTAGTCAGCTACTGCAGTGGAATGAGACTCGAAGTCTCAAAGCAAATACAAAGCCATAATTTCATGTCTGCATCCAGCTGATGATCACATGGCCTCACTTGGGGTCGACGTTGGCTGTAGCCTCATCCATGAGAAGGATGGGGTTGTCGGAGAGAATAGCCCTGGCGAGACACACGAGCTGCCGCTGCCCCACGCTCAGGTTGCTGCCTCCTTCAGACACCACGTGCTCCAGCCCCCCGGGGCTCTCTTGCACCGCGTCCATCAGCTGCACCTGCGGGCCCAGAGCTCACATGTCACACTCGTGAACGGTCATCGCCTCGAGAACAGCGAGTGGGTCATCAGCGTCGCTTGCATATCGGAAATAATTCCTCAAAATTGTACGTCTTGTGTGCGTCTGTCGGGAGCGTTGTTCTGCGAGTCTGAGGTTGGCTGTTCCGGTCGGGTCGAAGCTGAAGTGGGTCGTTGTGGCGGGAGGTTTGGTAGAATGCTTTTGAACTCCTTACAATTCTTTTTTGAAACTCCTTAGAATAATCTGGAATGTTACCTCAGTTTTTAATGACGCCAGTGTAAGGATCGTATGTTTGCTTGGTGGAGGCTTGTTCGGGGCCTTCGTTGGATGGAGTACGTTGGAGCATCGGGCTGCATCGTGGCATACGCTGCGCTCTCCACCTCTTGAGACGGGACGGTGATGGAGGAGGCTGTACTTGGCTGGAACTGGGGCAATTCATTATTCTAAATTCTTCCTGTGTCTGTTATCTCTTTACTGAATTTTGTTTGTGGGAATGATTTCTGTCTTTAATTTAAGTTGCTTACTTTTTGCTTAAATTCTCTAAGTGTCCTTGGCTATTAACTCGGCCAGTTGGCCATTAACTACAGTTACTTCGGTAACCTTAAATATTAACTTATAAGAGAGCGGTTCTACTAGTTTCTAGGTTGCGCAAGCGACCTGGTATCGACCTGCACTCATTTACCTTATTTCTAACGCATTTGAACCTCTTGCTATACTTACTATCTTTCACGTCATGGACACTTTCCTACTACTGATTTCTACTTAATTTCTTAATAATTAATTCTTCGCCTAAAAGTTCCTACACTGAGTGCCATTTATAAGCTCAGGTGTGTATTGTTGTTTATTTATTGTATGATCAGTCAAATTAGTCGTATATCGTGAAATTCTTTGAACTTGTCGACTTGTTTTGTCAGTTTTTGGTATCGGTCGTTAGTCCTTGTTCTAATGCAACGTAAATTCTTTTCTGCAGTACTTCTTATCGTCGCAGCTCCGTTCTTCCCCTTGATTGTCGGCAGTCTGCTCCATTGAGGGATTGAACTTAGGTAATTGAAATTGAAACATTTGTTATTAAGCTGCTGTCGAAATTTGCACTTAATCTCGTTCGTTAGTACGTATCGTTTGGTTTTAGAGTTCTCGGTTGTTTTCAGTTTTCGTTCATTTATTTTTGAATTGTCTTCCAGCTAGTGCTGAGTGTTGGTGGCCCATCCGTTCCACTCCCTGGTGTCGAGAGGATTCCTGAGAATCACTTTGAAGGCGCGGCAGTCTAACTTCTGCGGCCGATCTCCCTGCGTGACGGTGTCTTGCCACTTTGACGCTACTACCGTCTCACCTAGTCCTTCAACTTACTCTCTGAACTTGCCTTTCGGACCTCAAGCTACGAACCTACCTTTCCGAGCTGGCTTACCCTTCGACCTTGCCGGAGTGGTAGAACGAAAATTTACTACCATTGCTGTCAATTTTAATTGGGTTATTTTGCCCATTTTAAAGCAATAAACTTGTATCCTTATGAATTTTAAATGTAACACTTGAATAAAGATTAAACGGCATACTCTGCCTGCGACCTTAATAGGTCTCGCTGTTAAGGCGCTGACCGCAATTTAATTATGTTACTCTGCCGTTGCAGTTTATTGAACGTTCTAAATTAAATCTTTGCGAAATTTCTCGTTCTTTCCTTAACTCGATTGTGTGCGGGCTTGAGGCCATTATTTCTCACATGCAGTATACTTCGTAATGAACATACTTCAACAGCATGCTCCTAAAAAGGTTTATACATAAAATACAAATCAAGAATGAATTAAGTGAGACAACAATAGAAAATATACATCAGATAATTATTACCAGCAATTTTGAAAAATTGAATTATCTCCTCTCGTTGTAAAGGACTTTTGATCTAAAACAACGATGATATTTCAGATATGCTCAGGGCAAAGCATAAACTTTGACATAAACAGTATTCTCTTCACATTGTGGCAAAGAATTCATCTCATAAATACGGTTATGACCATTTTTCCTCTTAGAAAACATAGCTATTCCGCATACAGTAATTTTCGAACATTGCTGAAATTTAGATTAAAGACTAAAAGAAAAGTCCGAAAATGGTGCCAAGCATTAACGTACTGATGTTTTCTGGTCAATTTTTAATGTCATACGTGATTTGAACATAATATTCAATACACGTGATATTATTTTAAATTATAGAAGAATAATGGTCGACGGGAATAAATCTGTACATGGTTTGGCCCCCAACAGAAAGACAAAAAAGTGAATGAAGTGGAATTGTTAGTAAATTCCAAGCATAAATTTACTTACGTTAGGGCGATACCGATAATAGTATTAACGTTTGTAAGGCAAAGCATCAATTTCATTGCAAATCTACTTCAATTCCACGTACCACCTCGTTCTAAATCATTGTGTAATTTTATGAACAAAATTAAAAATCACAGTGTGCATTGTGTACTCAAAATGCAGGGATATTGATGGTAAATATGCATTAACGATATAAAATCATTCAAATTTAAATGATTCAGAAACCTCTAATAGGGATCTAAAACCCTAAGCAGACAGAAAATATACGACGCACACACAGATTCAAAAGCTTCTGATATTTCATATGTCAGTAATGCTTAAATTTCGTACATCAGTGATATTTCAACGGTTTTGAAGAGCAACCTCTGTCACAAGTTTGAACAGTGACAAGCATTTTCTGCTCTTCCATTTCTTGCTACGAGTTTGGTCAGAGGTGATTAATCTACTTTGTCTACCATGTTATATCAATCTGATACTATAAGCAAGAAACGAAGTAAGACCGCAGATTCTTCAATATAACATAAGCCTTACTACCCTTATGCTCGAGTGATTCAAAAGGATTTCAGTGAAGATCTCGAACTAAAGGCAAATGGTAAATAGAGCCAGTAGCTCTTACAGATAAATAGAGCCCCTAGCTCTTGGTGGAAACATAACAGTGGTTGACAAGAGAGAGAACATGTAAATGTTATGCCTATACGTAATTGAGCGCCAATAAATAAAGAGAAGATGTGCTTGAGAACATTCAGGGTATTGATTTGAAATCAAAAGGCCTAACACGTCTCTCTCACCTCCTCCAGTGCTTGCCACAGCTGTTCATCAGAGTGCTCTGCAAACGGATCCAAGTTCTTGCGCAACGTGTCGTTGAAGATCGTTGGGTCCTGCGATAAATTTAGCGGAAAAATAAAACGTGGCCATTACGCACAAACTCGATTTTTAGGATGACACGAAATGAAAAAATTTCTACAACCCTTTTTCGACAGGTATGTTTGAATTTATGTTTGTGTAGATTATGATTCAGTTTAAGCTCCCCTAAACACGAGAAAGTGTTTACAATCGAGGAAGGAAAAAGGTACTATTTAATATGGAATTAAGGGAACGGGGAGTTAATTCACAAGGTGTGTCCCTACACCCAGCTCATAAAAATAGCAAGACTGAATAGATGTTCATGAAATAAGATAAAAGTTGAAGAAGAATGTAACACGTGCTGAAAGTACATGACAGCAGTGAACCGAAAAGATGGTCCGCAAAAAAACAGAAAATACTTTTCGTATTTCAACAACAAGAAGGCTTACCTAACCTTCAATTTAGGATTTTGTATCTTCCCGGAGCAGTAACTCCCAAAGATACACTAGTTGTATCCCCAACGCTATATCAACAACTCCTAAAGTTCTCCATCACTGCATTAGTGAATATTTTTTCTTTATCGTGTTGGAATACATTTTTAGCGCCAGCCGTTAGGTGTAGGTGAAGGATTGGAGTGCTGTGGTACACGTCGACTTGCAGGATACTCGAGTACGAGTTCCTTTGAGTCTCATAGGAAACCCAGTTTACCCTTTTGAACCGCCATATTGTTCGTCTCTGGTCGATGTGTTGCAGGCTTATTGGTCGTAGTATGATAGGACAATGGTTCCATCTTTCGGAGTTCCACGAGGGGTATATTATAATTATTGTCAGCCCTTGAGCAAGGAGAGGGCAAGGGCAGAATCGGTCAGCGCTTTTATGTTGAACAATGAAAAATTATTTTGATGTATGAATTCTATTGAGCGACTGCTAGCGTCTGTGGTCTGCATCCCAAATTTGTGCTGATCATTCGTTTAAAATTTTCAGGGTTATGATAGGACTTCTATTGGTGATGAACACGTGAAAAGTTATCGGTCGAGGAAGTTGGACAGGGGCTGCGATAACATGACTGGTAGAAGTAGAAAAGGCAACTTCCTGAATAGTGATAGATTCGTAGATGAGCAGTCCAACTCCTCCATGGCGTACGAAGTTAAAGTGCCCATGTTGGGTCGGCAGAGTGTAATGAGATATAGATTTGTGCCACAGCTTGGTTTCTAGTGGCATTGAGTAAACGACGAAGGTGTGGGTAGGCTGGAATACTTACTTGCAAGTAGTCCTTATCATACCCTTGTCTATAGACTATTGTTGTCACAACTTGTATAAAATGATAACACAGTTCGCAGCACTGAAATAATTAGTGCAATGAACAGTGAAAATTCACAAAGCGGAGAATTCGTAATCTTTTCAAGGAGGGATTATAAGAGTAAAAAACAGTTTGGTATGGCTCATCAAAAGGAAGAGAAGATGAACTGACCAATCACGTCTCGATTATATTTGTTCAATTTCAATTGAAAATACTTTTCGTCTTTACATGACCGAAGCCCAATAGTTTCGTTAGGTAAGTCCTCACTAATACTATCATGTCTTATCAAGCTTCTCTCTCAACAACGTTGTGATATTTAGTTGTCAGCGTTCTTGAGTTTCAACTAAGAAATTAGTATTCTTTCGTGTATTATTAATTCCCTATGGTAACTTAGGAGCCGAGAGCAAGGATTGGAAGAGTAAAAAATATAAAATATCTAGGAAATGACACTGAAAATGAACGGACAACTAATTACCTTGAAAATATAGTTTTAATGATGCACTCAACTAGCATTAAAAAAAATTCACTCGATGACGATGGAAGAAAAGAATCATTAAATCCCATCATTCATCAAATGAATTGTACAACCATAACAAAATAATTTGTCTCATTGGAGACTGGTGGCGGCATATACCAAATATCTGATTGAAATAAGTCCTCAAAGAACGTAATACTTGTGTAAAGTACGAACGCAGCGGTGATATAATATAGTTTCGAAAATAGGGGCTTTTACATCGGCATTTCCAATTTTTACATCGGCTAAAAAAGAACCACTTGAGTGGTTCCTTTTTCTCACATTATTCAACATTCCATCGGCGTTTCCTAATTAATGTTGAAGAACACGGAAAAAAGGAACCACATCAGTAGGGATTATATGAATTGTCCGTTTGTCTGAGAAGAATTTCGTTAACCATGACTTTTTACGAGAATTGTTGACACGAATTAACGAACTTGCGGAGTGGTCGAGATTTTTTTCCGAAGCGTGTGCAGGCCAAGTTTGCCGATGTCAGCACCGTCGATGATGATCGTGCCTCTCGGCTCCCTCAGGCGAAATAGACACGAGATCAGCGAAGACTTTCCGGCGCCTGTTCGGCCCACGATACCAATCTGGGCGCAGAAAAGGAAATGAGAAATTGAGTCTCCTTGTGCAAAGTTCATCAATAAATGTTCAAAAGCTAGAGTCATAAATAAAAACATTGTTTGAATTGAGGTTGTAAGAGAGAGTAGAGGGTCTGCAAGAAACGAGGCTAGCATGAAAAAGAGGCTATAAAAAATGTGAAAAAGTAAAGAAAAAAGTCAGGTGGAAAGATCGGAGGCAGTGCTAAAACGAGGCAGTGGGAAACAAAGGAACGAAAGAGCAGTAAAAATGGGAGGGCAGTAGAAAAGATAGAGCAGCGCAAATGGGAGAGTAACGAAAATGGAAGAGCAGCAAATATGGAAGGGCTAAAAAAATGAAAAGACAGTATAAATGTGAGGGCAGTCAAAATGTTGGAACACTAAAAATAGAAGAACAGTAGAAATGGAGGAGCAGTAGAAATGCAAGTGCAGCAAAACTGGAAGAGCAGTATCATAAAGAGCAGCGCATGAAGCAGTAACTACGACCACAGTCACCTTCTCCCCCGATGCCACAGAGAAGTTGAGGTTCCTCAACACGGGCGGCTTGGCGTCATCGTAATGCAGACTCACGTCCTTGAACTCAACACTGCCAGAGCGCGGCCATTTCGGCGGAAGTTTTTCGTCTGGTGAAAATGAAAAATTTTGCATGGGATATTTTCAACGGTTCTGAAATAACCCACACGGCCAAGGGACAGTAAATCACTGGCTCAATCATTCATTTTAGATGTTTAAAACACATCGAATTGAACCGGCAAAAATTCGAATCTTCAGAAATAATAAAATGAAGTCCCACTGAGCTTTTTTGAATATGTTGAAGCCGATTGACAACAATATCAATGAATGGCTTTTTCCACTCATCGAAGAAATTGTTGTAGGCTAAAGTGTTTAATATCAGCTTTGATGAAGCATTTGAACTGGAACCTACGGCTTCGATTTTCACATACTGTGATTGTATTTTATTTTCATTAACATCACACCCACGGAAGAGAAGAAAATGAATCATGAATATATATATATATATCTCTTTTAACATTTATTCCTCCAAAATTTGCTCCTAAGCTACGCTTTAGCGAAATACAAACTCCGCCAGGATCTCAATAGGTATCGTATTCAGAACATTTCTTCCATAAACGAGGTTTTGATTATGAGGAGTAATGAAATTGAGGCGCTCAGAATACCTCGTTACTAGATATCTGAGAAAACTAACCATTTGCGCAAGAAAAGAAAGAAAGGCAAACCATTAAACATAGAACCAATGTCTTAATTTTGCGTAGCATTAAAATCATTGGAGGTTGAAACGGCCCATTCAATCTCGTTTGGTATAGAGCAGCATGCTATTGAGACCGGTTTCAAGTCGGGTCATCTTTCAGGTGAAACAGTCATTAGATAAGAAACTTAACTGCAATTGCTGCCGTGAACTTTTGACCCTCTACGTTCATTTTGGACGTACGTAGTACTTTTCTTACGACACCGCTCAAACCTTCCTATCGCTACGCTTACTTCTTCAATTGGCTTTTTTGAGAGACAAGAATACTCGAAATTTTGGCTGTGTACTAAGGAGCTCGTTCAAAGTGATCATCGTTCCATTTAACCGCGGGAAATGCAGTTGGAGAGGCTTCAGCCTGCTTGTATGTTTTCAAATTTTGAAAACTTAACATTACTAATTGTATCACATTACCTAACATGGTATAGTTAATAACAGGATACCTATATTGGGATATTGATTTAAAATCCCTTGTTGAATTACGCTTCATCATAGGCACCAAATTTACAGGACACTCTGTGATTTTCTTCTTATCATATTTTTCTTTATTCCACGTACTACGTACCATCGTCGGTGGATAGAGGAGCCTCAGGCTCTAACTTGCTGAACTCTATCGCTCGCTCCACGGAAGTCATTTGGTTCTCCACCTCGGCAGACTGACGCACTCCCCACTGGAAATTTCCCGATAGGCCTAAAGCCGAAGATATAGCCAAGCCAACGTCGCCACCCAGAGAACCTGTCAAAGGTGTCCTCAGAAGTTGAGTGCAGTTTCGTTCGGTCATTAAAAATAATTCAGTTTCAGAAATAACATTTCGTGTGTAAAAGCATACAATATTTCGAAGTAATATCATGTTAGCTGATTGCTGATACACGCTAAAGGAATCTAAGCTTTAATAGTTATACATACGTTTTAAAAGAATAACATGCAAATATTTTCCCGCTTAGATACCCCTATACAATTCTACATGGCATATGTTGGATGCGTGGAGGTCGATGCAAACAATAATAAGTTTCATAAGTAAATTTAAGAGATAGATTTCGGTAAACCAAATCACAAATTTTGTGAATGGTGTCTTCATTTACAGAAGAAAGGTTATCTGCACTTACTCAGGACTTGAACAATAACATGAATTCTTGCAGCACTTTCCTTCCGTGAGAAGGAATTGTATACCGGACATGACTGAGTTTCCTAGTGCACCGGAATAAACTCTGAAAATATTAGTTTATCTAACGCTTTGGCTATTTATCGATAACTTCAATTCGGTCGACAGAGTTAAGTATACTGAGCGTATAACTTTGAGAAAAATATACTCGTATAATATTCGCAACGGCATCGAGTACAATAGCAAGGAAGCAAATCAGACCAGTGTTTCCGAAGAAGCTGTAAGTCACGATGGCGATGTAGACAGACGACAGGCAGTCCAAACAGATGCCGAACCAGCGTGTTGTACAGATGAACAAGAACCAAGCTGACGAGTGTACGTCCTGTGTATAAAGAAATTTTTAAATACATAAGAATTGCGGGCTGAAGTGTTCCAAGCGTCAAATAGGGCAACACACATTATATCAACGTCTATTTCAACGCGTATCATTCCGACGCTCAAGTAAATGAACGCAATAATAACGTTCGGCTCACCAGCATAGCGAGTGTGTTTATGCCAAACATGCAAATGAATTTTGACCAAGTGCGTGCGACTACCTCCACGCACCTGGAAGTCATCGAAGTCCCGCACGAAGGACTCCTGGGCGCGAAATGCTCTAATCGTCGTCAGGCCGTGCAGAGACGTGCTCAAGTGAGAGAACACTGGGCTTCGGGCTGCAAAATACATCAAAATTCATAGCATGCAGAAGCAAACGTATTCATTTTCATGTACATTTGTCCGTCCCACAAACGTGGCAGCTCAGGGAGGTATCAGCGCCCGCCACTAAGCGGTCGGTGTGAAATATATTGCAAGTAAAACAAAAAATGAATTGAATAGAAAATCCAGCTATACCACATTCAATGGAGTGTCATATTTCGTCAACGCTTTCGTTCTAGAGCGCTGTTGCGAGCAAGCAATAAATTAAATACACCGTTTTTATATCTACAGAAAAAATAAAAAGCCCTAAAACGAGAATTTTCATACTTTTTGTCGCAGCTCAATTCGGAAACTCATGTGAATAATATATAAAGTAACTACAAGAATTCAAACGTTATCAACTGCTCATTTCTCATGCAATCGAAAAGACCCATTAACAATAGTGGCTAATATTCAAACAGTTCAATGTGTTCATCGCTTAATTCAGTATCCAAAACTCAGCATACGAGAAAACAACGTGAGCGATGAGTGAAAACTCGTCATTAAAACTTAGTTCCACCATGATGGTTTGCAATGATAGAAGTCACACTGGAAGTATATACTGCGCTTAATTTCATTTTTTTAAATCATATTACCCACAAAAGCTCAAATTGTTTATTATCATAACCTCTCACGAGAAAATAAGCGGACAATTTTACTATCAGTGGTATTTTTGCTCAATATATTGTCGTCAGAATGGAAGGCGAAGCCTGCCAGCTACATGCAACAGGGCATACCTTAATAAATATGCCAATAACCCCCATTTCAAGACATGACCAGAAAAATAGCCGACAATAACACGATCACCATGTAAAGCTGCTGTTAAATGGAGTCCCTAGGAAAACGAGAACTCACTGATGCCCTCTAGCCTTTTGATGTCTCTAGCAGAGCTGAGGTAGAACTTGCGCAGGTAAATGAAGAAGCCTGCCAGCACTACGGTCGGGATCAGCAGGTACGGGTTCACCACAGTGATGACCGCGATGATGCCCAGGACGTTCAGCGAGATCTGACATTACGCATTATTTACGATGAATGAGAGAGAGTTTTGCAAACGAACGAAGACTTAAAAATAGAATCAATCAGAACTTCACTCAATTTTTCTCAATCTAGCTGTTACGGCGTTCAAAATTATGCAGAACAAGGTGAGATACCATTTATTGAATGCTTCAGTGTCATGTATAAAAAGCATTTACTGTGCTATTGTAAATTATGATAATCATTACTTATGTCAAATTATGGATTTTAACTTCCCAGAGCAGCAATCTTATTAACTATTTATTCAATTTGAAGATATAACTATCTATATGCAAATATATGTATCTATGTACGAGTACATACAGTGTATAACTGAAACGGAGGACTGGGACTCATCTGTATTTTCATCTGAACATCTAGATTAGAACAGGAAGTAGATAAATTAATTTCAGGGCCACTGGCTGGATTATAATAATGTTCCATACTTTGGCAACAATTAAAGAACCATGGTTGTACAAGCTTCACGACTTTGTTGAAGAAAATTTGAAAAAAATAATGATACTTGGCCAAAAATATAACAAATATGAGATAAGCTGATAATCTAACATACAAAATAACGTGATGACTATAATTTAATTTTACATATATTAGGTCCCATAATAACAGGGTTGAGTTTGAGCCCTATGAAACCCTTATTCCAGTATATTGGACGTAATTTGGCGGTACACATCACATCTTACATAAATACGAGTTTACTATATTACCAAAGCAGTAAGGAGTTAAAGCTAACTTGGTAACTCATTGGATTCATTTTTCCCAAACACAGCTTCACATCTCTGAATTGAAAATAGAACAAGATTAAAACCAAATAAAAGAGTGTGTGGGATATAACAAGAAATAATGACAAATTTCAAATCAAATGAGGCAGCAAGAGCATTTAATAGTCATAAGGAATATATCTCGCATCATTTCACACAGATTTGTGAAAGGATTGACTGACAGGACTTGATTGACAGACAGCACTGCACTTAGTCAACGCTTCATTTCTTTTTTGATCACTGTATAAACCATTTGAATGTTAAAATCAATTATGAAAATTACATTTTGAAGAATGAGAAAAAGTAATAGTATAAGCAATAAGCAGTAAATAAAAGCGTGCATATTTCAAACTTAGATATAATATACGAGTACGTGAATGTTTCAAGACTCTTATGGTAAATAATACTGAAAGGCTATTGATATAATTTCAAAAATCGAAAGAAAAATGTCAAAACAAATATGAGGCTAAAACAGGGAAACCGAAAAAGACATCTCTTTGTTGCGAGAGGGTATATATATCAATAAGCGCTTCAGAATTTAAAAGCAATGAGATGTGAACACAAAAACTAATCTGGAGGCAAATAGTAGCCGAGCGAATACCAAATTAACTCTACTGAGAAGCAGGATTACAAGAGCACGAACAATTTTCTTGAAGCGGAGTTACCGTGGCGATAAATTTCCCATACGGGGATTGTGAGGTAATGAAACCATTATGAGGAAATAGAAATAACCTTACGTTGATTCAAAAAAGATTTAGATGTAGAACAAATAAATAATAAAGAAAGCAAATAGAAACTGACTCACATTCATAAAATGAAAGAAATTAAACAGCAGCAGCATGTCGACCTGCCACAAGATCTTCGGAGAACCGCGGTGCAATAAGGTTTCGCTTGGAAAGAATAACTATTCTTCGCCACTATTTATTCCGCGTTAAGTGTGGTCGGGCTAGGGTGTCATATGAGAATGGAGTAACGAACCCTCGAGCCTTCTGTTCGAAAATACTCTTCTGTCTAGACCTACACCGGGTGTCCCACAAAAGTGTCCCCGACTTTTCAATAGGTTAAAACCTCCGCTTTAAATTAACATATTTGAATTGTCTTTTTTCACAGAGTTGTAAACTTTGTTTCCTTTTCGAATAGTTTAAGTGTTCGAAAATCAGTTGAATAACCACTTTACAATGATCGATTTACTGAAAGGGGTAGAATAACTAATACCGAGACTAATAATGACTAGAGTAAGGGCCGCCGTCCCGCTCAGTTCTATCCAACTAGGGAGATTTGGAAAAATATTAAAATCTTAATTCCTCGGATATAAGATTGGAGAAAGGAAAAAGAATAAGTGGGTAAGAATACTAGGCATTCTAACGGTATCACGACGAGAAGGTCCCGGGCTACATGGATACTTGCTCGTAGGCAGGTAGTCCGGCGTCTATATTTGTCTGACGACTTCGTTCGCTTCACCAAGCAATTCGGTACCAAAAAACGTTGTAAGGGGAACGCGTCAAAATTTACTGCGTATGGAAGGGCTTTGATGAAAGATATTGAATTTTTATGAACATGAGACGGAATAAATTTCTGTTCAGGCGTAGACTACTAGTGTATCTAAGGGAATAAGTGCTCACAAAGGGAAGATGCAAAGTCCTGAGCTGAAGGTGAAATAGGATTTCCTTCCGTTGAAATAGAGTTGGCTTTTTGTTTTGCTGCAGATCATTTTTTTCCAGTTTACTATTTTCTTGCTTTTTTAGCAATTCTTATTTTTTTCATCAACTTTAATCTTGATTCGTAAGGTTACATCCTGACCAACAGTTTCTATGAGTAAGAGACCTTGTGAGAGAACACACTTTGTGCATAGACTCCACGTTCCCCTAACTTCATGCCAAATAGTTCTTCTTCTCTTTGGAACATCTTTTGTTTTGCGGTTAAGGAAGCTTAAACCAATACCTAATTCAAACAAATGAATGAAATTTACTTTTACACCAAGACAGAGAGTTGAACAATGCCTTTAGCCAAAGTTCCTGTTGATTTTCAGAAATTTTGCTTAAATTGTTTGCCTGTTAAATCAGTGTTTTGTTTTACAAACGTGTGAATCTATTTCATGTAGCATTCATTGTTGACACACGAACAATACTAATCAAATTGCGGTAAATCTAGTCAAATTTCAAGCCTAAAACAAATTACGGAAATACGAAGTGCTAAACTCTCGAAATGTGTAATCATAAATCGTAACTAACATGCACTGTAAAAGAAAATCTTCGAAAACTCTTGCATGCACGAATATATGGTGTAACATTCAAAAAATATTTTACACATTCTAGAAAAAATAATGAATGGATTATACGTGGTTATCTGGCACTAATAAATTATACATAATAACGAAGGGACCAGTAATATCAAGGTTTCGCGTTCTCTACGTACAAAAACACAAACTCAACAAAAAGGACACTAAATTGCAGTTAAAAACGTGCAAATCGTCCATGAATAACACATCAAATTTGAGGAATAAAGCAAGATTTTTTTTTTTAATGAAATCAAGTTTTGGCTTTTTGAATGAAGTCGAGTTGCTGCTTTTGAAATGAATTAAAAATTTAGGTTTTGGAATGAAGTCCAGATTTTGTTTCTGGAATGAAGACAATATTTCATTTTTGTTACTGTATCTTGACTTCAGTCAGACAATTATATCTAGATTTCAGTTCAAAAACCAAATCTTGAATTCATTTGAAAAAACACAACTTGACTTCATGCAAAAAAGAAAATCTTCACTTCATTAAATTTAAAAAACAAATCTTGGCTTTATTTCAAAAATCAAATATTAACTTCATTTCAAAACCTTAAGCTTAACTCCTTCTCAAAAACAAAATCTTGACTTCATTCCAAAAACAAAACCTTGCCTTCATGCCAAAAACAAAACCTCGATTTCATTTCAAAAAACCAAATCTTGACTTCATTCCACAAATCAAATCTTAATATCATTTAAGAAAACAAATCTTTCAATAACTTCAAAAACCGCAACTTGATTTCATTAAGAAAGCAAAACTTGAATTCATTCCAAAAACAAAACCAGTATTTCATTCCCGAAATCAACTCAAAATTTAAAAAAAATCATTGGCAAAAACCTGAATATTTTTATATTACAAGATAACAATTGGTTCAGGAGCATCTAGTTTATTCTTACTTCAAGGAAATCCCAAAAACAAGTCGGCAACAGATCGTCAATTTGGCCGAGGTCCTTGCTAAATCTGTTCAACACTTGTCCTGGAAAAAAGTTAGCCGAACTATTGTGAGCACCCAAGACACTCGCGTACTCCTGGACATTAAAAAGTGAAATGAGAAGAGTATTACTGGAATGCTACATATATAGCATAATTCTAGTATTATATTTTGTATTTATATAAATATTTTGCGCTTAACTCTACTTTTCTGCAAATAGTCCCGAATGACGAACAAGGTACATGCACTAGTAACTGTAGGAAAATTTGTTGTTAATGTTAACGACGCGGTTCATAATTAGGAATAGAAGACAATCAGAACCAAAAGAACAACATATTTTCACTGAGGCTAGTCTTAGCGTAGGTCGTTATCAACGTTTGAAACAGAAAAACAATCTTTGCATGCGACCTCTACGCATTTCAATAGTTGCGTTCACTTCGAAACACCTGAGAAACTCCACGGAAATTAAGGCAAAATGATCAACAGCGTGGACTTCATTAAAGCGAAAGAATTAAATCCCTTGTAGCATGATGGACGGCTTTCGAAGTTATGATATCAAAAAACCCTAAATGAAGCTCAAGGCTAACTGGTTGTAAGTAACACAGAGAGTTATCCAAATTAGCTCTTTGCAAATTGAATGGAGACGCTATAATTTGCAAGTAACAATAAATCCAGCATATAGATCATGAAAACTGAACAAAAGCAGAACAAGCGATTCCATGAAAGATTTAAGTTAACGAGCGACACGAAGCATGCAAAAGACATTCAATAGCAATGTTCCTTTGTATATGAATCACTCGTTTATTGTGCTTGCTACATCTTTGCATAAGCTCTTTATGTAACTTGCTGCGTATATCAATCACGTTGTGGACTTTCGTTCAGTTTAATTAAATGTCCAATACATTTACATAGAATTAAAAACGCTCAAAATTATAACTGCACACTTTTTACTATTACTTCGTTCAAATCAATCAAACTCGGAGCTTTACAAAAAAGTATATTGTAGTCTCAGATTTATATATTCCAGTAATGGTGAACCTAATTGTTCAAATCCCTTTACTTTACACGCCTAAAATAATTTTGTATACAATTAACTAAAAGTCATTGAAGTTTGCCTGCCAGAATTTTCATTTATGATGATCATTGTGTCCGATTTACACCTCAACGAAAGTTTAAAATATTACCGAGCAATTACGGCTGCCGCTACTTTACACACATGTGCTTTGCTCGGAATACTATTCGTGCTATGCTTTGTCTGCAATCAGGCGAATTTTTCTCCTAGTGCTGATAAACGTTACAGAAACACAAAAATTCGTGCACGAGCAGCCTCACCGATGGGGTGGGTTTCGAAGTACTGGATAGGGACCCTTATGACAGCGGAAAACATGTTGTCGTGCAGGCGGCGGCTGGAGCGCATGCACATCGCGAAGAAGAGCACCGTGCGGCTCAGCGACAGCAAGAACAGGCTGGCCACCAGAGCTGCTCACAGCCGTCATATCAACCACATGTTTTCTATTTAAAATAATGAATATAATTAGCAAGAATAAATGATGCAAGTTCAAGAAAGCATAGAGATGGCACACTGAGCGAAATTTTGATACATATTGATTTTCCACCTATGACCACATGTTCCAGGGGTTGAGGGAGTTAAATCACATATTTGTACATTAATCAAATGGCCAAAACACTAACGTTGAAAATTTTTTATTTTATTAGGTCATGTAATTTTCCCCGGAAATAACAAGATCTCCGCTGTTTTTCTCCCAATGCCTAAATATCGCATGTTCATTAGTCGAATCACTAGTAAGTCAGAGATAATGAAATTTTTATGTGAAATATCGGTGACTTACGATGAGCATGTGCCCTAAATGCATCCAAAATTGATCGAAATCGTCTATGAGGATGGATTTACTGGATTTCAAGATTTATTCTATAAGTTCCAGCAATAAGTATTATCTAAATGTGATTACATGTTTTCATGCATGCAAAAATAAGGTAAAATTAAATAGTATACTTGAATCAAAATGCGACTATGTACGCTCGTTCTGTTTTACCCCCATGGTTCCTGTTGCCATGATTCATTGACTGTGATCAGTACGACTACTCCTAGTAATTCCTACCTAAATAGTGATACCTCTCAGTGAACAGTGCAATGCAGTGGCTCGGCTACGTCTTTCTCTACACATATTACTTTTCACGCTTTTTGTTCTGAAATAATCCCTTTCCGCATGATAGATCAGGCCCTGATGCAGCTACAGTTGAACATTTTTCAATTTTCTTTTTGCCCACGAGCGTCATTATTACTCCCAATAGAATATATCGTCACACGAGAGCAGTCGTGTGAACTACATTTCGCTATACGCATTAATTCGTCAAAAAATTTAGAGGTAGCAACAAATTCCTGAGTTTTACATCAATGTATCCATTCGCACATTCACATGAGCTACCTGATAAGCTTTTTCAAGTATACGAGCAGCCTAGAACTCAAGCTTTTCGATACATCACAACTGACACGTGTAGACGATGACATAGGTGGTGGTGTCCAGGTGGCGTTGCGGCAGAGCGGGGTCTGGCAGGAAATTTGTCAAGTTGTACGTTTCGTTGACGTCGATATCGTTCATGGCATAGCCTCGCCGCTGTTCACCATTAGCCCTGAAAAACGAACTTATCATTATTGAACAAAGAAGTTAGTGCATAATTATATGAACGTGCTGAGAGCGTATAAAATTTGAACGATCCGATTATGTGATGGTTTTAAGCCTCCCTAACCAAAAAAGAAAAGGAGAAATCACTATTTAGTTTATCATCATGAGAACCGTGAATCTACGAACATGATGTGTCCCCACTCCTTACGTATAGATACAGCGAGATTATAAAAAGTTCATGAAGTAAAATGATTGCTCAAGAAGGAAGTATAGGTCCTGAAGAAAACAGAGAACTAAATACAGATGGCTCTTAACAAACGAAAAACCTATTCTATTACACCACTAGAAAGACTACCTAACGTTCAGCGCAGAACTTCACATCTTTTCTTGCGAGCGCCAATCTTCAGAAATACATTAGTTGTATGCCCCTGGGGAAGAACCAAGTTTAAGAAGAGAGCTGGGTTCTCGAAGGGACATCAAAATCATATTATAATAATTGTTCGACGAGTATTGAGTTAGGATTTATACGTATGATTGTCGCTAATTTAACTGCTTACAAATTAGACGCACTGGAATAATTAATATTCTACCACGTTTCTTCACGAAGAAATATGAAGGTAAAAGTTATTCGTCTCATGTACCTATCTATACTTTCAAGAACAACTATTTGATATAGCATCGTGCTTTGTAGCACTGTGGACTAATCTTGTACGTTGATTTGAGTTAACAAATTTGTGCTGTTGTGAAACGACACGAAATGTAAATTTGTGCTTAAGCAACCATATTACAGGGGAAGAAAATCTTCATGCCCTTGCTCATTATGCAGCAACAACTAGGAATAGTTGACAAAAGTTCGAGCACTAGATGATAGCTTTTTAACACAAGTTGTAGAAGTTTAAATATCTCGAGAGGTCCATTTCAACAGGGATTCGACTTTTATTAAAAAACAATTTTTAAATTGAATCTCTACAAGAGCTGTGGTCTCTTATGAGGTCAGCAAAGCCATGCCATTTGTAAACGATGTGGGGGATGACCAGCTAATGATTGACATGGCTGCTCAGTCGTAATAAGGACTGGGAAATTTCATTTTAACATACTAACTCGTTCAAGGACAGACAAATATAGTTGGCATCATTCTTACTGTGACTGGTTTATTCTGTGTCCAAAGATAGCGTTTTTAGGTACTTCTACTGTATTAAAATTTACTAATTTAGAAAAAAATTAAAAAATTTAAAATTTAGTAAAAATTTTTTTCTTCTATCGAAGAAAGGCTGCATATGCGAATAAACAGGCTATAAGAAACTCTGGATTTAGAAATACTAGCTGATAGATGATGAATTATTGATGGATAAATGATAATTCAGCCTGTGTAAAAAATTTCTAAAAATTATTGTAACAAAACCACGTATCTAGAAAACTACTTACCAGTACGAGAGCCAGTAATCAATGCCCGAGAAAAGCACTTGCGTGACAATGCTGGAGATGGCGAGGAACACGCACAAGATCCAGTGGCCAGCGCTCAGAAAATACTTGAGAGGAAAATGACTCTGGGCGCGTCATCCTTGGGGCGTAAGATGAAGCACCAAATTTCGCGGTCAAATCATTATGTTTATAAAATGAAAGTAGTGAGGAGTTCCTTGAATCATAATGGAATGCTAGTAGTTCCCACAAAAGATACCGTCATGAAGTGTTAGGTGGTTATTATCAAGTCGCTGAAATAAGTGCTCGACGTGGGAGCCACTGAAACCTGCCTGAGTAAATTCACGACACAATCCTCCGGTCCTGCCAGAGATTCATCTGCAGTTTCTCTCCGAATAAAAGGTGAGTGTTCTCATTTCTTTAGGTTTTTTGGTTGGCCTAAATTTTATTTCTCTCATGCTGTAGCGTGAATTTAAGAGAATCGTGTAACGTTAACTGAAAAAGTAATGAGCATTTTATAGTATTTCTAGTAGTAACTCTTGCCTCTACCTCAAGTGTATCAATTCCCATATTTTTGCTTCGAAATGAAGTAAAATAATTATCCTGCACAATCAACGACTGTCAGTCGGCCCAAATTTCAAGTCCCCGTCTCCATACCGATATGTTAATTTAATTTATTGCCAAAAAGCATTTCATTTGAGAGAATTAGTGCACACGTAAATGTTGGTGGTAGCGAATTATCCAATTTATCTGACGATTACCATACCAGAGGATATATTAATAAATTTAATTATAGATTTAAAAAAAACGGCCGTATTACTAATGCAAAAAAATTACTACTGGATTGATTTGATAACAAAAACATGAAATAAAACTTCCGTCCGACCATTTAACATAAACGAGTGATGCTGCATTGAAAAAGTTAGAAAATATGAACAGCAAACCAGAGAATTATCACTCTAGGTGCGTCCCCACAACCAGTAAATGGAAAGAATCAGATTGAAGAAATAAATGATTCAAGGGAAAATTTTTAAAGATTGTAGTAATGTGTGATGAAAAGAACAGTGAACCGAAAGGAAAAGGTCAACCGAAGAAAACTATTTCAACAAACGAATATCAACCTATCTTTCAGCTCAAGACATCTCATTTCCGTCAGGGAGATGGTCTTATAAAAACTCACCACTTGTGTACCCTGAAATTGTAGCCTAGATTTGCTGTTGCAATTTCAGCACGCGTTTCATTCGCGAACTACCACAGTTACTTTCATCATATGCATCGTGTTGGTGTAATTTGTTGATTCATGTAGCAAGCTATGTGCCGATTGGGTTTTTCACAACAGACGCTCAAAGCTCATGTTTCAGTATTTCATTTCAAGAACTTCTGCGTATCCGACAAGTGTCAATTGATGACTCATTAATGTTGAAGACCAGCCACTCATACCACAGTCATGAGTTGCGAGAAGGAGAGCTACCATTCATTTTAATACTCACTTTGATTTAGGTCCAAAAATAGGATCAGACTTGAGACCAAGAGACTAAGACTAAGTCTAAATTCCTACCTTGGTCAATGTTTTCGAATCGATCTCAACCCTGCAATTATATTGACGACATCACGTCCTTTTAGTAAAGGGTTTCTCTATTTAATTATTCTGTTGTAGTTCGTGGGATTTCTTACGTGTCACTAGTTTTCCGTAGTCATGAGGTGTTTGAAGTACACATTTCATTTTACATTTAAGTAGAGCTTTAATTTTTTATACAGATTTTTCAATCAAAAATAGCCCAAACTCCCAAAATTTTATTTGGGTTTGATCGCTTTAACAGTCGTCGCACTAATTCTTAACGATATTTTTTTTATACCCAAATCACGTTCAATTCTTCCCCTACAATAAAAGAGCCAACTCTGAAGTGCACGAACAAAACGTGCCTTCTGACTTGCAAGCGGCCAACTCTGAAGTAGATAAAAACCCTCTAATTGTCTCCAGAGGGCCGGCGCGGAGAGAGTCGAAGGAAATTACTCCGTTACTTACAAAAGGCTGACCTAGAGGTAGTTCACGATTTGCGCACTCACCAGCAACGGGCTTATTTAGAGAGTCAAGTTGAAGACCTACCCATTTATCTACAACGGACAGATCCGTAGGTAGGAGAGGAAAGTCTGCCCACTCACCTGCATAGGTTCCAGAGGTAGTAGAAGAAATCTTTATCGCTCACCTGCAAAGGAGCAACCCAGAGGTAGTTGAGGAAAACGACGGAAGTGTGGAATCTGCCGACGTCGTTGGAGAGGAGGTTGACCATCTGTCCCACTGTGGTGTTGCGTAGTGCAGATTTGTTCAGCCGCAAGGCCTGTATTCGTGCGCAGTTTAAAAATAATACTTTCAAGGATGCACTGCAATATGCAGTCCTGAAGCTACTTTGATGCGAACGTGTAAAGGAAGTCATTTTTCATTGATGAGACTAATCTAGGGCACAGAGTTGAAAGAAAATATTCTAAACATTTCACCTTTCAGAAAATGGCACTTACAGTTTTTGTAAAATTTCAAATTGCACGTTGTTTCGGAGAAGTAAATGTTTTCCCAAAATACTTCACTTTCGCGTCACATCGGAGATGTTGAGAACAGAATTATATAAAATAGCATCAATGAATTTAAAAAATATATTCAAACTATCATCTTGAAAAATGAGGAAGGTACAGCTACGATCTAAGAATAATGAAGAATGAATTCTTTAGCTTAAAGATATAAATAGTTGTGTTCAGCATAAAAGTCGATTGTCAGATTATAAACCCAAGACTTTCTTCATGATTCTAGAACCTAATCATTGCGTTGCTTTAAATAAAAGCCGAGGTTAAGGATACGTCCAGTGAAGGTGAAGCCAAAATATTACCGTTAAATTATATTGTAAAGAAAAGTGGAAAAGAAGTAGTAGTAGCAGTAGTAGTAGTAGTAGTAGTAGTAGTAGTAACATAGGTTTGCTAGCGCTTCAATTATTTGAACTATATCGCACCGAAGGTCAGAAGAGTGGAAAAATACAATTAGAAGAATAAAGGTAGTTTGATTGTGCTGAAGATTTTCGGACAATTTGGTATAAAATGAAACTGAGGCTCACCATGGCTGTTCAAAGAGATTTGATCATGCGAAGTAGCAGGACAAATTCATCCCCAATTGATCATTCATCAAGAAGAAAATATGAAGGCAAACTAAATATTCTGAATAAAATTTTTCATAACAGTATAGTGTGAAAACCCCTAACTAGAAGCCAACGTATTGAATAGAAAGTAATAATTATCTCAAATTGCTTTGAGTAACCAAAGATTCAGTAAAAAAGAAATTTACATGTACTTGAGCAACATCAACACCACCGCATTGCTGTTGGTTATCATGGCTGTCACGATTCATGACTTCTTTTCTCTCCCCAACAAAGAACTTGGTCGAAGAAGTAAATCATGCAGAACAGAAAAGGAGCACCAAAGAATACCTTTCTAAAGAGCAGTGCGCAGCTACCGATACGAATCTGCATGCCGATGTGCGAGGTACCAAAGAAGAATGGAGGATGAATGCAGATGAAGATGAGGCAACACAATACGATGCCCGTCGCAAACGTCCAAGTCATCCACGACTCATCCAGACCAGGGTAGCCGCTCAGGCTTAGGATGAGGAACCCGTGAAGGACTAGCTGCCCGATCCTGAGAGTGAATATTTTAGTGATTTGGATGACGGCGGTTTAAATACAGAACACTGGCAAAGATATGAAGAACCTACCTTTATACATGGACAAAATGTGGCGCATCATCAGAAGGAACAAAAAATAAGATATTCATTTGTTTACACAATCAAACCTTTTCATTCATCAGTCAGTTCAAAACAAAATGAACACATTGAAGATGTACGAGCTGACTAACTAAGGCGATCAAAATTTCAAAGAAACCAAAGATTCCAGGTAAAGATCCAGAATGAAACTTTAAAAGTTTGTCTATGATAGGAATTCTTGTGATATTCCAAAATTCATAATACTGATCATTGTCCTTTCATACAATCAGGACCCATGCTAGAGAAGTGTCTGTTGTTAGATTACATGTTAGTTTTGGCCTCTCTAACCACAACAATGATAAGACTGTTCAACAATGGAATATGACAAAAGTTAAAATAAACATCATTAATAGATTTTAGGTCAGTGAACACGAAAATATCACATGAAATTGCCTGCTAGCTCAGATTTTTGAGTTTTTTTTATTGTTTCAATTCCACATGCAACGCTATGGGAATATAATTGCACGAATAGCAGTTAACAACTACATGTCGACTTTTGGCCTGTCGTTGGCGGTTGACATCCGGAGCATCTCTGGGGATCATCCAGCAAAAATGTGGTGGATTGGAGACAGACCAGTTTTCTTTGTTGTGCTGTATCATTGCCGAAAGGTCGTGACGAAATCGCACTCCTTGTTTGTCACTGAAAGGCCCGAAATTCGCTTGGAAAACAGTGTGTAAACGAGCATTGATGAAGCAGTAGTAAAATTGACTGAAACTATAATGACCGCATACAATCAATGTTGCCCAATTGTAACTCGTACAGTTACCCCGAAAATAAACAAAAGCCCTGGATTACTGGTGAAATCGTGATAAACATAAAGAAACGTCAAGCGTACCTAGCCCTCCTTTGTGAAGGGCGGATATCTAGAGAAACATATAACCGATTCAGAAACTATTTGACAAATCAGGTAAGAACATCAAAAAAGAACTACTTCACGGGCAAGTTTACACAATTTAAAGCTGACGTTAAAAAGTCTTGGCGCCTCCTTAACTCCTGCTGTAAACCGAATAACGCTGATAAAAAGAAAATTAAACATATTGTTCAAGATAATGTAAAATACCATGAGAAGAAATAAATTGCTAATCTCTTTAACAATTTCTTCGTAAACGTAGGGAAAACTATAGCTAATGGTATTCCAAGTGAACCTGCTGATCACCTGAAATACATGGATCAAATTCGAGAACACGACTCCTTTTTCTTTACGCCTACCAACTCTTCCGATGTAATTGCGTGCATAAACAACCTGAAAAATAAATCGAGTGGGTTACAAACGTTTCCGACAAAAGTACTTAAAATTATTGCTGATATTGTATCCCCGCTGATATCCAATCTTATTAATCAATCTCTCATCCTAGGCACTTTCCCGAACTCACTTAAAGTTGCTAGAGTAACCCCTATCTTTAATAGTGGTGAAAAAACCAGTGTAAACAATTATCGACCTATCTCCGTACTAGCAATTATTAGCAAAGTATTCGAAAAGATTGTATATAAAAAGTGTACTCTTATTTTGAATAAAAATCATTTCTTTACGATAAACAATACGGCTTTCGCTCTAAAAAATCAACAACACAGGTTATATTAAATCATTTACAATTCCTCTATTCTAATATAGATGAAGGAAAGCCTGTCTTCTCTGTATTTCTTGACTTTCGAAAAGCATTCGATTGTGTGGACCATAAAATACTACTCTCGAAACTACACTGTTACGGCATTCGAGGGATTGCCCATGATTGGTTTAGATCATACCTAACAATAGGAAGCAATACGTTGTCATTGACGATGCAAAATCAGACCTACAGACAATTAGCCATGGAGTTCCACACGGATCTGTTCTTGGGCCTCTCATGTTTCTGATTTTTATCAATGATATTGTAAAATCTACATCATTCTTCAAATTCATACTTTTTGCCGATGACAGTACGCTTTCTGCGGTCCTTCCGAACCAAAATCCTGCTATGATTGTGGAGAGTATAAATACTGAACTTCACAAAGTTTCATCGTGGCTCAAAGCTAATAAAATAAGCCTTAATATTGATAAAACAAATTATATTACATTCTCATACAAGAAAGATGTATCTCTCCCATGCATTAAAATTGGCGAAGGTGAAATCGAAGAAACCAACTCATGTAAGTTTGTGGGCATCATAATAGATAAACATCTGACCATCAAAGAGCACATCACTCATATTAGTTCTAAATTATCAAAATCCATCGGAATCCTAAATAAAGTTGAAAAATTACTGCCTGAAACAGCTTTACAAATGCTCTACCGAACGCTCATTTCTCCATACTTGCAATACGGAATAGAAGCATGGCACGGAACTGATAAAAATAAAACCATCAAAATTTTTACTCTGCAGAAAGGAGCTATCAGAGCGGTACAGAACCTAGAATATAATGCTCACACAAATGATTCTTTCAAAAATTTACAAATACTTAAACTTTCGGATCTCTAAAAAATCTCCATTTGTAATTTCATTTACAAAACATTAAAAAATGATGGCGACAATAGCCTAAGACGATTATTAACTCCACAAAGTGGTCATCAAAACCATTTAACCCGAAATAGAAGTAAATTCATGCTTCCTTATTGCGTCCAGCTTTTGCTCACTACTTAATCTTCAACGTACATTACAGTAGAGACAACACAGAGTAAACCACAATCTTGGGCCAATCTATCCCTTATTATACTTTGAAATGAGCAAGCACCACCAGTGTGCATTTTATTGAGCATTCACAACGCTCACATTCCCATATTATACCCCAAATGTCACAACCACACCACCCACCTTCCCTCGTTATACGCCACCTATCAGAACCACCTTCCCAGGCCATACTCCACACGCCACAACCACCACCACCACCACCACCACCACCACACCCATCTTGCCCCGCAGAACTGAGTGATTGCGTTTTGAAGTCACGGTCACACTTAGGCAAACGAGCAAGTGTGACCGTGACGAGACCGCGTTCAAATTAGTGGCGGCCGTGTGTCGGCTGATGAGGCCCTCCTGTGGGTAATGGAGACAATGAGCACTGTTATATATGCGATTAACTGTTTCAAGTTTAAATTGCACTGCTGGGGCATCCATCTGTACCTAGGAATACAAAATAGGAGAGTAAGCCTAATAAGTTGCAAACTCTGAACAAGGTGTGTTGCTTAATATGTTTCTCACTTACACGAAGAGTTGGTAGAAAGAGAAATAGAGTACTAAGGCATTGTCGTAAATGACACTTAACTAGAGATGTTCTGTTGAGAACTATTATCACATATCGCCTTAAGTTAATGACGGTCTTAAAATAAAGGCTCTTTGAAGGGTTTTGGCTAGAAAAAACACTTTGAGTACTCAAGTCGACATCTGTAACCCTACGTCAACGTAAATTGTAGAAAAATCCAGGTTCTGAGCTGATCCTTCTTCATCAAAACTTATCCCATAATAGAATAGTAGAAACATATCAATTGTATTGAAAACTAATCTTGGTACAGTATGTACTGTTCAATTATTAATTTCCTTATTCACAACTCATTAAAATCACGAACTCATTTCAAAGTTTTTGACCATTAATTTCAGGCAGAAAGTGGAATGAAGAAAAAGCGGTACGGGTTGCGCATAACTAATTTAAGGCGAGACTACCTGAAACACAAAATATATGTGTGCAATGATTAAAATTAGTCGTAAGTTTTCAATCGGTCACGAGACCAGAGAGGCAACTCTCAGGTTACCAGTGTGCACGGGACGTCAAAAATGAAGGGATTCGATATTTTCCTCATATATATAAATCCTCCAGATGTGGTAGACAAACAAATATATCCATCCTAATAGTACCAGCGAATAAAATAGTCTTGAACTTGTGCACTGGCAAAATTCGTGTCACAGATACGGTGATTAAGCATCCTTAAAGTCAAATAAGCTGTTTCCTAAGAAGCAGACACCAAACAAATAAATAAACACGCCAAGGGTAATATCAGGTGAGAAGATTATTGCTATTACCTCAAAGACCGCATGCATGTGTTGAGCTGAGCTCACGTGCTGTATATAAGCTCCACGCGCGTGAACGCTGCCCTTGTCGTCCCTACGGATTTCCAGTTTCTCGGGCTGAAATGAAGAAAACGAACGAGGAAGAAAAATTAAAAATCAAAAATACATGAAATAAAATTGGAAAAAGATTGGCGTAGCAGAATCTTAAACCATCACAGTTACAGTAGAAGAATTTGCAGCTAGTAATAATTTGTTTACTGAGGCATTTCAAAATTTCTTCGTCGTGATGCGTTGTACCCACGGTATACGATACAAGGTAGGTTCAAACCAGTCTTTTTTTTCTTTGACGGTGTGGGTTTGCTGACGTCACGGCAACGAACCAATACCAGCGTTCAGATTGCATCTGGTAGCACTGCTACCCTCAAATCTGGCTGCACTATTGGCTTAACGACATGGCGTTTTGGTGACGTCATAAAGTTTGTTTGAAATAAAGCCTTTCTATTGGCTAGCAGAACAAGAGGAGGTATATTTTCTATCATAGAAATGACCCTACATTGTTTCATCTACCGTGGTTAGACCGCAATTAAGTCGCCGTATCCAAGAGCAGGGATGCGACCTTCCAAGTTAAGGGCAAAAAGTAAATTCAATTCAATTTGCTTAACAAAAATGAACAAAATTATCATCTAACCGAGTGCCCCTTCCGCCTTGTGTGACAATAATACTCTTTTCTGACGCTCGGAAGCACATTATGACAGCATTATTTAAGCAGTCAACTTCACGAATTGCTCCGCTCGTGTTGTAAAATGTTCCAGTTGGAATTTTCCAACAATTCTTACCTAGTTTCTGACTCCTTAAAATTCTTTTGTGCCAGCAGTATTTATGTGGAAAATATAAATACTTGGTGTGATAAAGCATTTTATGCAAATAGTACACATCAAGCCAGTATGCTGATTTCTACTAACAGGGGAAAGATAATTCTGAATTTCTATCCCGTCGATTTTCAAATCTTAGAAGTATAGTTATTTACAAAAAAGCGTTATGCACACATTCCTTGATATTGCAAAATCCTTAGCTCATATTGCAACGTTAGTGGATATTAACAAAAACGTTTACCATCAATGCTTCACTGGCATAGATTTTCTATTACTTGTATTTATACGCATTAGCATAATCAGAATAACTTAACGATGGAATCCATTTTTAAGTTTTTTCTTAATCATTGTTCGACAATTAACATAAGTATTGTAAAAACCATGTAAATCAACTAAGGATCTTTGTGTAAAGACATTTTGGAAACAGTAACATTTTGTCGTATTAACTTTATTGTAAACAAATTGCGTTTATTTGCTTTCCGATATACATCTCGTTCTTTTTTGGGAATAGTATTCTCCACCTCGACGCTACTCTACTATTAGGGTTTCTCAACGACTGGGCAAGTTAATGATTCGCCTACTTATGCGTTTAAATTTGAATTTAGTCAGCTAGCTCTCGAACCTGCGCGTAGATATCCAAGTTTTTAAGTAGAAGGTCCTTCAAGTGACATATGAGAAATCAGTTTCACAGAATTTTACAAACAATGAACCAGAACTTACAAATTGAAAAGTTTCCATAGAATTTTCAATACTAATTTAAAATTTCATAGAACTCCGAAGAATAAAAAAATGTTGAAGAAAGAAACGAAAGCGATGATCCGAGGGAGCTATGATCAGGATCAGAAGCAGAAACATTAAGATCAGTGTGAATAGTTGACGCCTGGGTTCCATATTTGCAGTTAGGTTTTTTAAATAACTCTTCCAGGTTAAGATATATATTAGGCCAAGCTTTCGAACTCACAAGTGGAGTTCGTCATCAGGGCTGAAACATTCACAAGAGCCGGACGTATATGGCTACACACGTACGTATCTATGATACAGTCTTCTAAAGTAATTAGTATTAGGCGGGCTTCGACTTGGTACTGAGTACCAAGTCGAATACTCAGTACCAAGTCGAAGCCCGCCTAATACTAATTACTTTAGAAGACTGTATCATAGATACGTACGTGTGTAGCCATATACGTCCGGCTCTTGTGAATGTTTCAGCCCTGATGACGAACTCCACTTGTGAGTTCGAAAGCTTGGCCTAATATATATCTTAACCTGGAAGAGTTATTTAAAAAACCTAACTGCAAATTAAGATCAGTGTGAGCACATGGATCAGTATTATAATTGGGATGGGAGCAAAATCAGAATAAACATCACGATCACGACTAAAATCAGTATTAGTGTCAGTGCCAGGATTAAGATCAGACTCAGTGTTAGGATCAGGACCAGCATCAGGATCATGGCCAGTGTTAGTGTCAGTATAAAAATCAGTATTTACAACAACTATCGGAATCAGCTTTATTGTGGCGATCAGGTGAGTATCAGGAACAAAATAAGCGTGTCAGGGTCAGAACAAACGTTAGTGTGAAGACTTGGACGGGGATCAGTATCAGCAGCAGGAACAAAATATGAGTTAAAGTTAGGGTCAAAACCAGCATTAGTGTGAAGATCAAGGACAAAATTAGCCTTAGTGTCTGAGTCAGCATTAGTGAGAAGATATCAGGTGTTCAGGATGAGAACGCGCACGAGTGTGGAGAGATCAGGATGAAAACGAGCACGAGTGTTAAGATCAGGCAAGTAAGGGGAGCAGCGGAACTTGCCTGGATGTTCGAGGCACCCCTGAGCAGGTCGATCAGCCGGTCATTGTAGAGCTCGAGCATTTGGCAGTCTACCCTCACCTCCTGCCGCGACCGCCCCTCCTCCGCCTGCTCAAAAATGCGGTCAAACGCGCGGGGTGCAATACCGGCTGCCCCCTGTGCGTGGGAAAGATTACTATAATTACCATTGTCATAATGGTTATGTTGATCCTATTCATAGATATTGATCGCGATTACTTTCAGTATTAGTTATCTTTGACGATCATCATATTGGTTATTTTGATCCTATTCATAAATATTGATCTCAGTTATTTTCATTACTATCATCATTAATGACTATTTCGATCCCATTCAGCAGTCATTATCATGGTCGCTATCATCTAACTCTTAGGGATTGTCTGTCAGAATCACAAACGGTCATCATCTTCATATGATAATTCATGGTTAAAATCATCGTCATTATCACACGCTTTATTACGATCAACAGTCAGAACCGCTCTCTTAGTCATCCATCATCATGTTAAAAATAATTACCGTTATCACCAATATAGTGCGCAGCCACTCCTTGTTGAGTGGTGTATAAAGCTAACGAATTTTTGTCCTTTTGCAAATTTTTTTTTAGAGTCAAGTTCCTAGAGCAAAAGGCGGGCGCGGAACTAGCCACATGACAAAATTGCCCAAACCTAGGCCTGTTCAGAACTATTAACAGAACATCCTAACCAGCTAATCTCATGAGATAAATATTAAAATTTTGAGCGCAACGTGCGCCACCGGTGGCCACGGAAGGGGTTTTCTTAATGTTGCTGACCGACCAAAAGAGACAAACTCAATTCTCATAAATACTTAATTAAAGCTAAACGAGGGCATCATCCATTTAACGATTACTATTTTCAAAATTGTTCATTATAACTGACTATAAATGAGTCGAATATTGAGCTCTAGTTTAACCTATTGCAGTCAAAATTGTAAAGGGATTCAATATTTGGTACACCACGATGCGACTCGCCTGTTCCCCGATCATGGTGTTTGTCGTGTTTGTACTACTTGGACACTCGCCTGTTCCCCGATCATCGTATACGTTTTGCCGGAGCCCGTTTGACCGTACATGAGGATGGTCGCGTTGAAACCGTCAAAAACATTCTGGATCAGCGCCTGCACACATCATAGAATGACTATTTAGTTCGCTGTTCTTTCTTCTTCTTCATTGTATACTTCGTTTCAACAGGTAGGGTAAGGATTTTTTTCGTTTTCATATGTCTTCATATGAGAGCGAGCGTAATGAAAGACAAGCTGATGTAGTTCGGCGCACTTCATATGAGTTAATGAGAGACGAGCTGAGCTAGTTCGCCGCCTTTTAAATGAGTTAATGAAAGACAAGTTGATGTAGTTCGGTGCACTTCATATGAGTTAATGAAAGACAAGCTGAGTTAGTTCGCCGCATTTTAAATGAGTTAATGAAAGACAAGCTGATGTAGTTCGGTGCACTTCATATGAGTTAATGAAAGACAAGCTGAGTTAGTTCGCCGCCTTTTAAATGAGTTAATGAAAGACAAGTTGATGTAGTTCGGTGCACTTCATATGAGTTAATGAAAGACAAGCTGAGCTAGTTCGCCGCATTTTAAACGAGTTAATGAAAGACAAGTTGATGTAGTTCGGTGCACTTCATATGAGTTAATGAAAGACAAGCTGAGTTAGTTCGCCGCATTTTAAACGAGTTAATGAAAGACAAGTTGATGTAGTTCGGTGCACTTCATATGAGTTAATGAAAGACAAGCTGAGCTAGTTCGCCGCATTTTAAACGAGTTAATGAAAGACAAGTTGATGTAGTTCGGTGCACTTCATATGAGTTAATGAAAGACAAGCTGAGCTAGTTCGCCGCATTTTAAACGAGTTAATGAAAGACAAGTTGATGTAGTTCGGTGCACTTCATATGAGTTAATGAAAGACAAGCTGATGTAGTTCGGTGCACTTCATATGAGTTAATGAAAGACAAGCTGATGTAGTTCGGTGCACTTCATATGAGTTAATGAAAGACAAGCTGAGTTAGTTCGCCGCCTTTTAAATGAGTTAATGAAAGACAAGTTGATGTAGTTCGGTGCACTTCATATGAGTTAATGAAAGACAAGCTGAGTTAGTTCGCCGCATTTTAAATGAGTTAATGAAAGACAAGTTGATGTAGTTCGGTGCACTTCATATGAGTTAATGAAAGACAAGCTGAGCTAGTTCGCCGCATTTTAAACGAGTTAATGAAAGACAAGTTGATGT
Source organism: Morinoia aosen (assembly GCA_030386875.1). Lineage (NCBI taxonomy): Eukaryota > Metazoa > Arthropoda > Malacostraca > Amphipoda > Talitridae > Morinoia > Morinoia aosen. Next base: position 44,189,404 of record CM059561.1, on the reverse strand, counting down.
AGTTCGGTGCACTTCATATGAGTTAATGAAAGACAAGCTGAGTTAGTTCGCCGCATTTTAAACGAGTTAATGAAAGACAAGCTGATGTAGTTCGGTGCACTTCATATGAGTTAATGAAAGACAAGCTGATGTAGTTCGGTGCACTTCATATGAATTAATGAAAGTCAAGCTGAGTTAGTTCGCCGCCTTTTAAATGAGTTAATGAAAGACAAGTTGATGTAGTTCGGTGCACTTCATATGAGTTAATGAAAGACAAGCTGATGTAGTTCGGCGCACTTCATATGAGTTAATGAGAGACAAGCTGAGTTAGTTCGCCGCCTTTTAAATGAGTTAATGAAAGACAAGTTGATGTAGTTCGGTGCACTTCATATGAGTTAATGAAAGACAAGCTGAGCTAGTTCGCCGCATTTTAAACGAGTTAATGAAAGACAAGTTGATGTAGTTCGGTGCACTTCATATGAGTTAATGAAAGACAAGCTGATGTAGTTCGGTGCACTTCATATGAATTAATGAAAGTCAAGCTGAGTTAGTTCGCCGCCTTTTAAATGAGTTAATGAAAGACAAGCTGATGTAGTTCGGTGCACTTCATTTGAGTCAATGAAGGACACGCTTCGATAAGATGAAGTGCCTATTATAATCGTTACATTTCTGCGTATAAATACCTAGGCCCAAAACGAAATAATGAATTTATGGAGGAGGGAATGGAGATTTAGACTGAGTCGGTTTTTCTAAGCAGTTAAAGAAGGAAAATCGAGGTCCAATTTTAGATTTTGCTGCGCACCAGATCAAAGGTTTTTTATATGTTGTAGCGCAGCTTCAAAAACTATAATAAACAAATGAAACTCGAGAGCATAACGCTGTTATAAAGAACAGTTGAGACAAGTTTCTCAGATGACCCAGTTTTTTAGGGTCATCAGTGGATGGAATACTTTGCGCAGGAAATATTCTACCCCAACGGATGCTGAAATTCGTCATAGAAGAACGATAAAACTATCTTACTGAAGTGCTTGGAGACAGAGATTTCATTACGATAGATAAATTTTCATTTATAATTTCAAATTTAAATTAAATCTATAAACTTTTCCAACAAGAAGCAATTCTTACTTCTGTGTTTCATACAAACCTTACGAGGAACTCAACAAAACACGTTACAACCTCAATAATTTACAGAAATTGTAGCGACAACAGCGGAGTTCCATTCCATGCTCACATAGAAGGCATCGTACACAATCTACGAGCACTGCAGTTTCTTTCATCTATTGACCTCTGGGAAAAAATTACTTATTCAGTAAAACACAGAGAATATGACAGTGACCCTCGGAGGAATCCACTTACTAGGCTTCATGGAAAGGCCTTGTGTCTGAATTCTTTCAAAACAAACCGACACAACACCACAACGCGTGATGAATGGAATTCTTGTGTGAGGTACGGAGAAAATTGAGATCCGTTTTTGAGACCTACAGGGGATCGGTCAAGCCGTTCTCACGCGCTTCACCATAACAATAATTGTACGCGGGAATTGGAGCCAGCAGTGGAGTGTGGCGATGCTGCAGGTCGCGCGACGTCGGTCATACACGAGCCATTTCTGTTACGGTTTCTTTAATATTCATCAAACGCTACAAGGAGCAGTCGCTTGTTAATAAATGGCGTTGTAGGTCTAGCCTAAATCACGTTCTAAATCACGCTGTGGGTCTAGCCTAAATCACATTCTAAATCATGCTGTAGGTCTAGCCCAAATCACATTCTAAATCACGCTGTAGGTATAGCCTAAATCACATTCTAAGTCACGCTGTAGGTATAGCCTAAATCACATTCTAAATCACGCTGTGGGTCTAGCCTAAATCACATTCTAAATCACGCTGTAGGTATAGCCTAAATCACGTTCTAAATCACGCTGTGGGACTAGCCTAAGTCACATTCTAAGTCACGCTGTAGGTATAGCCTAAATCACATTCTAAATCACGCTGTAGGTCTAGCCTAAATCACATTCTAAATCACGCTGTGGGTCTAGCCTAAATCACATTCTAAATCACGATCTAAGTCACGATGTAGGTCTAGCCTAAATAGCATTCTAAATCACGCTCTGGGACTACCCTAAATCACATTCTAAATCACGCTGTGGGTCTAGCCTAAATCACATTCTAAATCACGATTTAAGTCACGCTGTAGGTCTAGCCTAAATCACATTCTAAATCACGATCTAAGTCACGCTGTGGGTCTAGCCTAAATCACATTCTAAATTACGATCTAAGTCACGCTGTAGGTCTAGCCTAAATCACATTCTAAATCACGATCTAAGTCACGATCTAAGTCACGCTGTAGGTCAAGCCTAAATCACATTCTAAATCCACCACAATTAGCCCATCAGAGATGTAGAGCATATTCAGGTGTGAAGTTAAAGAACGTAGCGCGTGATCTTCTTTACTACTCACAGAACAACGCTGAGGTCAAATTCAGGGATTCCTAAAACCATTGATAACAGCCTGTAGGGAGTGGTGTATATTTTATTGCTAAATATTTAAAAGTAATGATTAAAATTGCGGATATTTTTTTATTATTTTAGGAATTCCTTATCCACTGCAAAGATGATCTCAAGATAGGGAAGAGAACGGTCCCTTCAGGATGAACTTGAGAAAGCGGGAAATCTATGCACGATGTGTGGCCTCACACAAGATATCCTGCGCACAGAAACAGCAAGTTAGAAAGGAAGATGAAGAAACGACGAAGAAGAGAGTTAAGAGAAGACATGTAAACTGAAGAAAGCAAAGTGCGCAGGAAAGATAGAAGTCCCTGAGGGCTATCTTTGGCTGAGGTAACTTAGCAATATCCTCCCTTAGTTAAGAGCAAAGAAAATTCCGAGATAGGTAAAAAATATTCCTCAGTAAGCGTTTCATAGTTCAGTTCCATGATCACTTGAGTAAAAATCGGTAAAACTTTAAAGTGAAATATTAAATGGCATTAAAAAATTCACTGGTAACTGGCAAGTTTAATACACAGGCAGTTACCTGTTTACCAATTGGAGGAGATACAAGTTGTCTCAGTTATTCAGGTTACGGCTTGGCTTTAAAAATAACAAGACAAGAGAATCCTGAGGTCATTTGGAGTTGACGCTGAACCTAAAATTATGTTATCGAGATAAGATAGTGGAACATTTTTTGCGTATGATTGCGTACTGCCGAGTGTATTAGCTCAATACTCATACAAACGATGCTCAGAGCACCGATTACCGTGCTCTGTCTCTCTCATATAGAGATTTCTAAACTCTGTCCGAAAAATTGTCTCACGAAGTAAAATTACTGTGTGCGAAATATTTTCACATTTTTCAGAAACATGTCATTTTTGCCAATAATTTCAAGGTGTTTTTTCCGGGTCAATGATACGCTTTCTATAGAGATACGAGTCTCTCTGGCGTACAATTACGGTTGCGTGGCAGTGCATACCGTCGTACGTTGGCATGACGCCACAAAATTTTTAAATCAGAGTTGCAAAACACTATTGGAGCAGCTAAGGATTAAGCTAACACGGCCATTTTAGTCAGCAGTTCGCCATCACGATTAAAAATACCATCTTCCAAAATCTACAACTGACTTCAAAATTTTAGATTCAGTTTCAATTCCTAATGATGTTAGAATTCTATCCCCTCCAAATAGTCAATAGATTTCGCTTTATTGAACCTGATCAGTTCGATTTTTTGTGTGATTCCTACTGCTTGTTACAGAACTATTTGATCTTTTATTTCAAAGATGTACTGATTCTTGCGAATCCAATTATGGATCTGGACTATACAACGTTACCCGAGGGAATAGAACAGCCTCTATCGAAATTTTTTCTTTCGTTTTCAAGTGGTTAGTGAATTTGGAATTCAAGAAAATGACAGAAACAATACGCGACAAAAAATGATTTGTAAATTATAGTTAATACATTATACCGAGAATTGAAATATGAATTGGTGGATGTGTTAAAGGATATGTTGGACTCGTGTAAATGTAGCAGGATATGATGAGCTTCCATGAGAGAAATTGAGCAACGGACGTAATCTTACTGACAGCCACTTTATACTCGTACTGCTGCAGGGGGGCTGGTGCAGTCATCACTGCACTCACTACCGCACCTATAGTGCAGCCACCAGTGGAAACACTACTACAACCACTACTGCAAATTTTGCATCTGCAAGCACTACTACAACCACAGCAAGCACTACTGCCGGTATTACAGCATTTATGATACCACTACTTTAACAACGCAAGCACTACTGCAATTCCACCGCAATGCCATTGGAAGCACAATTGCAACTACTGTAAGCACTACTCTGCAGCCACTATTGAAAATGCTGTTACTACTCCACGCCCTCCTGCACTGCTGGTCGCAGTGTGAGTCGCGCGACGCATTCGACAAGAACCTTCATACAAAATCCCTCAAAATTCAAGTTCACTCTAATGTTATCGTCTTGGAAGGGTTAGCCATTACAAGATTACGCGCTATCAGTACGAACATTTTGCAGAAATTAGCCCCTTGCATGACATGACTCTAATCCATCAGTTATAAACAATTACTATTTTCTCTGGACGACAGAGCAAATCCTAAGACTTTTATTTCGAGATAGCCTATAGGCTGAATCTAGTCTAATAGTCCTCAGGGATCATTTGACTTAGCTGACATCGGAGACCATTCGATCAAATATTCATCAGGGACTAAATTATTTAATTAAATCCATATCAGTGAGTACTCGATCCTGCCGTCATCAGGGATTATTTGAGCTTACAATCATCGAAGACCATATGTCCTAACAATCATTAAAAGAGATATCAAAAACCACTTGTCCCAACAATCAATAAAAATACCCATCAGCGAAGACCACCCTAACAATCACAAAAAAACAATACTCGAAAACCATTTGCCCAACGATCACTAAAAGAACAATCATCGAAGGCCACTAGCCTCAATAATCATTAAAAATACCAATAGTCGAAGTCAATTTGACCCAAAAATTACTAAAAAGAACAACCATCGAAGACCACTCCTACAATCACTAAAAAGAACAACCATCTAAGACCACTCCAACAATCACTAAGATGAACAACCACCTATAAGACCACCCCAACAACCACCAAAACGAAGCCATGAGAGCAGCCACTCACGTCGGTGTCCTCAAAAACTGCCTCCTACGTCTCGCCGGGCTTGAAGACGCGGTCGAACGAAAAACTTCGGTAGCCGCGTGCGGAGGTGACGCCGAGCGAGTAATGGTCCTCCACCTGCGCCACGACGTCACCTCCCCGCCGCCTCTCGAGCTCCGTGAGCGGCCGCAGCCGGCAAAATACTCTAACTTTCCCTTTCATATCTTGAATCTGGCGGAGTTCGAACGGAAGATAGCATGAACTCCGATTAGAAAGGTTGGGTAGTTAGTTTCAGAATTTCTGAATAGAAAGGCGGGGCAGTTAACACCAAAATTCCTAATTAGGAAGGTGGAGCAGTTAACATCAAAGTTCCTGAATAGAAATGAGGGGTAGTTAAAATCAAAATTGTAAACAGAAAGAAGGGGTTGTTAAAATATTCCTGAACAGAAAGGTAGCAAAGATAGGGAAGCTTTCTAAACGGAGAGGCAGGATAGTTTTAATTTTTTTGGACTGAGAGGTGGGATAGCTTTGAACTTCCTGGATGGAACGATGGATGCAAATCTGATGTCCCAATATGAAGCTCAGCATTACGAGTTGGAAGGAAGATGGGTGTACTTTAAATTATTAGGTAGTTCTAACACGGTAAACATCCTGTCTTGATAAGTAAAAACGATTATCACAGATTAAATTAACCATGTTAGGTTAAGCCTCCATAAACACGACAAAAGTGTTTCAGAGAGAGGAACGAAGAAGCCACCGTTTAGTGTGGAGTTTAGGGTAAGGAGGAATCTATGCAAAAAGAGAGTTCCTTCTCAAGATTCCTGCGCATAGTAACAGTACCTTGAGAAAAAGTTTATGAAACAAGATGGAAGGTGCCGGAAAACACGACAGCCGTGAACCGAAAAAAGGATGATCCTTAACTAAACAAAACAGTTATTCAACTATGACAAAACGGAAGCCTAACTATAACGTTCAGCTCTGGACCTTACATTTTCGCCTTGAAAGTGCTGAATCCCATAGATACGATAGCTGTACCTCCCCATACCGTAAGAGGCGAGTATCACAGAGGTACTCAGTAAAGTTTAAGCTAAAATATCACTAAAAACAAACAAAACTTAAGTGCTTCGGTTGGCACAGCTTGCTACGTTCGAAAAAAAGGCATGAGCAACTCAATGAGACGTTAATGTAAAACGAGATCAAAGAATAAAAAACGAAGACGCTCGTACTGGACGGTACTTGTGTCGCCCCCAGAAAGAGACCTAGAAAATTTATTAGTCGTACCTATGTCTACAAATCAAGACCCTCAACAGATTCCTGCAACAGATGTTACCAACTTGAGGGTAGGTAGCAAAAGTAACCACGGTTAATGTGCACTGACGAGAACAGACCCTAGATAAGGATATAGCCCTGAGTGTCGCTTAAGTATCCCATACGTTTCCGCGAAACGCATGACCGCCAAAATGCGCAAGACAATCTGCTACTACATACTTCGGTCTGACATTACTCGTCAGTTTTGTGCTCTCGGAAGAAAACATGGCAATCAGTTTTCTATTCGCATAAATCAGGAAGTAACTAATATAATGTATTTCCTCTTTCAGGAAGCACCAGAGAATGACGGCATATAATTATATATAATCGTCCACGAAACAGAAGCAAGCGCTTCGTGAAAATGAACAAGCGAATTAAACATCGGCGGTAATTCCACGCCAATTTCCAAGCTGTTCATAATATTCCATTGCAGGTTTTTAAAGAAGGAATTAACTCGATTGCAATTGTCACTTCCCCTTGCATTCATAAATCTAATTTTTTCGATGAGACATCTCAGCCGGAAGCTAACGTTTGTCATTCTTTACTATGAATTCGAAAACAATTTCTCCACGTCATAAATGCCTAAACGTTAGACACAGCGCTGACACATTTACGCGCATAATTGTTAGCTTTCTCACTACCGTACATTAGTGCATATACGTCATCCCAAACCCAGACACATTTTGATGTGAAAACATTAGCACCTACATATTTAAGCCCGTAAACGTCAACTCAAGCACCAACATAGTTCAGTGCGCAAACGTCAGCTCAAGCACCGACGCATTTCAGTGCGTAAACATTTGCTCCAGCACAGACGCATTTCAGTGCGCAAGCATTAGCTTCATCACGAACGTCTATAAGTGCATACACGTCCTCTCAAGCACAGACGCATTTTTACAGCGCACGCGTCAGCTTTATCTCAAACGTCTGTAAGTGCATACACGTCATCCAAAACACAGACGCATTTCAGTGTGTACTCGTTAGCATAAACACGTTAAAGTGAGATGTCAGCTCAAGCATCAACGCAGCTGAGTGCCGTAACAAACACGGGTCACGAACAGCACTGTGGTCTGGTGGTGGCATTGGCTTTCTCTCCCATACAAGAGCACGCGGGAAGCTGACGCAGACAAAAGTGGTGAATTGGCCATGACTCTGCGCTCACAGGGGATATTTAGCTCCGCTAGGTGCGCCCAGTCAACGCAACACAAAAACACGCGTCATCGTCAGAACTTGCTTGTCTGTCGCAGATGAGTAACCGGCCTAAAGGATCTACATGGACCGATTCTAAAACTCAAAATACCGAAATTCCATTTACAAGGTTTCTTTTGCCGACAAACGGCGATAGAAAGCGTTAATATAAAAGAGAAAAGGGATTGTTTTGTTTGAAATTTGGTTGTACCACGACATTATTGTTCCTTCTATTTTGACAGTCGTATCTACTCAAGCTATGAGGGTCACACAAGTCAAGACCCTAATGACTACACACTTTCACACAGAGCAAATCTTAAAGACCAACTAACACACACCGAGCAAGCAAATGGCTTCACTAGCCGAAAAAATCCTCAATGACCAACACACACCGAGAAAATCCTAAACAACCGACACACCAAGACCGTCCAACCCACCTGATTATAGTACTTTTTACGGAGCTCACTCTCTCTTTTCAGGTCCTCGGCCAGGACGCGGTTTTCTTGGCGTAGAGAGAGGCACGCGTCCTCTGAACGGCAGAGGGTGGAGCGCATCGCAGCTTTTTCCTCCGAGGCAGCAATCTTCTCGTGGGAAAAAGGGGTATTTTATTGTTAGGATGGGACCTTGGACCGATCAATTGTTTCAGTATTGGGAAAAAATTGCACCTCATCACTAATTTCACAACCTTGTCCCAAAAAAATCCCTATGGCGGAATATAAATATTTTTATTAGAGACCTTGGTACCGATTAAATGTCCCAGCAATGGAAAGTAATTACTCCAAGGCCTTGATTTCACAACCTGATCCGAACGCAAAAGCGCTCAATGACGGATTATAAATATTACTATCCTTCAGGGAACAGGTAGATGAGTCATTTTGTGATTCAATACCCAGGGGGAAAATGTGTAAGGGGCCGAGCTTAGAGTAGGTAGGTCTTTTTTTTGTTGAAATAAAATATCTTTGTTATGTCATAGGCCATATTTCTTCGGTTCTCTGCTGTCCTGGTTTTCAGCACCTTTGACTATCTTTTTCAACTTTTATTTTCTTTCGTAAACTACTTTCTCAACTTACTGTTTTTATGCGCACGGGATCCTTTGCGGGAACACCCTTTGTGCATAGATTCCTTGTTCCCTTAACTCCATAATAAATGGTGGCTTCATCCTTCCTCTCCATGAACATCTTTGTTGTGGTAAAGGGAGGCTAAAACTAATTTATAATCAGTCAATTATTGTGATTCAATTACACATATAAGGAGAAATCAAAACTCGTCATAGAAATAACTTATGTCATAAAAATAAATAAAATTAGGTTAGTTAGGGTTTCTATGTGTAATTCTGTCATAATGTGCTGACATTTTTTCGAGTTTTCCAGCTAGCCGGCAGGCAAAGAATAATTTGAGTTGAATTTACAGAAGGTGAATAGATTTTTCTAAATATGAATAGGTCAAAAGTAAAACTAGAAACATTTTATCTGAAGGAAAACGGAATTATTCATGTGGGTACTCATTTGCTAATATTTCAGAGTTTCTAAACCCAAATTTCTCATATATGCACATGTGTATATTCTTTTGCAAACGAATTATTTCGTTTCTAGAGTTAAAATTATTTTACTTCAGATGAAACGTAGGATACAATTAATTGTGTATTTCGTTTCTGTGAAAAAATTGCGATATTAGAGGTTCGAAACAGGCAGTCGTGTTGTATTCCTTTTTTTTACTTTTTTGAAACAACTTTAGTTTTTTTAATAGGACTTAGTATTCAGAAAACCCACCATGAAATAAAAAAGGTGAATTAATAGCATGAATAAATTTTTTTCATGCACTCTATAACGAATTTTAAATGAATGACCAATTTTAGTATTTTCAGGACATTTAGCAACAATAATCTGTAGCCTTTGGCATCTGTTACTTCACTTGGCATCGCTGAGTCTTAGCCATGGTAGACTACAGGAGGTAAAGTCACTTCCACGGGGACAGCCGCACACGTTCGCTAATTCGACAAGCCAATCGAAAGCTTCATTTCAAACAAGCCGGATGACATCACTCGCACGCAACATGTCAGCGGCGGCAGCATGCGTACTACCACGCAGCTCACTCTGCCGTTCCAGACGTACGATCCACAACAGGACCGAATGCCGGTGTGCCTCAATGTGTCCGGATATGGATTTTTGAATTCCTACGGCTACGTGCAGATCTACCAGAACTTCAAGGTTATCGATCTTCAATTTAGTCAAGCCGGCAGCTTCGTGAATTGAAAGCCCTTTCTAAACAATAGGAAAATTAACTTTTTTCATTCAAACAAGACGTTTTATTACCTTTTCATGCAGATGAGGCTGACGATTGCGCACCGGATCGTAGGGATAATATAAAATTCCGTTATTATTATTATATAAGAAACTTTTAGCCTCCCTTAACTGCACGACAAAGATGTTCTAAGAGAGGATGGAGGAAGGCACCATTTAGTATGGAATTGAGGGAACGCGGAATCTATGCACAAGGTGCACAGAAACAGGAAGCTAAGAAAGAAGTTCATGAAACAAGAAAAAGTTGAAGAAGAAAGTAGTAGGTGCTGAAAAACAGGACAGCAGTGAACCGAAAAAAAAGGTCCGTAACAAAACAAAACCTATTCTATTTCTCTTTTATACGGTGCCTGCGAAGAAACCCACCAGTGGTCACTCAGAGAATTTTCAAAATGCTGCTGACCGACCAGGAGTCACAAACTCAACTTTGGAATGGTGTTACTCAACTTTCATTTATACTAAATGAATGCTAAATGAAGGCACGATCTATTTAATACTCTTATTTTAAAAATTTATCTATAAAATTAATTTTCATTTGAATTGAATACTCAACTTCAGTTTAACCCGCCGCAGTTAACATGTTAAGTTCACACTTCTGTAACACACGTTTAGTTCAGCATGCACGCGACGTACGCAATGAGTCGACACTTTGACTTCGACGGATTAAATTGAAGTACATTGTTCAACTCGATTGAATGTTAATTCAATTGTTCAGTTGAGAAATGACCAACATTGAATGAATCGTGTCAGCGATAAACTTTGAGTAAGCATTTATGAAAACTCGATTCGTGACAACTGGTCGGTCAGTAGCCTTTAAAAATCCCCTCCGTCACCACCGGGGGCTCAGGTTGCTGTAAAAGTGTTGAGCTTCAGTGAATAAAACGCGGCCTAAAAGAATCCCATGATACTTCATTTAGTTCATATGAACATATTCCTCTACGAAAAAGAACAAAAACCTTGGTATCCTCACCCAAAGCCTTCATTCAAACGCTACCTCCTCGGGGTCAAAACTTTGTGCGGCCTGACCTTAGTACACACAAACAATGCAGTAACGTTACGAAGTCACTAACGAAACTGTTGCTGACGTTACCGAGCCAACGACGTGGATCTTTAGCGACACCGAACACAATCACCACCAAGTCACATAGAACACAGAAGTCACAAAAGACCAACAGAAGTCACAAAGATCACAAAAGTCACGAATCACAAAAGTCACAAAGATCACAAAAGTCACAAAGATCACAAAAGTCACAGAAGTCACAATCAGTACTCACCAGCTGCACATTGAGTTTATTCATTTCCTTTTCCTGCTGCAGCAACCGCGCTTGCAGCTGGCCCAGGGCGCGCTGTAAGATTAGATTAGATTAGTCGTTAGTGTTAGCCTCCCTACCCGCAGCAACAAATGCAATCCAAAGAGAGGAAGTAGGAAGTCACCATTTAGTTTGGAGTTAAGGAAACGCGGAATCTACGGAGAAAGGGCATAGAAACAGTAAGTTGTGCTAGAAGATTATGAAACAAGATCAAAAGTGAAGAATTAAGTAGTAGATGCTGAAAAACAGGACAGCAGTGAACCGAAAAAGGGTGGTCCTTATCATGACAAACATTTTATATCAACAAAATGAAGGCCTACCTAACTCTCAGCTCGGGCCTTCACATTGTCCCCCTTGGAGCGCTAATTCCCATTGATACCATAATTATATCCCCTGAGGGGAGGCGCACTGTAAGCATTCATGTCATTACTTTTCTCAAAATGAGATTAGATTACAAGTTAGTTCCAGCCACTAGCTACAATAAAAGTACTCAAGAGATATTTATAGAACACTAATGTGTTCATCTATTATTCACGTTCTAAATCGTCCTTGTTAGCCCTGTGTGAATTATGTTGTACATTTCTTGGTAACCGTTGTAGAATAGTCATTTTCAAGTTTTTGACTCATGTAGACTGTTCTGTGGCAATATTATTAGCTTGGAAATATCGTATTAGCATGGAAATATTTGCGTTACGTGATGGAAGACATTTTCTACTAGTGCCTTGATTGGAATACTATTCTATACGTAGGAATAAAAATATAGTTCTGAATGTCAACCTCGCTGCCTCAGACGCAGGATTATTTAGATCCACCCATTTTACTTTCAAAAAATTACTTATACCGCAAGTCACAGAGTTCGTATTTCACTGCAACTGTTCACCAAAAAGGTTATTCTCAACTACACACTGTGACGCGAATCGTGTTTTCTTTTATAATTGTAGTTACATATATCATCAAATCTAGATAAAGCAACACTAGGGATACATTGCCCTCAACCATTTATTTAAACTAGTGACATGGGAATTACAATGCTCATGAGTGTGCATGTGTATCATATAAGTGTATTTTCCGACTTTAAGATATTTCAAAAAAACAATGTTTCGCGACATTTCTATTGGAAGTAAACTGTTTTTCTTTTTTTTCTAAGTTAAGGTATTTGAATGCGATCTTCGCTTTTATTTCAATATAAGTGCACACAAACTTATGCATTTTTCAACTAAGCGTTACGAGGATTATGTTCTCATATATACTTATATTTAAATGCACTGTCAAAATCAGATTGCGAAACGGAAGGAACTCATTTTTGTTGTGCTTTTCTGTCAATCATTTTTTACTTCAACATTTTGCAAGGGTATAACGAGACCTTATGCCAATGTGTTATTGTTAGTTAAGGATGCCATTGTTAAGTTATTATAAAACCAACGTAACAACATTTCATGTTTTTACTTTATTGGTAACAAACTTTTTCTCATTTTTTCTTTTCTATCCACCACTTTTCGATCCACTCATGAAAATGACTTCAATGTATTGCATTTCTTGTTAAATTCGTAGCCTAGTGTGTTATTTGGAGTTCACTGCCGAGTGGCCGTTTCTTCATCATTCTCATGGCGATCCCTACCTGACGCCAGAGTAAGGCTAATGATGGTGGTTAAGATCACTAATTTGAGCAGAAAAATGCTGACATTAAAAGGTTAAAGCCCGATTCACTATGAAGTTAAGGAGAACGCAGAATTATTGCACAAGGTATGTTCCCACAAAAATTAGATTATAAGTTAGTTTAACGCTCCCTAACCGCTGCAAAAATAGAGCGTATCGAAGAGAGGAAGGAGGAAGGCACCATTTAGTATAGAGATAAGAAAATGAGGAATATATGCAGAAAGGGCATAGAAACAGTAAGATGGGAAAGAAGTTCATGAAATAAGATAAAAGTTGAAGAAGAAAGTCAGAGGTGCTGAAAAACAGGACAGTAGTGAACCGGAAAAAGGTGGTCCTTTTAACATAAAAAAAACATTGTATTTCATCAAAAAGAAGGCCAACCTAACTCTCAGTTCGGGCCCTCACATTTTCCCTGGGAGCGCTAATTCCCATCGATACAATAGTTGCATCCCCCTGAAGGGTCTCTGGTAAAACAAAAACCTCTCCAACTTGAACAATAGGAATGCCTACCTTTCAACAAAATCAGGGCCTCAAATCTTCTCATTATACGTTAGTTCCCGAAGATACCATATAAATGTATCCCCTTGGGAAAGCTACTAGAATTTCACGGTTGGAATATCTCAACTGCACAACATCTACACCACAGACGACAGTATACATATAGAAATGAGGCAGGCGCTCCTTGAGAAATGCAAACATGATCGAAGCAGCACTTCACCCATGCTTGCCAATTAATTACCTCTAGATCCCGGTTTTTGTTTTTCTCGCGGGAGAGGTCGGCGGTGAGCTTTTCGTACGATTGCTCCTGGCTGTTAAACAAAAACAGCTACAATTAAATAGAATAGTAGTTCCTGCATAAGACATTGCTAATAGCAAGCATATCGCAGACCTTTTATTTGCAAGCACAAAGAACAGATTAGATTAGATTATAAGTTAGTTTAAGCCTCCCTAACCGCTGCAAAAATAGAGCGTATCGAAGAGAGGAAGGAGGAAGCCACCATTTAGTATGGAGATAAGAAAATGAGGAATCTATGCAGAAAGGGCATAGAAACAGTAAGATGGGAAAGAAGTTCATGAAATAAGATAAAAGTTGAAGAAGAAGTCAGAGGTGCTGAAAAACAGGACAGCAGTGAACCGAAAAAAGGTGGTCCTTAACATAACGAAAAACGTTTTATTTCAACAAAAAGAAGGCCTACCTAACTCTCAGCTCGGGCCCTCACATAGTCCCCCTGGGAGCGCTAGTTCCCATAGATACAATAATTGTATCCCCCTGAGGGGGGCACAAAGAACAATGTTTACATGATATAGTATTCGTAAGAATGCGACACATTTAAATCTATCTTCTTTGTAAATCATGAACCTGGACCCAAAGAGAAATTTTCCGGTGAAGTATTTCCAAACTAATCGTAACTAATGTTGAATGTTCTTCCCTCCACCGCTGACAACCCATGACAATGAGGATAATGGTAACAATTCCAAAGAAGACTCACTCGCGCTGCTGGTACTCGAGCGCGCAGGCTCCTCGCTCCAGTCGCTCGCTCCGCCCTGTAGGGAGACCCGCGTAAGTAAACATCGGAACTGATGCCGCCACTACTGCAGCAGTTTTTAATAAATGACATTTCAGCTTCGTAACCTAAGCGAAGGAGGAAGGGGAGGTAGCCTTGGATACAAATATTGTGTCTCATGTGGGCAAGGAACGTCTAGTTTGCAGGAGTAGCTCGCATGTGCTCAAATCCTTTAATATCATTGTTGCCCTTTTAAGGACGCGGTTGGGGTGAATTTCCGGATAATGGTATATTGTCGGTTAATAAACTCGTCTCATGAAGCATTTCCTTGCGCATCATTATTATATTCCTGGTTTTATCAGGCAGTCACACAAGCGTTGATTTCAGTAGTGATTCTCAGATAGATTTGTTGCGTTAGGTTTTAGGCTGTCATTTCCGTATAGGGACGTGTTGGTTCTGTAGCAGATGCCTCTGCCCAGGCAAGTTTGAAGTTGCTTGATTTTCGGGCCAGGCCTTCGGGGTTTCAGCTGCCCATCCATTCACAGCTAGATGTGCGCCTCACCCGCGTTGAAGCCCTTTCAGGCTACAACGCGGGCTGCGCTCGGCTGTTCTGGTTCAAATTGAACTGCATCCAGTATCATGATCAATCGCTACGTTCCTCCAGAGGGTGCTCTCGGTCATTTTTACTTGTAGTTGTATAAGTTTATTTGTTTAATGAAGTTATACAAAGGTCCCCAAACCTCACCTGATCGCCATCTCCAAATTTCCTTGCGCATCTAACGATTTAATTGGCTCCAAGTACGTGCATTGGTTCGTCTCCTAGAAGGGGTAGAAAACGCGCACTAGTGTGACCTTCGCGCGCGCCAATAGGTGGGTGATCTCTCCTTCCCCCTTATTACGAGTCAGTTTTGAGAAATCCTCAACGGAAATTGCAAGAGAGTTCATTCATGGTCATGCTTGACATGCTTTTGTACTCAAACGAAACATTCTGTCACTCAGTGATAAATTATGATATGACAGTGTTTTGAGTCCAGCTGCCATGAGTCATCAGTTAATTAGCTTGATGTATAAACATATAATCGCCTCCCAGAGTTTTGAAGCTACACGAATGGAAAATATACCAATCGAAAGGGCTTTAAAACAGATACAAAGCATTAGAGTTGAATTGAAAAAATCAATTTGTAAATATCTAAAAACTAATCTTTCAAAAATGCCTTTGTTCTGAAACTTGCATTTTTTGTCTTATGATCTAGATCCTTTCCCCAGTTTTAAAGGTACAAGAATGGCTAATATATGAATCGATAGAACTCAAATAGAGCTGAAAAAGCAGTGGAGTTCATTTTCAAGAAAGATTTCATTCAAAAATTATGAACTAAAGAGAAACAAATTTTAGATAAATGCTTGTGGTGAAAACTCGCCCATGTTACATTTGAAGCGTTTCATTTCCCACAGTTTTGAAGGTACAGAAATGGCATTCGTATCAATTGATAGGGATTGAAAAATTCTGGAGATCCATTGAAAAATATTTTTAAAATTCAATTCATACTGAATGTTATCTGTTAAAAATAGGAAAAAAGTTGAATTTGGAAGAAACACTTCAAATTATCGAAAAACCTTTGCACCGGATCTTTAAACAAGACTTAGCTATGTAGAAAATACTTGGCCAGGTCCGTACCTTTTAAATTGTAGGAGGAGTAGGATCTTCCGCAACACAATTTTTTCAGTTTTTTTCCAGAAAAAAATCATATATATGAATAATTTAAGAAAAAAACGAGTTCAAAAACAATTTTCGTATCATTGTACACCTATTCACCTATTGTATACATCTCAGAAAAATCCGTCGAGAACTGACGGACTTTGTGTCACAATTGTCACACAATCACAGCCAGAGATCAGTTTTTGTGAAAGCACGCTCTAAGTCAACGGAGCTTTCTTCTTTCCTTTTCTCTTTTTCTTCCCCCAAGCAGAACAGCAAGCGACGCCAGCTTTGCCGACCGCATGCATCCTGCCCCCCCCCCCTCCCGGTCACCCTTTTGTTTCTACCTACTCTTTCTACTCTTCTCGCCTATCCCTCCCCTCCCCTCCCCCCTCCCCTTCGCCCTCGTTTTCCCAATAGCAGTTTCTTCATCTAATTTTAACGGTGGTATCTTTTAATTGTTTTAATCTTTACGCGCAGCAAGCTCTCACTCGTCTTTCAATGGTTATTCTTCTCTTGGAAAACTATTCTCTCAACTTCAACTCAGTGAACTAAAAGCAATTTTTCCTCCTATCTATCAACTTCGCAATGTATCCATACAGAACTCGCTCAACTACTCGGGAAGTTGCCCCATCTGAAAAAACAAAATCCTCCAGTGCAGCTTCGTACGAAAAGCTCAGTTATTATAATACATATAAGAAAGTTTTAGCCTACCTTAACCACGACATAGATGTTCCAAGAGAGGAAAGAGGAAGGAACCATTTCGTATGGAATTGAGGGAAGGCGGAATCCATGCATAAGGGGGCCAGATGGGGCCCAGAAACAGTAAGCTTAGTAAGAAGTTCATGAAACAAGATCAAAGTTGAAAAAGAAATTAGTAGGTGCTGAAAAACAGGACAGCAGTGAACCGAAAAAAGCTGGTCCATAACAAAACTAAAACGTATTCTATTATAACAACAAGGAAGCCTACCTACCCTTCAGCTCGGGCCCTCGCATAGGCCCCTTTGAGTGCTAATCCCCATAGATACAACAGCTGTAATACCCTGAGGGGCATAAAAACGTCTACCTATAGCTGCTTAATTGAAATTTAATAGTGTTTGTAAATTCATGGAAGGAATAAATACAAGAACTCTGCTGGGTTAAAACACTTGGGACAGTTTGTATGTACACCGAAATATCAGCTTTGGATTTCATGAAATCAGGGAATATTAAAGCTGCTTGTCGTAGCAGAAATTAAAAAAATTTTCGAGTGAGCGTGGACAAAACATTACACATATGAAAAATTGCACTTGACTGATTGCTTAAATGAGTAGGCTATAACCCAAGCACCAATTAAGCTGGTCATCCAAATGTCAAATGTGTTATACCTATAACTTATAGAAGAATTATAATATAATTGTTGGTTCGGTGATCTTTTTTTTTGTTTTGTTGTTGGAAAAGGACCCTTAGGTGGTGGACTATTCGGTCCTAACATTTTATGGCGCTACGGACACTAGATCCCCCCCCCCCAGGGGAAGTAAGAGGACTAAAAATCCTGAATTTTCTACCCCATTTCGACCCCACTCAAAAAAAACGGGAAATGGAAAATTTGAAACCATAACTTTGTTTACAATGCTTTAACGATTCTAAAACTGTCATTGGTTTTGTTCCAGCATAAACACAGAATGAGTTCTATTCATTTGAAATATCAATAAAAACAAACTAACAAACCAATATGTCTAATTTTGTCAAAAAACTAAGGCCTGGATCGAAATAATGAATAGATGAAATTGTGTTTCTTCTAACAATTTACATGTAATAGTCAAATTTCAGAAGAATCAGACTTCAAATATAAAATTTCATAATTTTTATGAACAAAAATTTTTTGCGAAAATTACAATTCAGTGTGAATATGGAGTTATGCATGGAGATTATCGAAACAAAAATAAAAACAGCATTCAATTACATAAATTGTGCATTATATTACACTACAACAAATAATTTTGTTTATTGCTTTTATACCCAACATAGCCAAAACATCTAACTTTCAACTTTCAAGAGAGGACTCGTGTTTGATTGTGTGAATTTTTTGAGAATTAAGGAAATTTTTAATTGTGTATTTGGAAAATTCTACGCAATTTTTCGCTACATGATTTTTAATTGTGTATTTCATAGGGCTTTTGCTTTGCGTTTTGTAAAACATTGTAAAATTCGCATTCAGCAGTACATAGATTGGTCGAGTCCACATGTTCTTTGAAAGAATTTTGCGGATAGGTTATTCAGAAGAGCCATGGGCAGTGTTTATGGGCAGATGTCAAGTGCACCGAAATTTATGGGGCACCCTCGAGGAGAACGGCCTAGCAGGGTTCCGGAGTCGGAGGAATAAATTTGCGACTCCGACTCCGACTCCACCTTTCCAGAATTTGGCGACTCCGACTCCGACATCGACTCCACCTTTCCAGAATTTGGCGACTCCGACTCCGACTCCACCTTTTCAGAATTTGGCGACTCCGACTCCGACTCCACCTTTTCAGAATTTGGCGACTCCGACTCCGACTCCACCTTTTCAGAATTTGGCGACTCCGACTCCGACTCCACTTTTCAAAAATTTGGCGACTCCAACACCGACTCCGCCTATTCGCAATTTTGGGACTCCAAATCCATCTATTCATAATTTATAAGATGAATATTTTATTTCTTAACTAGCGTACACGGTCCGTCAAAAATGACGGGATTCAATACCTTTCTTTAACAAATTTTCGTTCGAGTGGAGTTTCCATGATAAACTCATTCCAAAGGTAACTTATTTTTCTTATTAGAGTAATAAACACTTGGAACACAGTATTTTTGAGCCGCAAGAGAATTAGTTATAGCCATTCGTGTCGTATCCTAAATACAGAAATTCAGCATTACTGAAAGGAACTGCGAGCTTGTGTATGTATATTGTAATATGCAATAGAGTGTATTGTAATACAGTACATTGTAATATACAATACCCCGCTGAACTCGGTATCCACGATTCGAACTCTGGTATATAAGGCTCTGGATCTCTCATTTATTTTGAAAGTGGCATTATAGCTAGAGCACTTGTACGAAAATGAGTGTATTAATTGACCGTGAACTGAAACCAAGACTGCCAGTGCTAATTATTCCCTATCGATTCTTAAGAACGTGATACGAAACGTATAAAGAAACACACGACTGTCATTCTTAGTAGTAGACGGTTGCAGATGTTGAAACCTTTACATATGTTCACTATATTCTCTATTAACGAACGACTTTTAAATTGACTGCAGAATGTTAATAATCAAGTCAATAGAGTACATGATTGGTGAAAAATGACGGGATTCGATGGTATCGTTTTAAAAAAAATATCAAGATAAAGATGACAAACAAATATACTCATCCTAATAGTACCCGCGATTAAAATACAGTGTCCTCGTACTCGTGCACTGGTAAAAGCACACACCAACCAAGCAAGCAACAGCATTGTATTATAATGTAAATTATTATTCGGCAAGAAGTTTTTAAAAAAATTGCCATACCTTTTTACTGCGACTAAAAGAAAAAAGAAAAAAGAAAAACAGTTTATTTCCAATAGAGATTGTACAATATTACAATCATTGGTTTTTAAATATCCTAAAATTAATATACTTAGATGATACACACACACGAGTATTGAAAAACTCGTGTCACTAGTCGAAAAGAAATGATTGAGGGCAATGAACTCCTAATCTAGCTTAATCTACATTTGATAATACATGTAATGATAATTATAAGAGATAACACAATTTCATGGACGATGCATTTTCATTGTGAGGTGAAAACACTTTTGACAGTTTACATGTACATGACATAAAACTTCGCAATTCTTGACGCCAGGAAATAATATATGAAATCGCTTGTTTCGGTCAATGTTCACAAGTGTCGTTTTAAGGAAGCATGAAAAAAAAATATATAAATATATATCCATATGCACACATATGTAAATATACGTACGCATGTGTGTGCATATCCATACACACACACACATACACACACACACAAATACATATATACATATAAGCATGAGGACCAAGAAGATTATAAGTTTTGTAGTTTTGTATTACTGATTCAACAATTTTAACATAACGGTCATTAGTTAACAAGCATTTTATATAAATATAAATGAATGATCGTACAACAAAAGTATAGTTTTTACATGAATGCTTTACAATACTAAAGAGATGACGAGTTAGGTAATGTTACAAGTTGAGTGTTCACAGAAAAAAGACCATTATCTCTGGTAAAATGCTAGTTGTCAGTCTAGTATACACATATGTGCACGTATACATGTAAATATATACACATACACATGCACACATATACCCACGCACATACTTACACCAAACTCGTAAGCAAACACAAATGCATTTCTATGCATCGAGGCAATACATACGCATTCTACAGAGTGTCATACGCATAGCGTGGACACGTACACATATACACAAGTAAGCATGTGCGCAAATATCAGCGTAAACTAGTTCGTATAAACCAGAATTCCAATCGAGGGAAACGGAGAAAATATCTTTTATTATAGCATGAATTTTATAATATTTCGTACTAAAAATAGTGGCACAAAACAGTCCACTTAAGTCGGAAACATGAAAACGATTGTGGGACGTGAATAAGAAAGAAAACATTAATGTCCTATAAAGGTTTCATATTAGAAAAAAAAATCACATTATCTTTGAAATATGGCGCAAATTGTCGGCAGTTGATAAACAAACATAGGTATCACATTATTATAAGCATATAACTATAAGCCGAATAAGAATATTACTGCAGTATAAATGGATGATCACACAACGAATTTATTTTTTTTACATGGATGCTTTACAATTTCATATTAGAAAAAAACATCATTTTTTTTTAATATGGTGCAGAATGTCTGCAATTGATCAACACACACACACATAGGTACCATGTCGGTCTAGTTTGATGCTTGCACAGAAACGGAGAGGAATGACATAAAATGCACCTTCGACTGGTTGATCTACTCTAGTGCACACAGTTGTACGTGCACATATACACACCCATATGCGCACATACACCTATATACGTACACACATATACAAGTAAGCATGTTTGCAAATGACAACGTATAGGCGGTCAAATCATAATACCTACGCATACTTCAAAACTGTTGTGTGATGTCTTGAATTATAAAACAATGAGCGAGGGAGATTGTTCAGCAAGGGAGATACCAGGGAAATGAGATTCGTCAGTACTCATTCAGTATGTTCTGTAATTAAGGATTATTATTGAGACACAAGATGACTAGCCGCATTTTTGTGACAATAGATTCGATTTTGACGCAATGTTTTTTATTTAAAAACAAAAGTGAGCAGATGACAGGTTTTTCATAATATTTCAAAGGTATTCATGATACTGTCCAAGCAAGCAGATTCCCATTGTAATAAAATAGGAGAAATTACGCACGAGAACATATATTTATTTACAAATTGACGGACACCTGGGTTTTTATTATACCGGGTGTCCCAAAAAATGTCCCGATTTTCCAATTAATTATATCACCGCTTTAAATTAAAATATTTGAATTGTCTTTTATTCACAATGTAATAAATTTTCTTTCCTTTTCGAATAATTTAAGTTTTTGAAAATCAGTTGAATAAATACTTTACAATGATCAATTTATTGAAAGGGGTAGAAAAGCTAGTTGTTCAAAGGAAAAGTTTTTTAAGCAATATTGATACTCTTCCTTATTTTGTACTTTCCAAAAAAATGACCAAACAAAAATTAAAAAGTAACAAATCATTACCATAAATAACGTTTAAACAAATAAAGTCATTCAGTATCCTTCGACATACCCTCCATTTCTCTCAAGGCAAGTATTATTTCTGGCCACCATTGAACGAAGAGTTTCACAGATTATTTCACCGTTTTCTTTCAGTGCTTGAAACACTGTTATTGAAAACACTTGAAACTTCTCAGGGGGCTTAAATACTTGGTGGTATGTAGGACACATCATTATGAAATTATTCTTAACAGTAGGTATTGAGAAAGAAGGACACCAGTGTTGCTTTTAAAACTCTCCCTTTGAACAATTAGTTTTTCTACCCTTTTCAGTAAATCGATCATTGTAAAGTGGTTATTCAACTGATTTTCAAAAACTTGAATTATTTGAAAAGGGAATAAAATTTAATACATTGGGAAACACAGACAATTAATATATGTTAATTTAAAGCGGAGATATAATCAATTAAAAAGTCGGAGACATTTTTGTGGGGCACACGGTATAGCGTTGATTGTTCTTATGCAATAAAAGGGCAAGTGTCCCCTTAAACAAATAAATAAATTGGTTTAGGTATTTCCTGTGCGTAATTTCTCCTATGTTATTACAATGGAATTTTAGGATTTAAAACTTAAGGGCTACTGTCCGTACATTTATTTCAAATACAGAAGAACTTCAAGGGAACAATAGCAAGTCGTTTCCCGAGATGCGCAAAAAGGGAAACAGCACCCAAGTTAGGCATTTCTTGAGGATTCAAACAGTACGCACAGCAGCGTCCTCTGCACTATTTTTATTATTAAATTCCTTTAAAACGGAGACCGAAGATATTCTTTAACGAAATGTTAGTTTTAGAAACGAAATTCCTTAAAAATAGGAGACAACCAATGGACGTGGCCGGTCATCAGCACGGTACTCCGGTAGGAAGTTTTAGTGGCGTTCTGAGTAGATAGAAACAGAGTTTTAAGATGTCTGGTCGCCGACTAGCTGAATATCGTATCTTATTGCAAGATTACATACAGCACTAAGATTTTAATAATTAATTGACAATTAATTACCATGAATAATAAGTGCCTGTTTACCGGGTCGAGGAGTTAAAGTTGCAGAAAGAGACTGCTTTCTACGCAAGAGAAATAAGTTAGAGGTGCCAGACCGACTTTTATTAAAAGGGCGACATGCTGCCCAAGCAGAGTAAGTTCAAAGATAATTTAATTAGTGAACGCCAGTGCGTCATGAGTAATGTTAATTTAAGCGATTTTAGGTTAATGCAGGTCTGGTAGAAGCTCAAACATGCTTAATTATAGAAACTTAAATTTAAACAAAAAACGAAAAGAAAAGATGTAGCTGCAAAACAAAAAGACGAAGAAAAGAAAGAACTAATTTCTACAGTTTCTAATTCTTGTCTGTCAACTATGACAGGCCATTTGAAGGAAACTTTTTCTTCCACAAAGCCGCCATCGGAAATACGGAAGGTTTTCAACAGGAAATTTCACTGAACAAATAAAATTGGCTGTCCGTCTTTGTTGGTTGGTCTGTCTCCTTTTCACGCTCTTAAAGATGCTTAATGACTGTATCTGTGATGCGAGTTTCACCAGTGCACTAGTACTAGAATATTTTAATCGCGGGTACTATTAGGTTGGATATATTTCTTTATGATCCACATCTGGAAGATTTGTTTACAGAGAATATTAAATCTCATCATTTATCACGAGTTGAGTACACAATTTTATATACTGAGTGTTTCAGAACACGTACGAGGTACACAATTGCACGCCAAGTAGAAAATGGCCAAATAAACACTTTTAATTCCAGGAAATTTTCCCCAAAAATCGGGGTCGTAAGATATTAGCTGTTTATTGATTTAAATGATGAAATTTAATGGCACAATTACTCGCAATATTTATTTTTAATTTACTTTACAAAATTGTTCAGAATGTGTTCCACCTACATCAATGCACTTTTCGAATATTAGCCTTAACGACTGCCGGATATTAGGAAACACGTCTGGCATTAAGGTATCTCGCCAGCAGCCACCGCAATTCTGGTCACAAGATCTTCCTCAAACTCAATGAGTGTAGCATAAACATGGCTCTTCACGTGTCCCCAAAAAATGAAATCGAATGGAGTCATCTAAGGAGATCTAGTGGGTCATGTAACTAAAAGATTTCGCCCGATCAACGTAAATTGAAATAAATATTGCGAGTAATTTAGTCATTAAATTTCATCCTTTAAAACAATAAACTGCTAATATCTCAATGTCTCTTTCTTCGAAAAATTTCATAGAAGAAAAAGTTTTTATTCGGACATCTTCTACTTGGTGGGCAATTTTTTGCCTCTTATTCTGAAACACCCTGTATATTACTGACAAGTGTCTTCTGAGTAGGTAAAGTAGTCACTGCCTACACTGAGAAGCATAGATATGTATCCACAGTTTTTTTTATTACTAAGTAAACCGTCATTCAGTGAAATTATAATAGTTAATTCAATGACTATGCTTAAAATCCACAAAATGATATACATGTAGATAAAGTAGGCAAGATTTGCACGCTGCCTCTTATTCTCTGTGTCTACACTATGCAGGATAACAATGCAGAAAAGGTGTCATATTATTGCTCAACACTATTTTATATCTCGGCTATAATAGGCAAAAGTTGTTTTGCTTTCGTCGCAGGGGACTGAAGTTTTCGGAACGTTTTGTTTACGAATAAAAGTCACTTTTAGCGTCTATGCGTGCAATATGATTCTATCTCTTATTCTCGTATAACTTTTTACTTTATGTTTGACACTTTCTTATTTTAATAAACGCCCATGTTCTTCTCATTTCATGTTTTTTGGAGCGATTTGAAACGTTTCCAGTAAGAAAATTTGTACTATCGCATAAATTTAACAACCATTGCAGCTGAGATAGTGCATTGTTTTCAGTTCCAATTTGTGTGTGACTAAATGAAGTTTTTGCTAGTGTGTTATTATTTTCATTGCAGCTCGTTTACAATGTATTTTAATTTTTCATGTGTCTCAATACCAAAATTGATTACCTTACAACATTTTCAAATCTTCCATAGGAAGAAGTAATTAATTTTGTAATGCTGCAAAACGGATACTATTTCAGTGTTTAAAATTGTATAACCATAATATAAAATTCTCCATTTCAGCCTTTGCTTACTTAAAAACTGGGGAGTGGTATGAAGATAAAAATTCAACATGATAATGATATAGTGAAATACAATATAACTCTGAAAGAACCAAACAAAATTCAAAAAATAACTTTAGAAATGAGCAGAAATTGTTATTAATAATACATGTTAACTTGACCTAAAGACAAGGAAGCCATATCAATTTTGATAACATAACCTGAGGACTAGAAGTCTTTATGTACCTGACCATAGCTTCAGGTTTTGGCAAAGACTACCCATTGGCAAGGAATCATAATATAAAGACTAAAAATATTTATGATCACAACAGAACTTTAAGTTTCTGCAAAGACTAGTCATTATCAATCAATGCATCATTAAGAGCGTACATAGTTACCACTCCTTACGTGTGAGTACAATGTATTGCATCAGCTGAAATGTTTTACGAGTAACTTGCAAAACATTTAGTACTATTTGCTACTTCCTGTGTACTAATTGAAGGGGAAATGAACGAAACAGAAATATACAGAACAAATTTTCAATGTTTCAAATTACTAATTCTTGCTTAAATAACTGCAAAATATTCATTATTACTCCAGTAAAATTATATTTCTTTCTTGTATTTATCATATATAGGAATCAGGGTTGCGGAGTCGGAGTCGGGAGTCGGAGTCGCCGGAGTCGCATGTTTTAGGGTGGAGTCGGAGTCGGAGTCGGAGTCGCTTCTCTGAAGTGTGGTGGAGTCGGAGTCGGAGTCGGAGTCGCTTTTCCGAGTGTGGTGGAGTCGGAGTCGGAGTCGTTCATTAGGATGGGGTGGAGTCGAAGTTGGAGTCGCTATTTTTTGCTGTCTTCGATTCTAATTTTTACTAAAAATTATTTATAATTGTTTAAAACCGAAAGTAAACAAAACAGAGTTAGAATACTTTGCTGAAAATCTAAAAATGCGCAATGTTTTTGTTGATTATTTTGTTTTAAGTTTGAAACAGCGTATTTATACATATCACCTAATACCGTCATTGTTGTCTATTCGTTGTGGGTTTGCATTCCTATATATGATAAATACAAGAAAAAAGTATAATTGTACTATAGTATTAATGAATATTTGGCAGTTATTTAAGGAAGAATTTGTAATTTGAAGCATTGAAAATTCGTTCTGTATATTTATGTTTCGTTCATTTCCCCTTTAATTAGTACACAGGAAGTAGCAAATAGTACTAAATGTGTTGCAAGTTACTCGTGGAATATTTCAGCTGATGCAATACATTGTACTCACGTAAAGAGTGGTAACTTTGTACGCTCTTAATGATGCATTGATTGATAATGACTAGTATTTGCAGAAACTTAAAGTTATGTTATGATCATAAATATTTTTAGTCTTTATATTATGATTTCTTGCCAATGAGTAGTGTTTGCCAAAACCTGAAGCTATGGTCTGGTACATAAAGACTTCTAGTTCTCAGGTTATGTTATCAAAATTGATATGGCTTCCTTGTCTTTATGTCAAGTTAACATGTATTATTATTAACAATTTCTGCTCATTTCTAAAGTTATTTCTTGAATGTTGTTTGGTTCTTTCAGAGTTATATTGTATTTCGATATATCATTATCATGTTGAATTTTTATCTTCGGTATCACTCCCCAGTTTTTAAGCATACGCTGAAATGGAGAATTTTATATTATGCTTCTACAATTTTAAACACTGAAATAGTATCCGTTTTGCAGCATTACATAATTAATTACTTCTTCTTATGGAAGATTTGGAAATTTTGTAAGGTAATCAATATCGGCATTGAGACACATGAAAAATTAAAATACAATGTAAACGCGCTGCAATGAAAATAATAACACACTAGCAAAAACTTCACTTAGTCACACACATATTGTAACTGAAAGCAATGCACTATCTCAGCTGCAATGGTTGTTACATTTATGCGATAGTGCAAATTTTCTTACTGGAGACGTTTCAAATCGCTCCACAAAACATGAAATTAGAACATGGGCGTTTATTAAAATAAGAAAGTGTCGAACATAAAGTAAAAAGTTAGGCGAGAATAAGAGGTAGTATCATATTTCACGCTCAGACGCTAAAAGTGACTATTATTCGTAAACAAAACGTTCCGAAAACTTCGGTCCCCTGCGACGAAAGCAAAACAACTTTTGCCTATTATATAGCCGAGGTATAAAATAGTGTTGAGCAATAATATGACACCTTTTCTGCATTGTTATCCTGCATAGTGTAGACACAGAGAATAAGAGGCAGTGTGCAAATCTTGCCTACTTTATCTACATGTATATAATTTTGTTGATTTTAAGCATAGTCATTGAATTAACTATTATAATTTCACTGAATGAGTGTTTACTTAGTAATAAAAAAAAACTGTGGATACATATCGATGCTTCTCAGTGTAGGCAGTGACTACTTTACCTACTCAGAAGACACTTGTCAGTAATTTGCAGGGTGTTTCAGAATAAGAGGCAAAAAGTTGCCCACCAAGTAGAAGATGTCCGCATAAAAACTTTTTCTTCTATGAAATTTTCCGAAGAAAGAGACAATGAGATATTAGCCGTTTATTGTTTCAAAGGATGAAATTTAATGACTAAATTACTCAAA
Organism: Morinoia aosen; assembly: GCA_030386875.1. Taxonomy (NCBI): domain Eukaryota; kingdom Metazoa; phylum Arthropoda; class Malacostraca; order Amphipoda; family Talitridae; genus Morinoia; species Morinoia aosen. The sequence goes on along the minus strand of CM059561.1, from coordinate 44,161,818 downwards.
ATATTTATTTGAATTTACGTTGATCGAGCGAAATCTTTTAGTTGCATGACCTCCTAGATCTCCTTACATGACTCCATTCGATTTCATTTTTTGGGAACACGTGAAGAGCCTTGTCTATGCTACACTCAATGAGTCTGAGGAAGATCTTGTGACCAGAATTGCAGTGGCTGCTGGCGAGATACCTAAATGCCAGACGTGTTTCCTAATGTCCGGAAGTCGTTAAGGCTAACATTCGAAAAGTGCATTGATGTAGGTGGAACACATTTTGAACAACTTTGAAAAGTAAATTCAAAATAAATATTGCGAGTATTTATGCCATCAAATTTCATCATTTAAAACAATAAACAGCTAATATCTTACGACCCCGATTTTGGGGGAAAATTTATTGGAATTAAAAGTGTTTATTTAGCTATTTTCTACTTGGTGTGCAATTTTGTACCTCGTGTTCTGAAACACTCAGTATACAAAATTGTGCACTCGACCCGTGATAAATGATGGGATTTAATATTGTCTATATATGAATTCTCTACATGTGGATCATACAGAAATATATCCAACCTAACAGTACCCGCGATTAAAATATTCTAGTACTAGTGCACTGGTGAAACTCGCATCACAGATACAATCATTACGCATCTTTAAGAGCGTGAAAAGGAGACAGACCAACCAACAAAGACGGACAGCCAATTTTATTTGTTCAATGAAATTTCCTGTTGAAAACCTTCCGTATTTCTGATGGCGGCTTTGTGGAAGAAAAAGTTTCCTTCAGATGGTCTGTCATAGTTGACAGACAAGAATTAGAAACTGTAGAAATTAGTTCTTTCTTTTCTTCGTCTTTTTGTTTCGCAGCTACATCTTTTCATTTTTTTTGGCTTAAATTTAACTTTCTAAAATTAAGCATGTTTGAGCTTCTACCAGACCTGCATTAACCTAAAATCGCTTAAATTAACATTACTCGTGACGCACTGGCGTTCACTAATTATATTATATTTGAGCTTACTCTGCTTGGGCAGCATGTCGCCCTTTTAATAAAAGTCGGTCTGGCACCTCTAACTTATTTCTCTTGCGTAAAAAACAGTCTCTTTCTGCGACTTTAACTCCTCGACCCGGTAAACAGGCACTTATTATTCAAGGTAATTAATTGTCAATTATTTGTTAAAATCTTAGTGCTATATGCAATCTTGCAATAATATACGATATTCAGCTAGTCGGCGACCAGACATCTTAAAACTCTGTTTCTATCTACTCAGAACGCCACTAAAACTTCCTACCGGAGTACCGTGCTGATGACCGGCCACGTCCATTGGTTGTCTCCTATTTTTAAGGAATTTCGTTTTTAAAACTAACATTTCGTTAAAGAAAATTTTCGGTCTCCGTTTTAAAGGAATTTAATAATAAAATAGTACAGGGGACGCTGCTGTGCGTACTGATGGAATCCTCAAGATCCGCCTAATTTGGGTGCTGTTTCCCTTTTTGCGCATCTCGGGAAACGACTTGCTGTTGTTCCCTTGAAGTTATTCTGTATTTGAAATAAATGTTCGAACAGTACCCCTTATGTTTTAAATCCTAAAATTCCATTGTAATAACATAGGAGAGATTACGCACAGGAAATACCTAAACCAATTAATTCATTTGTTTAAGGGGACACTTGCCTTTTATTGTATAAGAACAATCAACGCTATGCCGGGTGCCACACAAAAATGTCCCCGACTTTTTAATTGATTATATCTCTGCTTTAAATTAACATATTTAAATTGTCTGTGTTTCACATTGTAGTAAATTTCATTCCCTTTTCAAATAATTTAAGTTTTTGAAAATCAGTTGAATAACCACTTTACAATGATCGATTTACTGAAAAGGGTAGAAAAACTAATTGTTCAAAGGGAAAGTTTTAAAAGCGACACTGGTGTCCATCTTCATTTCTCAATGCCTACTTTTAAGTGCGGCTAATCGCAGTAAAAAGTTATGGCAATTTTTTTTTTAAAAATCTTGCCGAATAATAATATAAATTATAATACAGTGTTGTTGCTTGCTTGGTTGGTGTGTGCGTCTGCGACATTCTTAAAGGTGCTTATTGACCGTAACTGTGATAAAAGTTTTATCAGTCCACAAGTACGAGAATACTGAATTTTAATCGCGGGTACTATTAGGATGGGCATATTTGTTTGTCATCTTTATCTTAATATTTTTTTAAAACGATACCATCGAATCCCGTCATTTTTCGCCAATCATGTACTCTAGTAATTTGTCAATTAACATTCTGCAGTCAATTTAAAAGTCGTTCGTTAATAAAGAGTATAGTGAACATATGTACAAGTTTCAACATCTGCAACCGTCTACTACTGAGAATGACAGTCGTGTGTTTATTTATACGTTTCGTATCACGCTCTTAAGAATCGATAGGAAAAAATTAGCCCTGGCGGTCTTGGTTTCAGTTCACGGTCAATATTATTAATACACTCATTTTCGTACAAGTGCTCTTGCTATAATGCCACTTTCAAAACAATTGAGAGATCCAGAGCCTTATATACCAGAGTTCTAATCGTGGATACCGAGTTCGGCGGGGTATTGTATTTTACAATGTACTGTATTACAATACACTCTATTGCATATTACAATATACATGCACAAGCTCGCAGTTCCTTTCAGTAATGTTGAATTTCTGTATCTAGGATACGACACGAATGGCTATAACTACTTCTCTTGCGGCTCAAAAATACTCTGTTCCAAGAGTTTATTACTCTAATAAGAAAAACAAGTTACCTTTGGAATAAGTTTAAGCATGGAAACTCCACTCGAGCGAAAATTTGTTGAAGAAAGGTATTGAATCCTGTCATTTTTGACGGACCGTGTACGCTAGCTAAGAAATAAAATATTCATCTTATAAATTATGAATAGGTGGAGTTGGAGTTCCAAAATTGCGAATAGGCGGAGTCGGTGTTGGAGTCGCCAAATTT